>JBBDHG010000081.1:920000-2120000 GCA_037951165.1 Lophius americanus
GTGGGTGATACCGAGACTGTGCAGGTATCCCACCCCAGCCAGCACCATCCGGAGGGCATGGGTCGCGTCCCTTTCTGTGAAGTGTCCCCTGCTGACGA
The DNA here is from genome assembly GCA_037951165.1 of Lophius americanus. Taxonomy (NCBI): domain Eukaryota; kingdom Metazoa; phylum Chordata; class Actinopteri; order Lophiiformes; family Lophiidae; genus Lophius; species Lophius americanus. Next base: position 920,099 of record JBBDHG010000081.1, read on the forward strand.
CCCGGTCCAACAGCTCCCCTCCGGTGGCAAGCTCCAGCACCATGTAAACCCTCCGGGGGAACTGGAACACCTCCATCAGCTGGATCACGTTGGAGTGGCTCACCCGCTGCAGCACGGCCAGCTCCGAGGCGCAAACCTCCCGACCCTCCCGGGCCTCCACCTCCATCATCTTTATGGCGAAGGGCTGGCGGGTCGCCCTGTGCTCCACTCGCACCACCCGGCTGAAGCTGCCCCTCCCGATCAGAGCCTTGATGTCGTATCTGAGGAGAAGGTCGTTTTTGTGTGATGTTTTATATAAATCAAGTCTCGATAAGTTTTACATTCCTTAATATAATATATTTACATCTACTTAAATATAAGAATTATTCCATTTCAATATTTTAATACAGATTTTTCGTTTCTAGAGGGAAAATTTCAAACCATTTATCACATTTTAAAGACTTCTTTCTGTTCATTTAAGCTGATCAAACTACATGTTTTGTCCAATTGATCTAAAACAAGTGAGGGAAATTTACTTTTTATTATTTCATAAATGTGTCGAGAGTTGATCCATTTTATGTTCCTCATAATGTTCTTATGAAACTGAAAGCTATTGCTATTTTTTCCTACTGAACATAATTTAAAAGCAAGATTTGAATAAAACCTTCAGTTTATGTCGCAGCCAAAGGTTATATCAGGTGTATGCCCCTCCCCCCAGTGGACACTGCTGGTACTTCACAGCCAAAATCTCTCTCTGGGGTCAAAATGACACATTTTAGCCTCATTTTTTCACATTCTCATTACGTGACGACATGGAATGGATAAATTCCTTCATGAACAAAGCAGTGTGGTTCTTGTCAAACGGGCCTAAAATTCTAAACGGGTGTTTTATTGCATATCCTTTTAGTAATGTCTTTATTTTAATCGTCTTGTTTTTTAAAACATTTTTATTTTTATTGTGTTTCTGAAATGCGGCCTTAAATAAAACGTATTATTATAATTATGATCAATTATTAAAATTCTGGTAAATCAGGTTTAAAGCATCAGATTTTCCTGAAGGAGGAATAAAATCTCTACCAGGTTGATGGTTTCACTTAGACTTCAGCTTCTGCAGGTTAAATCTTTTTGTGCGCAGAGAATCGGGCCGCAAATTCTAGACTTGGTGAAGAACACCGGCCCGTAAACACATTTGGACCCTCCTAACCGGGTGGATCGGACCACCTCGACGCTCCTCATTGTCCTGCAGAAGAAGTCCTTCCTTTTAAATATTTACCTTGCCGTCACACGTGGATCAAACTTGTCCTTGTACTTGGCAGCTTTCTCCTGGTTCCGTCGGCCTACGGGCTTCTGCTGCTGCTTGTTTGGTGCTGGTGGAATTGTCCTGAGACACCATCTTCGCTTCTCCGTCCGCCTCTTCGGCTCGTCATCGTCTTGCGCTTTACTGAAGGCCACAAGCGACCGGACCACGTTCACATAGCCCTTCCCGGACGCCTCAGGCAGAACCTTACTGGTACCGCAGCCCATCACTCAGCGGAGTGAGCTAATAAAAAAGAGTCGCAGAAGCAGGTAGTGCTGTTTTCCAAGCTCCTCCCACCCAGCAGGTGGGAGGTCTGCAGGTGTGTGGGCCTGTTGGACCCCGGTGTGAAGAAGGTGTCAGCAAACAGGAAGTGTTTGAAGCCTTTGTTCTTCCTCTCACAGCCTGAAGAAGCAGAACCGCGGAACATTCCGGTCACACGCCACCGACATTTTATCACGTAGTTGATTCCTTGAACGCGGCTCGGGCCAATTCATGGTAATAAAAAACACCTGCCACATTTAGAGGCCCGATAAAACGCCGACATCACTGTTTATATTTGATGACGTAGCAAATGTTCTGTGTTTTTGCATCAATGTATTTATTTATAGAGTTTTAATTTATTCGCAGAAGCAACGGATGCATTTTATACTTAATATTAGTTTATTTTATAGAATGACTAACCGAGAGATTCAAACGTTTTGGGTAAACCTACAGCGGGGTTAGGATTTACAGAATACGGATTAAAGTCAGGCTTCTGTGTTTAAAGTCAGGATTCTGAGAATGAAGTCAGAAATCTCAAAATAAAGTCAGAATTCTGAGAATAAAGTCAGTTTTTTTAGATTAAAGTCAGAATACTGAGAATAAAGTCAGTATTCTGAGAATAAAGTCAGTATTCTGTGTTTACAGACAGGATTTTGTAAACACAGAATACGGCTGCTTAAGAGGAACCAAAATCTTTCTAGTCTACGAGCAAGAACCAGTGACGTCCGGGGTCTGGGGGCGGAGCTTTCCTAGCAAAGCAAAACAATGTCACGCCACGTTTAAGAATCCTCGGGGACTAAGCGGTGCGTATAGATGCGTCCATCCAAGACGTATGTGGTCACAGGACCACGAGGGCCAACTAGCTGATGGAAAACCAAACCGGTTCTTTTGCTGAAGCAGCTAAAAACCAGCCCGGAACTAGCTCCAGGTTCCTTTTGGTGGAAAAGGGGTATGCGTGGGTTAAGATTGCTTTCTGCCAGGTTCTCCAGCTTCTTCTCACAGTCGGAGTTAGACTTAAGATGGAAACAGGCCTTCATCTTAGTCATTTTCAGATGCCTAACGCTGTGATGAGGAGATACTGACTGAGATCTGGTTGTTGAGTGAACTGCTCCTTTAAAGGAATATCAGTTGTTTGAAGTTTTGCCGCTTCAGAACCGAACTCCGCTCCACTTCCTGTCGTCGGGCTCCTTAAGCAGCGACGGCGCCTCCTTTCCCCTCCTTTAATTTCCCCGTACTCGCTGAGCGAGGTGTTGGAGCGCTGCACGACGATGAGGACGATGATGAGGAGGAGGAGGAGGCTTTGCGCTCCGCGTGCGCGTGGAGGATTATTCCCACTAGATAACGACTGTTTGGAAGCAGCGAGTGGGAAATGCTTTCATGAGACGAGGGGAGGTTTAATCACCATTGTGTTTCCTCTACAGGCAGTTAGAGGCGGGAAAACGTCTTTTTATATGAAAATGTCAAAGATGCTTTTATACTTTGCTGAGTCGTCCTCCAAAGGTGCAAAATGTGTTGTCAGCACGCGGTGAGGAAGGCTTCATCATCACAGCTGTATTTTCCTTTATAGGCGAAGGCGTGCCTTCTCGTTTGTTCTGCTGTCACACACACACACACACACACACACACACACACACACACACACACACACACACACACACACACACACACACACTGAAGGACACACATGGCGCCGTACACAAAGAGCCGGCGGAGGATAGACATCACATCGGCACCGAGGTGGTAAATCGCCCTTCAGAAGTCTTCCTCAAGGGAGTCAGCAGTTCAGCGTTTATCGAGCCGCTATCTGATCACTAAAAGGCTGCCCTCCGTTATAAATGAACCCGCGACACGTGTGGGCCGCTGGTCGCGGCGGGGCCTTGGGACCAAAAGCCATTACGGGCCGGCGTGAACCGGTTCGGGCCGGATGAGCGGCCGCCACCTCCCCCCGTCAGTTCATTACTGTTCTTGTCGTAGTCGCCGGATTTGATTCCTGAGCCGCGGCATCAGACTGAAGAGGCTCTCCTGCACAAAGAGCTGCAGCTCCTGAAGAAAGAGTGGAGTGTGTTTGTGTTTGTGTGTGTGTGTGTGTGTGTGTGTGTGTGTGTGTGTGTGTGTGTGTGGGGGAGGAAATGTTCTAATGAACACTTGAACTTCCCGCCTGATGCCACCGTCAGGCAGGAAAGGAAACGGCGTGGAGACCATTTCTGAGCTGGACTCAACGTGACGGCGGCGGTGGCTAGAAACGGGCGATTAAATTGAAGTTGGTCTTCGCCAACATTTGCATAACTCATCAGAACGTAACAGGCCGAGATCCTGATCCAACCTCACCAGAATAAACCTCCGCGTGGAAGTAACCTTTGTGGATGTGGATGAAAGTTGCAGTTGTGAAACGGCTCAGTTCTGAGTAGTTCTGAAGCAGGTCCATGTTCAAAAATCATGTGCTGAGGTTCTCGAAGTCTCGTCTCCCGGGTAACGGTCTGTTTGACTGACTCCGCCCCCTCCATGATGATCCTCGCCCCTCCTGATCTAACATCACATCAAGGAGGATGAATCCAACCCGCCACCGATTCTCTGGAATTGTTCTGAAGGAGCGCCGAGACAGGAAGTGCGTTGGCTTATTAGACGCTGCTGAGAGGATGATTGGGGAGGAGGAGGAGGAGGAGGAGGAGGAGGAGGAGGATATACTCGCTCCTTTCCAACAGTCGGTTGGCGTCTAAACCCGCCTTACTGTGATGTTCTCGGCGAGGCTGCTAATAAAAGCACGGCGGCTGAACCCGCCGGAAGAGAGCATGGATGATGATCATTATAGTTTAGTAGAAGCTATTGCTAAATGTTATCACGCTATTATTGTTGTTATAATCTTCCTGGGATGGGATGGAGCGTGTTGCTGGGGAAAGGGACGCTTTTTTGATGGGGCACCCTTCTTGTCCCGATGGGTGGAGCCTGTTACTGTAGCTTATATCGTTGTTTCATTCCATGTCTGCCCCCCCTTCCTCTTTTTCATATAACTCACTCTCATACCTCCTTCTCTCTCTTACTCTATCTATTCCAAGTCATGGCAGTAGGCCATCCACTCTGAGTCTTGGACCTGCCGGAGGTTTCTGCCTGTTAAAAGGCAGTTTTCTTTCGCTCCTCTGACTCCATCTTCTCGCTCATGCAGGAATCTGTTGGGTCTCTGTAGGACAATGAATAAAGAGTTGGGTCCAGACCGGCTCTTTTTGGAAAACAGTTTCAGACGACAGTTGTTGTGAATTTGACGCTTTATAAATAAAGATTGATTTGATTTGATTTGCTTGACCGCTCAAGGCCCTTTCCGGCACGATCCCCAACATTCAGCCATTCACCATCACTCACACTCCAATAGAGCGGCTGTCGGGATTCAGCGCCTTGCTCAAGGACACTTCGACATGTGACTGCGAAGGAAGGAAAGGAATGAGGCGCCGAGGGGAACCACACGAGACACACAGGAACCACAACTGTTGACAAGAGGACTTTGTTGCTGCTGACAATCACTGGCGCCCCCCCCCCCCACTCACCTCCCAGCCCTGCTGTCAAAACCATAATCAGAGTAATGAACGCCCTCTCAGGTAATACGACACGCCGCGCCGAAAGCCATTTTACCGCGCCGCCTTATCGTCCCCCAGCAGCTCTAGCGTGGAGTATCTGCCTCCAGGAGGGGGAAAAAAGGAAAAGGACCCATGAAGACATGCGACTTATTTATCAGGTGACATCAGTGCCACCCACTCGGTGTGCGTCAGACGATATTATGGGGTCTGGAGGAAAACATCTTGACGGATGTGAGACGGCGAGCGGCTGCCGGTGCGTCCGAAATGAAAGGTAAAGGCGGGGGCTGGAGATGCTCGGCGGCGAATCGGATCCTCACGTGGGTCAAAGCGCCGACTCAATAATCACATCATTGTGAGATCGGACAGAGGGCTGAGGACGGATGTTGACGTTGATTTGGGGATTGATTGGGGAGAAGATTTTGTAGATCCTGTTTTCACAGGTTCAGGTGTCAAACCTGCCGTGGGTTCTTGACGGATACCGGTGTCAATTCACTTCCTGTATCAGTCGGCGTTCCCTGGACAGGGATTAGCCTTCACACACTCCAACCTCACCTGGCTGAGGGAGGACTATGTCGAGGCTAACTAGTCAGGCAAAAGGTCGGAGGGAGACAGTTGGGGCGTTGGGGCATCTGATTGGGACGCTTCCATTCAGAAAGTTCTTCAGGCACGTCCCACTGGGAGGAGACCCAGAGGTGGATCTAGAACTCTCTGGAGGAACTTTATATCCCCTCTGACCAGGGAATGTTGTAGAATAAATCTTTCTATGCTGTTTCTACAGATGGTAGTACGAACCCTTGCGGCCTAAGATGAACTTTATTGGACATACGATCAGGGAACAGACAGAGGAATAATCCACTGTGTCTGAAAACATCAGCTCCTTTTACGAGGGTCCATGTGGTCTACGTTCTCTTCACAGCCGAGGTTGGCGTTCTATCTCTCCTGGTATTTCTCCCACTCCCCTCCATCCTGTTCTTCCTCATCCTAGAGGTCAGGCTGACACAAACACACACACAAGATTTAAAAAGACTCTTACTTTAGAACTTGTTCTGAGAGGTACTGCCAGGAAAGTCGGGGCTTCATATGTCACATATTTCCCAGAAACTAAGAACCAACAACACCTCACAACAAAAAAAACTCACTTTCACATAAAAAGACTCACTTTCACATAAAAAGACTCACTTTCACATAAAAAGACTCACTTTCACTTCATACTTACTTAATTCCCAACATCAGAGAATGACAAAAGTTATTCCTCCAAAGGAACGCCTCGAGATCCAGCAGAATGAGCTGGAGAGTGTTGCTGGGGAGAAGGAAGTCTGGACGGATGGAATGGATATTTCGAAGAACACCGGTGAGCCCCCCCCCCCCAGCTGACTCTGCACTGAGCTTTAAATCCCCCCGTCTCCTGCTGTCACATCCTTCAGCCTTCATCCAGTTAGAGACGGATTCAATTATCAAACCCGACAATTTAATCGGGTTTAGCCGTAATTGGGGCTCATTGATCGGTAATTGTTTGATTGACAAGGAGCGGGAGACCAATTTGGAGCTTCCGAAGATGTCAGAGGAATTACAACTCGTCTTCTCCTCCTCCCCTCCTCTGTAATGTGATCGTTAGGATTTATTTATATGTATTCTATTATTGCGTTGATTGACAGGCGGCTGGATGGCGTCTGCTAATTGGACTTGGCGAAGACAGATTCTCTGGCGCGGTCGCTCAATCATCCGCGGTGACAAATGTTCAACCTGAAGACGAAAAAGAAATTCAGAGTCTCTCTAAAAACATTCCTGGATCTCGCAGCTGCTGCTAATTGGAGTTGGTGTGTGTGTGTGTGTGTGTGTGTGTGGGGGGGGGGGTCCCTCCTTATGTAACTGGTCCGGGAAGGAGAGGCAGATCCGCCACATCCAACACTGTGGTTGTGTTGGATATCGTTGGACTGCTCACTCAACTTGGGCGAAGACCCAAGTACATTCCGACATTTTTTTATTTTTTTTATTACTGGGAGGAATTTGTGTGACTCCGTGACCTGAAAGCTGGTCCACATTCAAAGGAACTCAAAGGCTGAAAACATCACAAATTTGAGAAAAGGGAGAAGAAACAGAAGCGTTAAAGTGGAATGAACAACAGCATGAAACAGGAAGTAGCCGTTATGATGACGGCACCGCAGAACTATGCAGTTTGTGAGTGGGTATACCTCTGCTGACATGTTCTTCAGTTCTTCACGGGAACAAACAGGCATTTGCTCGGAGCGGATCTCCCACATCTCAGCTGCAGGAGGAGGAGGAGGAGGAGGAGGAGGAAGGGTGGGGGGCACAACCTTTTGCAAAGCCACTGCACAATTCATTTGATCCATGTTTCCGCGAGTCAAAGGGTGAACGCTAACCTTTCAGGATGACAGCACCGACGGGAGAATCTCCACTCAGACGGAGGATCATCCTCTGCCGCTGCTGCTTCTGCAGGTTAGAGACAGGAAACAGAAGTGGAGCAGCCCCTCGCTCCGCCTCCCGCCCACCGAGGCTACGGGATAACGTTTCTCTCAGGGAGTGAAAGAAACACGTCCCGATGTACGGAAGATAAAACGTCTTCACTCCGTCTGACCTCCGTTCTGGGATTATTCCACTAAAACATTCTAACCGGACTAAGATTTGCAGATGGTGAGACGATGTTTACACCGGAAAAGCCCCCGATCTCCTGCGTTGTACAAGCAATACCCCTCAGGTGCAACTCCTCGAATCAAATGAAATTTTAAAGCCTTTGTATTTTTGGTGAAAAAAAAAGAAAGGTGGCTGAAAGAAAAGAAAAAAACATTCCTGCAGCCATTAAATACCAGTTCATGAAATAATATATGGGAGCTGCTTGGACCCGGGACACCGCTGACATCCTGTCGCACAATTACGGGCCGGTTCCTTCTGTTAAATGCATTTTTCCTTTCTTCTTTTTGTCTTGTCAGCAAAAAAAAAAAATAGACTTTAATGTCCTGACACTTTGGAAAGCTTTGCTTCTTCTACTGTCGACACACTATTTATTAAAAAGCCAGAAACTTCTCTTCTAAAGTAAAGTTCTGCCCAACTTGAAACCTGGACCTCCAGACGCGTTCCTTCACTGGATCAGCTCTAATGGGAATGTTCCATGGAGCCGGACTCGGGAGCGATTTCGCCGCTTCACGCTCCATATTTCAGCGCGGCTGGTCGGCTAATAAACCAGACGTCGGGTTCGAATGGACTTGCGACTCACAAAAAAAAGAGTTTTCATGAGCTTCCTGTCGGAGCCGCTGATCGGAGAACTTCACGAGAGACGAGACGACGGCAGGAGGAAAAACAGATTTGTTCTCAGGATGTTTTTAAACCACGCCATAATTTCAGTTTAAGCCTGGCTGAGGTCATCGTCTGGATCGGTGACGATGCAGAGGAAGAAAACGCAGAGCTGGAAAAACCATTTCAGGATAAATGGAAGTGGGAGGCGGCGAAGGTCACAGACCCTTGGGATTAAACGCTCGGCACATCGGGTTTGTTGATTGATTCTTGGTTGTGGCTATTTTTCTCTTTGCGGGCGCCGATGTGCTGCACATTAACAACGCGGCGGAAACGGCAGCTTGAATTTATATACAATGCCCTTCAGATGAATTTGTGTTTTTTGGGGAAGTGACGCTCGTGTACAGCTGAGGGCGCGGGAATCCATCCCGAAGGAAACGCTTCATCGTTCAGGATAAGTTGTTTGTTCCTTTATGCAAATTAAGGCTAGTAGAAGCTGCCATGTGAACATTGTTTACAAACAAAACACAAAAGTTGATGCTAATTAATGTCAGAGTCTGGTGAGAGTATAGTTGAGTATTTAGACAAACCTGAATTTACTGAAACAGCTAGGTTTTATGAGAGGGAATAAACATGAATCAGATTCTGAGTACATTCTAAGAGTTGTGAGATTGAAGTCAGACTTTTATGTTTAAAGTCAGACTTCTCAGAATAAAGTCAGATTTCTGAGAATAAAGTCAGAATTGTGAGATTGAAGTCAGAATTTTATGTTTAAAGTCAGACTTCTGAGAATAAAGTCAAAATTCTGACTTCAAAGTCCAAACTCAGACTCCTGAGAATAAAGTGAGAATTTTGAGATTGAAGTTAGAATCCCGACTTTGAAATTCAGAATGCTCAGAATGAAGTCAAAATTCGGACTTTATTCTAAGAATTTTGATCGGAAAGTCAGAACTCTGAGAATAAAATTGGACTTCTGAGAATAAAGTCACAATTCTGAGTTCAAATTCGGAATTCGGAATTTGAAGTCAGAATACTACAGAATTGTGACTTTAAAGTCTGACTTGCAGGAAACATTCCTGACCAGTGTTTGTAGAGCAGATGCATCATGAACATCTCTGGCGTTGAGTTAAATCTGACGGCTCCAAGGATTGAAGTTAAACCGCTGAGGTTAGCAGCTCCGGCTCTCAGACGCGTAATCTTAAACTCCACTCCTCACACAGACTGATTAACCTGATAAATGAAGTTGCGCTCAATAAGTCATCTAGTGCTTTATTGGTTTCCACGTGAACTCCGGTAACGAGGATGGAATTAGCACGATACCGCTCACTCACTTAGCTCGCCCCACTCCGGCCCGGAAAGCTGAATGGAATCCTCGGCAGAATCTCGCCCTCCCTGTTCGCTCCATCTCGGCGAATCAGTCATGCATTTTCCAATTACAGCTCTGCAGTCGTCCCGGCCGTTCCACAATCACCCGAGCAGACGAAAACAAGGAGATTAAGAATAAATGATATGACACACAGTCACTTCTCTAAGCGGGCCGTGACGGAGCTCGGCCCGGAGAACCGGGAAGCGGTTCTTTTCCAGTCGCTGCGAGCGAAGTGTGGAGGAACGTGAGCACGACGCTCGTGCTGGAAGTTGTTGTGATTGATTACATGTGATGTCGAGCAATTAAAAGAAATTAACAATTTGCATTTTAATAACATTATTATCGTCAGTTAAATGAATTCATTAGTCTTGATTAGTTTGGGATCCGTCTGACAAGCGCGGCGCAGCCGAGCGCGGAGATGCTAGTAGGAGGCTGAGGGAGAGGAGGTGTGTGATGATGATGATGATGAGGGGGCGTTGGTGTGTGAGGAAGGCGGTTTTCATCAGCAGAGCGAAGAATTTCCTGGGTGGTTGGCTGGACCTACGGTCACGCCCAGAACAAAACCCTTCAAACCCTACACGGTTTTGAAATCTGCCGTTGCTTTTCTTCCTAAACATTTTACCTATTTGAGTGAAATTTGATATAAACCAGTTAGAAAATATGGTATTTACATGATAGAATTCCTCGATTTGATTCATATGCAACTACTTTGGACTAAATCGAACTTACGGTTACGAATTTATGTTAGAAAAAGCGTTTTCCGTAAAAAAAGAGAAAGTGCTCCCCCTAGTGAGTAAAATATGAACTATTAGAGTAGAAATATGTTAACATTATAGAATTCCTCGTTTCGATTCATATTCACCAAATTTGGACCAAATCAGACCAACGAAAAAGTGTCAGAAATACTCAGCGGGGTTCAGGTCCAGACTTAACTAGACCATCCAAGAACTTCTAAGGTCTTCTGCTACGGACTGATGACCTGACATTCTCCCTCCGTATGTTCTGGGGGAGAACAGAATCTTGTTTCCCTCAATGATGGCGAGTGAAGCAACGGATCGTCGAACTGGAATTTTCAAAAGTGGAACTGGAATCTGTCAAAAGCTGATTTTCAAACACAAAAAACATTTTTTCTAAAACATTGACTTTCACAGACGCAAACTCAGACGTCATCGGCACATAATATCCGCTACATGCAGCAATATTTGCTTTAATCTGGACACTTCCTTCGAAACGGTCCCAGTCTGTGACGGGCTCAGAAGGTTCTAATTGAAATAATTGAATGTATAAAAGCCTTATACATAATTAATACTATTCATAATGGCGTCTCCATTAGCGTGTAATCAGCTGAAACTCACAGTCCTCATGTTTTCATTACCTTGGCATGACTTCCTCCGACCCCAACCTGTTGCTCAAATTCTCTCCGTGGGATGGAGGAACCATTCTTTCACCCTTAATCTCTGGATCGGCACCATCACGTCCCAGCAGCAATTAAAAACGATCACGTGACCCCAGGTAAGTCTGGACATGGGTTTACATGCGTTACAGCACCGGCTCGTGTCTCCGGCTTCCTCCTGAACCCGAACATCTACTACAGCCCAGATCTTCATCTCAGCTGCGAACCCGACAGCCGCGCCCCCCAAACATATATTTTTGCTTCGGTGTTCCCCAAGTGCGTCGGCTTATAGGTAATTAATTAAGTCGAAGGGACGGCTGAGCTAATTATCTTTACTGATTCTCATCAATTAATTACTGGTTCGGCAGCGAGATAAGACGGCAGCAGCTTCTGCGTGGAGTAGTAACCCCGTGATTACTCCGCCAAAAAACACTCGTCTTCCTCCTGGGAGCTGCAGAAACGCGCCGACGTTTCTGAGAGGCTGCAAAGCCTGCATGAGCGAGGGTGAACATGCAGTTGGTCTGTTTTTCCTGTGCGAGCTCAGACTCCAAATATTGGAAAATTGGACCCAAGGTGGCTTCCCAGCATCCCACTCTCTTCTTCCCATAATGCATCCTGGTGCCATCTCTTCCCCGGGTAGGTGCCGCACACACACCCAGAAAGATAATTTGACTCCGACCGGGTCGCCGTCTTCTGCTGCTGCCCACAGATCTGGAATGAATTTTAACAAAATGCCTAAATCTACGCATTTTGTATAACATGGTGCCACATCAAAAATACGGAACATGAAACTGATTTCCAAACCGGATCCGTCTGGACTCGGGTTAACCACAACCGTCACTGGCACACTTAGCCAGCGGGGTTCTGGCTGTTACTATGGATGGAGTCCCTGAAAGGGAGCCGCTGAAAGACGAAGAAGAAGAGGTTCTGATCTATCTGAGGGGGGATATTATTGGCTTGTACATCCAATTAGAGACGGAGAAAGTTTCTCCTGTCAAGCGGCGCGGAGATCCGGGCCTGAACGGATCCGAAGGCTTCCAAACAAACCTGAACTCCTTTCATACCGTCGGAAACAAATTGAAACCCGACGCCGTGCGGCTGAGTAATTATTTGTTTTTGCTTCCATCCCTCGTAGGCACTGTCGCCGGTTAGATGCTCCTTCTCAACCCGCCGGATCTATAAAAGAAAAACACCACCGGCGGAATTTAATGATGTGTAGCCAGAAAGAAAGAAAGAGTGGATTCTGTGCGTCTCTATTCTGTTTGAAACTTATGGATTTCTCTATTTATCTTCCTGACATTTCCTCTCCGCGGGTCTCACAGCGAGGCGAAGCTGAAAAGTCACCGCACAGGCCCGGATGACGTATACCGAGTCTCTCTGCTCTGTAGTGTGACGGCCGATGTGCCTGAAGCTCCTTCATTGTTGGCGGATGTGTAGGTGCGGCCGCTTTTCCTTGCATCCGCCGCCGACCGTGTGGCTGGATGGATATGTGATGTGTATCTGCAGTGAGCGTCTGATTAGAGAGGTCTTCCTCTTGAAAGGCTCGCCGGCACCGGCAGAAGCACAAGACCGGGAATGCCTTTCTACGGAGATCAATAAACAGCTTAACCGAGTATTTCACCGCCTGCTCCTCGGGGACCCTCAGCCACTGGATTCATTCAAGAAGCCGCAACAGCAGGATTTAGGTCTCCTTTAAAATACCCCCCCCCCCCCCAACTTCCTCTCAACCAGCAGAACTGATATACAGCCATGAGTTCTTCATTCATTTTGGGGTCATTATTGCCTTTCTGCTGCTGGAGGAAGGTGAAGCAGTCCCTTCACAGGAAATGGGTTTTACCGGCTGGAGGAAATTGAATGGATATTCAGTGAAATGTTGGCGACGGGAGGAAATATTGACTCAAATTGGACTAAAACTTCCTCCATGCTCCGATTTGTTGTGCCAAGGAGAAAGTTTTATGACGGACAGTGGAAATGTTTTAACGCTAATGGAGTCAAGCACAAAGTTAATGTTATAGAAAAAAGGGTTCTGAACAAGGCCTATGCTGTCGTCCCCGAAAGGAAGTGTATGTAACCGGAAAAAAACCCAAATCCCCTGAATTGTATTAGAAATCCCCCTGAATCCCTCCAAAAACTATTTCCACAAATCCTTGAGTCGAATAAAAAAACACCAAATCTGCACGCAATTGGACCATTGGTGGAGAAATTACGGTTGAGCCTGACAATTCTGGAGATAAATTTCCCCAAATCAATCCACTTCTTCCTCGCTGTAATGTGTATGTGGGTCTAAAAGTTGAAAACGACCCATGAAATAGTTTTTGAGTTATGAACAGAAAAACAGTGTTTTTCATGTAAAAGCTCCGCCTACTGGGTAAAATATGAACTATTGGAACAAAAGATAAATCTCATTCATTTGATTCATATGCACCAATTTTTGACTGAATTGGAATTTGACTCAACGGTTACTAGATCATGGCCCGGGAACATTTGGAGACAAAGTTCTGGCTAGAGTCGTAAATATACAAATGACCTTTCCCAAAATGTATCCAGTTCTTCCTCACACTAAAGTCTATGTGGGTATTAAATGATTAAAATGATCCATGAAATACTTTTTGAGTTATGTGCAGAAATGTTAACTGACGATTCATTTGCACCAAATTTTCACCAAATTGGATTTAAGGTTGAGAAATTATGGCCTGACAATTTTAGAGATAAAGCTCCCCCTAGTATCAGAAATATACAACCCAACTTAGCCAAAATCATTGCAGTTCTTCCTCACACTAAATCCTATGTGGGTGTGAAATTTGGAAATGATGCATGAGTTGGTTTTTGAGTTATTGCGTTGAAACGAAGGATCAGCGATTACGATTATTACGACACCAATAATAAGCTTATTTAAAAAAAAAAAAAAAAAAATCCCCCAAACCTCTCAGGATGAAGACATTTTCTTCTCACCCGAGTCTTCGGACCTGGCTTGTAGTTGATGATAATTCTTTCATGGACTTTAATTACCTTCTGGATTGAACCGTTTATTAATACTTCACCCTCGTCCTCGGGGATTCCCCCTAAGAACCGATGAGGGGATAATATTCATGATGAATGGGATAGTAATTGTGTTGGGGCTGGAGTTTGTGGCCCTCAGGAGAAGGAACGCGGGTGCAGACGATTATAAATGTTAAATGGACCTGTGGTGCAAACAGAACTCCTGGAATGACCCAAAACAACAAAGAAAGACGGCAGGAAAAGCTTTATTATCCAAGTATGTGTTCACATACAGCGGATTAAAGCGGCTTTAATGGAGACAATAAAGAACGGCATTATATATTTTTCATCTATACGTCCCCTGGAAAGATCAAAAAGTTTCCGTGCAGATGTTGCAAAAGAATGAATATTGTACAGTGAGGATCTGCGTCCGCCAACGCAGATCCTCAGTTTTTCATTTACTCAAAAACGAATTCATGCGTAATTTGGTTTTCAATTTTTTTAACCCACATAGACTTTAGTGCGAGGAAGAACTGGAGTGATTTTGAGAAATGTCGGTTGCATATTTCCGACACTAGGGGGAGTTTTATCTCAACAAGATCAATTTTCTTTATATTGTATCTTACTCTGATAGTTCATGTTTTACTCACTAGTAATAACTGGTTTATAACATTATGGTATTTTTCTGTTAATTTACCGAAGAAGTTTGTATTTCCATAGTAATATTGCGTGTTTTCCTCATATTCCGACCACAAGATGGAATAAAAGACTGTTCCTTTATTTAGCGTAAACCTAGGAGGATGTATTGTTTTGAATTTTAGGGTCTTTAATTGTTTCTTTTTGACAGTTCTTTATTTATTTTTAACTCTTGCTGAATGGCCATTGTTCCTTATTGAAGTTTTCATTCTAGAAAATCCATCATTTAGGTGAAATAATACTTTAACTGTAATTACTTTCTCATAAGATTATGGAATTTTTCAGTAGATTTTGTGAAAAGTTTGTGAAAAGGGGTAAAAGTGTGTTTTTTCCACATATGCTGACTATAAAATGGAACTTATTTACTGTTCCTTTATTTAGGGTAAACCACAAGGATGATGTAATGTTTCCATTTGACAGTTCTTTATTTTTTTAGTTCTTGCTGAATGATCAAAGTCGGTTCTTGAAGTTCTTCTACTTGCTAAATCCGTCACTCGGTTGGAATATTACTTTTACGGTAATGACTTAATTTCACATTATGGTATTTTTTTCTGTTAATTTTACCGAAAGTATTTGTGTTTTCGCAGTAAAATGCTGTTTTTGTTCTACATATTCTGACTGACTGAATAATAAGGAATTTATTCACTCTTCCTTTTTTTTTAAAGTTAAATCTCCGTATCTACTAAAGTGATATACTGTTTTGAATTTTAAGGTCTTTTACTGTTTTAGTATTTATACCAGATAAACGTTTGGATTGAATAATTCTTTTATGAGTCATTATTTTGAATTCTTTTTTGAATATTTTACAGTCGTATTAATCGCTCAACTAAAGGATTATGGGTATTCCATCCAGTAACAAAAGACTGCATGAGAGAAAATGTCGGAGGTGTTCCTCGAAGTACAAGCTGGATTGTTTTTTTTGTATTCCCCATCTAGAGATGACCAGCTTGGATAATTAGGCGCAGATTTAAGAGGAGGGACCTTTGGGCCCTGGAGACGGATAATAATCGCAGTCAAATCATTAACGGCGTATGCGAAGAAAAGCGGATAGATAATCAGCTCTGATTCCTCGCCCATTAGCGCTGGCCTGCGTCCCAGAAGCAGCCTCACGGCGCCGGCCCGCCCCGGTGACCACGGAGGCCGAGGACGACTTTGAAGGAGTGTCTCGACGAGGCCTTCGTCTTCACGCGGGGGGATGGGTTACCCGCCAAAAGTGCAATTCATAACCCGTCTGACAACTTGCCCGCTCAGCTGGCGCAGAGAGGCATCACTCACGGCGCCCGCTTTTTGCATATTGTGACTCAAAAGCGTTTAATGGCGAGATGTGACTTCCCTCCCTCCTGCCGTTGATCATGCGTCGGGCGGCGACTCCCATGAGCTGCGCACATTAAGGCCAGTGACAAGCGGAAAACATTACGAATGAGCTTCAGCAAATTTGCAAGGCGGTGTCACCTCTTTGATGTATAGATGACAGGATCCGGTCTCTCCTTTTTCGTTAGTCCGCTTCACTCGCTCCGGTTAGCCTCCACGCCATTCCCACCCGCCCCGACCGTCTCGGCTCCTCGGATTAAACAAAAGCGATGCCTGTGAGGAGTCGCGGTGATGAACACGTCGGCGCTCTGATGAGGCCGAGGCTGAGCGTGTCATAAATCACGCCCTTGAGAGCCAGGCGACGGTGGCGGCGGCGGCGACAGCGGGTGGGCGGGGGAGAGGGGGGTGAAATTGTACTATGATAAATATTGAGAGGTGGAATGAGCGATAGCTTTGTCACAATGCAGAAGCTCCGGCGTTCGCCCTCGCTGTGAAATGTGGCTTTGTGATTGGGCCTGAGTGCCATAATTCAGCCGCAGTCAAGGACGCTTCCCTGAGCCGCACGCATCCTGAATACTGAAGCCACCGATGAACCCTTCCACAGGCTGTGCGTCAGCCGGTTTAACAACCGAGGAGGAAGGAGGCGGATACAGCAAGACTCCATCCCTAAAAATCCCTTGCGTTGTACAATCAATCCTCTTGATAGAACTCAATTCAATTAAATGTGAAGTTATGTCCAGAAAAGAGAGATTTATGTGAAAAAATCTCGCCCTAGTGACTGAAATAGGAACTATTAGAGTCAAATATCACATTTGCATCATGGAATCCCTCGGGTCGATGCATATGTACCAAATTCGGTCTAAATCGGACAAACGGTTAGGAAGTTATGTTCAAAAAACTGTTACATGTAGAAAAGCTCCCCCTAGTGAGTAAAACAGGAACTATCTAACAAATGAATTTGACTTGAACGAGCCCTAAATAAAATATAAATGTTTTACTTATAGTTAAAAGTAGTTCTCAATGAAACTATCTCTCCTTTACCACCGGTGTGTGCCACTCCAACCAACGCCATGTCAGTATCGTATTCCGGTTGCTGATTGGTCGGGTAGGAGGAGTTATTATGGGATCATTGCCCAATAATTCAAAAAGACCATTTACTAAATCATTTTCACGTTTTATACGCACACAGACCTTAGTGTGAGGAAGAAATGGATTGATTTTGGGAAAGTTCAGTTGAATTTATCCACCAATAGGGGG
The DNA here is from genome assembly GCA_037951165.1 of Lophius americanus. Classification (NCBI taxonomy): domain Eukaryota; kingdom Metazoa; phylum Chordata; class Actinopteri; order Lophiiformes; family Lophiidae; genus Lophius; species Lophius americanus. The sequence continues at coordinate 937,453 of JBBDHG010000081.1, forward strand.
AACTTTATCTGAGTCACTATGGGATCTGATCTCAGAGCAGACTGCTGATGTCATAGAAATAGTTAGGTTGAGTCAAAATGGAGTCTCTGAGATTATCAAAGAGTCGCACTTAATTTGAGGAGTTCAACCAGGGGGATTGCTTGTTCAATGCAGGGGATTGGGGACTTTCCGTGGATATACTCTTGACCTGGTGGTGCTTCTAGCCAATAGCAGATCGGCATAAAAAAGGAATACATTGAATTGACGTAGGCAAGTCTGTCCTCCTCTGCCCTCCGCCACTACTTCACACAGACTGCCTTTCCCCTTGCCTGCCCTGTGGGTGTCACCGTTGAAGTATAATCCGAATAACAATAATGGACGTTTTTATTTCCAAAGATGGCAGAAAACTATTTTGCAAATGATACTGAGATTTAAAAAATATATATTTTGATCCCCCTCTCGCCTCTCAAAACCAGAGGAGGACGGTCCTCCTTGGTAGAGCTCCTCCAGAGATCTACTCCCTTTTTTTTTTCCCACTCGCTCTCAAACGTGTAATTGAGAGCGAACACGAAAACGCCGCTAACGGTTTTCCTCCCACTCTCCCCGAGGCTCTCGTCTGCCGAGCAAACATCTCTCAGCTCCACTGTCTGCTGACCCTCCTGACGAAAATAGCAGAAAGAGTCTCCTCCTCCTCCTCCTCGTCATCCTCCTCCTCCTCGTCCTCATCCTCCTGCTGATGCTCACTGTGTGGGCCCGTTCTAAAAGGCATGAGTCCGGTGTCGTAAGCGCCGGATGAGATTGTTCCGGGGATGAAAGTGTATTTACAGTCGGGGTTTTGGACGACGTGTTTTCAACGTTTGTTGAACGTTGGACTCTAATCGAGCTGATCCGTTCCAGCAGGTTCTGGAACCAGTCAGGAGTTAGTTCATTTCCAGTGCTTGGAGAGACACTAGAGCCACATCATTACATCACAGAGTCACTACTGACACAACATTACATCACAGAGTCACTACTGACACAACATTACATCACAGAGTCACTACTGACACAACATTACATCACAGAGTCACCACTGACACAACATTACATCACAGAGTCACTACTGACACAACATTACATCACAGAGTCGCTACTGTCACAACATTACATCACAGAGTCACTACTGACACAACATTACATCACAGAGTCGCTACTGTCACAACATTACATCACAGAGTCGCTACTGTCACAACATTACATCACAGAGTCACTACTGACACAACATTACATCACAGAGTCGCTACTGACACAACATTACATCACAGAGTCACTACTGACACGTCATTACATCACAGAGTCACTACTGACACGTCATTACATCACAGAGTCACTACTGACACATCATTACATCACAGAGTCACTACTGACACAACATTACATCACAGAGTCACTACTGACACATCATTACATCACAGAGTCACTACTGACACATCATTACATCACAGAGTCACTACTGACACATCATTACATCACAGAGTCACTACTGACACATCATTACATCACAGAGTCACTACTGACACATCATTACATCACAGAGTCACTACTGACACATCATTACATCACAGAGTCACTACTGTCACAACATTACATCACAGAGTCACTACTGACACAACATTACATCACAGAGTCGCTACTGACACAACATTACATCACAGAGTCACTACTGACACGTCATTACATCACAGAGTCACTACTGACACATCATTACATCACAGAGTCACTACTGACTTAACATTACATCACAGAGTCACTACTGACACAACATTACATCACAGAGTCAGTACTGTCACATCATTACCTCACAGAGTCACTACTGTCACATCATTACCTCACAGAGTCACTACTGACACATCATTACATCACAGAGTCACTACTGTCACATCATTACCTCACAGAGTCACTACTGACACATCATTACATCACAGAGTCACTACTGACACATCATTACATCACAGAGTCTCTACTGTCACATCATTACCTCACAGAGTCACTACTGACACATCATTACATCACAGAGTCACTACTGCCACATCTTTATGACCATCCATGAATCTCCTTCATACGTGCCTGAGAGGAGAACAGAACCCTCACAGGGCTGAGATATTTCCACCCTGCTGTCCTGGACTGCATTCCTGTATTTCCGTGTTCGTCGGGGCGACTCTGCGGTCGGGAAGGTTGTTTTCATGAGCAGAGAGCGGCAGGTGATCTCCCTGCAAACAGCGTCAACACACAGAGGCAACCATGTTTGCTGTCAAAAGTGTCGGAGAGGAGGACGGCGAGCTGGAGCGGCGGGCGCTCTCCCGCCCGGCTCAGTGCCGATAATCCGAACATTTGCATAACTGCAAGCTGCGCGACAGTTTCCCCTGTCATAGCAGATACAAATGTTATATATAACATCAAAGTCGGCATATCATTACAACCAGGTGTCACGTGTCCAGGCGTCACCTGATGTGTCGACTCTCCCGACGCCCATGAAGACACGGTAAGAGCACAGCTGAGTTACCGTACTGCAGCTCCTTCTTCCTGAAGAATGGAAGTCTGGCCTCCTCAGAGGACTGACTTCCCCTCGACCGCTGAGACTTGTGGTTTCTGCCTCTCCAGGGTTTTTTTTCTTCTACATTCTGGCTGAAGTTTAATTTTCATCTTTGTTAGTTTCACTTTTGCTTCTTTGGACTTTTGCTCGTATCATATCACCGAAATATAATAATATATACGATAATATAAACTTACATACAGGTATCTGGATGTAGGATGAGATCAAATGGAGCAAATGTGTCCATTTACATATACGCCGATCAGCCATAACATTACAACCACTGACAGGTGATACGATATAACATTGGTTATCTCGTTACCATGGCAGCAGTCAGAAGGTGAGATTTATCGGGCAGCAAGGGAACATTTTGTCCTCTAAGTTGGTGTCTTTGAAGTATGCAGAATGGACCAGTAACCGGGTCAGAGCATCTCCAGAACCGCAGGTGTTGTTGGGACTTCCTGGACTGAAGAGGTCAAAGGAGAGACAACTGGTGAAAGTTTTTTTATTTGTCCCCTTATTTGTTTTTCATGACTATATGACTTGGTCTTACCCAGTTTTAATCTGCACATTTGTGATTCTGCTTCTATTTATATCCCCGATAAGTTATGGACGTTATGGAAACTTCATAGATCGTGTTGACGCGATAACTGAAATATCTATTTCAAGGAACATTTTCTGATTTTATACAAACATAGATTATAGGGAGAGGAAGGAGTGGACTGATTTTAGTAAAATGTAAGATGTACAATTTCACCACTAGGGGGAGTTATTGCTCCAAAATCATGCATTTTTCTAGCCGTAATGATTCAACCGTCAGTCCGATTTAGTCCAAATGTTGGTTTAACAGACATAAATTTGTATTCTTAATTTATCTTATTCAAGATATATAATATATATAGATACAAATCTGTGTTGTGCAGAAAATGTGTTAATGTTCCTCCTGCAGTACCCTGCAGTGCCCCTAGGGGTAAGTGTTTGAGCAAAGCTTGTTTAATAAAAGGACCCACAGTCCACCTGTAGATGTTTTATTATTCTCACAAAAGGGAATGTCAGGATTCAGATGTGGCGTTTAGAAACAAGAAGTACTGCGTCTTTGACTTTACGGCGGTGATTCAGGGGTCCGGGCCCGGCGGAGTGCGAGACGGTGCTCTGATGTCTGCGTGGCGGCGTTGGGTCTTAAACAGGGGGATTGTGGGGGGAGTCAGATGCAGAGAACTCCTCTCGGCTCTCGCCCTCGCTCGTCTCTGCTGAGTCACATTCAGACCGAGCGAAGCTCCAGGCGTGAACCTCTGGACCGCCGTCACCAGGACTTATATATGATACAAAAATAGATTCGGTTTATTATTGAAATTCATACGTTTTCTCTTTGTTATTTTATTGTTTTTGTTTTGTATTGAAAATGAACCGAAATAAATAAAATTTTCAATATACAATACAATAGTATGTATATATGTATTTATGTATGTATGTATGTATGTATGTATGTATGTATGTATGTATGTATGTATTTATGTATGTATGTATGTATGTATGTATGTATTTATGTATGTATGTATGTATGTATGTATGTATGTATGTATGTATGTATGTATGTATGTATGTATGTATGTATGTATGTATGTATGTATGTATTTATGTATGTATGTATTCATGTATATACATGATACATATATACAAACATATATATTTATATATATATAAAAATACTTACATACATATACATACATGATACATTTATATTTATATATATATAAAAATACTTACATACATATACATACATGATACATTTATATTTATATATATATAAAAATACTTACATACATATACATACATGATACATTTATATTTATATATATATATAAACATATATACATATATATAAATACAGTGTGGAAAAAGGTTTTCCAAGCGGAAATCCTGAAAGTGTTTCTGGTTGGCGCCTCCTGAGGTCGACACAGGAGCGTGAACGACTTTCCATCGACATGGGCGTGACGGAGTGCGCCCCCTACTGGAGCCCTCAGGCATTACCAGCAGATCAATGAACAATTATCTCCCACAAACAGCAACGCAATCAACAATCTGCTCTCTTCCTCTTGAGTCAATGAAACACACATTCACTGCTGGAGTCTTTGTTCACGCCCACACAATAAAGACCACCACACTATAATTGTACCAGAAGATATTTAAGATATTATGAAAATACTTATAAAAATGGGGACACGTCTAAGAGACACCCAACGACCTGTTGAGGTTTATTTTCTGAACAGGAAGTGCTTCGCCTGCGCGCCGAGGACAACAGACGGCCGGGTTACTTCTTCCCGGCGACTGCTTTGCACCTCCTCGGCACGTCTCCTCCGCCGCTCGCCGTAGCAATCGTACGCAGAGAGGTGGAGGATCTGACCTGACAAAGGATTCTTATTACCCTCTCATAATTGGAAACGCCACGCGAGGAGGGGGCGCGACGCCGCCATTTCCATTTACAATATTTACAACTCAATAAACATTTGGTTTCATCCCCTGTCCTTCATGCCTGTGAAGTCCAGATAAGACAGAGGTTAAAGAGAACACTACATTTAAATTGGCTGAGAGCAGAGCGTACGGAAGGGGAGCACCCAAGGGTCCCTTTGAGATCGCGACCGCTTTACCTTCCCGCCACCGCCAAATGATATTGGCGGTGAGGCTTGAATTAGCGATGAAATCAGGCGTGGGAAACAATCAGGCTTCGGAGGGTCTCTAAGAAATGAGTTGAAGACGTGTTTAATGTGATGCTCGCAGCTCCTCTCTGGCGCCGACCGGTTGGACTTTTAACGCTTTAACGCTGGCGTGGTGATGATGCGTTCGGTTTCGCCGCAAGATGATTCTGCCTCCATCGAGATGCAAGAAGATGAGCGAGTATGAAAGTTAAATGCACTAAAAATGGTTCAAATCACTCACTGTAATGTGAAGGGCGCCGCTCAGAGCGCTGAACCCACAGAATCGGATCGCTCGGCTCTTCTGGGTTCATGGACCGTTTTAGCGTCTTCCTTACTTCACTGCTTTCATTTTCTGGCCCGCATCTTTGACCCGATTCTCTCCGATTGACCTCTCGCCAGTTCGGAGGAATGAAAAACGCCGTTAAAAGCAACCCGAGAAGCAGCTAACACGAAGCTAGAGAAGGTAGCGTAGCTTTTAGCCACTAGCACGATATTTGCCAAAAGACTTCATAAAAAAAAATAAAAAATAAATTAATTAATTTAAAAAAATTAAATTAAAAGCATATTTGTGTATAACTTGTTAATTTATGTAATGAATACTTGATTTGATTGGGTCACCATTGTATTTTTTTAAATGACCAACAATTCTTTTTACAGTGTGTATATATTTTTCTTTAAATACTGCAGGAATAAAATAATGTCTAAATCTTTCACCTATTATGAACAAATTTTTATTCATTGTTTTATATTTTAAGATTTTTTGAAGGTAAAAACCGTCAAAAAAAAGTTTCTTACTTATGCACTGTAAAAAAAACCCAAAATGACTTCAGCTGGGGAACTAAATTAAATAAAAATGTTTTTTGTTTCCATCTTTTTAACTTAATACTTCATTTAATTGAGTTCCACCTGTTGTAGTAATCTTTTGAGTTCAACCAAAAATGGGCGGGGCAGCAGGGTGTAGAGAGGCGGAGCCTGCGGTCGTTGGAGGTTCTACACTACATTAGCATCTGCTGGGCCAAACGATAGGAGATAAATCCGCCGCAGGCGTGATGTATCTTCATTAAAGCCGCCACTTACCGTCTCCCACCCAAACCGCCAAACTGTCGCCGCCGCCAGATGCCGCGTTCAGCTTCTGTTTTTGCGTTTCTGCAGAAAGGCAGGAGGCGAGAGATTTGGAGCCGCCGCCCGGTAGGTTTAGACATCAATCCTGGTTAAACCATTAAACCATTACATGCTAAGGTTTGAATCTACACACAGCCTAATGGGAGCGCAGAGGAAGTGGTGGGCGGAGCCTGCCGTCCTGCTGCTCTGCCGCTTTAGGAACCGGTTTGAACCACATCAGTCCGTCAAACGGAATCAGTGGACTGTGGAGGAGAGGGTGGTCTCTGGGCGGGAGGGCAGATAACAGGAGGACATCGCAGCTACAGGACCTGGTTCCAAGGCTTTTATGGTCGTCAGAGGCTTTGATGTCCTTTCCTCTTTTATGGTGTTAGAAGTTGAGATGGTACTACAGACTCGCTCAGTAAAGTAACATTTACACACCTGATTTTACTCTCACAATATATTCACAAACATACATACATACATACATATAGATATATACACATACATACACTTTGTTTACGACTTGTTTCATTCCTGTTGCCCAGCAGGACTTCACAACTGCTTATGTTTTCCTCGTGAATTTGCATAAACATTTAATGTAATCGTTGTTTTCTCACCTTTTCTTTGACTTTTGTTCACAGAGTTTTTTATCAGTAAAAAAACAAAGTCACTGGTTCTGAATCTTCGGCGCTGAGACGAGTCAGGTGGAATACCTCAGCGCGCTCGATCCTCACACCAGGGACAACTTTGTAATTAATGCGGTCAGTTTATCTGCACCTACTCTAAAAGTATTGATGAGAGCGTCTTTAATTATTTCTGCTGAGTCAGCATTTATGGATGCGATTCTTGGATTCGGAAGGATTTGGGCTCTTTTTGCTGACGGTGCACAAAATACGTCCAGGATTGAGACTTTTATTCTTGGTTCTGACAGGATGTAAACGCAGGTACTTCCTCTTCCCTCTATGAAGTTTCATGAAGCTACCTGCATCGAGACTCCAGCGTCGATGGAGATACGACCTCTGACCTCTGGGTGACCTGCAACCTTCAGGCCCAGTCAGTGATTTTTGAAAGAAGAGCGGTTGTGCAACAGAATATCTGATGGACAGCCGCCTCAGAGGACTTCATTAGCCGGATTAAAGAAGCCCAGATAACCCGGCGAGGTTGGTGGGGGAGCCGGGCGGATCAAGGAGCCTCCCCGCTGTCAGATGGTTTCCTTCAGAGGAAGCCGTCCGTCTGAGGAACACCTCGCCGTCCCTCTGATCGCGACGCATCTCGCAATTGACATTTCATCTCGGTGTCGGAATGATTTATGCAGCTTGGCATTCATTTCATGCGACGGGGAAGGTCGGCGGTATTTGTTCTTAAAGATTAGCTCTAACCTTAGCGTCAGGCGTAAAGGTGGCGAGATGCTGAAGAAGATCCTCGTCTTCAAACCTGCACTGATACAAACGGTTTGTCCCGTTTCATAACTTCTGTAACGTCAGACTTTTATTCAGAACAAACTTCATGTTTTTGTCCATTTAATATCAGATTTTGCATTTTTGATATTTAGAAGGATCTGTTTATGTCCAGATTTTCAGCCATAACATTAAAACCATGTGCCTCATATAATAAATGCTAATACTATGTTCACCTTTTTGAATAATTTTTCTGCAGCCAAGTAAAATCAACATTTTTAATAGGTTTAGTTTCAGAAGTATGAAAACTAAACTTAAAAAAGAAAGTTGAGTTTTTTGGAATTCTTTAGTCATTTTAGTTTTTCTTTTTTTCTTCTAAGAGTTAATCTGAGAATAAAGTCAGACTTCTGAGTTTACTCTATATTCTGAGAATTATTTACAATTATTTACAAATAATAAAAAAAAAATTGTGGCCCCAATTCTTGCATGTAAAAAAAAAAAAACATTTTAAGGAGTTTTTTTTAGAAGATTGACTTAAAGTTTAGAATACAAAACAATAATTTAAATGGTCTTATTATCTTAAATAAAAAACAAAAACAAAAAAAAACATCTCTTACGATTCGGAATTTTTTTAAATGAGAAAAAAGCTGAAAGTCCAACTTCTGACTCTAAAATGCAAATTCTGCTTTACATTCCCATTTAAAATGAGAAATTAAAAATCTTATGACCCTAACTCTCTTCCGTACATTTGAAATGGGAAGAATTTAGAAGTTTATTGAACTTGTATTTTTAATTACCATAAAATTAGTAGAATAATCCTGGAATTATGATTCACCACCTGCAGTTCCTTAAACTTCTCCTAGGGGAGGGCGTCTGCTCTTAAAACTGGCCTAGCCGTCACTAATCTGTCAAAGTCGCTCAGATATTAAGCTTCTCCATTTTTCCTGCTTCCAACATTGTCTCCAGGACAAATGGTTGCTTCCTGTAACCACGGTAACGAGACAATCAACGTTATTCTGACTTGTTCCTTGCCTGGTTATAATGTTGTGGCTGACCGGTGTAGAGCCTAATGGCTTGTTTAATCGGACTAATGAACTGGATGCTAATAACCGCCTTCGAGCGCCGCTGCTGTGCATGCTGGGTTATTTGCAGAAATTCATAAGAGACACTCGGCTGTTGTTGGAGTCATTAGTTCCACCTGAGAGTTTCCTGCTGGAGGGAACTTCCGTCTGTCGCCGGCGTCACAGAAATAAGTCTGAGAACGTGATGCTGTGAAAAAGTCACAGACGGCGTCGGCGTCCTGATTCCTTCTACTTCTGTCTGTGGGTCTCTGACGAAACTGTGTCGGGAACGGAATTTAAACACAACTGTGATATAAAAGATGGATGGATGGATGGATGGATGGATGGATAGATAGATAGATAGATAGATAGATAGATAGATAGATAGATAGATAGATAGATAGATAGATAGATAGATAGATTGATTGATCTACATGATACAGATTCATGTTTTTAGAAACGTATTTTTTTATTTTTTGGTTTTGTTGTATCAAGTTTGAAATTATTAACTTGATAGAACAACCTAATTCCCCAGTCCGCTTAGCTATGCCAAAAAAAAATAAATGCGGCTGAGCGAATAGAACTTTCTCCATAACCAAGGTTAATTCCTCCTGGTGGCACCTTTGACCTTTGGTGTCCCACAGGGCTCAGTCATTGGCCCCTTACTCTTTAGCACAAAACATGCTAAAGAGTTTTGTTTTTTTATAAACAGGTTTGGTTACATTTTTCCATCGTGGTAAAAGTACTGACTCAATTTCTTTTAAGACTTAATACAACTATATGATTTAGCACTTAATTAAGACGTTTCCCATGTGTTCAAACTACTTTTGTTGGACCGATTGACAAAACGAAGTCAAGTAATGTAGATTGTTTTTTTTTCTTCTGTTAAGCACACTGGACCTTCCGACTTCCTTTAAGAACCGGCACAGTTTCTCTGCAGGAGGTAGAACAATCCAAACTGACCGGTTCCCCGACTTTAATAGCAACAGCTGTCTTCATTCGGCCCGCTGTGGCCCACTTTGCAAAGTGGGCCACAGCGACGTCGACGTCGGCATTTTTTCACCGGAGCTACATTTATATCGTTCCTTAAAATCTCCAACTTAAAGATGCTATTCTTTGTTAAATTAGGCAGATAATATATTTATGTATTCAGGAGAGAGAGAGAGGGAGAGAGAGAGAGGGAGAGAGAGCGAGAGAGAGAGAGAGAGAGAGAGAGAGAGAGCGAGAGAGAGGGAGAGAGAGAGAGAGAGAGAGAGAGAGAGAGAGAGAGAGAGGGAGAGAGAGAGAGAGAGAGAGAGAGAGAGAGGGAGAGAGAGAGAGGGAGAGAGAGAGAGAGAGAGAGAGAGAAAGGACAAGCGAGCGCCGGGTTTTACTTTTCCCGCAAATCGAAATCTATTCATCTGTACCGTGTTTTCATTTAAAGTCAATGTCTTGTAAATGCCATACAAGGAACCAGACAATCAAAAATGTTCCGTCTGCATAATTACCAGGATGTTCCCTGGAAAGGTTAACAAGACTTTATTCAAACGGATAGCAATAATAACACCGACTCTGCGTCTGGTAGAGGGACACCTGTGTTGGGTCGTCAGCGGGGAAAATTTAAAAAGTCTGCGAGGTTTCCGTAGCCGTAAACAGAAGTGACCTTACAGCGGAACCCGGGGAGATTTGGACTTAATGCACCGGAGGTGTCGCGCGTTCAGGATATTAAAAAATGGACAACGGTTATCTCTTTAAATAGAGCTGCCATCAAGAGAAAACGGCTCCAGCGGCAACAACAGCTCTTTATTTCTTTGTCGACACCTTTGGTTGAAAAGAAGAGAACGGCGACTCCCCGCATTTACCATCATTACCTGTCAATCAAACTCTTTGCAGTGTGGTGACAGTTTTTGTTCGACTCTTTGTGGGACTTAAATTATTGTGTGGATTTGGGGGAAAAAAAGAGAGGGACCAGAATTGTATCTTCACACTTTTTCAAACGTTACAGGATGCAGGAGATTTTAAGGACATTTCATCCGTAAATACAAAAAGTAAAAAAAAAAAAACTATCTTCAAGAGTTCATACATTGATTCTGATAGAAAAAACTAAAAAGAAAAAACAGGCATAGCTGCACAGTCTATCGAAAGTTCAATCCTAAAGACTATCCTCTTACACACTCGGGCCTCAGTTCCTGCTCATACCACTCTCTCAACCTCGCCTTTCACACCTGCTCCGTCTCAATGACCTCCTCCACCATCTGGGACATCAGTTAACGTCAGCTGCACCCACTCAGGTAGCCTCATCCATCATATCACTGTCACACCTTCAAGCTCCGCCCACAAGCACCGGCTGCTGTCATTAAATATGACTCTCTCTCCATTAATCTCGTTCTTTTCTGCTGCTGGCTAGCAGATCCATCAGCCTCATCATTCTTCAGCCTCAGCAGTGTCATCAGTCACCACCACCAGTATCCAGAGAGCGTTGATCTATGCTGCTGTTCAGGGCAGAGACCCTTCAGTCTCAATCCCCCCCCACATAGTCTGAGCGCCAAAGACTTTCTAATGGAGTACTTATTCCACATCATCTGTTGGAATAAGTCATTCATCTTTTCTTCATTCTCCGTCTTCTCTGATTGAAATCGAGTCAGAAACTTACGACTCTCAGCTACGTGTAAGTGAAATAATGGGGATTTGATTCGGCATGAATAAATCTGTTCTGAGGTCATCTAATAGAGTTATTCAGTTTTAGAACCATATCTCAGTGAACAAGACATTCCATATAGAAAAGACTTTTGGCTTTTGTGGATCCACAAATTTGTTGGACAAGTGGACTTTTGTCTTTAACAGATACAGATCCGTCTGAAGAGGGGACTATTGTCTTTAACAGAAACAGATCCGTCTGAAGAGTGGACTATTGTCTTTAACAGATACAGATCTGTCTGAAGAGTGGACTATTGACTTTAACAGATACAGATCCGTCTGAAGAGTGGACTATTGACTTTAACAGATACAGATCCGTCTGAAGAGTGGACTATTGACTTTAACAGATACAGATCCGTCTGAAGAGCGGACTTTTGTCTTTAACAGATACAGATCCGTCTGAAGAGTGGACTATTGTCTTTAACAGATACAGATCCGTCTGAAGAGTGGACTTTTGTCTTTAACAGATACAGATCCGTCTGAAGAGGGGACTATTGTCTTTAACAGATACAGATCCGTCTGAAGAGTGGACTATTGTCTTTAACAGATACAGATCCGTCTGAAGAGACGATCTGACACAACGATCAACTCTTTGAGACAATATATATGTGAAACCTAAATAATTATATAGAGAGGAATCGGGTTTGTTGAACCAAGTCAACCGACCAAAACTTCCCGCCTTACAAAACAGAGAACAGAAATCAGATGTGGAGGAATATTGTCCTCATTAACTTTTAATTATCAATAAATCCATCAGGAGAAAGAGACTGCTAGTCAGACGGGCCGAATTAGAACTTCTGCTGATTTTGTTTATTTGCTCTGTTTTTATGTTGAAGACAATCTCCGGGATAAATTCATTTTTTGCAAAAATTAAAAAGAAAAATGTTCAATTAATAAGAAAAATGTCACGTCTCAGCCGTAACCCAGAACTTCCCCATTGTGTTTCTCCTCTTTCTTCGTTTGTCAGATGGTTCAGCAGCTTTATTCTTCCAGTGGGGCTCCTGGTTCTGATATTATTATGATTCTTGATGTTTCCTCAACTTTGTTTTAATCTTAAGATGGAAGTCCTTTGCCTTTTCCCACTTTCCCAACTCTCGTTCATGTCCATACACTGGTCTCTGATTCTGCTTCTGGGTCCAAATGTAACAAACCCATAAGAAAAGATAACATCAAAGTTTCCATCCATCCATACTTCTGCTCCCCAACCAGGAACACTCGATTTGGCCTACGAGACACTGGATCTCAGGGTTTAACCGTCTTAGATATAAGATCGTTCGTTTAAACCTCTTATGATCTGCTCAACTGTTTGGTTGAGCGCATTTTCACATTTTCAGCCTCTATTTCTTATTGAACAATGCGAACCGGTTGTAGCAGGTATATGTGAAGAATAAGGGTCCAGGGGTGGAGCCCTGAGGAAGACCACAGGTCAAAAGGGCCACCGAGGAGGAGGCATTAATCATATTCAAGAAGTAGGATTTTTTTGAGGACTAGTCTAATATGTATCCGCTGTAGATATTAGTAAAAACGTTGTTATCATCCTCTAGGTTTGAGCTTTTTTTTCATGAAATACAAAATGTCACGGCAAAATAATTTTCATCTTCATTCAGTCTTATTTTTTTTACTGGTAAAAAAACACAGGATGCCTTAAAAAAAAACTAAAAAACTGTTAATACGCGTGAAACCAGTGTGTACTAAACTCACTAAACTTATCACGCTCAGCAGAAGCGAAAGACATGGAACAAAAAATAATAACACAAGCTTTCACATCTTGCAGAAACTGCTGAGCAACACATGCCGGGGTGATATTTTCTTGCAAGCTGGTACAAAGTCTGTCACGGAGAGAATAAAGCCAACAGGATGATTTCTGCCGCAGCCGTGGAAACAATGATTAGACCCCGGACTCGTCGCGGCCCGCAGAGGTTGTTCTTGTTTTATTCCACCAGACTTTCTCTATGAAATCGATACTTTCATGGCCGTCGGAGTGTAACGCTCCTCTCTCCTCCTTCTTTGTGGGATTGAGATGGCGATGCTACGAGACGCCGCACTCTCCTCTGACTTTGTCTGACATTCATAACGTTTTTTCCTCTGAAAGCTGTTTGGTTCTTCTTCTCCCCCCCCCCATCTGGCTTCATTTCATCTTTCGTTTAGCCGGGCCTGGCGCCCATTCACTGAAGCGGAGGCATGTCACACATTTTCAGAGCTGCAGCCCAGAGGAGGATATGATAGAAAATGATCAGTCGCAACATTTACGCACATATGGCAGCCCCCTTCTTCCCGTCTTCGGGCGCAGGGAAGCGTGCGCGTCGCTATCTGCATGTGCAATTGAGGACTGACGGCGTGCAAAAGAGCGTCCGTGCCTCGGAGACGCCATCCGACACGTGCGCGGGAACACGACGCGACACGAGGACGTCCACCTTCAAATGAAAACGTCCCGCAGCAGAGGACAATGCGATGGACGCCCACCTTCAGCTGGTGCGCCGCCTCTGAATGCAAAACGTTGCTCCTGCCGCGTTTTATCAGCTGACGAGACGAGCAGGGTGGAAAATAAAAAAAGGAATATTTGCACCGATTGTTGTGTTTATATGGTCTCCGGGTTTTATGAAGTTGTAAACTCCAGACTCCATTGAGCGGCGACGGCATGGGGCGGGAGATAAGGGGAGGAGGCCCGGGTTTAAGTGTCGCGGTGTTTATTAAAAGGCAAACAGGAGAGCCAAGAAGAAGGACAGAGATAGCGTCCTCCTCAAACATCCTGCCTCTTTGTAGGGATTTATAGGGAATCCATCGCTTTAGCAGCATAACCTTATACTTTTTAACCCTTTCATGTCATTGCCAACTGCGGTTAACTTCTTTCTTGGCAGTTTGTATTCCTTAAAGACATTTATTAGTTTGATAACTTAGATACTCTAAATTTACTATGAAATGAATTTTTTTACCAGTAGGATTTTTTAGGCTTATAAAAGCATGTGAGGACTTACTGAACACAATTATGTAAACCGATACAACCCCAGAAAGAGTCTAATATGTATCCGATATATATGCATATATATATATATATGCAAGATAAATGTCCTCCCCCTTATCTTCAGGACAGATCTATGAAAACCCGAGTGAACCAGCAGTTCCACCTTCAGCAGAAACATCTCAAAACCAGACCCTCCTGAAAACTGGAGATCAGTCTCCGACATACCTTTAGTGGAATTTTGGCCCACTCCACTATTCAGAACTTCGGAGGGTTTTTTGAGAATGAACTCATCTTCTCGAGTCCCACCACAGCATCTCAACAGGGTTCAGGTCCAGATATTGAGTAGAACACTCCAGAACTCTATCAGGGACCAAAATCCTTTTTTTTCCCTCAATGATGGCGAGTGGTCCTGGTTCTGAAGCAGCAGATCATCTCCACAACATCCCACTGCCGCATCCAATGTAGGAGCGTAGGTCTGATGTTCTTCTAGTGGAATGCTGTGTTTGGTTTCCACCAGATGGAACGGAACCCCTGTCTTCAAATAATTCAAAAGTCCGCTCTTCAGTCCTGAGAAGGTTCCTCCCAGAAGCTCAGAGGGTCATCAAGATCCATCGTCTTTGAAACAGTTATCTGTGGGGTACCAGAACCTTAAAAACAGCTTTAGAACCCTTCCCAAACTGATGGAATCCCAATCATCTTCCGGAATTCCATTTGCTTTGGGCATAATGTGCTACTGGTGAAACCTAAGAGCCAACTTCCTGCTTCTGAAGAAGTTCTACTGAAGTGAGGATGTGGTTGAACAAGGGTTGGTGTTGATCAGGTCTAGGTGGGTGCAGTCCAGCAGGAACCAGATAATAGGGCAGTTGGGTAGCTTTGGAGTTAGTTTCTAAGGGGGCGGAGCCTCGTTCATACAGACCCAGTTGATGTTATAGAAGCTCTTTGATTAAATAAATAAGGTTATCATTCAAAACTTGAATTTTACTCTGGATTTGTCTGGGTTCCGTGTGAACTCAACATCCCCAGTACGATCAGAACCCTCCTGAGGAGGTATACTGGTGACGCTGTAAACGCAGTCAATAAAACCCGCTGTCAGGGCCCCCCCCCTGACAGCGGGGGGTCACGGCAGCCTTGTGAGTGACGTGATTGATATGTAGATCAACCAGTGAGCTCCGTGTGACATAATTTCCGTCTCATCAGATTATGATTGATGGGCGGCGGCCGACCAAGGTCAGCAGGCTGCTATTTGACCTCGGCCGTGATTGTTCCAGCGGGCGACAGATTAATGCGCCTTAATAAAGCCGTCACAGCGGCGCTCTCACGGAGTTTGACGTAGCATCTCAAGAATGGCAGAGGTTAACATGCACGGTTGCGGAGCCCTGCCCCCGCTGTTCATCAAACAGCAGGGTTGGTTGTGCGGGAGAGGAAAAAAAAAGAAAATGCCATGTGACAGAATTCCGTGAGCACACAAGGAAGCGTTCGTTCTCGATCATTCCTCTCGGCCCTTCATTCGCCATAAAAGCGCTGCAGGATCAAGCGTGAACCTCCTGCGTGATCCTCGGGAGGTTCACGCGGTCACCGGCGTCTCCTCCTCAGCGTGGAGACGCCTGCCCTTTTCCAATGGAGCGGGACCCACAGCTCAGCTCCACAAACTCTGAAACCAGGGCGGGAAACACAAAGGTCACCGGCTGACAGGACGGAGACATATTTTGCCCCGAGAAGATCCTCGGAGGACCGAGCTACTCAATGATTTCAACCTCGCTGGTTTCCACAATCGCCGAGTTTTGGAAATCGCCATTAGTGTTCAAGGACTGTTCTTCAAAAGTCGTCTTTTTTTCTTTCTTTTTATGTCTTTCAGGCCTTCGCTAATGAAAATTGCTGCGGGCAGAAGCGTATTATGAGTTTATTAGCGCGTGTCGGCGGAGCGCAGGCGGAGACGGAGTGGACATTGTGGTCGGTACATCATCGATTGGGCCTACGAGACATTCGGGGAAATCAATACCGGAGAGCGTAAGGGAATCAGTGCCTTGATTTGTAATAAATCTACAACAAGGAAACCTTTTTCTAAACTACGGAAATCTTTAATATAAGGTCAAGTAGAACTGCCAGCATGTGCCGGAGCAGAAAAATGTGGTCAATTACAGCTAGAAAGAAGGGAGCTAAGTATTTCATTCTAATCCATGGTCGAGATAAGACTATTTAATAATACGTTTTCAGCGAGAGGTGTCGTGTTCTGTGAGATTTATTACAGAACTCGTGAGTTTTTAAGCCTCTTTTTGGACTTAGGGATCGCGACGTGACGAGTTCTGTTCATCTTAATTCAGACGCCAGCATCCCAGAAGCAAACATCTGACAGGGCTCATGACCAGCCAGGGATAAAAATCCAACAATTAGCTGCTAATGACCCTAATTAGCACTTTCATGTCCTGCTCAGCTATCAGATTGAGCTGGTTTTTTTTTTTACCTGTTTAAAATAAGACCCATTGGCAGAATGTATGTGCTATAGAGAAAAGGGCCAAGGATGGAGCCTTGGGGGACGCCATAGGGCAAAAGAAGGCCAGCGAATTGGAAGCACTGGCTATTGAGCTCAAAGGAGAGAAGGTAGTGGACTGTAGTCGGGTCGCCCGTGTCTAAGAGTTCTGAGGAGTTCTGCTCCGGATGAAACCATTCGGAAGCTGAGATCTGAACTCTCACAGGAAGTCAAAAGTTTTACATCTCAGGGAAATGAGCGCCCTTATTTTGGATGATAGTCTTGAAATTCTCAAAATTCATATTTCCTATAATCCTTTTTTTTGGAAGTTCCTCACTGACCTTTTTTTTTTTAAAAAAAGCTTGTTTATTGCGTAAAATCCGATTATATCCAACCCTGTTTGAGCTGTGCTCGTTATTATTCACCGTTAAGTATCAGTACAAGCGTTTGAAATATTCCACCAGAGCAGGTTTGTTGCATAACTCACTCAGCTGTGGAGGGCTTCATAAATTCAGGGCTGATCTCGTACGTGAGAATATTAAAGACTCTCCAAAACGCCTCACGTTTTACTTCCGAATGATTAATAAGACAAGGGAGGAGAAAAACACACAGATTCAAACTCGCGCCTCGCTGCTCGTGGATTGATATTTAAATAAAAGGGACTCTCATAGATTTGCCCACGCTGGAATCATTCAGTGATTCATGAGGCCAGATGTTTGCTGCCTGCCAAGAAGGAAGAAGGAGAGGAGTGGCGAGCTTCATCAGCTCCCATCATGACGCCGCCCCCCTGAGGATGGCGTGAGCGAAGGGGGGGGGAGCTGAGATGGACAGATTGAGATGAGATGCTAAGATGCTAACTTCTAATGGATGTATTCTCAACTATGTTGATTAATGCGGCGTCACAAACTGTCCAAGAATCACAACCAACCTCAATCGCCTCAAGGTGCCATCGGTACAATTTAAGGGGCATCTGTTTGAATAAACGCAATATAATATTCAGACATGTGTTTTTATTATCAGTGTATAATCATCTGGAAATAATAAAAGCGTTTTCTTGGGCGAGCTTAGAATGGGCGGGGCCTCTACCGTTGAGGCCACCATGTTGTGCTGCCATGTTTGTACGGTGGTCTAGAATGGACTAGCAGAACTCAAACGGACGAACTGAAGGAGCCACAAATCAATGTACTTCTAGTGGCGGTCCCAAGCCCGGATCAATGAAGATGATGAGCATCCGGCGTAAAACCGGTCCCAAATCAATATCGGAACAGCAAACTGATTTGAAAACTGGATTGATGAGGGCTGAGATTAACAAGTACCATCACTGGTACTGTTAGCCAGCAGGGTACTGGGCTGTGGATGGAAACAGTTGATCCACTGTGGGGACCCCCTAATGGAACAGCCGAAAGACAAAGAAGAAGAAGGTTGAAGTGGCAGAAAGACGAGGAAACGCGTTGCCTCTGGTAGCGATGAAACTTATCCTATCGGATCATTTGGGTGGCTGTCGGGCTCGGAGGTGGGCTCACCTGGTCAGAAGCCAACTGAGACTGATTAAGAGGGACGACAGTAGTGACACCAAACCGAGAGGCTAAACGAGAACGGAGCAGAAGGAATGTGGTGTTTTGTGGCGTTTTCTTCGCAAATGGACCCTCATAGTTTAAGATGATTTGTCGACTGGCTTAAAAGTCCAATAAAAACATTTTTTGACGGAGAGAAAGCAAACCGGAATGGCGAGACGGGGTCGGCGTCGTAGCAGGGAGGCTACTAGAACCTCTGGCCAAACAGTCAAAACCTTTTCACTATAAAGTCACGGACCCCGAACTTGAATTTTTCTAGATGAATAGCCCGTATGTCCCCGGGTTCTGGTGCTGTGACGCCCTACAAACCACGAAGAAGAAGAAGATGATGCTCATAAATCCTCCTGACACTATCGCCCCAATGAACTTCCAGGACAATTATAGATATTTATCATGACACATTTTTAACGTTATTCACCTAAAGTAACCTACAGAACTCTTCATCAGAGCTGCGGTTTAGGTATTAAATACTATTTCTTTTGAAGGACCAACACATTTATTTTGGGATACAGACAAATTTGAAAATAAACAAATCCGGAAGGGGGGGTCAAACACATTTCCCCAAACTGTATTTTGTATTCAAATTTTGTTTCCCCTTTCTCGGAGAGACAGCTGTAACAGTCGGACGTGGCATCAGACTGTTCACCTGTGGACCTCTTGTACTTCTCAACTCAAAATCTTCTTCATCCATTAGACTGATATGAATATTCCTGCTCAGGTAATTGTCTCCTGGGGGGGGGGGTCTACCAGCTTCAGCTCGCATTTAGGGGTAAAAAGTACAATGAAAAGAGGGCTTGCCTTAGAGGTCACCACCGTGAGCTCAACGTTCTACAACCTATAACCAAACAGCCAGAACTCTTCGCCGTAAGCTCCTGCATGTCCTTGATGTCCTAAATGTATGTCATGTATGTTGTGGTGCCATGGGAGTCTAAAAACTACAAAGATGAAGAAGATGACGCTCCCATATCCTACTTACACTATCTGACTAGGCTAGGAGGTGGACTCCTAGCCTAGGTGGACTCCTAGCCTAGGGAGATGGACTGAAAGAATGAGGTCAAAGATACAAGCGAGTGAAATTAGCTTCCTTCATAAGGGGGCTGGACTCAGAGAAAAAAACTGAGAGGAGACTCTGGGGTAGACCTCTTGAGGGACTATCTGGACTATATTGGGCCTGGGGGACTCCCCAGCATCCACTAGGAGGATATTGAAGATATAAACCACACAATCTCTTAAACTAGGATTTATTCTAGTTTGTATAAATAAGTAGGGCACTTAAATAGATCTTCGTGACCCGGGTTCCGTCGGCACTCAGCGCCTCACTCTGCGACTCTAAAGGAGATTCCTTGAGGGATCGTTTTTATTTTAAAATCTTCACTCCTGCTTCTCTCACCTTCATAACTTCACTTTCCTTTCATTATTTTGTCAAAACACGACGGAGGTCGTATTCATCATCTTGCTCTTCAAACGGAACGCACACAAAGACGCCGCGGAGGGAACCGGCGGTCGGCGGGAACGCAGCAACATTCAGTTTGTGACATGAAACACAAAATGCTAAACTTAGAAGCTTTAGTTTGTGTTTACTGCCGTGATGTGAGCTTGGACTGATGACACATAGCGGGGTGGTTTTGGATTTGAGTATTTCGGCAGCTGTGATGTGAGGAGGTTTAAGTTCTAAGATTATAATATTCTAGATAATCTGAAAATTCTTGGTCATTTGGTTAAATTGAGGCCGGAAACATTACTGATTAAAGTTTAGCTGTTCTTTTTAAATTACTCTGATTACATCAACTGGTACCATTGTATGGCAATGACCCCGCTTTAATGCGGTGAGACTACTTAACGGCAACAACACCATTTGTGGCAACAGCACCACTTTACGGCAACTTTACCACTTTCTGCCAATTTATGGTAACGACACCAAATAACAACTTCCGTTTACTGCAGCAAGACCGCTTTACTGCAACAGTACTACTTTAGGACGACAACATCAATGTGGTTGGGTCGCAATTGCAGTAGGCCAAAAAGGGAAGTCCAGACGTCCCTCTCCACAGCAACACTCTCCAGTTGTCCCAAGGGATCCTGAGGCGTTCCAAGTCTGTATGAGACATAAAAACCCAAAAGGAGGCGTATTGGACCACCTCACCTGGTTCCTGTCAACATGAAGGAACAGCAGCATCACTCCGAGCTCCGTCTAGATGTGCTCCAGTGAGTTCTGGGTCTATCATGGCGTCTCCTCCTAGTTGGACCTTCCTGGAAATGGAGGCGTCCTGATCAGATGAAAGATCAGTTCAAATAAGAACAGGTAGCAGATGTGAAGGAAGGTTTGATGATGCTAATTTTGAACAAGAGAGTATTTCTAATCATCAGCGTATTGCGTATCTGTACGGATCGGTGAGAGAACTCAGGCTGTTGCTCATCCTGCCGGTCCAGTTCTGGATCACTTTATCCTGTTTGAAATTGAAATAAGAGAGAAACGGGGAATTTCCGTCGCTGAGTAAAACACAGCTTCAGCAAATACCGCAGCAAAACATCGATTGCATTTGGAAAACATGCCGGCGCAGAGACAGCGGGCGCCTTCAGCAGCGTTCAGAGTCTCTCTCCTCATTAGGAGCCGGGTTTTCTGGGACATTTACCGGCCCCGTCTCTGTGATTGTGTTTTCATTCGGCCTCCCGTCACAACTGTTTTCTCTCTCGCCGCGTGAGCCGGGCCCCGCTGCGGCGCTGATTTCCTGAATAGTGTTAGTGTCACAGTTCTAGGGAGTCCGGTCTTTCCTCAGAAACAGGGACGATTCTCCTCGCCGACACCCTAAACGGCTCGCCTGTTTTATTCTGGTCCCGGCTCTTCTTTAATAAAAAAGAAAGTAAAGAGGGCCGGTTCCTCTTTTGGGTGGCGTTTTGTATCTCAGACCGCGTCTCCGGGCCGTGATGGATCTCATGTTTCCTCTGGAGGTTGTTGGATTTATGACAGTCACCATTCATTCCTCAGCGTATCGCCGCCGTACGGCGTGCGCCGACATAACGGCCTTCACACGGACCTGATTTATACACCGTTCTAAAAAACAGTAAGTCTCTTCGTGTGTTTTTTTCGTTTTTCCTGTTCTTACAACTGTTGTCGACCCATGGTTCTAGTTACAGAATGAGACGTTACGCCCAAACATAAGGAAGTACCGCTCAGATACTAACTAAATATAATCATGGAAAGTACTTCCACATGATCAAACGGGTTTCCTTCCAGCTTCTTCTTCATCTTTGGGTTGTTCCCTTTAGGTGTCACCACAGCAGATCATCTGTTTCCTTCTCCCTCTGTCCTCAACAGGGTTAAACCAACTTTGTCCCTGTCTCACCAACCAACTGCAACCTCTTTGGTCATTACGAGTCATTTGGGTTGATTCCATTTATTGACTTTTTTTTTTTTTGGTTGATCCAACTTAAGATACTTGGATTTGTTCCATCTCAATTTTTAGGGTTTATGCAACTTAGTTACTTTGTTTTGTTCCAACATCATTTTTTTTTAGGTTTAATCCAAAATAGTTTCTCTAATTTGTTCCAACATATTTTTTGGGGGGGGTTGATTCAACTTAGATACTTGGATTTTTTTCGACTCAATTTTTAGGGTTTATTCAACTGAATTAACCAAATTATTTTCTGTGATTTGAACGTAATTTAACAGGTTTTAGTCCTCAGTACTAATTACACCCAACTAAATGGAGTTTATCTAACTTATATAAATGGAATTGGCCCAACAGTTTTACTCAGTGCCTAAACAAACCAGCTCAATCAGCTGGAAGTAATTCTCTTGATCTAATTAAGTTAATCCAAACAATACCCGATAAGTGTGATGTGATGTGAACAGTAACAGAAATCTAAGTTTCTACAAAACAATACAAACTCGATCGTAGTATCGGATCATGACAACACGAGTCAACCTTTTCAAAGTTAAGTGGTTAAATCGCATTTTAGATGTAATCACCGCTTTTGTGCAAGCCTGAAATGATTTCATACAAAAAACATGTTATATTTAAGTAAATCCAAACGCCTATTTCCCTTTTTTGATTTTGTATGTTCTGTGTGAGCTGACGTTTGTTTTGGGTTTTACCCCCTCTGACTAAAGAAAAGTTCAGCTTTAAGCACAGGATCACCTTCCTTCATGCAGAAATATCAACTTTTGAGTCATAAAACTTCATTTTTCTCCTGAGGAAGGAACTTAAATATGTCCCTTAGTCACAGTGTAGTCATTAAGTGATATTATAATAAGAGCTGCAGCTCATTCAACAAGAACAAAAAGATAAAATCCCAAGAACCGATAGCAGTGAAACGGGTTCCATGATTGGCAGAACTTCAGAATCCAGACTGCTAATTAATTCATCAAGTATTTTGTAGATGTGGAACTTTGGACACTTAACTCCTGTTGAAATTAAGAGGTACTTTTAGTAGTTCTTTTCATCAAACCTGAACAATGTGGCCAAATCTTTTCTAACTCTACAGATGGATTTTTATAGAATTTGAACATTTTTAAGGGGCCAAGGATGGCGCCTTGGGAGATACCAAATGTCAGAGTTGCCTCCCTGGAGGAGTTTTAACTATGGTTATTGAGAAAATCCTATTTTTTGGTATATTAAAGCATGTGAGGACTTTCAAAGAGAAATATGTGACTTTTAGAAACTTTTAACTTGCTTGGCCAAAGAATTAGTCATTTTATGGTCAATTCAGAGTTTCTAAGATATTTTGAGGACATTAAAAGGTTAACGCAGTATTTTATTCAATCAGAAGAAAAACAAGCAGGGCATCGCATTTTTCTGGTTTTCATATAACACATCTGGTTAAATTTTAACCATGCAAATTTAGCTTTTATTTAAAAAAAAAACTAATTTTTTCGATTTGACTTCCTGACATTTTCGTCCGATTTAGTCCAAATTCGGAGAAAATGAATCTGCTCAAGGAGTTCTATCTAGGATATGTAATTGATTTTACTCATATAACACGGAGTATTTTTAACTTTTTATCTGTTTCTTGGACATAACCACGTTTAATTTGAGGAGTTTTATGGACAACGCAGAGCTTTCGGGTATATACTCCTTTAGTTCATCATACATTTACATTTTCTTTCTAGCCTCATTAGCTTAGTGCAGGGTCTGGCTTTGCAAGCCAATCAAAGATCAGGATAAGTGGACACCGGGGGGCGTCTTAATTATAAAACACTCTTATCCGGCTCCGAGCACAAAAGTCTCCATGTGAGCTCCTGCTTTCAGAGAGGCGGCACGATCTCCGCGGCGTTGACTTGAATATGCACTTGAATCAAGTACGCGCTGAGAGGACATACTAAATAATGGAGGCCGGTAGCTGGTGCTCCTGGTGGGAAACAGGGCTGGAAGGTGTCGCGTCGAGCATTACCAGTAGGCGGAGCGGGTCAATTACAGAGCGGCGTAGTGATGAATATTCCCAGCTCTGCTGGTGCGTCGCAGAATCGGCGAAACAACAATGTGCTGCTGCTAACTCTGCCTGTCTAGTTAAACTGATGCTTCCTCCCCTCGGAAGGAAAACAAGAAGACCCACCTCCCCATCGACCCCAAATATCCGCGGCGGACGGGCGGAGAATAAGCTGATGGAGTTGTCAGTCTCCGGCACGTCACACTTGATGCGGCTTGAATGCAAATGAGCCGTTGACAAATTGCTTTTTGCCCGGAGGTTCACTCAGAGGTACAAGCCCCAGGTTGCCTCCTCGACGGAAAAGGGTGGAGTGATTTATAACGAGGCAAAGACACGTCTTTGTCCGGACTCTGGCATTGACAGGCGCTTCATCAGTGTCCAGATTGGGTTTCATGGTCAACTAGAAGGCACTGATGCGGCAAGAAGAGATTGGCATGCTCTATATTCGTCGCTTCCGTTCCCCTCGCCTCGCCATTCCTGCTGGTTCTGACTGGCACACACATGGCATCGGGTTCAGAGACCGTATCGACGGATCCAGAGGACGGCGTCGCTGGAAAACATGGATTTATAATATTCAAAAAAATCCAATTGAGAAACGTTCATTCCGTCCGAAAAAACAATTTAGGATTTCTGACACCGTTAGGACACCGATCAAAACAGTCGAGAAGCCAAGATAGAGGTAGAGTCCCAAACCGGGCAAACCATCAAAGAACACTCAGACCAGCCATAACATTATAATCACCTGGCGGATGTCGTTTCTGTCCCCTCTTTCCACCAACAGAGTCCTGATCTCCACCAGACCTCTGAAGGTGTGCTGTGGTACCTGGTACCAAAACGTTAGCAGGTCCTTTACGTAGAGTGAGTTTTGAGGAGGGGCCACCATGGAGCCGAGTATAGATCTCTAGGAGATTTATCTTATAAACATCATACTTTACTCTAGTAGCTCATATTATTTTCACTAGGGGGATGTTTCCTGGACAAAACACAAAAACTATTCCAGTGAACATTTTGAAGCTTTTTACCCCACAGACCTTAGTTTGAGGAAGAACTGGATTGACTTGGCGTAAGGTGGGTTGAATATTTCTGACACTAGGGGGAGTTTTATCGGCCAATGTTTTCGCACAATAATTTCTCAGCTGCTGACCCGATTTAGTCCAAAGTTGGTGCGTATGACTCGACTCCAGTTCACGTTATATTCACATGTACAACACAGGGGCTTGGGGACTTTTAGGGGAGAGAGTCTCTCTAGGGGATGACAGCATACCCCAGTTCACACAGGCAATGTGGTGACAATTCAAAACATGACAACTCAAACCCTATTTTATTACCGTATTTTAAACCCTTCTACTGAGTTTATTCACTTTACTGTCGTGTTTATTTGTGTATTTTTTGTACTTCATAGAAAGTGTATGCTGCTGAGCTACGTGTCGAGTTCTACAGGATGCTTCTTAAAGTCCTTACAGATACTCTGGCTCTTTTGAAGACAGGGTGTCGGCTCAGTACACGTCCTACAGGTAAATACAGCGTCCACCTGCGTTCTTAAAGGAATAGAAAGTCATATTTTGATGCGGTGATGGCGATACACAGAATACTTTTGCGAGTGCGCCGTCGACGTTTTGATGCCTGACGCGTGTTCCAGACCCTCAATCCAAACTTCCCTTCATTTTTTATGTTCCTCTTGGAGACTCAGGGTAAAAAAATACTGCTGAGGTTGACGTCTACGCATCAGATGTGAGCGACACTTTGCATCTGGGCTGTAAAACCTTTGGGGCTAGGAACCTTTTGTTGTTGTTTTCCTTCAACCCATGTGATCGACTGGAACCAGAAGCGGCCAAGAACGCGGATTCTACACCGCTATATGATAGAAGGTAATAACAATGAGGCTACGCAACTCGCATTTTTTGTAGAGTCCTTGTTAATGGAGGAGTGCGGGTCATATTGTACAAAGGGAAGATAATGATTAGCATTAACGGGCTCAGGGGGAGGGAGAGGAGGGGGGAATGATTTTCATTCGCCCTCTTCAGGGCCGGTGAAGAGTGATGCGTCTCCCAGCAGACCGCCGTTAACGCGCCATCAGGGGCTTCTGCAGATCTCCTGGAATGAATAATAAGTTTAATGATGTTTGTTCTCGGTGATGACACGTCTACAGCGGAGGCTGCCCACTTACTATTAAACCCACACTCGACTGCGAGGCACCCGACCACTTTACGCCGCGCTCGGCGTTTTGTCACCCGCGGATATATTTCACGACGGAATATTTCTGCCGATTTTTTTTTTTTTACTCCGACAAAATCATAGATGATTATGAAGGTTTTTCTTCTCTCTCACTCTCGCCTTTAACTGTCGGGAAGAAGGCGGTGTGAGGACAAATGGGTTCTGGTTTCATTCAAAGTGCCTTGAATTTCAAATAATATGACCTTTTAATATACCCTCACACTCCAGGAGAGGTGTGTGACGGTCCGGCAGGTTAATCAAAGGTGCAGTAGGCGGGTCGGCACAAAACGGTAATTTATATATATATTTTTTAATTTAAAAATCACTCTTTGAATGAGAATGCCGTCTTCCGGGATTAACTTCTGAAACGCAGGTGGACGAGAGGGTTAATGGACGTTAATGAAGTGTTTTTAATCTTACGCCAAAAACGTTTTGAATAGGAACTTTACTGCAGCGGAGGAGGTGAGCTTGTTGGCGAGAATCTGGTTGAAGGGTCTTAATCCATGAGGCTCAGCCCGAAGTGGCCGGCAACTTATGTGCTCACCACCTGCAGGGATGGGCATCGGGGTCCGGTGCAAAGCATTATGGGTACCAATCGACGGCAGGGACCCGGGCGACTCAAACTCCTGGTTTCATCAAATTTTTTATTTTTAGCTAATTACGCTTCAAAAAAACCAAACTATGACTTTTATCATCCATTTATTTATTATTATACAGAATGCCTCTTTAAACTACGAATCTCCTTCCACTAATTTTTAATCACAAACCCGTGTACTTCTATATTCATGAATTCAGAGGCAGGTTGCCGGAGCCGGACGCTACGCCTGCGCTAGCTGACCACCGTCACGTTGTTTTCGTCCGCCGCCGTAAACAACCGGCGGCCGTGCATATAGATGATGTCGTCGCTGCGCGCGTCGAGCGAAAAATGTAATGAGGTGTCTGTTTGGCGGCGCCGATAAGATATGCAGCCGTCAACGCTTTTCCGATAGAAAGCGACCACCCCCCGTACCACGTATGATTCCATCGCCATGGCGAGCGCTCACGCTGTGGCGAAGAATAGGGAAAACAAAGGGTAATCTCAATTATCCCGCTAGATACGTCTCACCATGCTGGAGCTCCTATGGACATCGGCGCCGCGGCGGGCTTTAATTGGTCATGGCGAGGGGATTGGGTTCTGCTGTTTGAAGCTGAAAGGCCGCTCCGCCCGAAGAGCCCAGCACACATACAATCACACGCTAATTAATTGGCGGTACTCAATTTAATTACGCAAGGAAATTGTGCGGCTCGGGTTTTCTGGTGGCGACATAATAACTGCCAAACGCTCGCGTTTGCACAAAAAAACAATGAATGCAGAGATTGTCAATCATTCGGTCCGTATTGGAAGTTTATTTATGAGCATCTTTTTTTTTTTTACTTTTGATTGGATTTAATGGAGAATGAATATTTTTAATGTTTGTTTACATTAACATGATAATTAATCATTTTAATTATGAATCATCTAGTGCCACAAATTCAATTATATCTATAGACTTAATAAAAGAGTGAACAAAAATATTTTCCTTTTTTATTAGTCGGAACAGTCTGCTGAAAATAAACCAGACGTCCAGATTGTCTAGTTTGTGTTCAGAATCAATTCAAATCCACCTACGCTGTCGTCCCCAAAAAGCCCCCGACCCCCTGCATTCCACAGGCAAACCCCCTGATTGAACTCCTCAAATTTAAGGTTGAAGTTTTGTCCAAAATCGTAAGTTTAGATTGAAATATGATACATAAGATCAACAGGAAAAATCCCAGATCTTTAAACCACCGGAACAAGAAAAAGGATCTCTTTTTTAGGACTCTAAAGACAGGAAGTGAATCCGAAACTTTGAAAATGTAACCAAAAGTCAGCCTAAGTCCTTTTTTTGACTATGATGATGTCACTGTGACCATCTACTGTCCTTGGGGTTAGTAAAAAGGTAGCGGAACACTGATGGTCCAAAATGATGGGTCATAAATTTTAAGAAAAAATGCAAGAGTCCTGAATATAAAGTCTGGTGGGATCCGCTTGAGGTTTCTGCCTGTTATAGGGGAGTTTTTATTTTTTTGCCGCTGTCACCAAGTGCTCGCTCATGTGGGAACTGTTGGGTCTCTGTAGAAGAAAGAGTTCGGTCTGAACCTGTTCTTTGTCGGAAAGGGCTTTGAGATTTGTGGCGGTTTGGTGCCGTATCGATGATTTTCACATAATTGCTGGTGTCCGCCGCAGATTCTTCAAGTTGACGCGGTACCTCCAAAACGATTTCACGGATGATTTTCAAATTTCATACCCCAATAGATTTTAGTACGAGGAAAAACTGGACCGAGTTAGGAAAAGGTCCGATATATATTTACGACACTAGGGGGAGCTTTATCTCCAAACTTTTTCGGGCATCTAAGTTTCTCAAATGTAGGTCCGATTAAGTCCGAATTTGGTGCATATGAATCAAATCAAGGAGATCTATCTAGTATATGACATATTTTACTTTAATAGTTAATATTTCACTCACTAATGGGAGCTTCATCATGACACAACTTTCTAACTGTCCCCTATTTGATGCACATGAATCGACTTGCGGAGAACAATCTTCATCATAATTATCTCTTAACGTTCATATTTCTACACCCTAGTAAAGCCTTTTTTTATGAAAAACAATGCTTTTGTTATGAAAAACATACAAACATATATGTTGTGTAGCTTAGTCATCATCACGATCATTTTCAAGAAAAAAAAACACAGTTTTTCAGCTACAACATCAAAACTGTTTGTCTGAATTAGTCCAAATTCCACATTCATACTTTCATGGAGGCTGAAACCTGTGACGTACCGGACCGTCGGTGCAACGCCGGGACACAAACACCTTTAGAGACTAAATCTCCTGAGAGACTGATAATGGCTGCCGGTTGCTTTTAGCCGTGGAGAGATTAGCCTGCTTTGATATTCATCTGCACTGTTCCATCATCTAAAGCCAAGCCGGACCGAGTCCGCTGAATGCTAACATCCAGACGCCGCTTTTTTTTTCTTTTTTTTTTTGAAAACCAGTTCAAGTGAGCTCTCAGAAAAAAAACCCGTCTGCTCCGGTTTTCATAATGTATCAAACAGATGCAGGTCCATGTTTGACTTCTGATGTTTCGGGGGCAGCGCTAGAAGTGCCTCGCCGCACGCATGAACGCACGAACGCACGCATGAACGCACGCACGGTCAGGAAGACCGAGGCAGGACATGTAATATGCATGATCGGTTTAATCAAAAACGCGCGCTTACATCGCAGATAAGGCCGTCAATCAAAAGTCAGACGCGGCGGGATTGTTGCGGGAGAAACAACAGATATGATCGGATCATGGAAAGGCTGTCTTTGGGAGATTATGAGCAACAGCAGGCGCCAGTTTGGGTCATGTTTCCCTGCTGCCAGGGGAAAGACATTCCAGCTAAGATGGGAAGAAGTAAAAAAAAAAGAAAAACGCCCTGACGACAGCGACTCCGGCACACCTTGCACTCCTCATAAACTCCCCGCCGCAATATTGTGTCCCGTGTTCTGGCATCTCATACATAGTCATTAATGTTAAGCACTTGCTTCTGTTATTCTTCCGTGTCAGCTGTCAGAGTTCAAAGGCTTGAGAGATTCCCCGCAGTCTCTTTGAAGAGATTTTTTTAAAATTTTACATGGCCTTTTGATTCAAACGCGCTCAGACAGAATGTGGCGGCGTCTGCACGACGAGAAGGGAGAAACTCTCACGCGGCGAGTAAATACAGTAAATACACGCCTAAAACGGGGAGGAGGAAGTTTGCACTTTTTTCCGGGACTTGAATTATTCATCCTTTAGAAACACCGGGTTCGTTTCTGGTGGCCGCTGGTGATGGTGAGAGTGGCGCGGTGGTTGTTTCGACTTGAAAGAGTCGATCGTTGAAAGCCGAAACGGCGATTGTTATTCCTCTGAATTGGCGCCGTAGGAATTGTTCATCCCTAATATCATCATAACCTTTCCTATCCTCGCCGCCGCTTTTGTGTCAGCCTGATTACCCAAAAAGGTTTTTATGGATCATTTTCAAATCTTACACCCACCTAGACCTTAGTGACAGGAAGAACTGGATTCATTTTTGGGAAAGACACTGGGGGAAGTATTATCTCCAAAGGTTTTACGGACAATAATTTCTCAACGGAGGATCGGATTTAGTGTGTGTGTGTCAGTCCTCCTCTCTCTCTCTCCTAAGTCGTTTTACCATGTGCAGCGAGTGTGAGCGGATTTCGCTGTTGGCTATCCTAAATTATATCAATTGCTCAAACGAGCTGCAACGGGTTTTCGATTCCCATCCGTACTATTATTGGAAGGATCTCATTACTACAGATCAGGAACACTCGAGAGGATCTGCGGTTCTGGAGGTGCGTCACAATCTGGTCCTCGTCAAAGTCACTCCGACCTCTGACCTTACTCCTGACCAGTTTTTTCTGCTTCTGACATCATCCCATTGGACAAAATGTTCTCCAGCTTCCTAATATAACCCGCCAAACTGACAGGTCACCACGGTAACAAGACAGTCAATGTCATTCTGACTTCACGCGACAGCGGTTATAATGCTATGGCCGACCGGTGTATCATACGTTTGTTGAAGCTTCTACTTAAAGCCTGCACAGAAGAATGATCCCCCCCCCCCGTCATCTTTATGTCTGTGAGATGACTAGAAAAACAAACGGCACAGAAGAAGAAGAAGAAGAAGAAGAAGAAGAAGAAGAAGAAGAAGAAGAAGAAGAAGAAGAAGAAAACATGTCTGAGAGCCGCAGACAACCTTCAAACAGACAGAAGCTCTCATCATCGCTGCTGCTGTTGTTTTTCTCCTGGAGTTTTTCTTTTTTTTTGGGAGGGGGGGGGTCTAAATGCTTGGGCCTATCTCAGCAGCAGATGGGGGGGCCCAGCTGGTGTTCCCCTGTGATGCACAAGTAGCTCCGGTGGAGACGGCTGCGGGAGGATAATGTATGCGGACACACAAACGGAATCAACCACGCAGCGGAGAAAAAAGGGGCTGAATGAATTTTCCGACACATCCATCGGTCCGGTCGGGTTGGGTTTGGGCCGACCGCGTGGCCCGAGAGCTGGAGACGAGATTAGGGCTTTGTTCCGAATCCTGGTTAATGATCGTAGGTGCTGATGGACTCACATGAACATATGTCCTCCCGGCTGCAGCCCCCCCCCTCCCAAATAAAATCAGTGTCTGACTTTGATTCTGCCTCATTTTCTCAACTCAACGTTTAATTTCCTCTTGATGTTTTTCTAGAGACGGTTTTCGCCCATGTGTGATTATATCGCCAAAAAGTCCACGATGTTATGGGATCATCGTCGACGCCGTAAATGTGTCAGTCGTCTGTGGAGCCCTCAGATGGTCAGGTATATTGTTATGGTATATATTATGGTATATATGTATATATCCAATAATAATAATGTTATTATAAGGTTCTTGATTGGTGTTGTTCTCTGATTCTTTAGCATATTTCTGAAAGCTTGAATGATACAGTATAAACTATACGAAACGAATAAAACTACTCTTTTATTTTTAAAAACCACACATGGTGAATGAGAGGAAGTTTGATAGTCTTGAAATGCATCTGGGTTCCGTTTGGTTACAGAGCGTCACACTGGGCGGCTGGCCAGAAGGCGGTTTGATCAGTGTCGGCGCTGGAAGGGAAGAAAAAACAGAAACGCAATCATCACATTGTGAGAGGGCCAGAGAGCTGAGAGTGTGTTTGCTGGAAATGTGTTTTATCATTTTGGAATAACAGTATGTTACGATGTATGGATTTACACGACGCTGGGCCGAGCTCTGAAGAACCGGCAGGATACATAACCAGATCAAGATATTCTTCTTCTGCGAGACTAAAATGCACTTCAGTCCAAGACGCGATTCTAAAATCAGGTGCAAATACATCAGAGTTAAAGATGCATGTAGGCCCGGCCAGCAGACGAGGTCGTCGCTTGGTGTGTCTTAACCTTTAACCTCCAACAATTCTATCGTTTATTTTAATGTGTTGGGTCGTAGCTTTCGCGGATCGTTTTTCTTAACTCGTTGTGTTGTGGCTTCTGCAGATAGTTTTTCTGAATGTGGCTAGTTATGGCTTTTACATATTGTTTGTCTTTATGAATTGTGGCTTCTGCAGATTGTTTCTCTTAATGAGTTGTATTGTGGCTTTTGCAGATTGTTTCTCTTAATGAGTTGTATTGTGGCTTTTGCAGATTGTTTTTCTTAATGTGGCTAGTTATGGCTTTTACATATTGTTTGTCTTTATGAATTGTGGCTTTTGCAGATGGTTTTTCTTAATGAGTTGTATTGTGGCTTTTGCAGATGGTTTTTCTTAATGAGTTGTATTGTGGCTTTTGCAGATTGTTTTTCTTAATGTGGGTAGTTATGGCTTTTACATATTGTTTGTCTTTATGAATTGTGGCTTTTGCAGATGTTTTTTCTTAATGAGTTGTATTGTGGCTTTTGCAGATGTTTTTTCTTAATGAGTTGTATTGTGGCTTTTGCAGATAGTTTTTCTGAATGTGGGTAGTTGTGGCTTTTTCAGATAGTTTTTCTGAATGTGGGTAGTTATGGCTTTTACATATTGTTTGTCTTTATGAATTGTGGCTTTTGCAGATCCTTTTTCTTAATAAGTTGTATTGTGGCTTTTGCAGCGGGCCTGATGTCTGCAGAGTCTTTGCCCACCGGAGTTCACCGCAGAGAGTCCCGTGTTGAAGGATTCACATCAGGAGAATCAAACCATCCTGGGTTTGTTCCGGTGCAGTGAAGTTCTGTTTTGTCCGGGCGGCCTCGTCGGACTCTGTTTGCTACAGAGTGACACCAGAACACAGTTTGTTATTTATCTGCGGCACAAAAACAGAACGTTCTGTCTCCGTCTCTCTACTGGGGCATCTGCTCTGTAAAATCAGGACATTCTGTTTTTGGGGAGGGTCTGTAACCCACGAAACGGACAGTTTCTGCTTATTAGTGGTCGATCCAAAGAATATTCTTCCAATCGTGAATGACTCAGCAGAACAGAAACAGAAACAGAACCCAACAGAACTCTACGTGGGCGTGGAAGAACTTTCCTTCAGCTCACGCTGTTCCATAATAATAATAATATATAACCTTTATTATAAAGTGCTTTACAGCAGGGGTTCTTGGCTTAATAGTGACCTTTTCAGTAAAATATGGACAAGGCATCAGCCATATCATTAGAACCACCAGCCTAATACTTTGTAGGAGGAGTCCTGACCTCAGCGTCTTTCTGTCAGAACCTTTTCATTTGTGTTGCAGCAACTTTCGAAAATGAGTCCCAATTTCCATATAAACCGGCAAAATATAAATTTCCTGAAACGATGACGTCATATTGCTTCTTTTCACTCTTGGCTTTTACAAACTCAGTACTAAACTCTTTTTTTTTTATGCAGAACAGTTCCTCGGATTTTATACAGCGTCAACAATTTATTTTTAATAGTATTTATAATATTTATTTACGTAATTTTGATCCGGATTTTATTGTTATGAATTGCAATTTTCTTTACTTCATTTAAATATTCTAATAATCTCTTTGACAATTTATCACTTTCACTGTATTAACATTTTTATAATTTATTCATAAGCACCTTATTTTGTGTCAAATTATTTCATTATTAGCAGTCTTTTTATTATTATTATTATTATTATTATCAATATTATTATTATTTTAAACTCCAAATTAATTGAAAATGTTGGTCAGTCTTCTTCTGTGGTGGTGATTTTGACAATGTGCACCATCTAGTGGCCTGACAGACAAACCACAGGCTTTTCTGTTTCCTGGGTTGTTTTAAAAGGACTGTTTTGGCAAAAAAAAATTATTATTTTACTTGTTTATTGTGTAAAAAAAAAGTGTTTTAGCCCAGAGCAGGACTTAAAGGTTATCAATAACACTTAAAAATGTGAAAGTCTAGACCTTTAGAGGCTAAGATAATGGATGACTTGCTATATAGAACTCTAGATGGACCTCTGCAGCTCTCCTTGCTGCACCGGCGGAGGAACACCTTCCTAATGAGACGGTTGGCTTTGGCTGATGAGACACCTGCACTAGGTGTCCAGGTGAAATCACACTCCTCACCGGTCCAGGTGAGCAGCTGCTGCCGCTTCCTCTGGTTTTCTCTCCCAGCGTCTCACACCAGAAGGGCAGGAGGGAGATTGTTTGCACCACACACACACACACACACACACACACACACACACACACACACACACACACACACACACACATACACACACACACACACACACACACGCACCTCTGATCCAGTCTGGGCCCAGCTGCCTCTCCTCTTCTCAACGTGCCAATTGGAGTTAATCAGATAATCGACAGTGCTAGCGGGCAGCGAGGGCTGACGGAGATCGGGTGTGACAGAATGTAAATGTCGGGAACAACAGACGAGTAAAACTCCTGAGACGTGAGGCATTAGGGGTAAGTGAGTAGCATCAGGGGCAGCGAGGAGGATTGGGACCCCGAGTAAGAGGTCTCAGGTGCTGAATGACCTCACTTTTTTTTTTTTATAGCTGTTTATTTCGCCCTTTCTTTTTTCTGGGGTTCCGGAAACATGTTGTATTTATCTTCCGAACCGCTTTTTTTTTTTCTCGTATGAGAGAAAAACAAAGGTAAGCTCCCCCTACTGAGTAAAATATGAACTATTAAAACAAAACACGATATCCGCTAGGCGATTCATCTGCAACTAGTTTGGTTAAAATGGGACCAACGGTTGAGAAATGAAGGCCCAAGAGATAAAGCTCCCCCTAGGTAAATAGGAAAATATACAACCGACTTTTTCAAAAAATCAATCCAGTTCTTCCTCGCACTGAGATTTATTTTGGTATGGATTTGAAAATGATCCATAAAATATTTTGTCTTGGAAATAATGTTTTTTGTCCCTCTATTCAATAAAATATAAACTATTAAAGTAAAACACGATTTATACAAGACAGACCAAATCATTCGCAGCAGGTTTGGAATAAATCGGACCAACGATTGAAAACTAAAGCTCTGACAATTTTTTACGATTACAATTACAATATCACCCCTACTGTAAGAAGTAAACTACCAAACTTTCTCAAAATCACACCAGTACTTCCTCACACTAGGGTTCATTTGGGTTTAAATTGTGAAAAAGGTCCAGGTGATTTTCCAGTTACCGCTTTAACAAGACCTGCGTCGGCGGCGATGACGATTCTATGATATTCCGGACTTTTCTGGAATATCATGATGGCCCCCTTTTGCCGTTAAAACAGATTTGTGAGGTCAACATGTGTTTCCGACTCTTTTATATCAGAACCAGCTTTTCTGCAATGTGTGCTACAGTAGCTCTTCTGTGGGATCAAACAACATAGGCTAATCTTGTGCTCGCCAAACGCATCAATGAACCTGAGCCACCACTTCACCCGTCGTCCTTTCACAGCCCACTTAGTCCTCTTCAAGTCACTCAGATCCTTAACTTATCCAGTTTTCCTGCTTCCAACACTTAAACTGCAGGACCAAACGCCGCCCAACGTATCCTGGCAGCTAGCAGAAGCCCTGCTAATGAGCTAATCAATGTCATAGATACAAGGTCGCTTGTTATAATGAGTGTGAGCTGTCATGGTAACCAAAATTTGGATCCAAGCTAAAATCTCTAAACTGAACAATTGGGCTTGAATATGACCAAAGCCCGAATTAATTAATCTTTGGATGGAGCGCGGGTCCTTTGCAGCTCATGAGAGCTGTGTGTGTGTGTGTGTGTGTGTGTGTGTGTGTGTGTGTGTGTGTAGCCTTGAAAAGATGGTGCTCCTGAATTGCTGACACAGCATTTTTGTTTCTCTCTGCATGCTGTTTAACATTTTTTTGTCACAGCTGTCACAGTTTATGCTAAAGAAAATAAAAAAAAGGCCACAACTATCGTTCATTTGGGAGCTTCTGGCAGAAGTTGACTGCACGCTTGAGGTTTGTGCTTTTTCTTTCTCCCCACTCAAAACAAAAACATTTCAAAGCTTCTGGTACGATACGTCAGCATTTCCGGGCCAAACTAGACTGTGGATCCTTTCCAGTCCGTGAAAGGAGCGCCACATCTGAAGTAGTCTTCAAAACGGGCCCAACATTGCTGCCAAACAGAGAAATAAGAAATATAAACTCTCATTGCCATCTTTGTTTTGGGCATCTTCTGGCATGGCACCTTTACAAGCTCGAGTTTCTGCTACGAAACTGGAAAAAAATGTACAAGGTGTTGGCGCTCCTGAAATATGCAGCTCCTGAATCCCAAAACGGCGTTTTATTTCACTCCGCTTACCTTCAGACACTTGACAGACATCAATGGGGAATAACAAAGGTCTTTGCCAACGAATAAAAAAAACATCTTTGTTTTGAGCATCCTTGAGTAGAAGCTTTTCCCCCCCCTCAAAACAGGACAACTATAAACCTCTGGTACGATAATTTAGCATTTCCTGGCTGTGCTAAAAAAAAAAAAAGGTTGGATTATTTTGCTCAGTTCTTCCTCGCACTGAGGTTCTATTAGGGTATAAAATCCTATGAAAACGATCCAGGGAGCAGTTTAAGAGTGACTGTAGTTTTCGGGGGGGGGGGGGGGGGGGCATAATAATCAAATTTAAGTCGTGGCATTTCTATGCAGTTCATTTAGTTACTACATTAATTCACACACGCAGAGAAAGTTTCTCTTTTGGTGGAGATCCAAATAAGCAAAATATACATTTGGCTGTAAGACTTGTTAAGTAATTTCAACTCATAAGTGCATTTTGGGTAATATAGTCATACCCCCCCCGCCCCCTCCCTGTCTACGCTCACTTTGAAGATGACTCCCTGAAAGCCACCCTAATCTGGACTGATTTCAGCTGAGCACGTTTTACTGTGAGAAATGGCGATGATGAAAAAAGAAAAAGAGGATAAAGAAAAAACCTTTGAAGCCCGGCTGAGTGACCAGAACTCCGCTCCAGACTTAAATTAAAAGAGTTCTGTCCCCTTTTCTCTCTTTATTCTTTTTTTTTATTTTCAACCAAAAACAGAGGTCATGGGTCAATCGCTGGTCAAGAGAATAGAACCGAGGACCAACTCTAAGAGGGAGAATTGGCACATCCAAGCGATTTGAGACGTTTTTTCAAAAATGTATCTTTTTTTTGGGGGGGGGGGAAATTAAGGGGAAACAAATAAAAAGTGTGGCGCAGCCTCCTGAAGCAATACACTTCTTTTTTTTTCAAAAGTGTGGCTCCCGGGCCAAATCATCATCATCCGACACTAAAAACCTCCTGACATTTTCTCAAGGAGTCGCAGGAGCCGGCGGAGAGCTGAGACATAAAAACATAACATTCTCTCTGAAATCTCTGGTAATTGGGCCTGAAATTGGATCAGCGTGAGGTTCTCCTGGCGGGAGCTTGTCACTCCGGCCCGGAGAAGCCTCCACTGGAAGAAAATATTCAGAGGGGAGCGGAATCTTGCACAGAATTATCAATAAGCTGGCTTTCAGCTTACGCTTCTAAGGCCCGGTTTGAATTAGAACAAGTTGCCGGTAAGAACGTGGTTTGAAAATACAACCTCCTGCTGACTCGTCAGAAAGGGACGGACGCCGCGGTCGGTCTGCGGTCGGCGATGAAATGATCAACCAGAGAAGGTGCTTTAACTCGTTAGCTAATTGGAGCGTTTCTCAGGTCCCTGGGGTTTTTTCGGACTGTCTTCTTCTCCTTCTAGACTCCATTTAATCGTAATAAACTATGCCAACGCCATCGTCCCCTATAGCGAGGGCGCACCCCAAAAAAAGCCCCCAACCCCCTGCGTTGTACATGCTATCCCGCTTGATCAAACTCCTCAAGTTGAACGTTAAGTTCTGGCCACGGGATTTTCTCTAAAACAGCTCCCCCTGTTGAGTAAAATGTGATGCATTAGAGGGAAATGTGATTGATTGTACAACGCAAGGGACTGGGGGATTTTTCCGGGGAAAAACCCTTGCTGTCAGGGACGACAGCGTAAAAGGACTACCTGTCTCAACTGGAAACACCTGAGTGGGCGTGTTAGAAGAACCTGTTTTTTTAAAAAGGTTAAGTAAATTTAAAAATTTTTTTTTATATGAATCGGATCAGAAGTGTTTATTTAAACTCTGTAGCCTTCACTTCTTTCACTCTATTATATCTACTGATGGTGTAGTTTCTTTATTCAGCCCCTCATAACCTTATTTAATTTCCACAGATCAAATATATCAAGCAGAATTCAGGAGAGAAGAATATAAAAAAGATTCACACGACACCTTTTTTTTTTTTCCCCCAGATTTTTCTTTGATATCTCCCCTCAGCCTGAAAAAAGATGTTTGAATGTTTCATGAAGATTCTTATCAAAACTAAAACGATGGAAGCAGTTGATGGAGTTTATCTGATATCAGCGGAAAATAACTTTCATAGGGAAAACAGGATTGAGGAAGTTAGATCTTTTCATTTCTCCACAAATGAATATTCTCTTGTTGTAGGAAATCAATAAAATTCCACAAAATTAAACTTATGAAGCTGTCAGCATGGCTGGAAAGGCCAGTCCTGAGTCAAAGAAAAAGACGATGCAATGACAGCCACTGGTGGAGGTGGAGTCTTCACCCAAAAAAACTAAACAAAAAATATGTATTGATTATGGTTAGTTGGCTACAAAGCATTGAATAGACGTAACTTCTCCCTACAGCGAAGGTTAGTAGAGTTCCACAGCGAGGATGATAGAAGTTAGCAGCCATGGGTGGTAGTTGCCAACACCAATGGTTGGTAAAAGCCAACAGCCAAGGGTGGTCAATGCCAGAAACGGGACTAGTAGACAAAAGGAGCCAAGGCTAGTACAGGCTGATAGCTAAAGCTAGTACAGGCTATGAGTCAAGGGTAGTAGAGGCCAGCAGCAAGGGGTAGTAGAAAAAAGAAAGTAGAGGTATTAGACGCCAGTAGATGCCAGCAGCTAAGTTTTGTAAATTTCAACAGCCAAGGTTGGTAGAGGCCACGAGTCGAGGCTAGTGGATGTTAGGAACAGGGTTAGTGGGGGCCAGCTGTTGATTTAATGGAGGTCAGAAGTGAAGGTCGTAGGGGCCAGCAGCAAAATTAATCGACTTAGTAGCGAAGTCAGCCGGGGCCTGCAGCACCGACAGAAGGCTGGAAATGAGGGTAGTCGATTCATAGAAACGGACTAAGTGGACGCCAGCAGCCAAGTTAATTCAAGTCGAGTCAGAACCGGAATCGGTGGAGTACATCAGTCAAAGGTACTCGATGTCGGAAACGGGGTCAGGGGAGGCCGGGATCTAAGTTAATGGAGGCCAGCAGCAAAGGTATTAGAGGCCAGGAAAGGGACCAGAAGCAGTTCGAACTAGAGAGTGTAGTGTAGGAGGACAGCTACTTGTTGAATGCTTGAATCGTTACTCAGGACCCATCATGCCTTGCTTCTATGTGCCTGGTTTGAAATTGTCCCCATCTTAAAGATCTTTCTTTGACTCATCTTCAAATATATGTGTTGCATGAAGGTAGAGATGTCTGGCTCATTTTTTCATGCCTCTAAAAAGTGGAACTTTGTCAAGTTCTCTCTATATTTAAGGAAGTATAAAAAAAATCTCCCTTTTCTCATCTGCCTTTAAAGTAATTCTCCTTGTTTCTGGGCTACAATCGATTATCTTTTTTTTTACATTTTTTTCCCCCTAGTGTTGAATTTTATCCATCTTTTATAAATGCAATGTTTTATTATAATTTATAGTCTTGCGTAATTCTCGTTTTTTTTTTGTAGAGGGGCCAGAATTGAGTCGGCTAAATGAAACGCAAACACAAAATTGCATTGAAGTTAACTTTTCCGCCGCGGTTCTGATTGAAGAGTGGATGTGATCAGACTGTAAAGAACCTTTTTTGAGAGATTTGCATAAAACTGGTGTGAAAACTCTTGTTTTCTCCTGAAAAGCTCAGGAATCTTCAGCTGCATCCGTAAAACTTGAGCTCCCGCGCGACTAGCTAGCATCACATTAAACTAATTAATGAAGGGGATGTTTTAAACCTTAATTACCCGTCCCTGAATATCTGCAGCGCAGGTTTGAAAAATCATAACATTTATGAGATTATGCCTGTAATTCCATTGCCAGGACTGAGCGTTAATACATAAATAAGCTTAGCTCAGCAGACTGACAAAAGAGGCAGATTAAGGAAGCTGTGGAGGAAGGGAGAATTTATGATCTATAGTTGTGGTCTTAAAAAAAAGGAGGGGCTTTTGAGGTGAATTTGTTTATGTCGCTCACATGTGGTTCAGTCATGACGCGGACAGAATTAGCATTTTTTTGACGGTAATTGAATCTTAAAGCGTGAGGGGAAAGATGTCTTTGATAGAGAGGAAGCGGCCTCTCACTCTGAGGCGCGGCAGCTTCCTTCCCATCCTTTCAAGCCGTTCTGACAGGCTCCATTTTTCATAATTCTGCCGTTTGATTACAACTGCGTCATGATTGATGAAGCCCACTGCCTGACTTTAACGCATCACGCCGGGTCTGGGGTTGGTATGGCAGGTTGACTTAAGGAAGTGGGGGGAATCCATGCAGCTCCGCCGGAGTACTGCGGTGAATGACAATTAAATGCGCTCTGATCGTACTCTTTCAAATGGATTTCTCTTCCATCTCTTGCAGCAGCAGTCCATCGATGAAAAATGTATGTGGACGAGGCGTGCAGTCGACCGTGAGGAGAGACTGAGCAACAAAATTGATTTCGACCCGATGCCAAGAATGTTTGACCCTTTTCTCCATCTCTGCCGCGGCAGATTATCGGAACATTAGCTCGTTTTAATGTGCCTTTAGCTTCAAATGTGGGTACATTACGACTTTCTTTATACAACGTAAGGGTACATTCATGGAGGCGCACTCACATCTGGTCTGTTTCCTGCAAAGCAAAATTGCAGCGGTGAAAAAGTTCCCAGAAGTATACAATTGATTGACTTGAGTAAAAATACCCATGCACTACTGTGAAAATACTCCACCCGTCAAGTCAATTTTCTTTTCCATCATAACAGTTAGTTGGTTATTTCAATTTATTTTCCAAAGAGAGCAGCAATACTTTCTCCTGTTCCTACCAACTGGATCACAATCGCATTTTTACCGGGTTTTTGCAAATTTTTCCCCATGTGTTATTCTAGATTTCAATAAAATCCCAGGTTCAGGTAACAACCATATATATATATATATATATATAAATATATAGCTCCCCCTACTGGGTATAGGTGGTATTTTTTATGTTTTAGAGATGGTATTTTATATTTTTGTATGATGCGCGTACTATGTGATATTGGTTTTAGTGAAATCATTCCGTGTCGCCTTCCTTATACTTCCTGTGAAGCTGTAGTTGGATTGAATTTGGGACAAATTTCCCTTCAGGACAATAAAAGTACATCTTGTCGCATCTCATTTTGCAGCCAGATGTCTTCTCTGGTATCCCTCTCTTGGGTCCATTTGCTAGTCCACTTCCAAAAAAAAACGGTGTAAAATTACATGAACGTTGTGGAATTTCTATCATTATACCCCTGAAGAGTCCATTTTTAATGTAGATCTTACGTGTTAACGCGATAACTGAAAAAACTGTTTCCTGGATCATTTTTGTACCCATATTAACCATAATACGAGGAAGAACTGATTTGATTTTTGGAAAGGGCAGTTGCGTATTTCCACCACTAGGGGGGAAATTAAGCTCCAAAGCCCATAATAACTCAACGGTTGGACTGATTGAGTCCAAATTTGATGCATATGTAGTCGACTCGAGGTGATCTATCTGGTAAAAGTCATATTTTTCCTTTAAAAGTTCATAATTTACTCCCTAGGGGGAGCTTTTTGTGAAAAACATACAGAGTTCAATCATGAGTATTGCTCGTCCAACACAGGGGATTGGGGGATTTATGGGGATATACCCATGAGGTCAGGGACAACAGCATGTTTTCCCTCATGGGCCTGGTTTGGGCCTGGTTTGGGACTGGTTTGAACTGGTTTGGGCCTGGTTTGGGACTGGTTTGAACTGGTTTGGGCCTGGTTTGGGCCTGGTTTGGGCCTGGTTTGGGACTGGTTTGGGACTGGTTTGAACTGGTTTGGGCCTGGTTTGGGCCTGGTTTGGGACTGGTTTGAACTGGTTTGGGCCTGGTTTGGGCCTGGTTTGGGACTGGTTTGAACTGGTTTGGGCCTGGTTTGGGACTGGTTTGGGACTGGTTTGGGCCTGGACGCAGTATTTTTGAATTTTTCATGGTGTTTCCAAAAAGGCGAGGATTTAGATATTAGTCTTTCTTTGTGATTAATCACCCATGCAGAATGTACAGCAGTGACATAACAGCAGCTATAATAATTAGGATTATTGCATTTAGTCCTACACAAAGTGAAGGTAACGCATTCCTGTTCTACCCACCGGTTATTTTAAGTCAGGCCTATTTCTACCATTTTTTTCCTCCTTATCCCAGAGAGCAGCAGAGGTTTGACAGCCACCGAGGAGGCAGGAAGACCAGACATGGGAATAAATTACTTCATATCTGCGGAGACAAAAAGGTGGGCCTTGAGATACATTTTGAATATGTGCACTATCAAACGTTGGGGAATATTTATGGATGCACATTTTTCAGCGTCGTAGCTTCAGATGTGAAATGAAATAGATTCCCGAGTTTATGTCTCAGTGGACGGCGTCCAACTGGCCGGGTTTTGATATTCCCAATAATTTCAACGGAAGAAAGCAGGATTTATATTTAGCTTCTGAGAATTTATCATCTGAAGGGCTCCTCGGTATTCTGGGAACATTAAGGCTAGCCGTTAGCGTTAGCGCTTTGATGGAAAGTATAGGACATTACTGCCGCCGACACGAGTCATCAAGCAGCAAATAGGAAAAGCATGGCTGCAGCAAACAGGCGGGTGCGACTCTACGTAACGACTCTACCTGCGCAACTGGACCATTGACTCTATCAGAATCAACAGAACTCCTGCAACCTGGCTTGAAAAGTCCCAAAACTACTTTAATGCACATCTGGAAACCGTAGACGTAGAGAGACCCTGATGACGCTTCTCTGTGACTGACTGCACTGAGGGACTACCTGAGTTCTTTAGGTGTTGGAAGGAGAAACCGTACGCCGGTTCTGGTTCTATAGATCCATGCTGTGTGCAAATGTGTTGGAATCTCATCAA
Organism: Lophius americanus; assembly: GCA_037951165.1. NCBI lineage: Eukaryota > Metazoa > Chordata > Actinopteri > Lophiiformes > Lophiidae > Lophius > Lophius americanus. The sequence continues at coordinate 980,751 of JBBDHG010000081.1, forward strand.
TCTTGTCTTGTAGTTCACAAGCGTATGATAAAACACGTCATATCTTTTCAGTTAAGGCAGCGACAAAACTTGTATGTAAATAAAACGGAAAGTCCGTCTGACCAGACGTTCCTCACGTTACCATCAGATGTTCGCCTCCACACTCCTCTTTTTTTCTACTTCACGTCTCAATCTCTTGTATTTTTCAAACTCTTTCGGATATCAATAACGACGCCGAGGTCGCGTTACGGAGGCCGCACTTTGACCGTGGCTCCTCCCCCCACCAGTGGCTGCTTCCGCCGCCGCTGCAGATTTGAATCTTTTTCATTCCCTTTCCTGCCAAGGAGCAGCATCTCATAAAATATGAATGCAGCTCTTTCTAAATGCTGTGTGATTATTTGAAAAAGCAGCATATTACAAAGCATCATACTCGCAGTAGGTTAAAGAGGTTGCCCCCCCCACTTCAACCTTTCCTCTGCAGGCAGGCGTGAAAGTCTTTGGCTGTGCAGCAGAATATCAGTGTCAACAGTGTTCAGTCACCCTGCCGGCGCTTATCAACTTACCCTTTTCCCATTTCTGCCTTATCGAAAATAATTATCTTTATTCTCGGGGCCTCTTGTGCGTGGCCCCGGTGCTTTTTTTTCTTTCCCTCTGTAAGCCGTTATCGCATGCTGACTGGCGACGCAGGATTTATGTCATTTACCGCCACCCTAACATGCGACCCAATATGGTTTATTTCTCCATCTCTCCTCGCCCTCCTGATCCTGCCGCTTCCGTTATCCGGCGCCGCTGGCCACTCTAGAGATACGGCGGGACGGCTCAAAAGGCCGAGAAGCCGAGGGAGTCGTCTCGGCTTCTCCTCTCGACCTCGTCCTCCAGGATGAAAAGCCGGATGCTGGCGTTTTTTAATTCAACGCAACAGGAAGTCACGTTGTTCCGACGCCATGATGACTGAAGATGAGCCTCATTAATAACCGGAGTAAGGACACAAGCTGCTTTCAATAAACTGTTTGAAATGCATTGTTACTTTTTGAAAAGCAGAATTAACAATTAGCTTTATTTGCTAGATAATTATTATATCCCCAAAAAAGGGAAAAAATTAATATTATGGGATCGTCGTCACCACCGCCGCCTCAGACCCTTTCATTTAGCGGGAAAACTCAAAAACCATTTCATGGAACTTTAAAAAAAAAATGTTTTCTACAAATATAGACTTTATTGCGAGGAAGAACTGGATTGATTTTCGCTAAAGTCCGTTGCCTATTTCAGCCAGTAGGGGGAGGGCCAGAACTTCTCAACCACTGGTCCGATTTAGTCCTAATTTGGTGCATGTGACTCGACTGGAGGACATCTATCATGTTTTTATATATATATACATATATATATATATGTATATATATATGTATCATATTTTACTCTAGAGTTCATATTTACCACCAAAGGAACCTTTTTCATAAAAAAAAATAAAAAAAATTCTCTTTTTGACACAATTTCACATTTAATTTTTGTAAGTTCAATCAGGAGGACTGTTTGTACAATGCAGGGGATTGGGGTTTTTTGGATGGGGGGGGGGGTATACCCATGCTGTTGGGGATGACTGCAGGGAATCATTTTGGTGCATCTAGTAGTTGATTCTTTTACAAAAACAGATACAGCAGTTTAAAAACTTGGTACTGGGTTTTTTCCGTTCATGTCTTTTTAAAGGAACAGTTCAGCCAAAAATGAAGAACGAAGCGATCGGAAGTTCTTCAAGACCGTTCACTTTCCTCAGAGAGGACATTCATTTGCATAATCGCGTTAGCATAGCGCAGGAGAGAAAAATGTAATACTGTGCAGGAACCATCAGTATCAACATCCTGCGGCCATCTCCATTGATTCTTCTTCTCTTATTATGCGGCGGGAGAATTCCGGGCTGCATCGCGTTCGTCTGAAAATCCATAAATCAAATTCTATCTGATTAGACGGACTCCTCCATGAAAGTTAATTTGTTTCCGATGTAGCGGATTTGATTACCTAACTTTTATTAACATTGATTCAGTTTTTCACAAAACTGGAAAATGACAATAATGAGCCCCTAATTAAACCAAATCATTTGACAATGGAATTATGGGAACTTTCCATCAATGCTAATATTATTACACCGAGAGCATAAAACCGTGATGAGCTGAGATTCTTCGCCCGTATATAATTATGATAATGTTCCGTTTGGACTAATTACTCCAGGGCAGCATGGTGTGTTGATGCGCAGCGAGACGGTTCTGGGATCCGATCCACTTGGGGTTCATGTTTTCTCCCCGCGCCGGCGAGGGTTTTCTTCCCACCGTCCGAAAGCAAAAGTTTTTAAACGTGAAATATGAAAACTTTGATGAGGACACAATTCATAAAAAAGAACCATCATCAAAGCATTAACATTGCCTTAAAAAACATTTATTATGAATTGGAATCTACTTAGTCCTAAAATTCCTTTATCGCTTGTGGCAGATATTTATCATCATCATCATCATCATCATCGCCGCCGCCGCGTCTGCCGCAGATCCTTTGTGTTAACGCGATTACTCAAAAGTATTACATGGCTCCTTTTCTTTTTTTCATACCCTCTTACATCTTAGTAGTAGGTATAACTGCATAGATTTTGGGAAAGATTGGTTGAATATTTCCGTCACTAGGGGGCGCTTTAAATCCAAACATTTTCCGGCCATAAATACTCAACCGTTGGTCCAATTTTGTCCAAATTTCATTTTTTAACTCAATGAGATACATCTTGTGCATATTATACTTTATTCCATTAATTCATACTTTACTCACTAGGGGGACACACGTTTCCGCGTAAACTGGTAATTCATGTGAATACGTAACGTTTGCAGCCTTAAATGTGGACTAGAGACTTCCCACTAACCAGAACCTGTCGATGAAGAGAAGCCAGGAGTTGGGCCGTGCAGGTTCCCTCCCATCCTCTTCTACCCATACTCCTTTGCAACCTCAACGCCCATCACTGCAGGTTCACCGCACACAGGACCGCGGCTCGTGAAGAAACTCTTTACGTATCAAACACCTACAGGAGGATGAGCACCTGACCCCTGCTAGCCAGCGAGCTAACAGCTAGCTGATGCGCTAAGGTAGAGGGGTGGAGTTTTCGTCGGTGGGGTTATGTATGAAAGTATATATATATATATATACACATCCACACACACATATATATACATACATACATACAATACAATTACATACATATAAACACATATAAATATATACTGTACATATATGCACATATACATATATTTATAAACTTAATCCAAAACGAAGGAATAAGGTGTATGCAGATATAAAGAAAAAGGAATCTAACCTCCATAATTGTATATATAGATATAAATATGAATTGAAATAGTCCAGTTAGAGTCAAATATCTTTCAAATATCCAAATAATTCATTATAAAATTATAAAAAAAAAAATAAAAAAAATTGCAATTTCCCCATTGTGGGACTAATAACGGCTATCTATCTATAAACACTAAAAAAATTAAATTTTCACAATATATCCCCTAAAAAAAAATCCAGTTGCTCCGGATTCAACTTCAACAACGACCAGGATCTTGGTGAATAAGAATCAACACAAACATCTGAGTCAACAAAGAGAAAGTCTCCATCCTCCGACCATCAGAGGAGATCTCACAGAGTCACATGACACAGAAGCGTTTGGGTTTTTTCCCCCGCCCCCTGTAGACATAACCCAGCCGACGAACAGCTCCCTTTTTCTTTTCCACGCCTGACAGAAACCTGTCCTGGAAGCAAACTGCGCCTGTTGTCAAATTGGGAGTGCAGTTTATGGCTGGATAATGCAGCCATCACTCATCCTGTCGCGGACGATCACCGGTTTCACGTCAGCTCTGAGTCGGACACACTGAGGGCAAAAAAAAAACACAAGTAAAAAACGAGCAGTCAGCTTTTTCCGCACCTTTTCCAATCCTAGTCTATTTAGTTTAAGATCAGGAACGTCACAGCTCTTCCCTAGCCGCTCTCTCTCTTTTTTTTTTTGTGTTCGTATTTCTCCGCCTACGGTAACAGTATTACGGCCCGGTTGACTCGCTCCGGTTCTGACCTATACTGAAATGCCATTTGGCAGAGAGGGAGCAGCCTTGTATCCTTAAATCAACGGTGAGGCCGGAGACTCCGCTGTAGCCATCCGTTGCTGGATGCTCATAAATAATGTGTGACAAAAGGCCCGCTCGCTCGACCTTTGGACAAAGAGAAACCCGACCAAAACAAACGACTCCCCTTGACACAAGGACGGAATCTAATCTGGTGCAGAGAGGCTGAGACTGGGCTTTTCCATTTCAGAGTCTTCCAGGGGAACGGATTCCAGCGGAGGACCGGCACACAGAGCTGGGAAGGAAATCAATAGCAAAGGCTTTAACAGGATGAATCTAATTGGGCTCGGAGTCTGGAGCCCGTGTGGGCTTCGGGAAGTTCTGTGCATACCAACAGGAAGGTTCTGGCCGCTGGACGAGGCTCATTGATTTTGCTGCTTTTATTATGTATTCAGTCTCTGATTTGCATTCTGGAGATTCCCGCAAGATGAAGCAACAGCAGAGGTGGGCAGGTATCTCCCCCCGAAAAAGACCCCGATCTCCTGCGTCGTAGGACATAAGCAGGTATGACATTTGAAAATAATTCATAAACATATAATCCCAGTGTGAGTATCTAAAACTCAAAAGTCATCAAATCCAAACAACGCAAAACGATTTTTTGCGTTAGCTTTGGAAAACCTTTTTTTTTTTTCTTGAATACTATGAGAATATATAATAAAAATATGATATGATCTCTCTGAGTTGATTCACCAACACCAAATTTGGACTAAATCAGACGAACGGTTTGGTAACTATGGCCCAAAACATTTTGGAGATAAAGCTCCCCCTAGTGTTAGTAATATGAGGATAACCCACCTTTCCCCAAATCAATCCAGTTCTTCCTCGCACTAAGGTCAAAGTGGTTATACAATTTGAAAATGATCCATGCATTCGTTTTTAAGTTATGGGGCTAAAACAAAGGATCTGAGGACACAAAGATAGCGAGTCCTTAAATATCCGACTCTTCAGGGATGAAATTAAAGAACTAAATTAACAAATCAAAGTAAACTGGGCTGAATGGATCGTCTACATGCGGGTAAACTACCTGCATGTAGACGATCATCACGGATGATGCTCCACCAGCAGATGTGAGGATGAGACGGCAGAAAAGAGGCCATTTGTTTTGACACACTTAACAGTCTGAGAGTCGCTCGCTGCTCGAGAGCAAAGTCGCAGCAAAGGGACGCGAAGCAGAACAGAGGAGACTTTAAATAGCTTTTATAGATACGCCTGAACGTGTGAGCGCGTTTGCTGAGTCATGAGTCGCCTCGACTGACCGTTCTGTCTCTCTCATGGCCGAGGGGTCAAAGTAAAATGACCTCAGCATGAAGACAACCATGCTCTTATTCTGACATTTCCTGTACATCCTTCAAGACAGACAGATAGAAACTTTATTTATCCCTAGAGGGGAAATTTAGTCGTTAGAGCTGCTCCAAAAGACAGACGTTCTATATAATATGACATCTTATAGACAAGTATAGATCAACATTATGTTGTATATATACATCTATACATACACATATATATATATATATATATATATATATATATATATATATATATATATATATATATGTATGTGTGTGTGTATGCATATGTAGGTGCATATTATTACATTATAAATATATATATATATATCTATATCTTTATATACATTTTTAGATTTATATACATTATATTATATGTTTATTATATATAATATATAGTATTATATACATATATGTATATATATAATATTAAATACTCCCTATTTCAGGAGTTAAATTGTAAAATGCAGGGGTTTGGGGTATTTTGGGGGGGATATGCCATATGCCAGTCCTAGCTGTCAGCTGTCTGCTGAGGTGATTAATCAGAAATGCATATTTGTTTCAGTGATTTTGGACACAGTGGAGAAAGAAAACCGTATTCATGAATGTGTAATTAACCACGCAGGAAACCGCGGTGACGGTGGCGACTGATACACGACAGCAGATGCTCAAAGACGAGATGACATGATGGAAATAAATACTCCTGCAAATAAATCATTTAGCTCACCGCCAACGTTACACATTCAAGCATAAAAGCCATTTGTCGTTAATTAGCTCCTGCTGTGGTGTTGTTCATGTAAACCTGCACTTCCCGTCCAATTATCATGGGCATGAAAATAAACTCAAGACAAACACACAGAACTCTATAATCTCAGGATGGAGAATAAAGTATAGAGTTATGTATCCAGGTGCATCACAGGAGGGGAGGGATGACAGGAAGCTAGAAATGAAACTGGATTAACGTGTATATGTGTGTGTATGTGTGTCTGTGTGTACGTGAGTGTGTTTGTGTATGTGTGTGTGTATGTGTGTGTGTGTGTTTGTGAGTGTGAATGTGTGTATGTGAGTGTGAATGTGTGTGAGTGTGAATGTGTGTATTTGTGAGTGTGATTGTGTGTGTGTGTGTATGTGTGTGTATGAGTGTATGTATGTATGTATGTGTGTATGTGTGTTTGTGTATGTGTGTGTGTGTGTGTGTGTTTGTGAGTGTGAATGTGTGTATGTGTGAGTGTGTATGTGTGTGTGTGTATGTGTGTTTGTGAGTGTGAATGTGTGTATGTGTGAGTGTGAATGTGTGTATGTGTGTGTGTGTGTGTCTGTGTGTTTGTGAGTGTGAATGTGTGTATGTGTGAGTATGTGTGTGTATGTGTTTACGCGTTGGTGTGTGTGTTTGTGTGTATGTGTGTACCTGAGTATGAATGTGTTTATGTGTGAGTGTGTGTTTACACGTTGGTGTGTATGTTTGTGTGTGTATGTGGATGTGTGAGTGTGAACGTGTGTATGTGTGAGTGTATGTGAGTGTGTGTGAGTGTTTGTATATGTGTGATAAATAGTCTTCTTGAAGGATATCTGTCTTGGGTATCAGATTACTGAATATCATACACCCCATTGGAGCCTGGACCCTGGTGGCGGTGGTGGCTGATGACTCTGATAAGACTCTTTAAATGATGAAGTTGAATATATGGGCAGATGGAGGACATAGAGGTACAGAGAGAATCATTTAGTAAAACAACAATAAAAATGATGGATCAACAACGAAGATTAGTTAGAGGAGCTGCTAAGAATAGTTGATATCAACGATCAAGATGTTTCCTCTAATCCATCATATGCCATATTAATATACAAATAAATCAATCCAGTTCTTCCTTGCACTAAGGTCTATGTAGGTGTATTATTTGAAATAGTTTTTTAATCATGTCAGGGAAAACTATATTTTCCATGAAATAGCTCCCCTTGGTGAGTAAAATATGAAGTACTGCAGTCAAATATAAAATACACAAGATAAATTCAGACAAAAACAAAACGGGTGTACAATTTTAAAAATGTTACCTGCAATAGCGGCGGCGGACGCGGCGGACGCAGACGGAGATGGCGATGCTATAATACTCCCGACTTTACGGGCGTATAAATACTCAGTATTGTCGTTAAATATGACGTAGAGCGAAGCGTCACGCTTTAGATCTATGCACTCTGACCAGCGGTCCATCAATAGATTTCCAATCAGCGCTACATTTTTATGCACACCCTCAACCCGCAAACAAGCATCCTGATGAATGACTCGTCAATAATCATTCGCCGCCGTAATTACTCAGCCGTTTTACGACGCTAAATGATATTGCTTTAATTACGGCAAAATAGATCAATGCTCATAAAAGACAAATTACCCCGACACGAGAGCCGTGTTTTAATCCGACAGAGTAAAAAGTCCCGCGTGTTCTGGCAGCAGCTGGAGCCTGCCGGCTGCTAATCGCCGTTAGCGCACGCGTCCTATTAGCCGCTATTCACCGATACCCAAAAGAGACGTTTAAACCACGACTTGAATAGAGCGTGTAATCATCAAAAGACTCGCCAGCGGAAGGTTGTACTGGCGCGGGGGGTTGCTTTGGCGTCGAAGGGGTTTGCGGCTCATGACTTGTAAGAGAACACCAGGCAGCAAATGAGAGCAGAAAGAGGGGGTTAAGGAAAATAGACCACTAGAGTGGGTGCTGGGGGTGACCTTCCCCAACATCAATCCAGTTCTTAATCACACTCAGATCTAGGGGGGTGAAAAGTTTGACAATTGTCCATGAAAGAGTTTTCGAGTTATCGTGTAAAACACGTAGGATCTACTGAGTCCGCGACTTTTTCAGGGATAAAACTGTTTCGGATTATTGCCCCCCTCAGAGACCACGATATCGAACGGTATTTTACGTCAAACTGCTCCTCCACTCATTCCTCCACTCCTCCACCGCCACGATGTCTGGTTCAAGAGCTTCGTCATTTGCATCTTCCTCCAGAGTGTTCGTCAATGAGCTCTTCGGAGGGACTTTTGATGTTTTAGACTCATTAAAAGTGACGTAACACCTGAAATAAAGTGGAAATGTAATAAAGTATAACACAATCTCCTGCAGGTGATCAATCCCAGCAGTTGTGACTGTTTCCTGTTTCCACCAGTGGGACTTCCTGCTGAGGACGCATGCCTTCACTGAGCCCGCCCTCTGCTTTACGCCACATGACGCGGTGACTTCAGCGAGCATAATAACCACTTTCCCATTTTTTCTCCCCACAGATGACAAGTCACTTCATAACCTGCCATGTGGAATAAACCACATGTCACGCCAACAAGACGCTCGCATCCCCCGCCGAACGCCGCCAGTGGAGTATGAAATAAAACGTCAGCTCCTCACAGTGCCTCGTTTCAACTAGGCCGCCGTCGCCACCCATTTGCAATTTGTTTTTCTGTTTCAAAAGGTAAAGAAAAAAAAAAAAGGCAAAGAGGAATTTGTTGGCCTATTAGAATGCAAATGTGCTCCCTGGCGGAGATTTTGCACGCCATTATTGGTATCCATCACGGAGCGAGGGGGGGGGGGTGAACGAGTCAGTGCTGTGACTCATTCAGAGAAACATGACATTTAGGAGATAATCAGTCAGGTTGTTTTTTTCTACTTGTTGTTAAATTTCTCCTTTGGATGGAAGCCTCTCAAGCTATTTAGAGGCTTCGTCCTGTCCTCTGGCAAGGCTTCGCTGACGCAAGGAGAAATAAAAAAACAAAGAGCTGAGTACGAGGATGTGGTAAGAATCCAGAGTAGTTCAAATTTAAACTGTAAAGATCCGCTGGTGTCGCGTTTTTGATGTCGCCGAAAAGACAGGATGTGATGGAAACATCGTCGCCGCCGCCGCAGGCCCTTCGTATTAATGCGATAACCCCAAAATCACTTTTTTGGACCATTTTCGAATATGATTTTCCACGAGGACATTAGTGTGAGGAAGAGCTGGATAGATGTCGGGATGGTGAGTTACACATTTTCAACACTAGAGGGAGGTTTTTCTCTCCCATCTCATCTTTCAGGCAGGATTTTGTAACCGTCCGTCTGATTTAGTCCAAATTAAATGAATATGAATCAATTTGACAAAAACTATTTTGTATATATATATATATATATATATATATATATATGTATATATATATATACACATTTGGGGAGCTGTTTATGAAAAACACGGCTTTTTGGACATGACTTCCTAAAAGTCGGTCCAATTTAATCCAAATACTGTGCGTATGGATCGAATCGAGGAGATCTTTCTTCATCATGTTCTGTATAAGTAACATATTTCACTCTTGTAGTTCATATTTTCCTCACTAGGGGGTGCTTTTTAATGAGTTTAACATACTTTTTCGGACTTAACTCGAAAAAGGTTCACATGGATCACTTTCAAATCATAAAAACCCTCTAGACCTTAGTGTGAGGAAGAGCTGGATTAATTTTGGAAAAGACCAGTTTTATATTTCTGACACTAGGGGGAGCTTTATCTCCAAAAGTTGTCCATCATTTTTTTAACCCTGGGTCGAATTTAGTCCAAATTTGGTGAATATGAATTGAGTTACGTCTTGTAAATATTATATTTTACTCCCTAGGAGGTGGTCGCTTATTAATAGTTCAATCAGGGGGATCGCTTGTACCACACCTGGGATTGTTTTTTTTCTCATGGACTTACCAGGGACTTATCTTTGGATGGAAGCCATTTGGAGGCGCCGGGAGCTGCAGGCCTCGTCTTCGTCAGCGGAATATGAACATGTGATAAAAAATCCATATCAAAGTGCCTCAAATTTCCAAAGTACAGATCCACCGGCGTGACTACTTCTGAACTATCCAATCACATTAGCTCCAAAATAATCACCTAATCTATAAAGCACTTATTGGAGTATAAAATGAAGAGGAGGAGGAGGAGGAGGATGGAGAGGAGACGGGGTGGAGGTTCTGTGGCCAGCGGTCATTTCTGCTCGATGTGCTCATGGGATTTATTTATTTATTTCTTTTTTGGCTTAGCAGTAGATGGTGTGGTAAATTTAGTTCATCACTGTGTCAAATTTATTTCCGAGATGATTTTCTGGTGCGACTCGCTCTCCCCTCACAGAGCGGAGAGGAACTCGGCAGACCCCCCCCCCCCCCTCGCTCTCTGAACATCGTACCCAGACAGTTTGTGCTGCATAATTTAACTCCATCAGTGAAGAAAGCGCCGAGCTACAGGAGAAGAAAGGCGTGAAGAATCTGGTCTCCTGTGTTCTTGGTGCCACTTTTCAAACTGAAGCTGGGCGGTAAAAGAACATTATCCATCAATGGCGGACGTGCTTGAAGGTAAATTAAGGCATGGGAAGACGTTAAAAGAACCGCCGGCGGTTCGCCACCATTCTATTCAGGTATTTTTCATGTTTCCCGCACACAGAAAGCAGAGACTGGAGCTAAATGTTAAAGTTCTGGGAGAGGTACCTGTGCTGGAAGATATCGTCAAGCGTAGCAGACGGCCCACCTGAGAATCAAAATAGGCTGATTTAACATTCCAACACCTCTGGCTTCATTTTGGACCTTCAGAACTCATTTAAGACTACAATAAAACAGCTGTTTGAAAGAAGATCACGGTTGTTGGACCAGAGAGGCGGTCATTTCACAGCCGGGCGGCAGGTTCTGCCACAATAGTAGCAGCCCAGTCGATGATGCGCTTGTTCTTGTAGGACCTCAGGGACAAGGAGGAGAATATGAGCCTCCAATATGATCAGAAGGTTGGGTGGAGAAGCAGCGGTCTCACGCCATTTTGGAGATTGGATTGAATTCCTGTAATTATGCAAAGGATTATGCATTCTGATCAGGTCTAAAACCGGTCCTCAGCTTTTCAACACAAAGGGAAAATGTGAAGTCCCAACTCGTGAAACAGTTGAGAGTTAAATGTTGAGGTCTGTGCAGTCCACCAGAGGGACTGAAGAGACCCTCAACTCCTCAAGTCGATCCATGTGCACCAAATATGGACTATATCGGACAAACAGATACAATTTTATGTCCGAAAATCTTTTTCTTTTTTTGTAAAACAGCTCCCTCTAGTGAATAGAATATAAACCATTAGAGTAAAATATGGTAAATTATCCTCTTTAGTTGAATTATATGAACGTAATTTGGCCTGAATCGGACCAATGACTTTGAAATGATGGCCAGAAAAACTGCAATTATGTAAAAACATCTCCCTCTAGTGGGGGAATGTTGAACTATTAGAGTAAAATATGATAAATGCAAGATCTCCTCCATATTTATATCCCCAACCTTTTCCAGCATATAAATAAGAGTTTTGAGAATCATTGGAAGTCCGCCGTGGTTCACATGGTTGTTTTTTAAGTGTGTTTGTGTGTGTGTGTGTGTGTGTGTGTGACCCCTAAGCAGGACTGTGTGACCTGTGAATGGCGGCACCAGTCGATCGGTGCAGAACTCTAATGGCGCCGCTAATTAAAGTGGGCTCGATCTTCCTCAGCCACCGTTAGGCGTGGGTCTAAAAGGCCACGGTTGGAGCTGGGGTTGAAGCGCAGTTAATGAGGGTTCCGCTCGGGTGGCTGCGGCGCGCTGTTGTTTCCCCGGTTTTTCCGTGCGGCATCACCTCCTTTTTTCTCCCCCCGCTGACCTCGGCTTATTACCGCCGATCACAGGAGGTGACAGTGGCGCCGCGGCCCCTGTGGTCCAATTCATTACCCTGAATCCCGCGCGGCGCCTCCCCCAGCAAAACGCCGCTTCTCGCGGACTCAAAGTGACAGCGAGGGGTGGGGAAAGGAGAGGAGGAGTGATATAAAAATGAGGGGGAGACGGAGAGAGAGAAGGAAGGAGGAGGCGCAACCTCGGCTGATTAGGAGAACGCCCTTCATTTGTGAACCGCTGGTGGGAGTCGACTGAGGACATCAACAAACTTGCAGGTTAAACACTTTGATATGAACGTCAGCCGATGATGCAAAATACCCATCATGCACTTCTTCAACTTAAAAAAAAGACCCTGCAGGTTTCAATCAGTCTCATGTGGAAGTGTAATTAAACCCGTGTCTCGATATGCGGCGGTGCCGCCCCACATCATCTCTCAGCAGCGTTAAATTAGCTTTCGGAAGTGTCATGTCAGAGTTATTGGACTCATCCTTAGCAGGGACCCCCCCTCCCCTCCCCCCCGGCCCCCTCCTTAGCCTGTCAGCTTCCATATCGCTGCTGCGTTGTCAGTAGAGGCCTCTCACCCTCACGGAGGATCATGGGGATCCCTGTTCCCCCTGGCAGCTTGTCACCTGCACCCCATCGCATCACGTCCTCCCTCTGGTTTCCTCCAAGCCGTTTTATTATTTTTTTAAACTAAGCATCGTTTCCGCTGTCATACATTGTGTGAAATTCTGCTTTTGTTAGTGTCTAAAAAACTCCCCCTATTGAGCAACATATGAACTACTATATCTAAAATATAAAATATAGGATATAGAATACGGCCAAAAGAGGCTCCGCCCAGTCTGGTTTAAAGCTGAATGGTTGTAAATTTTTACATACATATAAGCTAAATCTACTTATCAGTCAGAATAATGCTTCTAATTTAGCCTAAGGTACTTGCTCTCGAGGAATTTTCCCATTTATTCTCCCAAAAGTTTATATTTTCATGATAAAATAGTTTTTTTACCCGCCATTTAATTATTGAATCAAAATTAAAATGAGCTACTATTTCTTTATTGAGGCTCCTTTCTTGGAGCCGCTATGATGATATACTAACTTAGATGTTACGATCTTTGTTTGTTTGTTTTCCTCAGTTTCTAAACTTTAAAGTTCCATTATTTGGTTGTTTTTGGCCTCAGGTAAAAAAACGTATTTATCGTATCTCCTGCTAGAAATGTTTTTTCACTTTCTTTGAACCTTGGAGCCGCTGCTGTGCAGCCGGAAGAATGAGTTTAGAATATTTCCTTTCCTTTCTGTCTTTCCCGGCCTACCTTATGTTTTATCCCGCCTTTTTCTTCTTTTTTTTTTTGTCACGCCTGTAAACACCTTCTTGATCGCTTCTGACGGAGAAGGCAGCGGGGGTACGGAGAGTGAAGGCGGCAGGAGGCAGCGGGGACTTCTAAACAAGACTTCCTCTCCGGGTCTCGCTATAATGGCGAGGCGGAATGTTCCGGCAGAGACTGTGGGGAAAAAAAGAAGTCAGTTTAATGGACTGCTTTCTCTTCGCTCTAATGGGCAAATAATGATTATCTAATTTAGCTCCCGGGTCAACGAGAACAACACAGTCCTTGCTTTTCGGCAGCGTTGTGTTATCAAAGGTGATTTTCTTTTTTTTTTGCAGCACCTCTCCGCTTCCTTTTTTATTTCTCTCTGAGGATTTACGTGCCATGTGGTATCGTCGCCGGCGATGAGGAGGAGGAAGGTGGAACGGTCGGGGGTATCGAAGCTGCCTGTCCTGCACTTGATCAAGGGACAAATCCTGCAGGTGGTTGTCCGCTTCTATCAGGGAATAACATGGCCAGAGGCGAGGGAGGAGGAGGAGGAGGAGGAGGAGGAGGAGGAGGAGGAGGAAGAGGAGGAGGAGGTGGGGATGCGTGATCACATCTGGGCGGAGTCCTGTCCGATATGTGGATTTTTTTCATTCTTTTTTTTCGGGCTCGGTTTGAGTAATGGTATTATTAATGCATGGAGAGAAGAAGAAAGAGCCCGACTTTTTTGTCTGGGCGTTCAGATGTGGGGATATTTCCCTTGTGCGGACTTTCAGATCCATTACCTGAAGTGCTTCGCAAGTCGGCGCCGCAAATGGAGATCCCAGTCGCTTTTTTTTAATCAAAACTCCGACGTCCAATATTAAAAATACATGCAAGTGTGATTGAATGTTTGATGGTGCAACTCCCTGACTGATCTGAGTGTCTGGCAAGCTGAGTATCATTTGAGGGAGTTTTGCGAAACGTAACCCCTGACAGTTCTCTCGCTTTTTTTTTCACCGCGGCATCCTCAACAACAAGGCAATTTGACTCGTGCGCCTTATTACCGCCGGGCAAGGAGAAGATGTATCGTGTGCTGACTCGCAAGTCTTGACCAGAAGTTTCCAAGTCCTTCCCTTCCATTATCTCTACATCCGGCCGTCTAATCGTGGACCCCGGGGGTCGATCTCGCCGCAAACGCTGACCGTGTCAAACGGGAAGTCTGCTGCTAAAACATCAGGAAGTAAAAGCGCTGATGGCCACTGTCAAAGAGTCAGATATGAGGCATCACTCATCCGGAACTCAGTCCCAATTGTAATCTACTGCATAAATTGAGCGTGCTGGAAAATGGCTCCAGCCTTTTTTTTAGAATCTGCCAACACGAGAGAGATGGAGTTTTTTTTTTTTTTTTTTTTCTTCTGAGAGGGACGGGCAGCAATTTCTCCCGGGATTTTAGCTCCGCTTCCACCGTCCAGATCAAATGAAAAATGAATCATGCTGCAGAGGGAAGAATATGACGCATGGCCAAACGGGATAAGGTGGCAGCAGATGGGGAAGAAGACGTATGGGGGGGGGGGGGGGGGGGGGGGGGTTGGACTACTGTAAATATAAATTATCGCAGTTGGAGCGTGGAGTCGGAACAAGGTGTAATACATCATAATGGAAACGATTATGTACTAAAAAGCCTAAAGAAACTCAACCCGCCGTGTAACTCATGCCAGGAAGGCAAACATAAAGGAAGGATGAATCCAACTCTACTCCATTTTACTGTTTTATCAAACACTGAAGTGAACATCGCTACTCTGTGTTCGTTGTGACGTCACAGATATGTCAGAAAAAACAAATGCTGCCTTCACCCTTGATGCATTGGTGAAGGGGCGACGGTTGATAGAACGGGCGTCCACTTATCTGAAGGTTGGTGGTTCAATCCTCGGCCGCTGCAGTCCACATGTCGAAGTGTCCTTGAGCAATAGGCCACAAGCTGTTCTCAACAGCTCTTCCAATGGTGCGTGAATGATGGCGTGAATGGTTACCGCTCCCGATGAGCATGTGGCGCCTTGCATTTCAGCCTCTATCCACGCTGTATGAATGTTTGTGTGAACGGGTCCTTTTGCCGTCATCGTCCTCCTGACGACTCGAAGCGGGACATTTTGGTTAGTCGTAACGCCGCTATGCTATCCTTCCTAGCATCGCTAAGATTTTCACTTTAGTTGAAAATTCTCAGGTAGAGTAAATGAGGTTTTCACATGACTACGGACGGAGGATTGAGAGCTACTTTAAACATTCTGGTGGCTTAAGGCACAAAATAATACAAATAAAAATGATTAATCTTGACCAAAATGACTTAAATGGCATAAAAACACATTAATTCTTATGCGCGTAATTTTTGACCTACTACTGTTAGAGTTTAGGGTCCGATCACTCGGGCATCTAAGGGTTAACATGTTACATCTTTAAACTCAACATCCCTCAGATCAAGATGGATCTGTTTTCCCCCAACTTTTTCTTAAAATTGGCTGGAACAAAATGTGGAAGTGTAGGACCATCATCGGACCTGCTTCTGTCCAGAACTGTATAATGTTGTGAACTCAGACATGGTCATGGTTGATATCAGAGTGAGAGATCCGATTGATCCCAGGAGTATTTGTGTTCGGCGTAGACGTACTGTTGGAGATCCTTCCCTTGAACCTGCTGTGGTAGAACCCCGGTTGATGACACTCCGACGACGGATGGAGTTGAACTATGAATATCAATTTCTGGTTCTGTAGATAGAACGGATGGGCTTTGAATCGTATACCCGTTGGCTGGTTGCCGAGCATTTTTTGTCACTTTCAGGACAGAATAGACCTCCTCCCCAGTTCCTATAGCTTCCAATGAATCTTCATTGATGTAATATTGACCTTAATTTCAATCTGGCTCATTCAGTGGAGACCAGTGCATCTCGAAACAAAGTATTATCGGTTCCGATGATCAGAGATAATTCAGAAGCCTTTGATGCTTGGACTCAGTGGGGAGGTTCGCTAATGGAGTAGCATCTGTTCTCAGAAGCAGAAGGACCTCAGGAGGCGACTTCCTCAGGCTTTGAGCTAGAGGGCTGAAGAACCTGACGACCTGCCAATGTCAGGTTGGTGCTGATGACAGCATGAAAGAAGAAAACAGGAAGCGACATGATAACGTGTTAGCATGAGGATTGTGCCGCATTTCCTACCCAGCTGATGGACTGATTAAGAGACCTAAACGATGGCAGCTGAGAAGGAGAGTTGGGAGTGTTATGGGGACGGACTGATAAGAGGGACTGTACATTTTTGCTAGAGCTTAATTTGTTTATCGTAATTCATCTGATAATATTTGATGCTTAGACTCTGGAGGGTGACCCAACGCTTTCTGCCCCGATCCGCAGCAGCAGCAACATCAAGCTCGTTGCTGAGGGTCGAGGTGGCCGATGACTCGGCTGAGCCTCATAAAATGAGTACAAGTTGGTGAATCTGTGAAGGCTGGTTAGTGATGGGGAGGTGAAGGATTCAAATAGCATCAAGTAATTCATTGTCTGTCACTATGCTAATTGTCAGCCTACACCAGCTGACAATTTGGGGGAGGCCGGTTGCACCCTGGATAATTTGGCAGGTCTTCACATTCCCAGAGTGACATCACAGTAAATTTAGAGTCACTGATTCAGCTATATTGCTGGAGTACCTTCTACAAACACTGGAAAACGTGAAAGTTCAACATAGAAGGAGTTCTCAGGTGGATATAAACCCAAGACCTTCTTCCTGTGCGGGGGCAATGCAACAATGTCACCATGCTGCCTTCAGCTCATATAATCGTACCATGAAAGGTCTTTGAAGTACAGCGAGGATACGTAGGAAGAAAGCAGCACAACGATGGGCCAATAATGAAGCTGTGTCACTCTGCTATGGGATTATATCCTATAGCAGAGTGACACACCAAATGACCACCTGATGTCTCAATTGACACCTCCATTCAATGGCCTGCCGAAGATCAATGCTGAGCATGCTTGAGATGTTTGAATGACAGGATGGTATAAGAATAAACATTTTCGATACAGCTTCATAGTCCAGATACACTTTGTGTATAGAGATGCGTGAAAGGAAGTGGACAAAGTGAGAGTGGATTCAGACATGATCTGCGTGTCAGGCAGAAATCTCATGCTCACTGGAGTGTTGGGAGTTTCATTTAGTGTGCAGGCAGCTTGCTGTAGTAACTGTCCGTCAGAAAAGATTGCCTAGCTTAGATAAACACAGTGAAAAGCAGCTCTTAATGCCTCCAAACACCCCCCCTCTACTTTAACAGTCATGAGTGATGCACACTCGGACATTATAATGTATTATTAAGACTGTTAATGGCTTGTTTGATGATAATCAGGCATTTATTTACAACATTTCTGGCATCCCACCTGTTTGTTTGAAGGGACTTTTCCTGCAAAGACCTCTTGATCTCTGTCCTTTGCTTTTACTCGGCTTCAATCCGCAGCCACATTTTGCTATACTGAATGAAATTGAAAAGTTGTGACTGTGAATGCACATCGTCACGAGGGGCAAAGGCCTGAGGAGAAATACGCCGCCATTTGTAGGCTGTGAAGATTTTAGCGTATAAAGCAACTAAGGCGAACATTTAGCTCAACCCCTATGAATTATGAATGCAAAGGAGAGGGCGCACTGTCATGTGTTTGATGAATATGTTAGTCATACATGAGTGCAACATTAATGACTCTGGAGTGGCTGTCTCTCCCTGACAGAGTCAGTCGACTCCAGGTACGCTGCCATTATAATGACCACGCTGGAACATGGCTGATATTGTTGCCTCTCCCTCTGGCAGCAGCAGCTGGAATAATGAGCCGCTGATGAGTCACACCATGACAGCAGTGCAACTCAATTACCAGGCAATAGCAAACACAGACGCGAAGAAGTGCAGTTTGATGAGAGGCAAACGTCTTGTTCGCCTGTCTGCTGGCTTTGTACGAACGCCCCTCTTCCTCATCAGCTTCGGCGCTCGGCTTTCTTACACCGGGGTTGCCTGCTCCAATTTAATATTAATGCAAATTCGTAGGGTTAAATAACTCGCTTGTGTCGGGCTTTCACCTTCCTGTCTCGATGTGAGCAAAGAACAAACAGGAAGCACTCAGCAGGGACCTTGGTAGGCAAGGTTCCAACATCGTCGTAGGAATCCAACATCACCTGTCAGCTCTCGCATCCAAACCCCCACACAACGAACTCACAACTGCTGTAGAACACGAAGGTTACGCATGAATAGACTCCTCAAGAAAAAATTCTTTTAGATTATATAAACATGTCATGAACTGACAATAAGGAGAGATAAATCCGGGTCTGTTTCGGGTTGGTGCCAGCCCCTCTGGAATGCAGAAGATATTGTATATAGAAAATACAACAATATTAAGTATTTTGTATACATGAACACTTTTTAATTTCAGTGTATACCTGCTAAAGTAGGCTACCCTATATAACCATTAATGTATTCCATGGTGCATGACCTTATGGCAAAAAACTATATGAAAAATGAATTGGTTCCTTACTACCCCCCAAAACCAAAAATAACCACATTACTGGACTGTCCTCAGTGGGTCCCAACCGTATCACATAGCTAAGGTGGTGACCGGCCCACATCAGGGTTTGCCTTGATGTAGGCAACCCACCCAATCCATCTTAAAACACGGACCTAGGAGTTTAAGGCATGCGTCAGTCAGAGCGACGGCGATCAGGCGACCTTGATTTTCCATTGATATGCAACGATGTAGTGATTTGACTCTGCACCGGTACGACTAGGCTACCCTACTCTAAACGACATCTGCCTTTTAGGCCCATTCATTGAGCTCTTCATTGTTTGCTGACAGGAAAGATCAGGTCGCAAATGAAAGTGCCGAAAGGAGCTTTCATAGACGTATGATGGCGGGTGTCATTCTTAGAGAATAGCTATGGAGCTCTGAGGTTTCGGAGTGGAGCCCCTTAGAAAATGGTGCAATTAAGGTGAGATTTGCGATTGTTGAAATTGGGTAATATCAATTAATTCTATGCTTCATGATGAATTCAGAAAATCATTTGTCAAATTGTTCCTCTTTGACTGTAAGGATATATCATGGTTGCTAATGTGGACCTTTTCTGTTCTGATAAAGTGAAGAGAATACCAAAATGTCTCTGTCAGGGTTTTTTAGAAACTTGATCCGAAAAACTATCACTGACAAGAAGTTTCTGAAAGTCCCTTCAATGATAAACAGAATTCTTAAAAGAAATATGAATAGAACGTAATCATACTTTCTGGCCAATCACATTCAACCCCACCTTGATAAGCTGGATCCTGGACTTCTTAATGAACCAACGCCAGATGGTGAAGATGGGCTCCAACACCTCCGTCCCACCGACCCTCCACAAAGAGGCCCCCGGGGTTCATATAACCGCCGCTGCATGAACGTATGTGTTAATGGGTGGCTAGCCTGTGTCGTTAAACGCTTTAAAAGGTTAGCACCATCTGAGATCTCGTCCTTTATCAACCGTCTTGAAAGGCAGAAGATTCCTGAAGTTGGCTGCAGGAATTAGCCTAAAGAGCATCAACAAGGTGTGAGATGTGAGAGTCACCATAAAGGTATATGATGGGAAAAGATCGGGGTTTTACGGTGACCTACTGGTAACATTGAATAAAAAACGAATTATCCGGTGGATACGTCTTAATAAGGCGTCGAGTTATTAAGTCGTTCCCAAGATAGTTGTGGCTGTAGTAGTAGGTGAACTTCGGTTGTAGGAACCTTTGTAACATGTTGCAAGGGGAACACATTAATGAGGTGATCAAAATAGCATTTCCGATGTTTCTGTTTTGCCTCCATTGCCTTCCTTTTTCCAAATGCTAACTACACACCAGAGGATTTTCCGCAGACATGAGGACAGTTTCAACCGATTTTTTGAATTATAATCTTCTAGACGGTTTAACCACGCACATGCTGTTTGTAGTGAGGCAGTGGCGATTCCACGGTCACGAGATCTCACACTTAAGACGAAAAACAAACATGGAGGACGATGGACGTCCTAGTCGGTCCTATTGTCTTAAAGGCACTCGTGTTTTTGCTGTACTTCTTCAATAATCCACCTAGCTCGGCGTACATTGCGGGTAGTCCGTTCGGCAGCGGCCCGATCAAAAGTCGTAACTATCAAACACGTTTGATGTTCATGATTCGAGACCGGGGAGGCTCCGACTTGATCGGGAACAGTAAGATAATCGTATCGACATCACCCACTTTAGAATTATTTGGTTTGACATACACTTCGAATTGGGCCTTCTTTTTTCGTAATCCGGAGGTTTATTGTGTATCCACACCCTAATATGTAGGTACTGTCATTGGTTGACCACTATAAGAAGTACTTCCTGTCTTTGAGATCTATGGGGGGTTTGTCTTTTAAGTTCTCGTATGCTTTGATTTTGAAAGCCATTCTAATTGTTTTCTTGCGATATTCATGTCAATTTCATCCTAGCTCCTAATCTTAACCCCAACATCTTGATCCTGAAATATCCATCGCCACGACACAATTACCGCAAGCCGGTCCATCGCACAAACGCTGGTTGAAGTGGGCGAGGGAGGCTCTCATTTGCACGGAAAGCGTGGTGGGTGTTGATTAATACAGGGCATCCAATTCAAGTTGGCAGCAGCAGGAAAATAAACAGTCCACACTTTAATTAACGCCGCAGAAGAATGAGTATGACTAAGTCAATGTTTATCACGCCTGGCCATGGAGGCCCACGCCGGCGTCCCCCACCAGGCCCAGCGGTAATTACCTGGAGGCCAACAGACACGCCGCTCAGAAATGATGAGATCCGCGCTTGTTTCTTGAATTTCCCCTCGACTGCCACGGGAAGCACAAAGCAATCACGTCAGGGACGACACAAACAGCGTTTTTTGGGGGGTAATTTGCTCTGAAATATGGACAGATGAGGCAATGCATGATTAAAAAAGGAAGAATGACAGCAACAGAGAGTGTGGTCGCCGCCTCCCGCCGGTGCCTCCACCTGATGACAGGGGCCTTGTTAGCTTGACTGGAAGCAACACCTTTAATTTGTCAAAAAGAGGGAGAGGGAAAGAAAAAAACGAAACCAGTTCAGAGAAGAAAAAGCCTCAGGGTTGTTGCTTTACTCGCGACTGCATGCAGCGTCTGTGAAGCAGATGAAATGGCATGAATTAAAGATGCACGAGTAGAAATACTATATGTTGAGCTGTAGAAGAAGAAGAAGAGTCTTTGATGGATGAGTTATCGGCGAGCCTGCTGCGAGGGCAAACGTTCAAACTGAGGGTGAAGACCCAACTTATCCATTACTAGAAAAAACAACTAGTCCCCAACAGCAAAGGTATATCCCTGAAAAGTCCCAAATCTCCTGGGTTGTACCGGCGATCCCCCTGATTGAATTACTTTTCATGAATAAGCTCCCCCTATTGAGCAAAATATAAGCTATTAGCGTGAAATCTGATACACAACGTAAAAATGTCCTTGAGTCAATTCATATCCAGCTAATTTTGACTAAATGGACCAACAGTTAGAAAATTATGTCTGAGAAAGTGCTTTTTATGAAAAAGCTACCACTAATGAGATAAATTAGGAACTGAATTAGAAGGAAATCTGATATATAAAATAAAAAGAGTCAATGACTCAATGAGAGAGCCTTGGGTCAATTCTCAGGCCCCAAATTTGAACTAAATTGGATTTGAATTATGCCTTTTTTGTGAAAAAGCTCCTTCACTTGAGAGAAATTATGAGCTATTGGAGTTTAAATAGGATTTATACAAGAACGCACCCAATTTGGACTAAATTGCACCAAGGGTTAGGAAATTCTCTTAAAAAAAACACATCTTTTTTTGTTTGTAAAAAAGCTCCCCCCAGTGAATGAAATATGAACGAATAAATATGATACATAAAATATAATAATATATAAATATCTGATTCAAGTCAATGATCCAAATTGGCACTAAATTAGACCAGGAGTTAGAAAATTATGTTTGAACCACAGTGTTTTTTCAGCATAAGCTCCCCCTACTGAGAGAACTTATGAACTACTAGTGATAAATCTGATATCTACAAGATAATTCTCCTTGGATCGAACAACTTTGGACTAAAATGGACCCACAGTTCACTTCGGTAGGTTATGGCCCAAAACATTCTTTTTCGTAAAAAAAAAAAAAGGCTCCCCCTAGTGAGTACAATATGAATTACTAGAGTAAAATATGAAATAAAGTATATAGCAGATAGCTCTCCTTCAGTCGATTCATACGCACCACATTTGGACTAAATTGGACCAACGGTTGAGAAATGATGGCCTTAAATCTGCATATTTGAGGAAAGAGCTTAAATTAAATTCCCATTTAGACGTTTTTTCTTCTGTATCCCTTTCCTCCCTTTTTTTTCCCCTTCCTCCTCCTCCTTTCCCTCCTGATAGGAGACGGTTTCAGGCATAACTGAAACGTGTAATCGTACCAAATTGTGCGATGAAGGTCAAATCCGAGCTAGGGTCATTTGAATAATTTGATTACGGCACACTTTTTTTTTTTTTTTTTTCAACCTGCAAAGCTCCTAATCCCTCGGCGCCAGGGGAATGTTAATGAGTCACCTGCCTTGTTGTGGTCGCCGATAACAGAGCGGGAGAGGATAGATTTTAGATTTGTTTAGGGGACGTGGTGGTGGTGGTGGGGGGAAACTACCTCCAACAAACAACCACACACACAACTCTGATGCAAAGCTGATGTCTTTGGGGTATTATTTCAAACTCAATCGTAATAGCCCCCCAGCTGGTTCTTGTACGCACGCCGATAACTCATAAGCAATTAATGAGACAATGTGACCCCAGCAGATAGAACAGGGACGGGGGGGGGGGTCCGTATCTTCTTCTGAGCACTTCTTAAAGAGCCAAAACTCAAGCTCATATAATTGTGGTTTCTAATAGCTTCAAATGCAGAAATGGACTGGACTAGTTTTTATATTGGCGAAGAAAGGCCTATGTCATTGTACCTTCCTTATCAGGTGGTGGCTGATTGTGACATTTTTGGTTGATTTTCTTATTCTTTGACTTAGTGGCGAAGTCCTACTATCTGCCAGAGACGCCAAATGTTTCTTAGTAGAACAACCCAGAACCGTCAAATAAGGGTAAGTACAATCCCGCATTGTATAGGGGGCAATGTAGAGCTCCAACGATAGAACCAATACCGAATCAATATGTGGAAAGAGACGATCCATTGTGGTGCCCCCCCTAAAAAAGTTAAAGAGCCAAAAGAAGTTGCTTTCCTTTTTGTACAGGATGGAGAATGTGTGTCACGTTTGGTGTAAACTGACAAATAAATAAGAAAAAATTGACTTGTTTTTCAAAAATCCCTGAACTCCTCATCTTTCGTGCGGTGACGAAGAGGCCCCAGGAACAAACAGCTCCTGTCTGAACAGATGGACGGAGCACGATCCTGCGAAATCCATCATCTAATAAGTTCTCCGTTCGGCAGCAGGATTTCACTCTTTGTTAATTTGTATTCATTGTGGAGCTGAGAGTCAGACCGGCACCGGAATCTGTGACTGAAATATTCATCAGCATTCCCAAAGGGCTCCTACCGCCGAGAAGCTGATATAAAAGGGGTAGAATATTTTGAATCTAAATTAAATCAGGGTAAACATCTTACCCTTCCAAACATGTCACAATTACAGCAGCTTAGGTTTTTCTGCCGGTGTCCGTTTTCCATCAGCGGGGAGAGAAAAGAACCCTTTTCTTTCTTTTCAATTAGGAAACTGTCTTTATGACAGTCTGGCTGGATGAAATGCATGCTAATGCTTCCTGCGAATGCAAACGCATACTAATAGTCTCAACCCACTTTTCAAAGATTCCAGTCTGAACTCAAGATAACAGACGACTGGGAAGCGTTCAGAGCGGCGAGCTCCGCCAACGCTATTGTCTTCAAAACTCCAGCAATCAGCTTCTAAAACAAAACTGCATCAAAAGCGTATTTATTGAAACATAATATTTAAAGTCTGAGTT
Organism: Lophius americanus; assembly: GCA_037951165.1. Classification (NCBI taxonomy): domain Eukaryota; kingdom Metazoa; phylum Chordata; class Actinopteri; order Lophiiformes; family Lophiidae; genus Lophius; species Lophius americanus. The sequence goes on from JBBDHG010000081.1 coordinate 1,005,125, forward strand.
CCAAACAGCGATTGGACCCCACTTGAATGGCTCGAATGATCTTTATCAGCACAGACTGGATGCCATGCTGAGGCGTGGCCATGCTGAGGGCGGGGAATTTTTATGTTCCTCCAATAAAACTGATCCATGTCCTCAAAAGAGGTCCCAAACCCTACATCAATCAATCAATCAATCTTTATTTATATAGCGGCAATTTACAACAACAGTTCCCTTAAGGTGTTTTCCAGAAAGAGCAGGTCTAGACCAAACTCTTTATATAATTATCTACAGGACCCAACAAATTCCTCCTTGAGCAGCACTTGGCGACAATGGCGAGAAAAAAAAACTGCCCTTAAAAGGGCAGAAACCTCAAGCAGATCCAAGACTCAGGGTTGACGGCCTACTGCCATGACCGGTCGGGTTTGAAAAAAAAGAGAGTGAGAGCGAGAAAGAGAGAGACACAGGTGAGGAGAGATACAGACGGGGGGAAGAAGCAGAAAATAAATCTATAATCCACTTTCTCCAACCGCTCCATGGTTGGGATGCTGCTGCAGCAGCAGGATCCCAGGTTGATAATAACATTAATATTAATGTAACCTATAGGGATAGCTTATGGGGAAATACTATACAATAATAATAATAATGATAACAACAAAAATCATCATCATGAGCATCTTGTGGTCATTGGACATCGAGCAGGTCCACAGCAGCAGAACCAGTCACCAACCATGTGACCTTACAGGGCGAGAAAACAGAAAGACTCCAGGGAAGGAGTGAAGTTAGTAACATGCATTAAACCATTTAACATGCATTAATCCAGTGACATGCATTAATCCATTTAACATGCATTAATCCAGTGACATGCATTAATCCATTTAACATGCATTAATCCAGTGACATGCATTAATCCAGTAACATGCATTAAAGTGAGTGGGATGTAAAAAGAGGAACAGTGAGAGAGAAAGAGAGAAAAGCTCAGTACATCATGGGAGATCCCCTAGCGGTCTAAACCTATAGCAGCATAGCTAAGAGCTAGCTTCTGCCAGCCTTAATTATGAACTATATCGTAAAGGAAAGTTTTAAGCCTACTTTTAAAATGTAGAGAGGGTCTCATCAGACTGTGATATCAATGAAGGTGGCGAAATAATCAAACAGAAAAGACTAAAAGGGGTTTATGAGGGACGTTGGCCGATGGACAAGAGTCCGAATCTGATGATATCAACTGTCCAGAGTTAGTTAGAGTGCCGATACCACCAACTGAGAATAAAGAAGATATGGCTGGTGTGAAAAACTCAATTTGGATTTGAACTAGTTTCCACATTATTCCACATTACACTGCAAAAAAAACCTATATTCTGGATGTTTTATAGCGCCACAAGACCAGCTCACAATTTACCGGTCCAACTATGATCCAACCCTCGCTTATAGTCAGGAACTCTGGTCGGAGACCCAAAGAATGAGGTCCAGCCTCAGAGAGACGGAGCGAGAGAGAGAGAGCGAGAGAGAGAGAGAGCTCTCTCGTTTATGATGGAGGCCGTTGAGGTGGTTCGGGCGTCTGATCAGGACACCTCCCTCTGGAGGGTTTCCAGGCAGGTCCAACTGTGATGATTCCCAGACATAGACCCAGAACTCGCTGGAGGGTCTATATATCTCATTTGGCTTGGGAATGCCTCGGGATCCCCCAGGATGAGCTGGAGAGTGTTGCTGGGGAGAGGGATGTCGGGAAATGTCTTCTCAGCTGCCACGGCGACCTGAACCCGGCTAAGTGGAAGAAAAATGAATGAATGAATGTTGAACACTGGAGGTGACTCCTTTTTCTCATGGAGTAATCATTCAGAGGGCTTTGGCCTTCAGCTGACAGTCAGTGACTCAACACCTCCACCTGTTTAACAATTTACCTGCTACATGAGAAAGGATCGAAAGGGCACAATCTAAATTTCCTCCATAACTGGAGGATGAGGTTAAACCGTAAAGTCAGTGACCGGATCCAAAAGCTATTAAAAACATACATCAGGAGCACCATTACTATTGTTTCTGTGACATTATGTCTCTGGAATGAGCAAGTGAATTACGAAAATCTACTCTGGTGATGCTGTAACTCGCCAAACTCTGTCTCTCATTTTCTTGGCACAATTTCCCAGAAAAGTATGATATAGAAAAAATAGAAAATGCAAAAAAATCCATACCATCTTCTGGATTTTGCCTCAAAAAAATTTTTGAATCTCATCCACTCTCCGAGACCCGACCCTCCTCAGAGCTGTATCGAGTTCTGGAAAACCTTTTGAGCCATCTTGCCTACAAATTCACACATAAAAGAACAAAGATGAGGAAATATCGGATGGATTGATGGATTGATGGGAGAATGAAGAGTATTTCAAGCAGTGGAGGCGGTCAGTCGAAGGACTGGTAGCCGAAATCCATCCCTAAAAACCATCAGAAAACTCATGTGGAAAAGTTTGAATCAAACCTTAAAGTTAGGAAAAACTTGTTAAACTATAAAAGAAAATGTTCATCCCTCCTTTGAATCTGGATACTGTTGGCGGTGGCTGATGACTCTGCTGGGACTGATGGATCAAGGGGTTGTTGGATCTGCAACAACCGGGTGGAGATGTGGTGGTGGATGTTGGGTAATGGCAGCAAGAAGGAACTAAATGAATGGAGAGAAATCTTCTGTAATCTGAGTGTGCGGCGGGATAGTCTTTCTGACTGAACTTTCACTAAACCTTCGTTTAATCAGCCATTTTTTGGAGGTATGACTTTTTTTTTTATCTAAGATTACTCCATTTCTCAAATGAAGATGTGGATATTTAGTCGAAAAATGTTTTGGAACCGTTATCTCCTCTATTGAGAAATTCACAGAAATGTCAAATATCTGGCAATGCTGAGAGAATACTAATAAAAACAATCCTGGCTCTGGATCCAGATCAGCCTCCAAATCCAATCAACTCTTCCTTGGCTCTCAGCCCAGCCCTCCACAAAATTGAATAAAAATCCTTTAAAGACCTTTTTGAGAATCAGAAAGGGAGACAAACACGGACGACCGCATAAACACCGAGCCAGAACTACCGCAAAATATGGCCCACAATCAAAAGCACGGTATTTATTTAGCTGTTTTTTGAAGTACTTGCAAAACACATCCACACATGACTCCGGCATCCAGCTAAAGGAATTTCATGTAGTCTTCCTCCGCCCTCGAGCCTCTTCGTTTGCTGGCGTGTGGTTATTTGAATCACTTGCTAAAACCGACAGAGCTAGCGTATGCAAATGAGCCGGTGGTGTGTTTATCACAGACTCCCGCTGTGACCTTAGGTCGGTCCATCTCGAGTCAGAACCCTCCATCGCTGTAGGAAAAGTGGCCTCTCTGATTTCTTGCGAGAATGCCGAATGCATCATCTGATTAAAGATGTTTTATGTCTGCAGGAGTCCTGACTCTGACGTGCGATGTCAGCGACCGCGCGGTTCTTACGCACAAATAAAACACAAAGACTCACGGAGACATATTTGTTTGCCGTTGTGATCTGCATGCGTGGCGCCAAATTGGATCCGGAGGCATTCGAAAAATCTGCCAACATCTCCATGACAGTACATAAATCTTACATAATTAACCTTAGAAAAATAGGGGTTTCTGCACCCTTGGCAGCTCAGCTGTTAGAGCGTTAGCACCAACACCCAGAGGACAAACAATGAAAGCGAAGCAAAAGAGCTGAAATAATTGGTATTTGGGGAGACGTCTGGGCTCGCTCTGAACTCCAAAGCAATATGTACATCCTTTAACAGATGACATTTCATCTCATTTGTTTTCACTCCACATAGCCTCGTCGTCCGCTATCTCTTCCGGGCGCTGGCGAACGTAAACGATGATGTGTGAACATCTTTTAGTGTTCTCGGGCCTTACTTTGTTTTCTTTGAGCCCGCCCCACCCGGTGACACGAGGAGTGATAAACATCTGGCTCCAGGGACCCCTCATGCAGCATAATGACACCCTCATAATGAATGCTTAGATATAATCAATGGCCGGCCCCTAATGTGTGGGTGGAAAGACCCTGTGGGTCCAACCGTGTTTGAAAAATGATTCCAGACATGACAGTTGGAATCCCATTTGTTTACTGCTGTAATAATAACGGGAGAACCTGAGTTGCGATCACGCTGAGATAAGCGCTTCATGAATTAATGCCTAATATGTTGCGGGGGGGGGCGCACTGAGATAATGGGGTTGGAAACAGCGGAGCTGTCTTGACGTTAGCCTTCCGCCCGCTAGCGGGGAAACCCCTTCTTGCCGGTCGATTCTGTTAAACAGCATCTTGCTTTATTGTTAAAAAGAAAATAATTGGTTTGGATCAGTAGGTCTCCCTTTGAAGGTCTTCCGGGCACATCCAACTAGGACGAGAACAAGAACTCGCTGGGACTGTAAGTCTCATCTGGCCCGGGGACGCCGAGGGATCCCGTGTATTGAGCTGGAGAGCGTCGCTGGCGAGAGGGACATGTGTAAAACACCTGCTCCCAACCATGAAAATGATTGAAAGAATGAATGAATGAGCCAATTCCGTTCCTGAGGGGCGGACCACTTGAGGTGCCTGGACAGCAAATTGGGGTCTGGGTCCAATGACGTTCTGCTTAGTGGACAACTGTCTGACCTACAGCCGCTCCTCTAAAGCTATGGAGACAGATTTAGTGGAGTCAAAAGTTAGAAGTTTTTCCTGAGATTTAGCGGATTATAAAATACGACATTTCATAAAACAGATATAATCAAGGACAAGTATCTCTAATTTTGTATATAAGTACAATACTAGAGATAATGTACTTAGTAACTGTCCACGTCTGGAGCGTCAGAACCTGAGAAGGGCTCAGCAAACACTTTTTTAAGGAGAAATAATGACGTCATAAATGTTCATAAGGCCTCTGTTTCCAATATGAAACTTTTTTTTTTAAATCCTGTATAATGAAGAATTTGAGTGTTTTAGATAATGCTTATCCTTTTTTTGTTAATACACACGTTGAAATATGAAATGTATTACAATCTGAGCATAAAGAAGTGCCTCGTCGAATCTTTATGGCCCAATCAAACCTTGAAATATTTAAAGGTGACGACTCAGTTTCATGTTATAGTCTGGGACCGATTCCATTCCCTCCGGAATCCAGAATAAGTGTCGCCTTCTTTTAACTGGCTTTGACAGATGACATTCTACTGTTGTTTTTCTCATCCTTGATGAACCCCTCCGACTCAGGACTCCCACAGTTTATCGCCGGCATCTGACATGCTCCGCGGAGGCGGATTTGGAGTCGGAGCTTTGCATCGAGTTCTCAACAACTTCACTTTTCATTTTCTCTCTTAGCTGAGCTGCCGTCACTTCGGAGTCAGCGCATCAGAGCGAGCAGCTGGGCCTGAGAAACATGGTGTCAGAGGAGAGCCTGAACTCTCTTTCATTCAGAATGAATGAAAGCTTTTTCATATAGTTGTCAGCTATGTCTACTTTAAAACCATCGCATGGGTGACCTTTCTTTAAGAAAAGACCAGCCGGGGTCACGGATTCAGGACGGATTCCGCTGCAGAAAAGTTCTGTGCGTTTAGTTCCACCGCCGTCTTGCTTGTTACTTCTCAGTTTCCGCCGCTAACACATGCCAGACTGGTTTTTATTTAGGAAGCTCTTTTGATTAATGAATTACTCCACAACCTCTGGTTTGTGAAACACTGGCTGATAATGTAATGCGCTGCCATTCCTGAGAACCTCCATTTATAAGACTGCAGAAAGGTACAAATTACACGTCCGCGGGTGGAAGGAAAACATTTGAACTAATCAGGTCTTCTGGTGCTCTCTACAGACATTTGTCTTTGCCAAAGCGGGGATTCCAGAGACAGCTAACTTCAGTTGAATTTAAGGTGCTTTCACACGGACCTGAGTTGGTCTGGACTTTCCAGTTGGGCTCCAGACCAGAGTTGCAGACGTGAAACTGCCAACAGGATAGCGTCTGGATTCAACCCGAGAAAAGAGGTGTGTGAAGTGAAGTGGTCCTGACTTATAATTACAGGAAGTTACAGGAGGTAACCATCGACAGTCAGAAAATAAACCAGAGAAGGAACAAGTTTCCGTGGTGCCGCATGGGGAGGAGAGGAAACAAGAACTTTAATATTGATATGGTCGAGGAAATCAAAGGCCAACTGAAAAAAAAATGATGTAACTTTCATTTCCTGTTAGGACGGGAAAGACAGTCTACAAGGGGATGGGGACTGAAGTAAGATGTACACCAGTCTACAAGCCAATCAATCATCAGGCATGATGCCGCAGGTCGTAGTTTTGTTTTGAGACGTTCTTTAGCAAAAATTGCAATGTGAACCCAAAACTGGATCAAATCTTAACAATATTACAAATACCCCAAGCATCGGTTCTGACTTCCATCTATGTATTTTCCACCATTTATCTAGAGTCAAGTTATCATGACAGCAGACCAAGCACGGCATATCTCTCTCTCTTCCCGAGAACTGCTCTCCAGCTCATTCTGGGAGGATCCCGGTTGAAGTTTTTGGTGGAAAACCACCAAAGGGAGGAGTTATGGAGGCAACCTCAACCGCCGTCACTCAATGTGAAGGAATGGCGGCTCAATTCAAGCCACTTTCTCTTAAGCTGAGCCCAACCACCCAACGAAGGAAGCTCGTTTTAGCCGCTTGTACCCACGACCTCATTCTTTCGGTTCTTATTAAGTCATCACAATAGGTGAAACGTAGATTGACTGGTGAATTGAGAAATTTGCCTTGCAGCTCCTTCTTCAACACCCAGCATGTCCACCTCATGGTTCATTTTCCAATCACGTCTGAACAAGACTCTGCAGATACTTCTATTCCTTCGCTTTGGCCCTTTAACAATCTTAGCATTCACGTGAAAATGCTTTCATTGGACCATAGATAAGCCCAGATATCCCCAGTACCATCTCCTGGATTCAGAGGCACACTCCAATGGGGTTAAGTAAAAATCCACGGTGGTGCCAAAACAGCTTAATAATAAAAATCTCAGCTTTTTTTTCTTTGTCTTTGTACTTTTTAACAGGGTAAATCAGAGGATTTACCTCAACAGGCAGCTAAAGTTCAAGTATGGTCAACAGAACATTTGTTTGTGACCCGTGTCTTTTCTTTTAAGCTTGTTTTAAATGTTCAATCTCCCCTTTTGGAAATCTCCCTGACAAAATAATGACTCCATAAGCAGATAAACACAGAATCAGAGGCGGGTCAGTTGCATCAGATGATATTACGGCTGGTAATTATGTGGAAGAGGAATTCCGGAACACCACAGTCTAATAAAAACGCCTCAGTGATGTTTCCATCTCCTGATTTGAACTGGATAACGGCAAAACCGTATAGAATAAAAGCTTTTAAAAGATTTCCCCAGGAGGCTTGGATCTTTTTATCTACAAAAAAAATCTCAATGACTTGTAAAGATGAACATTTCTTTTCCGTTGAGACGCTGGCTTATCTGGTCTTCCATTAGAATAACCAATTGGCAGATCTCTCTGTGTGCTCAGCGGAGGTCTGCCGGCGGAAAGTAGATTTCATCGACTTTAGTGAAACACCCCACAGAGCCCACTCCCAGCAATGCACAACCTGAAGCTAATAAGGACGGCGAGCGTGTCCAGCTTGTTAGCCGGAGCCTCGGATATGGCGAGATCACATAGAAAGACAGTGATTGGTGCTACCGGATCCTGAGATAACGATAGATGGGATACCTTGCCCCCCCCCACACACATTCTGCCCTCGCTGTATTCAAGTGTCAGGCAGAAATATTACAAAGAGATCTGTATTTTTTTGTTCTGGCAGGATTTCCAGATTAGAAATGAAGGATTTCTGTCTTAAACATTTGTACTGACAGATGTTAAAAAAAACAAAACACTGTTCTGTAGCGAATTTGAACCAAGCCCACTAGAATTAGGTTAAATCCAGGCGGCCCTTTGGCAGACAGCAGAGAATTTTAATGATCAGACATGACATGCCTTCAAGTCAAAAGATATGCCGGCGGACCAGCCATAATATTAAAACCACCTGCCTTATGCTGTGCAAGTCAACTATGCAACGATGGGAGGCACAAGTATCTTGTTGAAATGCGAATGTCCTAATTTATCCTCCTATTGTACTATTACTATAAATTGTGTCCATTGAAATCTATTTATTTGTTATTTAATGGACTAATCTGCACGCACATATCCGTCCTGGTAAAACAATCCCACCAAGCCCACCATCCCACCGGAATTATTACTCTTCCTCAGGTTTATTCCCTTTTTCCTAACTCGAATGAAAGGTCAGCAGAGAGAAAATGATCAGGTCATAGAGGTGAAACCAAACATTATCATGTTTATAACAATGTTTAGTCTGGTGTATAAAGGGTCAGGGTTCATCCAGGCATTGCAACTGGCTCAGTGGTAACTTTCCATCAACCCAATCAGTCTAAATCAGGGTAAAGAAGGGGTGAAAGGTGAGTCAATACATCAAATGGAAAGAAAATATGAGCTCGAGTCATGCTAACGTTGCTCGATGGGTGTATAAATTATCAACCAACGCATTTGCCTTTAACAGCTTAATATGGTGAAAGATGAATCCAGTGTGGAACCCACAGCTTGCTGCTCCACAAACAAGCAGCCAAAAATCATTAAATGAAAGTTTAAATGGGGTCAGATTCAGCTTAGCGAAACTTTAATCACAAAACCGATCACTTCTTACATTTTATCTCCTACCAACTTAACTGCCAGAGAACTTTTATTTCAACCAATTAGACCGTGTCACAACCTCTCAGAGCCCATGATCCTCACTTTAAAAGCTACTCCAGTTTGTGGAAGTATTGGTCTGCACTTGTTGTCACAAATATCCATTTAATCAACCTCTTCTTTTAATCAGAGCTTAGTGGGCAACAGGTCTTTTCAGTGAACTCATGAGAAACTGCATTCATCCATATTCTCGGCTAAATCTGTGTAGCGGCTGTCTTACCGTGAACTAGGATGGCCGAAAAACATTCTTCTTTGGAAGATCATTTTACGTCCGTTCAGGGAATCAGGTGTATAAAGAACATTATCCAGCATTTAGCGTAGCCCACGGAAGCTCTCGGGGTCCAACTTTTCCCTACTATTCCAATGTTAGTATCCACAGCTACGCAGATGACACCCAACGGTACATCTCAGTGGAACCAACAAAACTGTTTATAATCTGACCCAGCGGCGGCATGTATATGCTATAGAGTAAGGGGCCAAGGATAGAGCCCTGGATGACACCACGTGTCAGAGGGGCCACCTACGAGGAGGCATTAACCATGACTTTTGTGAAGGAGTTATTGTATAAGTACGATTTTTTTTTGGAATATTACATCATGCGATGTATTACTAAACAGAAAAATTTAACTTGATACAACCAAAAAAAGTCTAATGACGTTTGAACAGTTTTGTAAAAGCATGCTTTCCCACAATGTCAAGCTAATTAATTTAATTAAAATGTTCTATTTTCTATGAAATACAACATTTTTTCTAGATAAGTTCATTAAACCAATTGTTTCAAGAACTAACTATTTGGTAACTTTAAAGCAAATTTAGAGCGTCTAGTATGGTTCCCAAAAGATATAAAATGTTGTTTTCCTCTCGGCGATGACAGTAAAGGGTTAAATCCTTCGATACAACTATGAGGATGCTTGTTTGTCTGAACAACCCTTTTGTTTCCGTGTGATTATACCTTCATTTTCTCATAATCTGGCGAAAAAAGACTTTTATTATATTCAGATAATTAACTCATTATCTCTCGAATTACAGCATTGAATAATCAAGAAACTGGCTCACAGCTTCTGTGGCATTTGCAACCTTTTTTCCCTCCTTATAGCATAAATATTGTGAAAGTATAAAATGTATATTTAGAGATAATGAACGGCTCATTCGGCAAACCAATTTAAATAACCCTGACTGTGCAGATGTTCATCGAGTTGATATTTCCCCCGTCCTTAGCCCGCACATCCGACCCGGATGGAACATAAAAAAAACAACAACAAGCGGCGTGTTGCCGCAGCGAGACTCCAACCAAGAGCGGAACTCTTGAAAGCACAGTTGCCCTCATTCTGTTCCAAGCGCCGTCGCCATCTGAATGTTAATTCAAATCCGCGAGCGCCGATCCTCCTCACATGTCGGTGACGAGGCGTCCTCTGAGCCCAGATTGCGGAGCGAGTTGGTAAATGTCACCGTTCTCTCAAGGCCCTAAAACCCCGGCTCGGGCATGGCCTACCGCCGCCGCCGCCGCCGCTGTCATCATCATACGTGGCTAATCGGACACAACGACGCCATTTATGAAATGACAGCGGAGATGGAGGAATTCTGATCGTTTAAAGGGTACTCCATCAGTCCGAAGCCGGCTTATAATAATAATAATACATTTAATGTTCTTCTTCTCCCAGTTTCCCGCGTCGGGATGACAATCCGATCACGTTAATGAACTCCTGCCACGTGCCGGCGTAATGCAGCGGCGTCCTTTTTCTCCGATTTCAACCTCCTTGACAGTCGGGGCCAATCGGGCCGTGGACAAATCTTTCTGACGCACCTCAAGGAACTAATGATGTTCTTCTCTCGAACCAGCTGTCACATCCCATTCTCCTCCCCGCCACATGAAGCATTCTTATCATTTCTCGCGGGTTCAGTCGAGTATTTAAAGGTCAAATTGAATTTCCTGACGACCAGGATTAGGAGAAATAAATGTCAAAGTGGAGTTATCGCGTCATCAAATTATCCAGTACTTATCTTGATAATGCAGGCCTTAATGGAATGTTCTTTTTGGCCCCCCGGTCCATATCCTATCTGGGCCCTTCCTGGTCCATCGGATCATCTCGCCATCTAATATACATGCTTAGCCGTAAGTCGTTAGCCCTCAATGTTCATGAGGTCACAAGCAAATCCCAATATGGTGGCCGGGCTGAACCAGAGAGATGTGGCGAGGATATCAGAGTCTAGTTCCTTTTTTGGTTGTGACTTCGAAGAAGAACCATGGAAATCATTGCACAATTGTATTTTACCAGGATAAATAAAACAAATCTGATAGAAAAACCGGAGCAGATTCAGGCAGCGCAGCCAAAGGTACTGCAGATTTTCAGTCAGTAAAACAAGATTCTGATGTAGCCAGTGAAGAACATTATTTGATCCGCTTCTGGCCCGAGTGTGGTTCCGTCTGCCTGACAAATATTCTGTCCTTGCTGAAGAACAGCCTGAGAAACAAACAACCAAGAAAACAACAAAAAAAGCACAAAGTTAAAGTGAATACAGTTCAGATGGGGCGGAGCTTCATCTTTGGAGGCAGGAGTCCACAGATGTCCTCTGGAAGTTTCTAGCATACACTGTGAAAAGAAGAAAATTGTTGGATGAACTCCAAAAAATTGCAACTGTGTTTGTAAGTCTAATTTGAGAAGCGCTTTGAAAATCTTCGTCTTCTTTTGGCTGCTGCTGAATAGGAGTCGCCACAGCAGATTTTTCCATCTGCATTGTTGATTTTACATTGAATGCCCATCCTAAAGTTACCCTCCCCATTTCCTTCGGCTCTGGACTGGTGAGAATACACCGGCTTGTGCGCCTTTTTTTTTTTTCTTCTTCCTTTTCAAATAACACCTTCAAGCGCTCAAATTAAGCTCTTAGAGGCTTTTATATGCATAACTTTGAATCTACATTCGTGGCATGAAGAGCCAAAACAACTTCTAATGCATCTCTGTCCAAATACATACGGCCAGCGCCGCGTGATGTGATTATAGCTCCAGCTCCAAGGCTGCTAGGTTATGCATATGTGCTTATATTGCACTTCTTAGAAACCACTTTCATCGCACCGTCCTTCCAGCGCGAGATACGTCAGGATTCTTCTCCTAAAACTTTGGAGTACCCCCAACTGAACCCCATATTACATTACATCCTCAAATCACATATTAAAACGCCTCACGCCTCCGAGTCCTGAAGCGGGGGAAAAGTTTGCGAGGCATAATTTGATTTCATTTAAAGAAGTACGGAAGAGAGAGAGATATATATACATATATATATGAGAGAGAGAGAGAGAGAGAGAGAGAGAGAGAGAGAGAAGAGGGGGTCTCATGAATGCAGATGGCAGCTAAGACGGAAGAAACCTTTTCCTGTTATCCAGTGGAAACCCTGAGAACAAAAGCAAGAGCATCCATCGGGCCGCCGTTGAGTACAGCCCCCCCTCTGGGGAGTCCAGGCAAACAGGCGTCTCTTCTCTCTGCCTCTGCTGCAGCACGTGCTACATAATAAGAATAAGCCCTCCTAGCTATCCGACTGTGTGCACACAGAGTCAACAATTATATCTCTCTTTTTTTTTTTCATGCCAGGTAGAGCTGGAGATCTTCGGGTGGAGCGCAAACCCACCAGGTGCTGCTGCGTTAAGTGAGGGAGAGGACCGGAACGCCACCCGACCTTTTCCGGCAGAGATCTCTGGAGCTTTTTCACGTCTTGGGACGGCGAGAGCAGCTAAATCATCTGCATACGGTCTCAGGCTCATTGTAAATTTGGAATCTTGAGCCTGACCGAATGACACGAGGACGAATGCTAATTAGGCGCGATATGTCGGACTGCAGCAAGGGGTCGGAGCAGGAAGGGTTTGCACAGCAGTGGCGTTCACTCGTGATTGTTTACGCCATGAATATGTAATGGCGGCTGAATTATACGGCCGGTTGCCATGTCAGAAAGACGCGGAAGCGGTTGTTATTGAGCTGCTGAATGGGTCAGCGAAAGGTCAGAGCGAGTCAAGGATGCGTTAACTGGATAAGGCGCGTGTACGCTGTACGACTTGAGCCCGATTCACATTCACAAATGAACGTCAGGACTGCCGGGTCGTCTGACGGCGTCGGCCCTTTGTAGTTTTGCCATGGGCCGATTACAAACTCCCGGACAAACGCGGGACGATTGGATGGTTTGTCAAAAATTTCGGCAGCGTCTCAACTCCATCAGCTGAAGTCACTCCATTGGCCTCTTTTTCTCGCTGCGCCTGTTAGAAGTGTCTGGGCGTCTGAGTGACCATGGCGACACGCCGCGTTGTGCGGACAATCAATAATTAGTGGTCATTAAGTAGAAAGTGCAGTTTGTGGCTAATAAGAATGGACGAATAAGAGATGTTCCCAGCTGTTAGAGCGGTGTTGGCTATCAAGTTAACACTCTATACAGTCATACGTAGCTCGCTTACCCACAATTCTCTTTGCTTAATAGATTAGACATAATGTCCACGGCGTTATGGACTCCTTCGAGTCCATATTCGCCAGCGCCTTTTTAAAAAAAAAGAGGTTTGGGAACACAAGACGGCACAAAAATTACCGAGACAGATTCTGTCTTGTTAGCATGTTGCTAAGAAAACTAACCTTTTTTTCTGCCTCGGAGCTTTTGAACTTCTAGCTCTGCAAGGTTCAGAGAGACCATCCCATATGCAAAAGGTTGCAAGTTCAACCTCTGTGGGAGATCGAGAATCTCCATCCAGTCGTAAGCAGAGCGCTTCAACCCCTTCCTGCTTCCTCTAATCGTGAGTCACCCAAAACATCGTCCTTGTGCTTAAAGGAAAAACCTTCACACTGTTCTGGTGGGCTTAGTCAAGAAGACGTCTCCATTGATGAATCATCCCTCGCCTGCTTTCATTTGCCACAAGAACTCGTTGAGTTTGCATCACCCTCTCCCACATCCACTCTGGCATTAATTGTGAATCAATATGCTGTGTTTTATTTAACCAGGCTTGTTCAATGCGTCGCAATCGTTCTAGGAGGAGCTGGTGATCCTTTCATATCGCAACCTCTGCAGAGACTTCCATCTATGGAGACGATATTCTAACGCAGAAAGGGTTCAGGTCATGAGTCTGACATTTGGTTGGTTTGAATCCAAAGAGGATTATTAAATAATTCAACCCATAGGTGGTGCTACAGGGTGACTCTTACCTAACGAAAAAACGAAAGCTGGGCTTACACCGACACTTTTCCTCTTTCCGAATGAAATCATTCCGAAATAATATTTCTGTTTGATTGTTTGCATGAGCAGCGATTTCATCGGAACTGGTGTTTACAGTGTGTTCACGTCAAAGCCTTGTCGGTACGTCAGAGTGGTTTTATTCTGACTAACATTACTTCATTACCACGTTAGAAAACATGAAGTTATAATTGAGGTAGTGTCGTGTGGTAAAACTCACCAGAACCATTTCGTTAACATCAACAACATCCGGAGTAACGTTAAAATCAGAAACACCTCCTCACACGCTTTTATTCTGAAAACCCAGAAAACCCTCGCCATGGGCGGACCTTTGATTCATTCATTCCCTTTGAAGCGCGTTTCCTGTTCAGGGTCACGCTGTAGGAGTCTTTCTAAAATGAGCTGGCATTTATTGCTACATTCATGCTCAGTAAATAAGCAAAGTCGCTGGTTCTGATCCACTTTGTCATTGTGGGATTTATGCGTAAGCATGAATTGCCCATCATGAAATTAGCGTCTTCAAAGTTTCCCGGCGCTTTTTAATTCGTTCACAGCGTCGGTCCATTGCGGCTCCTGACGGGCTTTTTCTTGGACGGGTTTGTAGAGATAATTATTTCTTACTTTCCCACCAAATTCTTTGAGAGTTCATTTTTGAAACAAACTCTCTGCTGTGCCGGCGTTGCTAGCATAAGTAGCATCGCTGGGAGCGCCGTGCTCAACAGTGATTATTCAAAAACAACGTTCAAATGCAGCTTTTAACTTTGAAATCTCAAATATAAAGGAGTGTTGTTTGTTGTGTTTTAGCTTCTCTTATGATTCTATTCTGAATAAAGGGCTCCGTGTGAACCCACCTAAGGTCTGTGCCATCTTTGATTCGAAAATATTCTGCTGCCCTCTGCTCGTTATCCACCAAATGTTATTGACAGGTAATTGTTCTGTTCTTTCATGCCTGGGAGCTCCGTTTTGAGATAAAAGGCAAGCGCACATATGCATTCTGGGTAGAGGCTGACGCGTGAGGCGGAGCCTGCGTGGTTTTCAGCAGGACTCCCATGGGTGGCCTATTATTTTCCCCGAGAAGACGATTTCAAACTCGGTAGGTTCTGGAGCTCCAGCTGGGAGCCCGAATGGAAGACGTGAAAACCACAGCAAAAAAAGAAACGGCTTGAATGTGATACCTTGAAGAATATTGACCACTTCGACCTTGTCGGCGTTCCCTTATGTGAAATATTTCACCTTGAATGAAGCGGGAGTTTCATGCTCTGTAGAAAATGTCATTACAGAGGCACGATGCTGAACGGCAGATACGCTTCTGCTGTTTGCCATGTAAAAGGAGAGAAATTGCTCATTCCTGGCTGTGATAGTCATCTTAGGCAGACCCACACCAGCCGGGCCGATTTATCTCTGTCAATAACAAGGCCCCGGGCCCCCGGCTACATGTTGTCCTGCGCAAGAAAAACTAGTCCGCGGCTGAGAGACGGGGCGTTCTTATTCAGAACCTACAGCGATTTGGTAACCGGGATGAAGCAGGTGTTACCTGAGATCCTGCCTGGAATGGGATTCATCCTTTTGGGATGAGGATCCTCCACGTGGTTCGGACTATTATCATTCCTTCTAGTCCGCATCCCTGTGAGGGCAGGCGGCTATTCCAGGGGATGCAGCGTCAAACAGGGCGACATTAAAGTCCGCTGAATTAATCAGGATAATTAGTGAATAATTGAATGTTTTTTCAGGAATATTGACTGACCTTTGTTGTTGAAAGGTGTTTCATTTCCGAGGAAGTCGGTGATGGGTAGTCTCTGGAGACCAACAGAAGTACAAGACTTATTCATTTAGAGGGGCGGCGTTTGCATTTACCGATCACAGAATTTTTTTTTCTTAAAAATTTTAAAACCATAATGATAACTTTGTTTTGTTTATATCTTATATTTACTCTTTATGGGGGGACATTCTTTACAAAAAGCATTGTTTCCGGATATAAACCCCCCCCTAACTGTTAGTCCAACTTAAACGCATATGGATCGATTTGAGTAGATTTATCACATTTTTGCGCTAATAATTAATGGACTTATAATATAGCTTTTCAATGAAAAACAATATTTTTGGGGACATAGCTTTACATTTAATTTGCAGAGATCAATCAGCGGGCTGGCTTGTACAACGCATGGGATCTGGGGGCTTCTCAGGGCTATACCCTTGCTGTCAGGGACGAGTGAGTGGGCCTGGTTCGCCTCATCGTTGCAGCACTTCAATACTGGCATTGCTGCAAAGGCGCCAGAACCTGCAGAGAATTTAGAATTACATGTTTTTGGACTCCAAGTGGAACTGCTTCAAACATGGAAGTAGAAAGAAAAACCCAGAACCTTCTGGTGTCGGCTTCTCCGCCAGCACGCTGCCCTCCAGCCGTGTTTACCGCTCTTCGATTGCAGGCCATTAGCATGCAGAGCATGTAGGGACACTCTGCAAAGGCACGACGATCTGCTCCGCCTGCAGCCAGGAACCCACTCCTCTCACTGACGGAGACAGAAGACGGATGCTCATTCTCACCGGGGTTCAAAAGTGACCCGGTTCTGATGTTTATTCCAGCGCAGAACAAACCCGATGCGTCGCTCATTTCTGACAGATCTGCCGCCTGTACGGCAAACACGGCGCCGTACGACACAAAACTGTCATTCCCACAACGGCGTGGAGAAATTAGCAGCGCATGAATTTAATTCTTACAGTGTTTGTAAGTGGCGACACCAGTGAGCCCGGGAATCCGTCAGTTCCCGGGCCGACGGCACAAAGGCAAAGGAGGGACTGGAGGGAAGCGTCTTTACACCGTTACGTAACGCTGTCGCTCACAATTAAACAGTAATGATGATTTAAGAGTGATGTGAGCAAGCTCAGATGGAGAACCACCACAGGAGAGAGACCCAACGGAGAATGGGAAGTGTGGCTCGGGAACTACAATCCCGGTCTGGAAGCCGGGCCGGAGTAGAATAGGAATTCGGTAGGAGCCAGACTTCAGAAACTTCACAATGTATTAAAAAAAAAGGTGTTTATTCACAAAAATGTGCTAATTGTTGAATTTGCTTTCAGAAAAACATATACGAAATATCAAAACCTAAAAAACAACGAGAAAATGAATGAATCACATGTACTTAGTCACACTGTGATGAGGCTCCTCCCCCTGAAGAGCCATCAAGGACGGCTCAAAAAAGCTCTCTCCTCACCCGTGGTCAATCCAGGTCCCTGATGATGTCACTGGGTGAAACAGGAAGTGGGAGAGTTCCTCCTCCTTTTGCCTCGGACACACAAGGTGAATAAATCCCGGCGTAGTCTGTACGGTTGGAGCCCGATTTAAACCCTTGCAAATGAGTGTCGGGACCGCCTGATGGTTTCAGTCCTGAGTGTCGATAAGGCAGCCCTCCCACAGGGGTCGGATGATCGAAAGGTTTCCTGCCGTGTCTGAAACTGGGACCCTGGTACGAAAACCATGAGAGAGAAAGACCGAAGTTGAAACAATCATATCTCTATGCAACGTTTTTAGCTTATTCCCCCAATTATGGCTTAAAAGACTCCTTCTAGACATACGGAGTCAAAGGAAAAACCCCGAGTCTTATCCCGTTCATAAAGATGTTCATAGTGCTTGTAATGTTTATGTTCATAGTGATGTTCATAGTTTTTATAATGTTTATGTTTATAGTGTTTATAACGTTTATGTTTATAGTGTTTATAATGTTTATAGCGTTTATAGTAATGTGTGTTTATGGTGATGTATTTAGCATTAATAGTGATATTTATTTTGATTCAAGTGATGTTAGTTGTGTTTATGGTTTTGTTTATAATGTTTATAATGATATTTTTTATTATTAATAGAGATGTTTATAGTACTTATAGTGATATTTAGACTGTTCATAGCTATGTTTACTGTGTTCATAGCGTTTATAGTGTTGTTAATTATGTTTATGGTGATATTTATAGCATTCATAGTGATGTTTAAAGTGTTTTTATATTGATTTTTATGAGGTTTATTGTGTTTATGGTGATGTTTTTAGCGTTTATAATGATGTTTACTCTGTTTATAGCATCTATAGTGATGTTTTTTTATGTTAATGGTGATGTTAATGGCGTTCATAGTGATGTTTATAGCGTTCATAGTGATGTTTATAGCGTTCATAGTGATGTTTATAGCGTTCATAGTGATGTTTATAGTGTTTATAGTGATGTTTATAAGATTTATTGTGTTTATAGTGATGTTTATAGCATTTATATTGATGTTTACTGTATTTATAGAGGATCATGTTCCTTCAATGTCAACGGACACTTCGATCTTCCTGTTTAAGGTATTTGAGTCTTTTTCTTGCTTTGCTGCTATCTTTTATCTCCCAACAGCTGTCACTGACGAACAATGTGGCTCCTAACCGTTATTGGCTTTTGTCCGACTTCCTGTTTGTACTTAAACGCTCCTCCCCCCAACAAATAGAGACGAAGGGAAAGGACTGCACACACGTTATCCATGTCTTTAGAGGGAAAGATCCGCCTAAAAAAGAATATTCACCAAACCAACCCGCGACATTAAAACTTGAACTGTTGGGCTAATCCATCAATCCCTAATTAATCTGAGCTTCAGGTTTTAGTCGGCCATGTTTGTGTTTGTTTGTCTGGCTGCAGGATAAGACGCCGGTCCAAGAGACGTTCCACAGCAGACAGATCCGAGGGTTGCTGGTTACATAATCGTGTTTACACTATTATATAATAAAGACATTAGAGACGCGGGTGGGGGGGGGGCGTGTTCCGCAGTAATGAGGCAACATGTTAAACCGGCAAACAAATGAATTCAATTAGAATAAATGCATTTGTTTTGTGAAAGCAGAAGCCGAGAGGAAGGTCTGTGCAGAACGCACGCAGGAAGTATCTGAAAGCGGGGAGAGGAAGATGGGAAACAATCAGGGACGATGTTTCTCAAACTGAAACAGGTTTCTTTTTTTTGTCCAGAGACACGGGATACCAGAACCGGCATGAGAAGAACCGGACAATCCTGTCAAAGCTCGATGTCTCACACACTGGAGAATAAATGCAAACATCATATTTGACTCACTGCTGAGCACAGTTTTCCGGACGTAACTCAAAAATGATTTCAAGGCTCTTTTTCAAATTTTATACCAACAGAGACCTTAGTGCGAGGAAGAAATGGATTGATTATGGGTAAGGTAAGTTTGCATATTTCCGACATTAGAGGGAGCTTTATCTCCAAAAGTTTTGGGACATAATTTGTCAACTGTTGGCTCGATTTAGTCCAAATATGGTGCAGATGAGTGGACTCGAGGAGTTCAATGTTGTAATTATCATGTTTTTTACTCAAGAACTTAAAGTTTTACTCACCAGGTGGAGCTTTTTAAAAAAAAAGAAAAAGAAAAAAAGCTGTTTTTTAAATTTCAGATACAACCCGAAAATCATTTCATGGATCATTTTCAAATTTTATTCCCACATAGACTTTAGTGAGAGGAAGGACAGGATTGATTATGGGCAAGGCAAGTTACATATTTATAACCCTAGGGGGAGCTTTATCTCTAAAAGTTTTTGGGCCATGTTTTCTCAACCGTGGGTCCAACTTAGTCCAAATTTATTTTGAAAGAACCGACTCCAGGAAATCTATTTTGTAAATATTATATTTTCCTCTAATGAATCACATTTTACCCACTAGGGTGAGCTTTCTAGAAAAAAAGAATTTTTTTCTGACATAAATTCCCAGCCATTGGTCCATTTTTGTCCAACTTTGGTGGATATGAATCGAAGATTGTCTTGTATACTTTAAAAGTTCATATATGAATTACTAGGGGGAGCTTTTTTTTGTTTATGAAAAACAATGTTTTTATGACCTCACATTTAGTTCAATCTGTGGCATTGCCTGGCTTGTACAATGACCTAGTTGATCAATAAACATGCCTTTTATCTCTTATTCTTTTTTCATTTATTGCGATGCATGCGTCGCGTAGGGCAGATACGTGCGTTAGCGGAATCGTTCCTGCTGGGTTTGCATTTTTCCAGCTTTAAACACAGAGGACGTTAAGAATGGGGAGATTATGTAGGAGTGTGGGTGTGTGATAAGAGCGTCATGATGCGCGGCGTGTAAATAATAGATAATGAGCGGGAAACATTCTGAATAAACGGGCCCGTCCTACTTTTTGTATCCAGTATTGATATTGGATCTTCATTTGCTGGACTTGTGGATTTGTTCTGCTGCAAAATGACAGCAGGGGGAATGGAATTTGGTGAACACGATTCCACATCCAGATTTGAAGCTTCCTCAGACTTTAATCAACTCTCGCCTGGCGTCTGGTCCGTCCCCTCCACACAAATGTCATCCCAGGCACCAACAGACAAACAAATAACCTCCTCTCACCTCCTTTGGCAGAGGCGGTCGACCGCGGGGGGGGGTGAATAAGAATAGGGAGCAGTCACCTCGCAAAATTGATTCATGTGCATGTAAATACATCGAATCCTGAACCGGCGGAGAAAGTATTATCTTCCCCGCCGCCGCAAATTTAACCATATATGGAAAAACACGATAGCAGGTTTTCAAAGTTAATAGGGATCAAACGCACCTTCTCCTCCATTCAGCAGGATATTGTTTGATGCCACATCAGACCGGAGATTTTTTTTTTGAACCCTGAGATGACAATCTGTCCGAGTGACGGACGAACGTAACGCCGATCGCGTCTGTGGGCTGAGGTGTTTAAGCCGGAGGGAAATTCCCCGCCGAACAAAGCAATTTCAGCCAGATCACACACCTGCAGGCCAATTCCCCAATTTTACTCTGAGGTAGAGAGAAGGCAGGCCTAAAGTCACTTGTGACTGGTCACTTATGTCAGCCATATCATTATAAACACTTGACAGGAGAAATCAGAGGATCTTCGTGCTCCATACTAGGTTCCGTGAGTAAATGGCTTTCTTTTTTATTTAATGCATTTGATTTGGTTTGAACTGCGCCGACTTAAGTTATTTAGTTTTCTGTTTACTTCCTGATTTGATCTCGTGAAAAGAACCCGTGGTTAAAACCTGGCATGGATTTTTTTCTTCTTGACTGTTCTTTTTGCATTTGATTCACTGGACTGGACTGATTGTTTTGTGGGTTGTAGGAAAACACGGTAACGAATATTCAACGGAACGGACTCTGGAACTCGTTCGTTTATCACTGCTCGTTTAAATAACTTGTTTAGGACCTTTTGCTGACAAACAGAAACAAACATAGATAAGTTTAACTTAAGCTGGGCTCCACTGGTGATGGAGCGAAACCATCGTACCGAGCCTCGACCCTCTCCCGGAGCGGGAACCCGTTAGAACCGCTATTAATATTAATAATATTAATGTTCCGTCATCACCACTGTATTAAAAGCTGCCTTCTCCTCATCATTATAATCGCTCTACTACGAATAATATGCGACCTTTTGCCCCGCTGGAGAAGGATGATGTCATGCTTGACGCTCTGACTTGATTGGATCTGAGCGTTGGAGTGATTTTTTTTTTTTTTTTTTAATTAGCTGGTTATTACAGACACCGGCGTTGAAGATGTAAGTTGCTCCCTCCAACCCCGGTGACAGAGTTAATAAATTTTAGCTCCTGGAAGGACATCTTGCATCCTCCGACTGGAATAAACGTTTTTAATGGATGGCGGAAACGAGGCCACTTTGGCAGGCCCGCTAATGTTCTGGCTGCTAGCAGGTTCTGTCAGAAGGGACCAGTGGACATCTGTGGATCAGTAGGATGCCAACCTGCTATATAAACTAGAGGGATGTCATAGGGACGCGTCCCTCCGTCAGTCGCTTCATAACTCCTCCCCCCTTTTTTTCCTGCCCCTTCAAATCAATCCGGGATCCCAGGGAGATCTGGAGAACAGGAAATAGCAATATATGCAGTATGAAGTCATTTTGTGCAAATGTGTCTTCTGTACAAAAACTAGGCCTAGGCTGTCGTCCCCAACAGCAAGGATATATCCCCAGAAAAAGCCCCCAATCCCCTGCATTGTGCAAAAAAAATCCCCCTGCATTGGACTCTTCAAATGAAACTTACCCCACTCTGAGGGGCTTCCTGGTGGATAAGAAGCAGAATAAGCAGCAAACACTTCAGGGATTATAAAAAGGGTTTAGTTGAGGCGACAAAAGGGATTGTAATAGTTTTTGCCGCTAATTACATGAGCAGACATGAAGATCTGAGCAGCCGTCTTCCTCCAGCATCCGTCAGATTCATTTCCTCGAGCAGAAATCCACCGGTGGCGACGAGACCCGCGTTTTTCTGACGCAGAGAAAAACCCTGAGTTTGTCTTTGACAAAGTTTTTAATGACTTTTGTTGCGTCTTTGAAGGTTCAAAGAGCTGCAAGGCAAATTAGAAATCTTGATCTAATAGGAGAAACGATGGCAAAGACTTTCATCCTCAGAAACTCCTGTTTTAGTTTTTTTTTGGTAATAGCAGAATTATAATAAATGTTTTCATTTGGAGAGAAAAAGAATATATATATTTTTTTATTTTACTAATATATTTTAAAGTCTCTAAAGTATATGACATGATTGATAGCACCTTATTTGATGATAATAATAATATAGTTATAACAATATTAATGATAATAATTATGATAATAATAACAATAATAATACAAATATTCATAATTATAATTCTAACAATAGTAAAAGCAATAATAAAATCACAATAATAATGACGATACTTAAAATAATGATAATAATTAAAATAATGATATGATAAATTAATAATATTAATTATAATTATAACAATAATAATAGCAATGATAATAAGAACAATAATAATAATAACAAAAATCATAATAAATTATTATGATTATGACAATAATAATAGTAATAATAATAATAATAATAATAATAATACAAATATTCATAATTATAAAAATAATAATAGCAATAATAAAAATCACAATAATAATGATAATAATTAAAATGATGAGATGATAAAATAATAATATAAATTATAATTATTACAATAATGATAGCCATGATAATAAGAACAATAATAATAATAACAATCATAATAAATAATAATAATTATAAATATGCCAATAATAATAGTAATAATAGTTATAACAATGATAATGAAAATAAGAATAATAATTATAAATATAATTATTATTATAATTATAAATATATTAATAATGTTTATTGTTTTTTTTATTATTTCATGTTGTTCACAGGACAACAATGTGAAATGAGTTTGCTGCGTTTGATCCATCCCTGAGTATAGGGGTGTCCTCAGTGAAGCACACAGGACTATATCGGGGTTGAGGGTCTTTGTCAAGAACCTACAGCCAGCAAGCAGCAGGGTCCGGGATCCAAACACTGATTTTCTGACGCGGGGACAATCACCCTACCTCCTGACCTTCAGTCGACCCTTATGACCCAGATCTCCACCTTCAGAACAACCCACTGGATCATGTTCTCGGCTCGGTGATGAAGGACTTACCTGGCCTCTCGTCAAATGTCAGCTGGGATAGGCTCCAGCCCCTGTAACCCTGAACAGAATCAGCAATAGCGGGGGATGCAGTCTTTTTTGTTGCTTTTCCTTTTTGTACTCATTTCCTTTATTTTGACTTCTCTCACAATTCAGTGTAAACCCTGTGACTGGAATCAACACACAAGTGTTAATTATTTTGGGTTTTTCTTGTTTTTCTGAATCAAACTGCGACCCAGTAGAATTCATAAATTAGAAAAAAAAAACAACAACCCAGGTTTAAGATAAGAAATACAATATAATCAGACTGTATTAGTCCTCAAAGGGGAAATTATAGTGACATGCATGAAAAATGCAAAAAGGCACTAAATAGAAACCTGATTCAAAACATAGATGAATATAGAATAAGGCTAAAAAAATAAGTTTTTTTTAAGAATTTTTCTTTCTGACTAATGTAACAATATCATAAATAGTAACAATAACAACTCTCATAACTAGTATTAACATAATAACTCATCAGGATATGAGAGTGTTATTAACCGGTAACTACAAGCAGCTTAATGTGAAGCGTTACCCAATTAAACTCTGCATGCGAGGATGACTCTTCTTCCTCTTATCGTCAGTCAAAATTGCCGCAGGGAACATTTTTGGGGATTATTTCAATGATTGGCCCCAGAAACTCTTTCTGTCATCCTCCTGGATCAGTCGTCTAAGTTCTGGTATGACACATTTCAAGCTTCTGTTGTCACAGACGCGCAGACTCCGAGGCAGCCGACTCCAAAGCACACAGTCCTCAGAGGAAGTTTTCAGCATGGTGGGAAAACAGCACAAATACTCAAGTCTGAGGACTTCAGTCTGTCATCTGGCTCCGTTTCCGTCTTCCGCTCTGCTCGGGTTCTGCTGACGATATCAGACATGTGTCGGGATATTCAGACAGTAACTCTTTAATGTCCCGGGCTAGAATGAAAAAAAAAAAACACATGGGAAACCTATGTGTTGCATACGTAGTTTGTAACATTAATAATGTAATATCTAAAAACAAAAAAAATCTAAATCGACCCCAAAATGAACAAATTCAGATTTATTATTGTTTCATGATGAAACGATGGATATCGTGAAATAAAGTCACTTTTAGCTAGGTAGCAGCCGGTTTATGCTAAAGAGTAAGGGGGTCAGAGGCAGAGCTCTGGGGGACGCCACAGGTCAAAGGGCCCCCTTGAGGATGAGGCATTAACCATTTTTACTGAAAAATAAAGCAAAAAAAAAAGGTTTTCAACCCTTTATTTTGTTCTTGTTTAGGAGTGAAAGAGTTAAAAGCTGTGAAATATTTGTAGAGTGGAGATCAATCCCCCCGGTGAATGAATTCATCTATCAGTTTCTACATCAGATCGTCTCCGTCTACCTTCTGCTGTTTTGGGTTCCTTCTGTCTCTTCACTCTTCTAGTAGTTTTTTCCGGGAATATCCTTCAATCAAAAAACGAGACTCTAAAGACGAAGTTCTGCCGTCTTAAAGCCGCTCCATTCTGGGCTTCATACATTAAATGGTCGTCTTCTGCTCTTTCTGAAATCATGTTTATTCACAAGAAGGAATCAACCGAGGCAGAGGAAACACAGAACATTCATTATTCAGAGCGGCCTAATTACGATCAACCATAAACAACCTTCATAAATATAATTCTTAGGCCTTTTATTATAAAAAGCATTTAGCAGGAAATCAACATAATTTCAAAAAATTGCATCAGGTTTTTTTGACGTTTGAGTGAAACATCGGTTGTTCTGTGTTTGTGTCTGTGTGGTCGACAATATCCTAATTACAGTAATTGATCGCATGAATTCTCTCATTTTGCAACGCAGCCATCCCATCTTTTATTAAATTGGTTGTATATTGGTGCCTGACCACATTCCCGGTCATTAGATGGGATGAACAGTCAACAATAATGATAAAAATGGAAAAAGGTCCCTAAAATTGTTTCCACAAAGCTGCAGAATTTATGCAGCAATAATAAAAGCAGTGCATTAATTAGTAGCGTTCGTCAAGAGAAAATAATGCTGCTTGCTTTCTTCTTTAATCTTCCTGTGAAGGATTTGTCCTGTAAAATGAGAATGAACCGAGGAGATCTCGCCGTGCTCTCCTTAAAGGAACAGTTCGTGCAAGAATGTCATAATACCCTCACCTCGGACTATTTCCCTGCACCAACGGAGGAACATGGAACCTTGCTTCCCGGCCAGGTAGAGCTAAGTGTGAGGAAGAGATGGATTGATTTTTGTAAAGGTTATTTGTATATTTATAACACTAGGGGGAGTTTTAGCTCCCATAATTTCACAAACGTTGGTCGTATTTAATCCAAATTAGGTGCCTATTAATTACCGTGAGGAGATCTGTCTTGTACAGACCATATTTTATTCTAAAAGTTCATATTTTACTCACAAAGGGGGAGCTGTCTTTACAAAAAAAAACCACGTTTTTTTTCGACACAAGTTCACATTTCATTTGAGAAGTTCAATGCAGGGGGATGGGGGCTTTTCTAGGATATTTCCTATGTCTTATAAAGGACGACTGTGTAGGACTAAATATGCACAGAAGACAAAGTTGCACAAAATGATTGTATAAATTGCTATATCCTGTTCTCCAGATCTCCCTGGGATCCCAGATTGATTTGAAAAGACAATATTTACACCTGAAACTGAAATCTTCACTGCGGCCCCTAAGCTGAAGGCTTTAGGGTGAAATTTGTTTAAGGTGGGTTCACAAGCTTAAGGAGATCAACGAGAACTTGCAATCTGGACATACAGTGAACAGCCATAACATTATGACCACTTCTCAAATATTGGGCTATTTTGCTTTTTTCTTGTCGAAAACAGCTCTTTGATGCAAGGTGTGTTCTGACAGCTTTCTATCAGAACCAGCAGTAATTTATTCAGTAATTTATGTGAACGTAGAAAAAAACCCAAACCCTGCAAGCCTTCTGATTATATGATAAATGTGAAGTTATGCACTAAATGGGTCTATATATATATATATATACGTATATGTACATTGATGTATACAAATATATATATGTACATATGTTTATATGTGTATATGTATATCTATATATATGTGTATATGTATATGAATATTTAAATGTTTATATATATGTTTGCAGTTATGTATGTGTATGGATATGAATATTTATATATATATATATATATGTATTGTGTATATATACACACACGGATATATTTTCTATTTGTATTAATAGATATGAAATATATTGAGGTGATTCATATGCATCAAATTTGGGCTCGGGGAACCAAGATGGCCGGGAGCGGCCCTGTTGAACTGTCGTCATCTGATGCTGTGGGTTCTTCAGAACCACAGGTATCCTCTCGTCTCCGCTTCACAGCTTCATCAGCGACCGGCTGCAACCGATTACTGCTCTCTGGTGACTCATAGTGTGATCACCCGTGTGTGTGTGTGTGTGTGTGTGTGTGTGTGTGTGTGTGTGTGTGTGTGTGTGTGTGTGCAGCATTATTGTCCTCATAGCTCATTACAGCCCTCTTCTGAGGGATGCAGCGGCAGTAAACCCAGCAGAGGCAGACAGACCACCGCCACGCCACGATCGATGGTCTCTTTGGCCGGGGTGACGAACACGGGGTCACTCCTCACATCAGGCGGCTGATAACGTGGGAGGATGCAATCGCTGCCGCCTGGATGGGTTTTTAATTCGAGCTATTTTTTTTTTTGGAAGGCGCATCAGAAACGACCGCTGCTGAGACTGACCCTCTCCCGCAGAGAAGCTCAAGATGTTCCGTAATTGTTGGACTCTGCCGCGATAAATCACCCTCACTCAGTTCACGTTTACGCCGCCAGATCTAAAGGATGAAGATAAATGATTTGTCTTCATGCAACAGAGTTACAACAACGTGAGGGGGAGTTCCTGGTTCTGATCCATGGAGCGTGCAGAGAATGTAGGACACAGCTTGAATAGAATAAATATATATATTCAATGGAAAAAAAACACGATTCAATAATATTCTTACAAGTATATTTAAAGTCGACAGAAGACAAAGTTACACAAAAGGCACATATTCCATTCCAGGTTCATTTTCTTCCTCCTATCCGGGGTCGGATCATGATGGATTCAGAATATTATGGGTTTTCCATATGAAGACCAAAAATTGAGTTCTAAGCTGCTGCTGATTTTCTTATTCCGGTCACTTATCTTCAGAACTTAACTTTGATTTTCCGATGTCCCCTGTGTGGAGCCACGCTCACTTTTGGGAGGCAATTTGTTCCACAGTTGTGGGGAGTTGCAAAAGAAAACATCTTGGTCGGAGAAAGTCAGTTGGTTGAACAGGAAGACAGCCTCCTGGTACAACTTGGATTTAACGCCATCGGATCTAACGCCACCTTATTACCTGGCGGCCCCTTGATCCTGTCAGCAGCTGCTGGTGGTATCGATGGGGTGATCCAGTTCCCTTTGTTTCAGCTGGGTGGTCAGTTGGAATAGACCTCGCAAGCTTTCGATTGCCCGGTCGAGCAACCCGGAATTCAAAATGTATATATGAATGTCTTTATTTGTCTAACTATTATATAAAAAGATGTGTAAGCAAACACAACAGGACAGATATATATGCCCCCCCCCCTCTGCAGCACCTCAAGTTCATTGTCATTATGCACACTGGTCCATTTTGTTAACCTTAAATCAATTATATTGACCCAACAGCAGGATGCTGCACAGAACCAGCGCCATCCTCAGGGATGCGACAAACACCAGAAACACCTTCCTGTGCAGCATAGGAACACTGATGCAGGTGAGTGCCCAGCGTCAGCCATGGCGACCTGCTGGGTCATCTCCTGAACCTTGACTAGGGCCCAACAGTTAATCCAAGCCTTTCTTTAACTCGGAAAGACCCGTCCATCTCACAGTCCACAGTTTTCACTTTTACTAAAGTGTTATCTTATTGGGAGATTGGGAGCGGCAGTGTCACTGAACGTCCGACCCGAGAGGCTCCACACCAGAACCATCATCACCCAAACCGCCCACGACTGCCCCAACTCACAGGTCCTTAGTGTAACTAGAACGCAGGTTGGGGAGCATTCGTCATCCACCAGACCGACTGAATATTTGACGGACAGTTTGAACGTGTGAAGGGACATTCATTGTTCAACCATTGAAGTTCTTTTGATGTTGTTTTCCCCCGCCCACCAGGAGTCCAATTGGATTAATTGGGTGTGTGGATAGTAATTCAATGTAAACCTTGAATTTACATGTTTCCTAACTCCTTTAGTAAGCATTTTACTGGGTGAATTTTTAACCGTAAAACGGGGATGACTGTTGATTTCATGAGTCAATATAAGTTTCTACGGTTCTTGGGCATGGAGGCTAACGCTCGTGCTAGGCTGCATTAGCGCCCGTGTAGATGCATGTATGATGTCTTGTTTACTTATAAATAAATATGACGAGAAATCGAAGCAGTCGTGTGGTGCTTTCATGAAGTGAGAGTTACCACAGAGATAAAGGTTCTCCACCGCATGAATGGATGACCCCTGGCGCGCTGACTAGAAAGACTACAAGCGGAGTCCGTTGCGACGACTTGAAGACAACCTGCGTCCTCAGACGACATCAGGAAGCTGGAAATCACCTGGAATTCCAGCTTCAGATGATTAAGCTATAAAAGAAAATTTAAAAAAAAGCAGGTTAATCACCTATGTAGAAAGAAAACTGCATTTTCCTTTGATGCTGGCCGGCCTCCCCCTCAGCTAATTAACCAAGAGCTGTTTTTTTTTTTTCAGCCTGCAGGAGGAAGAAGAAGCTCACGGTTTTACCGCCACTCCAGCGTTTTAAAAGGTGTTGGATAACAATGGGAAACTTTTGATTTTTCTGTTGGCTGTGCGATATTCCAGCAGCCTCAACATCCCGCCAATGACTCCATTAATGACTATAACCGAAACGTTACTAAATGATGGTCTGCGACCTTCCTCCAACGCACTAATAAATCCTACTGAGTTGCTCTTATGTAATGTTTGGAAAATGCTGCTGGTGGCAGGAAGAAACAGAAAACCTCCACATGGAATGAAGAATGTTCCCCATCATGTATGTCTACATGACTAATGCGTTTGGATGGCATGCCGCGGGTAAAGCATTTTTTCTTAGAACTCTCCAGCACTTTCGCAGTAAAAAGTCTGTTCGTACGTTCGAACGCCGTCGTGGTCGGAAGTATCCAAAAAATGATTAAGTGCCCTGAAAAAGGCTGTCATTACGGCACATTCAGATTCAATCAACCAGCATGCAGAGGCCATTACGGCCAGCGTGGATTTTGTCTACTGATTATATGCCTTGATGACTTAAAAAATCTACTTTGCTTCCCGACTGCACTGGAAAAAAAAGAAACTCAACTTCTTTTCAAAGCCATGAATAGATTGAGGTTAAAGGTTTTTTTTTTTTTTTTATTGTTCCTTCGTCAGAGAAATGTCTTTGAATGGGAGGACTGTGACATTACAAGATACTGTTGGTCTTTGGTTGGTCTCTCTTCATCATTAGGTGTCCGAAAATTGAACCGTGACCTCATAGTTGGTCCATTTTTTATCTGAGGAATTATAAAAATATCATTCTTGTTTTATTTACTCATTTTCATAGAATTCTGAACAAACAAACCCGGAATAGAAAATAAATAATTTTCGTGTCTCCCTCTCTATCAGCAGAGTTTCACAGGATTATTTCCAATTAAACGTTTTTATTCATAGCCAGCAATGCATATTTTTTCAGTTACATGTAAAATCAGTCGACTTTAAATGAAACAATATCAACAAAAAGAAACTTTGAATCATTCTTTGTTAAAGGTCTGAGCTGATTTGGCCGTCTTCTTTCTTCTGTCACGACGAAATGGTAAACGTAGACTGTTGCTCCTCGTTTCTGTTGCTGCAGCCAGGAGCAACTGCTCCTCAGAAAACAGTCAGGTGCACAAACAGCCTACGGACGTATTACACATTAAATATAAGCGACTTCACGTTTTCTTGTCCTTAACGCAAAAGCCCTGACGCACGAGGAACGGCTGGCAGACGTGAATGCTCCTCGCCAGTTACTTAAAAGGTGCGTTCTAACTTCTTCCTCTAAAAACGAAATTCTGATCTGTATCTTCTCCCGCGCTCCGTAGCATTTCCTCTAAGGATTAGCCTAAAGTTTATTAGAGTGGCCATGGCATTCTCGATTGGCAGGCCGGCTATTGCAGTGCATTCTGGGATATGTAGTATCTTTGGTGTTTGTGCTGCATACCAGCTGGTCAGTTGTTATAGAAGTTAGTTGTTAAAGAAGTTAGGGCTGTCAGCCCCGTTGACTGACAGCCACTCTAACTACGCTACGGAAGGCGATGTGCAATGTGATACAATTAAAAGAACCAACTCTTCTTTAACTTAAAGTTAAGTGACAACACGCTTTTAGAAACTAGACATTTCATTTCACTTTAATTGCACCACTCCACGAAAAGACGGGGATATAATGAAATTGTCATCGCCGCCTCAGATCCTTGTTATTAGCACAATAACTGGCCGGATATATGTGCGGCCCGCACAACAATTGGCATTGAGATCAACACAAGTTTGTTGTAAGAAGGACGTGTTAATCCGCAATATGATAAACAAAAACGGCTGAGTAAGACAATATCTCTACACACCGTCTCTGTAATATATGAATAAATGTTATACAACATCGTTGTAGCTTTCTGCCGGCCTGCTGGAGCAATTACCTCGGGTCAGCCTGTAGACTTTGGGGGAATGGACAGCGTGGCGGTTCTGTTTTTCTGGCTTATGGACTAAGTAATCTTTACCCTGCCCAGTGGAGCTTCACTAACACAGGGGCCATCCTCTCATTGTGTCTCTAGTCCTGACAACGACAGAGATGGGCAGGAGAAACAGAACATTGTGCACCGTCCCGGGCCTCAGACTGTGAAATGATAAAAAATAATGAGGAATACATGCTGTATAATGAAAAAGCAGTCAGGATGGCTAGCATAAAGTGGAATGCCACCACCAGGACTGAACAATCCTGCATGTCTGTCTATCTTATTTTGGCCCATGCATTAAAAACGGCTAAGTAGTTTGTGCAGAATTTGGGGAAATTGAAGTTCCACCATTGTATCATGACCAGCACCAGTATGTATTGGGTTTTTTCCTGGTCCAATCTTCATTCCCCCACCAGTTTTTGTGGAACTCCATCAAGGTTTTTTCCCCCCAGTCTTTTTTTACAAACCAACGGATGCAGATGTATATATATACTAACTCCTTGGCAAGATCACATGGCCTAGCTGACCTTTGACCTGCAGACAAAACCTTGGGATGATGTGGAAATCGCACACAGCCATAATCAACATTCCTTCAACTCTTTCCACTTATCTGGGGTTGGGTCATGACAGCCTAAGGCGAAGACATCCCTCTCTTCAGCAACGCTCTCCAGCTCATTCTGAGGCATTCCCAGGCTAGATGAGATGAGTAGTCCATCAAGTGAGCTCTGGGTCTCCTCCCAGCTGGATTTACCTGAAAAACTGCCAAGATGAACCCAACCATTTTTGTGCCCGTTATGAAAAAAGATCAGATTTCCACAATTAGAAACTGTGTCAATTACATTTTGAACTTATCAGGAAAGAAGCGAGTGGCTGCCTTTTAATTTGGGTCGACCACCTTCTCGGAGGAGACACAGCTCCTTAACCAAGTCCTGGTTGTCTTTGATGTGCGACAAGAAATAGGTCCCCAATAAAAAAGGAATTTCATGCTACTTTAAAATGACGCTGCCTTATCTGTGGCGAATGAAGGTTATTTAGGGATGAGTGTGATAGAGAGAAGAAGAAGGAAAAGGAGAAAAAAAAAGAACAATGTCAGGGTGATGCTTTTCTGTAGATCTGGGGTAACAACACGCCCAGCCTCCAGCTGTGAAAGCGCTGCCTCAGCATAAAAGTGTCCTACCGCTGTTATCATTTCTCTCAATAGCACTTGTACGAGATGCAAAGTGCGGTAACAAAAAAAAAGGTGATATGTCTATTAACAAAAGAAATAGTAGGCGGCAATTACTTACTAAATTCCCCGGTATGGCCGGGGTATCTCCTAACGTCTGACTCACATGGAAGCAGGACTGCATTATGTGGATCCCATTTTTCGCATTTAATTAACCCACCACATCGGATTATTCCCTTCAACCCGGCTGGAGAACTGTATGCAGGTAAACTAGGGAAGTGGGATACCACTCTGCTCCCCCCGCCTTTGGAGAAGGGCTTGGCTGAGCAATTGTTCTCCCTCCTCAAATACGTGTCACATTATCATATCTGGCTGCACGCTCGGACATTAACTGCAGGTAAAGCTGAACAGGCGGGCGTCATCCTTTTTGTTTATGACACAAAGGCGGGCGTGTGAAAACTCTCCCCCCTCCCTTCAATTTTCACGTAGAGCATCAGGCGTCACGCTTTGCATCCTCATTTTTTATTTTCAAATTGCCTGCTTAGATTCTGACCCATAATCTCTGTCCACAGCTGCTTGTAAACCATTTTTCTTTTGTGCAGTCTTGTGTTTTTTTTTTTAATTGTTTTTTTTTTTTTTTGCTAGCGCTCGTCAAGGCGCCGGTGTAACGGCATCTGCCGAAGGAACACAAATGTTTGGGTGCTAGACTCTCATGTTCCTGTCCATGCTGAGTCAGTGAAACTGAATAAGGCTTCTTTTAAGGCTCTTTTGTGTTCGCTGTCTCCAACACGGCCTTTCATCCTTAGCACAAAACCCGCACCAAGTATTTGACTCCAGAGCAGCATCAGTACGTGGTAATTTCTTCCTAAGGTCCCCCTAGTGAGTAAAATATGAACTACTAGAGGAAAGTATGATATTTACAAGATAGATCTCCTTGAGTTGAGGGAAAAAAAAGTCCCCCCTAACTGATATCCCCAAATTACATCCCCTTCCATTCGTGGATATAATTGAATATTTGGAAACAATACATAAATGTTCCATATATTGACTCAAAAAGGTAAAACGGAAACGGAAAAGAAAATTAGGCATATATGATAGATCTCATCCAGTCGATTTATATTCAGCATATTTGGACTAAATTGAGCCAATATTTAGGAGGTTATGGCTGGAAAACAATGTTTTTTGGTAGAAAATAAATGATCCCCCTAGTGAGTAAATATGATATTTATTTTCAAAATCGGACCAACAGTTGAGAAATCCGAAAAGTGTTGGAGACGAAGCTCAACCTAATGTCGGAAATATACAACCAACCTTTCCCAAAATCAATCCAGTCCTTCTTCAAACTAAGGTCTGTGTGGGTATACAATTTGAAAATGATCCATGAAACATTTTTTGAAGTCATAGAGGGGTATAATAAAGTTGGTGTTGATGCTCCTGCGTGTTCACCGTTAAGATTATGTCCGCCGGAGTCTTTCATTGTGAGAGTAAAACCGTAATACCGCCATAAAGCATCACTTTATTCCAAAGCAGCCTCAGAAAATGGCTATTTCTTTCTTTGCACAAATTAGCATGACTCACCAAAGGTTTGAAATTATCCCTGGAAAGTCGTGAAAAGATAGATAAATGTTGAATATATTGACTGAAAAAAAAGGTAAATGGGTTATTTGACAGTTGAGAAAATTACCTCTTCGGACAACAAAGGGACCGAGGAATGGATAGGTGCATTACTGATATCACACAACAATCCAATTACACAGCCGACAATGTACTCCACCCCAGGCTATTTTTTTAAATCAAGTCAACATTTGAAGGGAAAAAAAAGAAAAAACTCTCCCTTCCTGCTCTGCATGTTTCAACACCAGCTAATACCTCAGCATGAAGAAACATTCCTTCTCCTGCCTCCTTTAAAACCAACAGACATCAGCATTGTTAGCGATGTGTTCAGGCTATTTACAATTCCCAGCCCGGGCAGTCAGACTATACCAGCAACTGAAGCTGGGAACATCTAATTAGTGGTGACACCTCCGAACACGTGGGCTGTGTGATCGCAATGCTGATAAGCAAACCGTCGCCATGGCGCCGTCATCCGTCTCCCCTCCTGCTGAGTCTGACACTCACCTGTTAATGCGGTGACTCACTCATTCATCCATGGAGGCTGTTAACACATGTAAACACCAGAGCCATTGATGAGGCTTCCTCCTACTCACTCTCTCTGTTTTTACTGAAGTTAATCCTCCACAGGCGTTTTTTTTTCTCAGAACCACAGCCGTGTGATACGGAGCCCCCCCCCCCCCCGGTCTGAGCTTGTATGAAAAATAGGTCAGACTCAGAACAAACAAAAAAATCGTAATAATGAAAAGGGGATAACATTGTCTTCACACGTATTTACGATTCGCGTTTGATTTTATATCAAAGGAGGCCCACCCCCTGGTTTTTCTATACAGTACCCATCATCAGCGCTAACGGCGCGTCTGCCTTCAAGTGTCCTCCCTGTTACCGCCATAACTCAAAAACTATTCAATGCATCATTTTCCAACACTGGGGGAGCTTTATTTCCAAAAGTTTTTGGCTCATAATTTCCCTGTTATTGATTAAATAGTTTTTCTTTTACTTTAATAGCTAGCATTTCTCTCACTAAGGGGAACTGTTTTGAGAAAAATGCTGTTTTTAGTACATAATTTTGCTCAATAAAAGGAGCCTTTTAATGAAAAACCATTGCTTGATGGCTTGTACCATGCAGGGGATTGGGGACTTGTTTGGGGACGACAGCAGAGACCTGGCTCTGGTCGGGCTTTTAAAGTGATTGTAATTGTAATGAGCGGATCCATTTAAACTAACCTAAGTAAGGATGGTTTTGGGGAATAAGCTGATTTGGATGGCAAAGTTTTCCATTTAACATTCTATAAACCATAAAGTCTTGACAAGTATATCTTCCAACTGCCTCTGGTTCTAAAAACAAACAGATACAAGATGCCTACCCGTTCAAGGTGGTCTGAGTTTGATGAGTCCTCTGGAGCCTTCTTCTAGCATTTTTTCATCTCATTAGGTGGGTTCACATGGACACCCTAATCAGAACAGATTCATAAAAGACGCCTTATCGTGAAGAAAAATGTTGCAGTTAAAAACCGCCTTACCGAAAGAAAAGCCCCTTTCCAATTGAGATTTCTTTCCTTTACAGGGAGGTAGTCTGATTCCTTTCATGAAAGTTTTTCCGATCTCCAGTACCTGCATGTAAACGCTGTCTCGGGAAAAGATCTCTGTTTGAGTGGTATCTGCGCATGACCAGCGACGTGACGCATTTTAAACATGGCGACTTAGAAACAGAACCGTTTTACATCGGAGAGTTATTTACTATTCGCAACTTTGAAAGAGTTTAACATAATTGGACGGTTAGATGGACGAAAAAAGTCACTTCCTGTCCACGCCCTCTTTGTCGTATTCTTCTTCTGGGCGGATGTTGGCGCTCATCGTAGCATTATCGCCACTTATGAACGGGATCGTCTGCGAGCGTCAGAAAGCTGTTTTTGATAAGTTTGGGTCAATGCATGAAAACACAGTGTCGGAAAAGCTCACAGGTCACGTAAACCTGCGACCGACATTGCAATTCGGAAAGGTTTATTCCAGATAGGAGAAAAGTTTCCTGTGTAAACTTACCTGGTGATGCAGTACTGGAAAAGCTTTGGGATAATCCATTAGTGCTGGGAATGTTTCTGGAGGGATGGGTACTCAGTTCTACCTGGATAAACAGAATCAAATAGTTTTTATTCAAGGTAAGAGGTGGTGGAAATACAGAGAGAGTGAAATATACGATTTGTTGTTTTTAGTTTTAAACATTTGGTTCCTTTCATACATTCCATTCAAAAATAATAAGGAAAAATAGGACGAGTATTGGTTGCGTTGAATTCTGAAGGCCGCTGTGTGCTGGGTTATTATTTCCCTCCTTGTCCTTCTACTCTTCATTATCATTCTCCTTCCCTTCCACGTCCTCAGTGGCTTAAAGAAACATAGAAGACGAGATTTGGTTTTAAACCTCATGGAAATGTATTATCTCAATGATGCTGTCAAAGCTGCTCTTGACTTTTCTCTAAAAAATGCTCCAAAGTTGGCAAAAAAAAAGGACATTGTACTAAAATTATGTTTAATCCCTGGCTCTATCTGAGCACACAGAGACATTTCTTCTCCTTTCAGGGAGGAGATTCCATCACACAGCTACACTTTTTCACTCCCGGCTGTTGCTATGGATCCTTCCTCGGGCCGTGATGAAGATATCTCTCGCTGCCGGCTTCTTCCTCACGTCTGTGAATGTGATGGTGTGATAAAGGAACCGGCAGAGTTGTTGAATATAATGTTTACGGTTCTGTTACATCAGAGTCCAACTTTAATTCAGCAGAGATAATTGATTGTTGAAGGCGAACAGAATGTGTTTGATTAAAAAAATAGTTACAGTTAATTTCAATATCAACTATCATATATAGTCTTTTATTTAAACAGAAAGATCGGCTTCTTCCTGTTCTGTTCGGCATCCTTCCAAGGAAGCCCTCCCCCTTTCCTGCTGCGATTTGATACAATTAAAACAGCCAATTCTTCTTTTACTTAAAGTTAAGTGACTTCTCGCTTTTAGAAACGTGACTTTAATTGAACCAATCCACGAAAAGTCGGGTATATAATTGAATTGTCATCGCTGCCGCAGATCCTTTCTATTAGCGCGATAACTCCAGAACTGTTTCATGGGTCATTTTTTTATTTTATACCAACCTAGACCTTAATGCGAGGAAGAACTGGATTGATTTTGGGAAAGATTGGTTATATATTTCACTACATACAACACTGCATATATCATGTTTTACTTTAATAGGGGGAGTTGTTTTTCTTCCGGACACAACTTCCTAACCGTTGATCCGAGGTCCAAACTTGGTTCATATGAATCGATTCAATTAGATCTATCTCGTATATATCATGTTTTACTTTAATAGTTCCTATTTTTATTCACTAGAGAGAAGGCTTGTTTTTTAAATACACCGTTTGTCGGACATAACTTCCACATTGAAGTTGAGGTGCTCAATCAGGGGGATTACTTGTACAATGCAGGGTATTTGGGTCTTTTCTAGGGATATGACCTGGCTATCGGGGGACAACTCTCATTCATGCATGACTTTTGGCGGCAAGAAATCATAACATTGCAATAAACGAATTTAAGCTCTATCGCTGGCGAACAAATCCACAGAAACTATTCGGTCCCCATCCCTCGGTATCCCGGCGGGGATCGCTCATCACGCTCTGAGCAGGGGGCCGCCCTCCACCCTCCCTCCTGTTTGTATTCTCAGGTGCTCCAGCATTAAGCTCAGGTGGATGTCTAGACGGGGGTCAATAAGACCCCGCAGCACACTGACCTTAACGGTGTAATCATTCCTCAGATGCATAATGGCTTATTTACAAAACCCCGTTATTGGCGAGGGTCACGTCCATTCCGGATAAAGCCAATTTGTTTTGATAGACCCTCAGAAGCTGCTTGCGCATGCAAATGGTAGCATTCATTAATATGTAACTGCTCTCTGCGTGGCAGAGAGAGGCTATTACCAGCAGACACCGGCTTCCATTACCAGACAGAAGAAAGTGAGACAGATAGGCCTTCCTCCGCACACTATCCATGGTTGATTTTATTAATTCGAGTCCTCGCCTGTGGGAGTGGTGTATTTTTCTAACAACCCCCTCAAAGTGTTGTAATTGGCTGCGACACCAGTTCTCCCTACTCCACGATATTTGGACCCAGCAGCCGGCTGGCGAGCAGTAACGGTAGGTGGTGGGTGACGGGGCGCCAAGAGTGTAAGCACACAGTCTGACAGTGACTGAGATGTTCCCCTTCGACTAAATCACACTAATTATGGGCTGTGCTGAAAGTGGGTTGACATGGAAGTAAGAGTGTACACATAGTAGAATCAACAGTGCGATGATTCCCGAACAGGGAAGCGGCGCTGGAATGCGCTCGTGACGAAGGGCAAACAAGCGAGCGTTTATTTGATAATGTCGGCGTAAGCCTTGTGTTGACATTATTGGTGAAACACACTCTGACTAATTATGATATTACGCTTGTGTAACCTGAATCTGAGTGTGACGCTTTTGCAGTTTATAGGAAGAAGAGAAATGTTTAAAATAGGATTAAAAAATTGATTGTTCTCTTGTTCATAATAAGCCCTAACTGAGGGGTCGGATCTGGTCCAGGCTGTTAAGACCTCGGGCCCCCGTTTATGCAATTAAGTTTTTTTTAGTTAAAACTTTGAATTCTCGTTAACGTTGTGGATTCAGTCCACAACATTATGAAAATTTTCCTCAGTTTCCCCAGTCCTCCAAAGGGACTGAAATTACAGTAGTTTGTTTGCCGGTACCGTAATTGTTGGATAACTATTCAAACTAAATACCACAGAAGAAGACCAACTACAACAGAACGCAGTAGTGGAGAAGCAACTCTTCAGTTTACTCCAGGTGTGATAATAAACTGAGCCGGGTCTAGACAGCCTAAAGTCTGACTTTGTTGAGAAGTCGGGGATATTATGAAACTATCATCGCCGCCAATCCTTTGCGTTAACTCTGTAACTCTTTCATGAATCATTTTGTAATTGTACGCCTTCGTAGACCTGTGTGTGATGAAGACTTATAGAAATCTTGAAATCTTATCTTGAATGAACTTTAGCATGTTTACAATTTATAGTTATGCATTTTTTTGGTATCTTAATTGATGTCATCTGTGTTATATGTGTGAGTTGTCATGTGTGTACATTGATGTGTGCTAACCGTCGTGCCTTTTAATGCACCTGGGTTACAAATAAAGTAATTTGAATTGAATTTTAATTTGAATGTTTGCGGGATATAACTTGCTAACCATTGGCCCAATTTAGTCCAAATCTTTTGGATATGACTCAAGGTCCATACTTATGTATTTATGTATATATTATATTTTTCTCTAATGGTAAATATTTGAGTGATGAAGGGAGTCAGAGGAGGAAGGAGGGTGGTGGGAGTATAAGAGGAAGGACGTATGTATAGGAAAAGGATAGAAAAGGTTGTTCTATAGAGACATGAAGACCTAGAATGGATTGGGTTATAATATATGCTGTATTAAAAAAGAAAATCATCCATAATTAGGAAAAATGTTCCCAAAAAGTTGGGAATATAATGGAATCGTCATTACCGCCGCCGATCCTGCATGTTAACGCGATAACTCAAAAACTATGTCATGGATAATTTTCAGGTTTTAGGCCACATAGACCTTAGCACGAGGAAAAACTGGACTCTTTTTGGAGTGTTCGGTTGCATATTTCTGAAACTTGGGGGCCATTGTACGGATTTAGTCCAAATTTGGTGAGTATGAATAACTCAAGGAGATCTTTCTTGTAAAGATAAACTTTTACATTAATAGTTCATATTTTACTCACACTTACAAAAAAAGTCTGTCTTCCAACCGAACTGGAACTTGAGTGATTTGGGGAAAGGTCGGTTGAATGTTTTTGACATGAAGGGGAGCTTTATCTCCAAAAGTTTTCAAGCCATCATTTCACAACTAATCGAAATCCAAAATCTGTGCATATGAATCGACTGGAGGAGATCTATCGTGTCATATTTTACGACATGGACATAATTTCACCTTTAATGCGAGGAGTTCAATCATGGGGATTGCTTGTACAACGCAGCGGAGTGGGGGGCTTTCGTGAGAAAATATATCCTTGCCGTCTGTTAGGAAACCATATGCCTAGTTTAGAGTGTGGTCGCTCAGACGTTGGTTATTTTAAGCTCCTCTATGTGACGAAAAGGGAAAAATGGAGCAGAAAGAGGACAGGGAGGTGGAATAAAAAAAAAGAAAAGCAGCTTTTCGGAGGAGATCAAAGCGGCAGAATTTGTCCCAGGCAGACAGTGTGCAGATATTAGACCGTACCAAAGGTCTCCTCCACCCCTGATCTCCCCCAGCTTGACTACGGCTGCCAGGACCCTCCACTGAGAGGTCAGGTGGGCGACAGGATAGATATAATAAGATGGGCCTTCGTGTCTGGATGGGAGTGCGGCGGGCCGGGGGGGCCCCGACGGTCTAATGAGGCATCGTGCTCCGACAATCGCACATAAATACGAAAGGAATGCGGCCCACCAGCACAAACGGAACAGCCTGTCGGAAAATAATGGAGCGTGAAAAAACCTGGGCCCTCAGACATAAATAACGATAATGTAAGAATGGTTGGAAAAATAACAGCGACAGATGGAAAGAGTCAAAGCGTGTGTTTGTTGGTCTCAGCGGAGTCTCGCGTGTTTGTATGACGGCATGTTAAGTTAAGAGCATGAGAGCGTTTGCATCCTACAGGGTTGTACCGTCTACAAAACAAGCTGCAATTAAGAGTCCGACTGGGTTCGCAGAACCGAACCCCCCTCCATTGTTAGCTGTAATTCTGGACTATGACACGGGCTGCCAGCGTGCAGATGGTCATTGTTCTACAGACACAATGATTTGGCTCCGTTTAGCGTTTTTTCGTTTTTTTTCAAAGCAGATATTCTCCATTTATTGCAAACACACTTAGTTGAGAGTGAATTTTAGAGTGCGCCTGCACGGCTTCATGGAGCAAAGAAAGGATTGTTTGGATATGATGCTCTTATTGTTTGTGCACAAATCTGTGCACGCTTCTGTTTACCCCTGTGATTCTATGTCGGTAGGATTATGCAAAAAATATTGGATGGAGTTTCATAAAAGTCTGAAGGATGAGGAAAAAAATAAAAAACATTGACTTTTGGTGTGGATCCGTGTTCAAATAATTGGTGCCTTCTCCTCTTCCTCTTCTGTATTATATGGTTGTGATTTTTCGGTGATCTACGAATTTGGAAGCTAAAATCTCGACGCTCATCGGATCTTGCGACTTTCAACTTTGAACCCTCGCCAACCACTGGTCTCCGGTGGATAAGGAGAGGCTTGGACACGACTATATATTCACAATCGGACTCTCTTTTTTACTTGCCTGAATAAACCTTCCGTTTGATGATCCGGCAGATGGTCACATATCCCCAATTCTAACATCTCTGCACTTTAAATATTACGCAATCCTCATATTTAGTGCTTATTTATAGACTCCTACTTGATCGGGCTTGCAAACTATCATGGCGCCTGAACCCTGAGGTGAATGTTTTACATAATCAGGATTTTATAAGTGAGAGAGAGTGAGAGAGAGAGATCACACTTCTCAGCCAGTCACCCTTGTGAGCCCATTAAATCCTGGTCACTGGAATTTGATTTAGCCTATATATATATATACACACATATATAATATCCAATGATGTTCAGGCACTTTAGTGACCTTAGTTAGTGTATATTTTATCTTTTGTTTTATTACTTTGACTGTGAGGCTCTTCTGCTATATATATACATAAATTAATGTTTTAGACATCTGGATCAGAAAGGCACCAGTTAGAACTTTTTTGAATATGAGCTATTACAGGAAATAATACACCTATCCACGTCTGAAAAACTTCTAACAATGATAGGCTCGCTTTTGTAAGCCGAGGACGGATCAAGACTTTCGAAGAACGACGGATCAGTGAGACATTTGCCATTATAAATGTTAACATAGCACATTTTTAACCCTGGGGTCCCCATCTTGTTTGTTGGTGGACATAAACATGTGAATGCGCATAAACAAGAAGGTTTAAGATGTAAGGCAGTTTCCAGTTAAGGGCAGTAGGCGTTAATACAAATGTGTAATCTTTTATAGCACCTGTGTGAAATGTGGGAAAAAAAACCCCGAATAAGTCTTGAAATGTTGAAATGAAAGCAGCTTTTTTTTTCCGTGAGTGAATCGCGCCGGTAGAGTGCTACGTCTGAACATTTGATTCTGACTGACTGCAGGGGGTCTATCGATTCCTGATAATGAGTATATTTCACTCAAACTTTATTTAGCGCACAAAATTAGAAGTAATTTCAATTGATTTTCGATAACACCAAATGCCAACCTTCGGTGACTCATCATCATCACAGGCTGGCAACTCTAACTCACAGGCTTCGAGCAGACTGTGCTGCTCAACGCACCGATATGTTGCAGGTTATCAACCATCAACACATCTCTAGTCTTTGTTGTTGGTTAGAAATGTTCACATTTATCCAGGAAGAAGTGTTAAAACCAAAACCAAAGACAGGAAGTAGGACCCAAAAGCGTGAATAAACAATGGGAGTCGGTAAAATGGTCTAATTCAGAAACAATTATTATATAAGCAGGGTGGGGGGGGGGGGTTCACCGGCGGATCCTGAAGTCCCTCGGGGTCAATGTCAACGACCCGAAGAAGGCAAATTAGACTATTATATGCCTGCCAGTTGAGGCGGAACAGGGAAATTCTGGTTCTGGCTCTTGAGAAAGAAGATACCTTTATATTTGTCACATACAATCGTACAAATAGTGCGACGTACCGATTTCGGGTCTTGCATTGGTTCTTGGACGCAATGTCATCCTCAGTCGGCCAATCCTCTCCTGAGCACCAAACATAGATCCCAGAAGGCAAACGGGAGGTCTCACTCTCACATTAGCTTATCGCTGGTTGAAACGGTGCGGTTCCATCCGGGTTTCGTTCTGTGTAAAAACAAATGAAGCTCCCTGGCGGAGGGTTGTTTGCGTGGAAAAGCAGCGGACAGCTCGTCAAAGTAAAAATGTCACACTGATCCATGATTTTTGTAACTTTTTGAGTTGATGTCATCTCCAGATGAATCGTGCCTCTTAACGTTTGATCCTTAATATTTCTTCCTCACTTCATCCCAAACAGAACTTTGCGGCTCTAGGTGATCCATAACGCAATGATGAGTCAGGCAAAAAGCTCTGAAATGATATACGCTCCTCCCACACGGCTCATCGTAAGCGGCGCCATTAAACTGCTGCATGTGTGACCGTAGGCCTCTTTCTCCCTTTAAGTGCCGGGCTAAGAGTCACTGCTGGCATTTTCAATCTTCCTGCAACGATGAGCCCATGGGTGTTTGAACACATTAGAGGCCAGCTCTAAGCTGTTGCCATGCCACTGTGTTTGAACTCCGCCGAAGTCCGGTGTTTCGTTCTCTAGTCATTGTCGGATCCGTTTTCTCTGCAGATACGGTAATATTGCTGAACTCGACGCGGCTGCAGCGACTTCATAGGCGCGCGGCCAAACGCGGGGGTCGGACGTAATACACTCGCAGGTAAAGAGTTCAGTGTCACACAGAGCACGATTTTTTACAGAGACGCATTTTTCTTTTTTAAAAGCGTGCATTGCAGCTGCGTCCTTCACGGGGAACAGCCGTTCATGTTAAAGCCGGAGATTTCCTCATTTATCCGATACTCTGCCTCGGAGTGACTTGAGAGTAAATTTAGATGAAAACCGCTGCGGGGGAGGGAGCTTCTTCACCAACGCAGCAGGGGACATCATCTAAAGAGTGTAGCTTTGTCCGAAAAAATAAAAAAAAATGTTAGCATTGTAGAGTTTTATTACATGTGCTCCGAAATGGGAGGGAAGTAATAGAGGAAAGAAGGGATGGAGCAGACGAGGCAGAGCCGCTCTGTTGGGAGCTAATGATCATTTAGAGTGTAGCCTAAATGGAAGGAGACAAAGAGCTAATGTTTTCCTGGGCCTTTTTCTAATAACATTTCACTACAGCTAAGTATCTTCTGCCTGGGATGTCTTGGGAGATTCAACCACAAACATTTCACCGGCTATGAGGCAGAAAGCTTGCGAGTCCGGCACCACTGGTGCTCGGGTCCAGTACTGGTAATCTGATGCACTGAAGACAAAAATTAACACTTTTCTTACGCTTATGGCTTTTTTTTTCTGCTACTGCTCTCAAGGCAGGTTATTATACATCCATCCATCCAAAAGAGAAAAGTATTAATGTGTTTATGTTCGATCATAAAATGTAGAAGAAGTTCATGAATTTGTCAATTTTTTTGTTGTTGTTGTATTTTCCGGATTATTTCGTGAAAATATTGCCTCGTCATGAGATTCTATTCCATTTTCTATCGCTTATCTTGGTTTGGCTCTTGTAATTAGGGTACTACAAAAATCCCCTTCCCCAGCAACATTCTCCAGCTCATATTTGGGAACCCCAAACTGAGGTCAAATAAGATTTATGTTCCTCCAGCGTGTTCTGGCTCCACCCAGGGGTCTCCTC
The DNA here is from genome assembly GCA_037951165.1 of Lophius americanus. Taxonomy (NCBI): domain Eukaryota; kingdom Metazoa; phylum Chordata; class Actinopteri; order Lophiiformes; family Lophiidae; genus Lophius; species Lophius americanus. Next base: position 1,049,585 of record JBBDHG010000081.1, read on the forward strand.
CCAGTTAGACCTGCCGGAAAAGCTCCAAAGGGAGGCAGCATTCAGGTTAGATGGTTTGTTGAGTTCATGCTCATCATTACTCCTTTGAATACAGCCGCTTCACCATTATTGTCAGATTTTAAAAGATACAAGGTTGTAATAGACTATGTATGGAGGTACACAATCAAATGTTATAACGTTTGATTTTACAAAAGGCATAAGTTTAAAGCAAATTCTTTAATATCACAAGATACTTGCATTAGTCAAGAACACTGTTCTTATTTATGTCGGTTGCAACTTAGATGACACACCTTAAGCTACCGATGCACAAACTCTAAATTAGACGGCATTCATGACGTCTGCTGTCTTCAAAGTTTTGATCACTGTTGTAAACTCCTCTGTCTTCAAGGATGAAGACTGTCCTCGAAGTCTTCCTCCTTTCAACTGGCTTTTCAATATTGCCAAATGGCCGTCGCAAGTGTACCTCAAAACAATGAAGGGGAATAAAGGTGATTCAGAGGCGTAGATGGAGAGGTGGATTATGCCATCTGCAGATTACAACAGAGGAATAAAGAGAGGGACACAACTGATTATTTGCAATGTTATTATGTTTTGTTTTTAAGTCGGGTGTTTTGTTTTTACCATTGTGACTAGTTCCTATGGCTGAGTTTCATTATGGTCCACCAAGTTAAAGTAGACCGATACTGTCGTCCCCTACAGCTAGGTTACATCCCCGAAAGGTCCCCAATCCCCCGCGTCGTGCAATTCTCCCTGATTCAGCGTCACAAATTAAACGTGAAGTTTTGTCCAGTAAGTATATTTTTGTAAAAAAGCTTAAGAAGTGAGTAAAATATGAACTATTACATTAAAATATGACATATTCATATATATGGCAGATCTCCTCAAGTTGATTCGTATGCACCAAATTTGGCCCATATCTGGCGGTTGGTGAAGATTAGAGGAAAAACAGTGTATTTTTTGTAAAACAGTTGACCTAGTGAGTAAAACGCTATGTATATAAGTTAGAATCATATGCACCAAATCTGGACAAAATCAGACCAACGGTTGAGAAATTAAGGCCTGAAAACCTTTTAAGATAAATTTCCCCCTATTATCGGAATTAAACAACCCACCTTTCCCAAAATCAATCCAATTCTTCCTCGCACACAACATCTATCTGGGTATACAACTTGAATTTCACTTTTCGGTGATATAACAAGGGGTGTAGCTATGGAGATTATTTAGGGTGGATGTCGCCTGTAAATTACCAAATAGTATGAAAAACTCAAACCAGCATCTTCACACTAAAGTTCAACATCTCTTGAAAACATCGATTCACCTCTTACTGTAATCTGTGGCCACTCCTTCTTTGCCAGGTGGCAAACCGTCCATTTTCTAAACCAATCTGTAATGGAGCTCACGTTCTCGGGAGTCTTGAACTGTTTCCTGGAACCTCACCACTAGATGCAACTAAAGATTTTAGATGCTGCATCTTTAAAGAAAGGTGCAAAAAAAATAATCCTGACTCCACTTAAATCCACTCTAAAATTCAAGAGTGTATTCTTTGCCACATTCCCAACTTTCCCGCGAATTTTCGTGACAATCCGTCAAATATCTTTGCGTGTTATCCGACTAAAAAGCAAACTTCAGTTCATCTTCCCCCTTGCACCGTCACAAAAAAAATGTAATCCCTGCTTGTTTGTACTTTTGGTGGACTGAACAGTTGCTGCACCAGCCACACATTTATTTTGAAGAGACGCAATAAAGTATGCCAGGAAAACCCAGTAAACGTTCCCGGAGCCGAGTGCGTCGTTAGACATCCACCTTCCCTGGCCCGCATGAAGCGCCTCTGAAATGAAAAGTTGCTCCATTACTGGATGAAATACAGATTTGTGTTTCTTTCCTGGTCGAGTTTGTTTCTCTGATGTGTTCACCCGACCGTACGTGCGCCATAGCCGTCGTCACCCAACGCCAGCTGGGAAATGTGAATCTTATTCATATAGCGCAGATGGCGAGGCATAACACACTAGCGCTCTTATTTAATGAATGTTGGCAGTAATAAATGACTAAATTCTTCAAATTTACAGCCAAGTGGAAGCGTGTCAACAAATCCAAAGAAACCGCCGCGTCTCCGACAAGATGGGAAGAATATCATCTCATTCCTGGATTTTCCGACTCTCTGATCAGTCGCGTAACAGTCACGAACAAACGTCTCGCTACAGAGCAAACAACCTCCAGAGGGGATTCAGCCACATGGAAAGCGGGTTTATTGTTCAGTCAGACACATGGAGGCGTTTTATTTGGCCTCTTCTGCCAGACGGATTACTCTGTTATAGATTTTAAAGCCATTTTTTTTTACGCAGGTATTAAAATGATATGTAATGGGTTTTTGGAGGTCTTTTTGCTAATCTTGAGTTTCTACCTGAGTTTCAGGCGACGCAGCATGACCAAAAGTATGTGGACACCACATTTGTGGGCTTTGAACATCTCATTTAAAACCAATGACTTGTAATATGGTGTCCCGATAACATTTAGTATTCTAGGATGGCCGATATCGTCTTATATTGTATTAATATAACCTCACAATACAAGAGTTTCAGGGGAACGATGAGTCCAGTACAAAATACAGTTTAATTTAAAGTTTCGGATTAGGCGTCTTTTCTAAAATGATGACAAATGTTATTCTAACCTGACTTGTCCGTAGTTATAATGTTATGGCTGATGAATGCCCAATGCTGTCCCTGTCATCCTGTAATATTCTATGATTGAACATGACCGTCTTCACCCTCTGGGGTCCGAGGTCGTCCTCAGTACTGAACCCTGACCCGACCTTAATAAGCCACGTTAATTAAAGTTCATCCTGCCGTTGTTTTCCGTCCCTTTACAGAACAACGCGACCTCTCCTGACCCCACCATTATTTCTCCCCTCTAACATGCTCAACCCGAAATCATGTCGAGTTCCGGCGAGGGATTGCAGAAGTGTGACCTCGGATTAAAACCCGTTTCATAAACAAGCCCCGGAAGTTCTGACAGGGATGAGAAAAGTAGCCAGCGACTGGCAGGAAGACAGGTGGCATGGGGGTGGGGCTTAATCCGATCCAAGAGACGGAGGTCCTTTGTGTCCGGGTACGTGTCCTCTATGGACTCCTCATGAAAGAACTGACAGAATGAACAGAAAAAAAGGAGGAAAAAATAACACGAGCGCAAAACACAAAAGTCAAAACTGCGACCGGAAGTGTAGAGAGAGACATGGAAACTATCAAAATAAAAGAGGAAACAGACTAAAAACATCTTCTTCTTAGACTCTCGGTTGCTCCTTTTCGGGGTCGTCCGTCGCCATGGGGCGGTAACCTGCTGGCTACCAGTCCCAGCGACAGTATTTGTCAAACCGGGTCATAACAGATTGGGTTCTGCATTTACCGGAACTAGAGATCCACTTGTCTGTGACGCCTTCTGTGTCCGGGTCAAACAACTAAAACTATAATAAGCATGAATTAACGTCGTTTTCTGAAATAGATATGTCGTTATTTATCTCTTTATCCTCACACTAGCATCTTTATATGTATGGAGACCTTCTGTCAGCACACATTGATTTGGTTCTGGAGGGTAGAAAAGGACATTTGTGTCGTTGGGATTTACTTCAGGTTTTATAAAGGTGGTTAAACTCGACCACAAACCGGGTTTAGTTGAGTTGATAAGCCTCCGGACTACTTGTGTTGAGACAGAAAAATCTTCTCCCCACTGAACGGTACTGATTAAGGCTGCAGAGCCCGAAGAGACCCAGCTTACTGCTGCCGAGACGAAGCCCAATCGGATCGTCTGCACATTTTGAATCCAGTCAACCGGTGAAAAGAGCTGAACGCTATTATGCTCGTCAGACGTGTCGGACTCTGAAGACCTCCACCCCTCAGCAGAGGACGCCTCAAGTTCCTAATGAAGCAATCAGAACAGGGAAGGTGTTTATCCCTCCTTCAGAAAATCCACTCAAACGCATCCTGACGAATCACGTGAAGCGCTGGAGCGCATCAAAAGTTTTGACATTTACCGTTTCCGTCGGCTTCACATCAGAGCAGGACGTCTCGCTGCTTCTGCCCACAGCAGCTTCCATCTTTAATGTTGTCGAGCTGAACAACGCAGATTACTTAAACTCGGCTTCGGCTGTTTAGGGGTTAATATTTGACAGTTTCTTTGTGTGAGATGTGGAGAAGTGGACAAATTATTTTTATTTGCATGTAATATTCTCTCTTTTTAAATGTTTAAATTTATATTACAGTTTTTATTGATGCAGATCAAATAACTCATAGTAGTAGGGACTTTTTCAAGCTAGTTTAAACCAAATAAAGTATATTTTGGAATGTCAGAGTGAGTTTTTCACCACTGTGGATCTTTGATCATCAATGCAACCAGATAGATAAAAAACAGAAAACTTTATTACGTATATCTGTCTATTTTACAATCTCCTATTGAAAGACCGCTTTTTTTCAACAAGTACATCAACTGTATTTGGTTTCTCGACCGTTTCGTCCCGTCTCTGTTTGCCGATCTCGTTCCGGATGCAAACACCCGCCATCGCTGCGGTATTACGATGCAGCGAGAATGACAAAGCGTCGTGTTGCAGGCTTTCATTTATTTGTTTATTCCTTTCCAAGCATTATATTAAATAAACATCCCTGGGAGTTTCGCCGAGTCAGCTGGGACACGACTTTAGCTACGAGGCAGCCGCCATCCAGCCTCCGCATATTAGCTTTCAGGCGACCGGGACAAGATTTGACGGCGTTGTATGATTTCAATATGTCATCCACACATGTGGGACGCCGACGCCTCCCCGGAGACCAGGAATTATGGAGTGCCGGGAACCGACCGCGTTCCTCGCGCAACATACAAGATAATGAAAATTATCTTTTTCAGATCTCCGCGGGGAAATCTCCCGACACGGGTAATTCTTCGTCCGAGCCTCCGCCCATGTTCTTCGCTCATTTTGGACTATTATTTCCATCACTGCACAATTTCTTCCCCCAAGAAGATTGGAGCACATGTGAGAGAGCGTAGTTCCCACGACGGACGCCTCACGCAGAATAATAATGAAAAATCATCCTGGAATAGTCACTCTTTTCTTAACTATTTCATAAAGTTCACCCCAGATAGGATTCACATTTATTTCCACATTTATTTCCTTTTAATGTCTCCAAACAAATAAGTTTATTTTTGGTTTTGTCTCTCAGGAGGTTCTTCCTCTTTCGCGAAGCAGGTCGTTATTTTACCTTCAGGTGGAGAATAAAAACACAGGAGGATGATGATTATGGAGGGATGAATTTCCTTTTCAGCATCCAAAAAAATTGGATTTGATATCATTTTAATAATCATATTTAGAAAACGTCGAATTCTGATCTCATAGAATCAACATAAATCAGTTACTCCTGAAAACTAGTCAGTTTAATCAGTTGAAAAATACTAAAAAAGTTTAAATAAGTCTCACTGTAGAACATATTTACATATAATTTATTAGGAACTGACATTATTTTGTAATAGAAATGTATTTAAAATACATGACAGGTTTATTATAACTGTTTCCAACGTATCAGTTTTACTTTTTCATTCATACATCTTTAAAAACGTAAAGTCGTGGAAAGAAATCTGAAACCTGGCCAAACGAAATCCATCCATCCATCGTGATGCCGTTTGAGACAGAACATGCGGCGGTGTGACAAAACGAGACGCTCTCAGAGGTGTGTGTTTGCAGTCAGGCGTAGTGATGCCCTCCTTCAACAATATTAGCTCGAGAAAACTCGCCGGTTTGGTCTCTGATGAAGGCAAATCAAAGCGGTTTATATAATATGTCGCTCATTCAGCTCAATGTCAGGAGCGCTCGCCGGCGTCTCCCCACGGACCTCATTATCCTCTTAATTTCCAATTATTTCAAAGACAAACAACTGGCATCCCAGCAAAAACCTGTCTGCCGCCAGGAACACGGGAGACCGAGCGCCGCCCCTCCTTCCCTCGCTGCAGATAAATGGGCCCACGATCAAACCTATTTTATTTTTATTTATTCCTATTCCAACGGGGTTAGAATTCAAGAAGGACTTTCTCCTTCGCAGTGAGGAGAGGCTGTCTGCCGCGTCCTGACACGCTGTTGGTACCATGCTTTGGACCCATCCATGGCTGACACACAGGATCTTATGTTTCCTGAAGGTTCTGACGGGCGTCCCTCTGGCTCCACTATTCAGCTCTTTTCTGCTATTTTCTTTTAGTTTTTCCTCCCAGTGGGTTAATGTAAAACTTTTTAAATGTAAACTAAACTTGTTCTGCAATCCCGCACAAAAGGACCCAACATTGTTCTGAAGAACGGTCCTGGACTTAATGATGGGTGAATAAAACCGGAGCGGTTAAATATCACAAACATGCTTCACATTAACTTTTCCTGCAGAGATGAGATGCGTCATGAAGCCAGCAGACCTTTTTGTTCTGATGATGTCATCTACTTGTGCACACCTGGGCGAAGACCAGGTGTATAAGTCGGATATTGACTTTGTTTACTTTTAAAGACACGACTTATGTTCTCATGCACACGCTATAAAAAATCACCATAAACGGACACTTTGAAAAACTCCTTGCAACGCGAAAACTTTTAGAGATGTTTTTTATCACCCCCTTTAGCCCCGCCCACACTACACCTCTCTGGTAAATTCCACAAATTGATTTCACACACTGCTCCTTTAGAAGCAGGATTGCATTCTAACTCTAAGTGTGTGAATAAACACACACTCCTTAAATCTCCACCGACGGAAGTTCACGGTAGCTCTCCTGGATATTATTCATATTTAAATCGGGTTCAGAAATGTTTTCATAAGCGACACAAAGAAACATGGAGGCCAGGAGGCATTCAGGATAAACTGCACCCGAAAAAAAAAAGAAACAAAGAGAAAAAGAGAAACGGAGAATCATCCCTTCAAATGAATAATTCCTGGCTAATCCGAACCTCCAAACATCGTCCCTTCAAACCCGGGAGACAGATGATGTCACAGATTATCTCCAGCAGGAATTATTGCCGCATCATTTACCGTGGAAATCATTTATTGGCTATGTCACCTCGGAATTATAGCCCACGAAGGTTTTAAGGAATTTCACACAAGAGGGGAAGTGAGAAGCTGCCATTGCAGGTGTTTAATTGAATCGAGAGCGCCGGCTGGCAGGGGGTCAGAGTTATCAGGTTAAAAACACCTCATTTGATATCGCCGCCCGCAAAGCCTGATGCTGCTCGTTGAGCGCCGGGGAATAATGATCCATCGCACCTGAATGAATGTTTATAACGCATCTTATGGGTGGAATGTGAGCATAATGGTGGTTTGTCGCCCCCGGTGATGAAGGGGCCCGCAGTCCGAGGTGTTCCCGCCTTTTCCCCCCAAATCCCCCCTCCCCCGACAGCTGGGATAGACTCCGACTCCCCCGCGACCATTCAAAGGATAAGCGCTTCAATAAAATGGAATGGGGGGGGGGGGTTTGAATAGGATGGGAGGGTGAGGGAGGGGCATCGCCGCGCACACAACAGTGAGGAGCTTTGAGAATTGGTTGCAGCTGCTGTGGCAAATTATTTATCGCTTTTCATGTCTAAGATGATAAATTCATGGAATAATTCCAGATTGATATTTATAAAGTTCCCGCCTTACAGAGCAGACGGGGAACTTTGGAGCCTTCTTGGGCTGAAAGGTGAAGCCAATTCATGTTTGAGATGTTGATTAATACGGGATGTGAACATAGGGGGAGTTTGGCGACCGGTTTTGATTTCCCGCTTAAATGTTGGTTTGAGTTCATTTGAGTCGTTATTTCTTATTTTAAAACGTTTGTTTCCGGTAAAATAAAATCGGAACCATCTATCGTTTTTCAGACAGTGATACACAGTTTGTTGTAACACCATGTCACCTGGCATGGGTCACCCCCCCCCTCCCCTCACCAATCCGAACAGGAGCGGAGGTTACAGGAAATTAATAATCAAATACTTTTGTATTGAACTATAAATCCGTCAGTCGGGTCAGGCAATACTTAAGACTTTCATCGACAATAATGAGTCGTAAAACTCAAGTTGTATTTCTTACAAGCAAAGAAAATTCATCTAAAGGTCCAGTGTGTAAATATTATCTTTGTGAATAAATGTAATATAATATCCATAAATACCTTTTTTCTGTTTTTTCTATCAGCTGAAAGTAGTTTGTTTAGAAAAAGCCCCTTTTTATGTCTTATCTCCATGTAGCGGGTCCTTCTGGATTCCATGTCGGTGCAAACGGTCGGAGAGGGATTTTGGGTTTTTTACTGTGTTTTGACAGATTGAAGATACACTTATTATTGAGAACAAGAAAAAGCAACAGAGCGCCAGCGTTTGTACTTTCTACGACGGGATTCTTACTTTAGCCTCCTTCCCAGCAGCTGCACACGGAAGGAGGCAGGCGGCCCAGCCGAGTCGAATCCTCCAGCAGCCAGAAGGATTCAACTCGGCTCAGCCGCCGGCAGAAATGGTGAAGGAGAGAGCTTGCAGCGCCTCCCCCCTGGTCGACCTTTAATATGTTTCTCCTGTGTCAGTTTTCGTTTTCTGTCTTCTACTGCACATTTCACCAATGGAATAGCAAAGAAAAGGAAATGAAATTGAATATTTAAGTCTCTTGATTGAACTTTTCTAGTAAAGAGTCCTTTTTAACTCATTTAATCTTCTTCAATATTAGCTGGAATGTCTTACGAAGACAAAGTTTAGACGGATTAAGGATATTTCAATAGAATGAGATTACTTTTCTGGTGCAAATTTTTCATTTCCCCATTCTTGAAATTCCTTTTCATTCCACTAAAAGTGTTTTTGTCACGGCCTGAGATTCACATTCTGTCTCGTTTCCTTGCCTCTCCAAATATATATATATATATATATATCTGTACGTATGTATGTAATTGTTTGTGGCGTGGGCCCACACACCTGTCTACCAGCTCAGCTCATCTTCTCACCTGGCATCAATCAACTCATTCCCTACTTGTATATCAACCCCCACTGGTCCTCCACTCGTCACCAGATGGTACTGCTGACTTCCTGGGAGCCACTTAAGTATCGTCTAAGTGTTTCGTATTAACTCCTCATGAACCCATAGAAATCCGGATTCTTATACTCTCTCTCTCTCTCTCTCTCTCTCTCTCTCTCTCTCTCTCTCTCTCTCTCTCTCTCTCTCTCTCTCTCTCTCTCTCTCTCTCTCTCTCTCTCTCTCTCTTTTCTTTTTCTGTGCTCAGAAACGCCTTCACCATCAAACCCTCCTACCAAAACCACATCCAAGCTCCGGGTCCGGTCCCCTGGCGTTCCCTACCTCCACCCACGCCCAGCTGTATAAACTGATTCATAACCCTAATTCGCTTACGTGCCTGCGTCTGGGTCCACCGTACAACCCCCTTGTAACCGTCTCGTGTGTGAGTGCTGCCGAGGCTGCAACACCGAATGCACCCAAAAACAAGCTGGATGTGGGGGAAAAAAAACCCCCTCAATGTTCTAAGAGCCTTTCAGCACCATGAGAATCTGCGTACTTAGCAGAAGAGCAGTTTCCTCATAGACATAATTTTTGAGGATGGAAATTTACAATATCAATTTATGTTTTCAAGTGTTGAGACGTCGCCATGGAGGACTGTTTAGTCCCATTCAAGTCTTCTGTTGCAGGGCGAATTCATGTATCAGGGTGTTTTTTTCCTGCTCAGTAGCACCACTGAATAAGCCCTCAATCCAAGGGGAATAACACTTGGACTCTGCGGCGGACTATCATCCCCTCAGGCGTAAATCTTTGTGAGAGGAGAGTCATTGTGGGACATTCATTCAGTAGGACAGTGACTGTAATCTTGCGCCCGAGCCATGCCAGATATGTGGAGAGGCCGGGGATTTAGCAAAGCCTTCTTGTCGGACATATTTGATAATTGTATGAAAAAAGGGGGCCGAGTGAAGCCAATATGTTAAATTAGCGGTGCCTGGGAGGAGAGTGGAGATAGTCCAATGCCGCAGTGGCGGGGGTCCGATCCCCTGCTATGGTGCTTTCGAGCTTAGGGCTCCATGGAAACAGACTGGCCATACTTGTTGTGTGAGGTTCCCTGTTGGAGTCCCAGAGAATCATACCGGTTTGGCAGAAACAGGAAGCTTTTGAACATGAGACATCGTCATTAGTATACGTCAACTGATCTCTGTTCAAATCTGTTTCCTGTTCTGGTCTTCTGGTTGACATCCCTCTATGTCTCAGACTGCTAACCTCTCATTATGTGCTGGTGACCTCCGCAAAAGTAAGGTTCTGTTTTCACTCCTGTGCTTTTCTGTTTGCTTGTTTGTCTCTTTGTTTGTTTGTTTGTGAGCAGGATTACGGATGATTTCATTTGATTACATTACGTCTTTCGCAGCATTTAAAATGAAATACAACAAAGAATAATGAGCCATTTGGAGTAGTGACATCATGCGGACTAAGTTTCAAGAGTTCTTTTGATGTTCTTTTTTTGAACACTTTGAGACATAACTTCTTAACCATTGAACCGATTTAGTCCAAATGTGGTGCGTAGGAATAAACTCAAGGGGATCTATTCACACTATGCTATTTTTCTAAAAAAAATATTTCGGATATAAACTCACACTTCATCTCATTAGGTGTTCCATCAGGGGGATTGCTTGCACAATGCAGGGGATTGAGGCTTTTTCAGGGATATACCCTTGCTCAGCATAGGTCTATTTTTTCCCCGCTTTATTTTCACTACATTGTCTTCTGATTGAAACATCCCAAAAACAGCAAACATGCTGTCTCATGACTTTTTTTTTTTTTTAAATGCACAGAACTTCTTCGCACCTGATTTAGTGTCGATGAAGAAATCTGAATAATTCAACCAACACGCAGGAAAGAAGCTTCTAATAAAGACTAGAAATAGCTCGATGGAGAATTTCATCAGCTATTCCTCTTTTAGGGCGAATAAATTAATGAATAGGGGCTGCGCCTGTCGCCTACTTACGCCGACAGCTGAAAACGACGATTAGTCATAGTTAAAGCCATTGTAATATAAGCCGTGTGATAGTAATAGCGGTAGTAAAACCGCAACGGTCGTTGTTGGTTTCAAAATGCTTTGTAATTAAATCTGGAATAGTGGAAGCAGTCGTGATATAACGGAGGCACAAATGTGAAATAAAGTGTCATTTTGGGTCTTTATATCATTGGGAGAGAATAAAACGTGTTATTTTGCTAAGAAAAAAAGTCGGTATTTTATGAGGAAAAAAAGTCGGAATTTTACAAAAGTCCCAATTTTACAAGAGAAAAGTCATAATTTTACCAGAATCTTTAAATACTTAGAAAGGAAAGGTCAGTTGTAGAATTTTGACAGCAATGGGAGCTTTTCTTCTCCGATAATTTTCCAACCATAATTTTTCAACTGTTGGTCCGATTTAGTCCATATTTAGTGCGTACGAATTGAATTAAGTTTTACTCTAATATTTCATATTTAACTCACTACGGGGAGTTTTTTTTAATACAAAAAACACTGGGGGGAAACGCCGCATTTCCTTTTAGGAGTTAAATCGAAGGGATTCCTTGTGCAACGCAGAGGATTGGGGACTCTTCTGGGGACACGCGCTCCCTGCTGGGGACGACAGTATAAGAGAGAGAGACCCGTTCATTTTACAGACTCCATATTCTGATGGTAATGGTCAAAATTATGCTACCAGCACTGGGATTCTCCCCATGTATTCATTTATCTTTGATATAACTGAATCTCCACTGCAGCGGTCGAAGCAAACGTAATCCGATGGTCCAGCTAAGACACGGACTGAATTACACTTTATGACAAAATAATTTTGCAGTTCATTCCGTGTGCATGAAGCCGCGGGCGAGTCCCTCTCCGATCCGTGTAGAGCTTTTAGTTTCATGATGCAGACTTATATTATTCACACGCGGCTGAAGGAAGTCTGCAGCAGCCTCTTGCATAACTCTGGGACGATATGTAGGTCAGCGGTCTCCCTCATGGTCCTGTTTGCCCGCCACCATTTCTTAAACCCCTCAATGTTCACTCCGTCGGGAATTGTGTCGTACCAAAGACGCAAAGTATTTGGGAGACAAACACTAATCAACATATTCACGGCCTTATTTCCTCTTTTTTTTTTACTGAACGCCGCCATATAAAAGACGCAACAATTACATAATTGTACGTCTTAAACCGACTCATTCTCGCAATCTGGATTCACACGCGTAGTTTCACCATTAAGGTCGCTCGACCGCCAACATTGGCGGGAGGAGGCGAGTTTTTTTTTGCATCCAGCTTTATAATAAGTAATATATATATAAGTAATTTTGAAAGAGCAAAACAAACCCCTGTAGCGTCTCAAACTTTTCGGGTTAAACAGCTTTAATGATCCCCAGCTTTGAATTTGAAATTATTTTAGTCTCTTTCATCTTCCTTTTTTTTTTTTTTGGATTCAAAAATTCACCTTTGCATACTCCAGAGTCATGAACATTTATAATATGCAAAAGCACCCCTCCATTAGATCACACTCGATGAGGGAGCTTCAAACCTTTCTCAGATGCTCCTGACCTCAAATGTATGAAAAGTAGCACCGGTCGGCCCCTGAGGTCCCAGCTCTTGCAAAAAAAAAATTAAATATATATTTTTATATAAAGATATATTTCTATATTTTTTTCTACCTCCACATACTTCACCTCTCCGGCATTCAGATGCACGAAAAAAAAGCAAAAAGCACATCCATCCTTGACCCGATATGCAAAAATTGCAATAACGCTGTTTGGTATGCAAACAGTTTAATGCATGATGCATGAACGCTCCTCCAAAAGACAAGAGAGTGAAAACACGAGAACCAGCGCTGCTCGCAGTAGAGCTCCGATAATCCATTCTGCTTCTTTTCACAAAAGATAAAAACACATATCGTCAAACGGCTGCTGAGGTATTACCCCTGACTTATCTCGGAAAACGTATGAGCAGAGCTTTGATAGATTGTGTCTCCAAGAGGAAAGAATCTTTATTCAGGACGTGGTTCAGTCCAAGCAAACCTCACTTTCGCAAAAATAAAAAGTGCATCCTTTCGGGGAAAGAAACACTTTAATTGATTAAAATTCAACTTCATTTGTCAGCTTGAACTCATGGTGGAAGTGTCATGTATACTTAATTACCTAACAAGTAACAAATTGCCTCAGGATTAGTTTCTGCAGTCATGGATGAAAATCCCCCTCCTCTCTCGGAAGGTCTTTATTTTCCACAACATTTATCTTCCACAAGAACTGCGTGTTTAGAGATGTGACGACATGCTGGGTACAATGGGGCGCCGCTGGAGTCGGGGGGAATTGTGTTTATCATGCCATTACTCTGGCGCAGAGATGATGCAGTGCGGCGCAGAAGACCGCCGCCGCCATCAGAGGTCAAATTCAGTGCCTTCAAGTCGGAATAATTACACACAGTAAAATTGGCTAATGTGAAACCTGATCGTTAAGAGGCGGCCGATGATTTTGCAGCTGCAGGGATGTTTATCGACCGGAACATCGTCAACTCAACAACAGATAGTTTGTGTTGGGGTTTTTACAATTATGAGCTACGATACTGAAATTAGTCCGCGAATATGCGAAGAATATTAACTGAATATTGACATCGGATATTTTAGCTCTTTGGTCCCAAGTAGAAACAAATGTAAAAAAAAAAAAACTCTGTTGCCCCTTAAATCTCTATAATTTTAAAATGGATATAAAAACTGAATTGCTTAAAAAAAAAAAAGGGTCTGATTATTTGAATTATAATTATCAACCTGTTTGTCTTTTCAGAATGAAATCTTAAAAAAAGATCAGGAATAATAGTCATCTTTTTACCCAGTGGTAGGTACTGGCATATCCGAGATGTGGTTCAATTGCGACATTTAAAAAGAAATACAATAAAATAAAATAGTAAGCCGGTTTGAGGAGTGACATCACAATGTGGCTATTGTTGCATTTGAGACTTTGATGTTCCTTTTGGGGTTGGAGCTGAGGACTCAGTTTCAAAAGTTCCTTTGTTTCTTTTGATATTCTACTGGGGGGTCGGCGCTGAGGACTCAGGGGGCTGAACAGAGACACTGAAGTGGAAGAGGCAGGCGATGAGCGGCTACAGAGTATTTGAGAGATGCTCAGTTGGAGATGTCGGTAGATTTAGAGGCCGGCAATAACTCAGACATTAGTAGAGAAATCTGCAGGATTTTTTCCTAAAACCTCGGGTTCTGTTGAGCCTTAACGGAATTTATCGCTCTCTGAAGAATGAATCCGTCATTTTCTGTAATGGCGTCCAAGCCAAGAAAAGGGCCTGGAGCCTATTCCAGTCAGCACTTGGCCAGAGACAGGCCACAGCCTGGATAATTACCAGCTCAGCACATAAACATCTCATCAACTAAATATCAGGACCTTCAATATGAAATGATTCAAGCATCTTTTCAGGGATATAAACTTTCTGTCGGGGAGGCCTAGTTTAAACGTTACAATTCCCACGGAAATAGGTTTGAAACACGTACGGCTATTTTTGTCCTTTGTTGGATGGTACACCCACTTATGAGCGAACCATATGTCAAACCGGTGGATTGCCCCATTTAATGTTTATTTTCTTATGGAGTCCAGTACATAAAATGGCTTCCAGTCGCCTGAAACACCTTCTTCATGAAACCCTCAGCAAACACATGACAGGTATTCCCCTGCTGTATGGCGGCAGCTATCCACCCAGAGCACGGCTCCCCCCTTTGCAAAAACTACCATTACGATTTGCGGTTGTTTACTGACACAGCCCTGCGGGGCTGGAACGATATTTGACACTTTAGAAACCTGGGAGTCATCAGAAAGCTGTTTAGTGGGCTGCCTCTCCCCTGGCAATCACTCTCGGAGAAATGATTTTGTGAAGAATGGGGGGGACAATGATGCATGAAAGGGAAGGGGGAAGAGCGGCGGTTTACGGCGTGCTGCTGCATTCATCTAAAATTAAACACAACTCGCGCACGTTAAAAATGCACACAAAAAAAACAAGAAAAGCGTTGGCAGAGAAGACGAGCGGCGGGAGGTCAGTTTGAGAAGCTTCTCTGCTCGGCTTTGGCCACAGGGCCGCGCCTGACCTTCGCTGTGAGGCGACGAGGGGGCGACTCGCCAACACAAGTCACGACTCTGACGCAGTTGTGAAAAGGGGCGGGGGTTAACAAGCGAGTAAGCAAGGGGGGAGGCGGATGATTGCTATGCAGAGTAGCGGCGTCAGGAGGCTTGAGTGGTGGCTCTAAAATGGTAATTATCCCTCCCTTCTTCTTTATTAAAATCATCGTGGGCGTTTCGGGAAAACAAGAGCATGGCAGGAGAGAAAAGTCAAGTCTGGGAGAAGATAACAAATCAGCAGGTGTGTTCACAAGTAAGGCGATGCCATAACGGGAATACCCAACTAGAACATTAGCCTAGCGGGATGCAGAGAGTCTTGTGAGTCTCAAAAAGTCTGCGGTTACCAGACTGCACACCTTCCATTCCCTGTCCCTACATAAAGAGGAGAATTAAAACTTTATATTTGATTATTATTATTGCTGACTTAGATTAGCGCCTGTAGCTCTGCTGCTATAGGCTTGGGCTGCTGTGTTTGATGGACAGGGCCCTTTCCTCCACTCCCTCTCCATCTCAGCGCATCCATGACCCATTAATGGATGTTACTAACTGGACTTCTTCAACTTGAGTCTTTGAGCTGTTGCACGGAAAATGGTAAATGGACTGACTGCAAGGCGCCATATGCTCATCAGGAGCGGTAACCGTTCACGCCATCAGTCACGCACCAATGGAACGCACATTGGGAACAGCTTGGGGTTCAGCTTCTTGCTCAAGGACGCTTCGACATGTGGACTGCAGTGGACGGAGATTTTACTGCCAACCTTCAGATAAGTGGACAACCGCTCTACCAACTTTGCCACCATCGCCACCAGCAAGACTGTTCCAGGGTCAGATCCACCTGGGAATCTGGGAATTTGCATGAGCTCACTCTGGGCTCTCCAGCATCGTCACATAGAGCACAAGCATCACATTTTGTAATCGTGCTGAATCTGAATTGCCCGTACGAGGGAAAGTGAGCGCAGAAAGTGGTCGGTCTCCATGTGTGGGCCCTGTCAAGAACTGTCCTGAAAGAGCAGTTGCAGAAAATGGATTAAAAGATGGATGGCAGGGCTTTTTAATGTGTGGGATTGTCGGGGTGGCTGTGGCTCCAGAGAGAAAAACTGTTGTCTGTCGTTTAAACATTGCGAGTTTGATCTCTGGGCCCTGCCGTCTTCTTGTCAGAGTGTCCTCAAGCAGAACATTAGTAGTCTGGCTTTCAACGCAGTCTGACAGCAGGAACTGCATTTGAGCAAAAACTTTGTTGCAAAGTTTAATCCTTGAATATTTACTGGGCGTTTTATTGATGGCTGACAAAGTTAGACTCCCGGCACGTAACATCTTTCGACTTTCAACTATCATAAACTGCCATGTTTTTTTAAAAAGTGTGCTATCGTTAGAGAAAGTTTTTGAAATGATTTCCAAGGAAACATGGATGTCGTCCCGATTTAGCCTTTGTCATAGTTGGTCACAATCTAATGTATGCTATTTTTTTTATTTTTATGTTTTTATCTTTCTGCATCTGAACTTATGGTTTGTTACAGATAAATATTATTTCTCTGTGTGTGAGTGTGTGTATTTGACCTACACCACCCCTCTTTGAAAGGACACACTACATTTTATTGGGAACTTATACCTGTATTTCTCATCAAATGATGCACCCTGTGTGAAACAAACACCAAACAAGACTAACAAGGATGAAAACACAGGCAGTAACATTAACCAATGGTGTAGTGGGTGGTGTATCATGCAGCCCACAGCCAGCCAAGAGCCTAAACAGTCCCAAGAATTGAGCGCAGAGCGTTGATGTTGGTCCTTAAACATCGACTCCTCATCTGCTGGAGGCCGCAATCAACACTGAAGATTGGGTCGTAGTAGATGCTGGTGTCCAATAGGCCCACTCCAGAGTCCAACAGAAGTCAGATATAATAGTCGGTTCCACGTTGAAAGCCACTGGGGGACACTGGTCAGGATTAGGAGTTGAGGTTCAACTTGCCCATTTTTTCGGCTTCAAGGACAAAACGTTCACTCCTCGTCTGTGGAATGCCCTCTCTGACCATCTGAGGGCTCCTCAGACGAATGAAACTTTCAAAATTACCTTAAAACTTTCCTTTTTAGCAGAACTTATGATTTTTTGTTAAAATTGCTGCTTTTTTGGTCATTTTTTTATATAATTATAATTATATTTTTTTCATTGATGCTTTTATCTGCTCTTACCTTGTAGCACTCTTAGATTTAATCCAAATGTAAAGTGCGTTATAAATTAAATGTATTATTATTATTGTGATTACTTGCTACCTCATAAAACCCACTCACTGATGGGTAACCACGGGAACGAGGTAATCAGCGTTAGTCTGACTTCCGCTGTCAGTGGTTATAATATTATGGCTTATCAGGAAATACCAGTTTTTACGCTGCAACCCTTCTAATGACCATCTTTCTATCATCAAAGCTGCTTTTATTGTTTTTGCTGTACATGTCTGAGTCCTCGCCCTCCTCTCTCTCTCTTTCTCTCTCTCTCTCTGTCCTTCTCTCTCTCTCAGCCCAAAAGGCACTTTTGTTTTTTCTCGCCAAGTGCTCGCTCATGTGTGAATCATCGGGTCTCTGCAGAATAGAGAGTACTGTCTAGACCTGCTGTTTTTGGACCATCCCATAAGGAAACTCTTGTTCAGATTGGGAATGAAACTAATGAAAGTGACTCAACTAAGTGAAACGACTCTTCGTCGTCAGAATACTTTACATTTCCTGTCATCATAACAGAGAAGGAGAGTTTTTTTCTCGCACTATTAGACAGTAAATCATACTAATTAGATTTTAGAGAAATGTGATGACCCCCTGTTCCCTGGATGGATGTGAGGGATACGCTCCTTCCCTTTAATCTCACATAAAGTGTAATAAAAGTGTCGGTGTATAGTACGTTAAATGGGTGGTCTCTGACAGGGTTTCACCTGGCTTCACCGTTACAACGGCCAGAAATCATTTAAATGTGACAGTGAATGTTCTTCCTCATATTCCACTTCCCATTGGGAAAGAATTAAGACTCCTCTGAAACCAATCGCTCAAGAAATTCTAACAGCTATAATCAATATTTTTATATTAACATAAAAAACTATGTGGAAAAAAGGGGGTCTCTGGTAGAGATGAAACCACGGAGTGGATAACCTGACTCTGCAGTTCTCCTCAGCTCCACGGAGCTCCAACGCATCTCTCAGCTCATTATTTTATCGGTTGATGTCCCAGATTAAGTGAAACTTCCCTTAAAATCCTTCTTTTATGCAATCAGCCAAGGTGTGAGCCTGCTGGAGCTTTTGGCAGCTCCAGAACCTCAGATCCTTTGCCCTCAGGAGGAGGTGGAGACCAGACCTCAGCATCTGTCGAATGCCCTCCCTGACCATCTGAGGGCTCCACAGACGACTGATACATTTAAAAAAAGACATAAAATTTTAAACCGTTGAAAGCTAGGTTGCTTTTTTTGAACTTTTCTGAAACGGTATGAATAACTAAAGGAATATTGAAGAGCCTGAAGCAGCCTAAGAATTTATGTAACTTTCGAAACAAAGTATATTTTTATAAGAAAAGATTATTTTAAGTCCACCTGCCGGACAGCTTTCAACCACTCGAGGGAGCATTTCTGACATTAACACATTTGAAGTAAGCCAATAGCAGTCAGGGAACATCTGCTCACACAGGCGCAATCCCGCTAACGCTAACGCCAGCCTCACTCATGGTCTCCAATCGCTAAGCATTCTGGGAAAAGCTCCATTCATTTCAATAGTTAACTTCTTATCATGAAAGGCTTAATATCGTTAAGAGTTTAAAAGAAATAGCACACATGTGGTTTAGGAGATCAACAATGGTTGAATGTTTTCTATAGCTTAGAGTAGAAGCTACAGAAAATTAAAAAGCAAAGGAGTTTAAAAGGTGTTGGAATAATAAAGGTGTGAATAATAATAATAATAATAGTAATAATAATAATGATAATAATAATAATAATAATAAAGAAAAGTAGTGATAGCAATAGTAATTAATAATTAGTGTGGATGCCTCAGCATCAGTGCATAATTCTTTGGGTTACACTCGGCCCAAGCTGTTGTTTACAGTTTTAGTAGTTTTTATGGAGAATAGTCAACGCTTTCCATCACTTGAATTACGATAATCCCCTCTGTGAAGTCACTGTGTGATCGGACACCATTCTATCAAAACCAGAGTAACCTTTTTCAGCAGTATGTGCTACAGTAGCTCTTCTTTGGGATCAGACAGTATGCGCTTGGATCAAATTTCGTAGGTACGAACCACTGCAGACCAGAAACAAACCAATAAGACCTGGAGTTCTGGAGATTCTCTGAAGCAGTAGTCTAGGACAAGCAATGTTCCCCCTGTCAGTGGTTGTAATGTAATTGCTGGTAGGTGTTATATTTAAGCACAGTGGGAGGAAACCTGAACACCCGGACTAAGAGTTGGGAATAAATTGTGATAGAATCCCTGTTGCGTGTAATATTATTCATACAGCAATGCCAACATTTCCATTAACGTAAGAAAGAAATGGCTTCCGCTTTCACCCGCAACTAATGTCTGGTAGAACTTGAGAGGCAGAGCAGCAGAAACTGAACGTAACCTCATACGTACCCTCTAAGCTCCATTTTTCCTGCTTCCAACACTTCAGTTAAATCTCCACTTGATGCCTAACGCATCCCACCTGCTGACGGGCACCATGGTAACAAGATCTTTCACGTTATCGTAACTTCCCCTGTCAGTTGTTATAATGTTATGGCTGACGGTGTATATTAACCAGAATTTAAACTTGCGCCTTTAAATTATTACACTGTGTTATAGTATTACCATTGTCCGACAGGGGAATAGCCTCAAACATATTTTTCTATAGTTGATTTTTCTTGTTGCCATGGAAACATCATTTATAAGATGAATCTGAGTGGCATTTTTGGCAAACTATACATTCTAGCCTCACCGAACCACAAACGTATATTCACCATAATACCAGGATGTTCTGTTTGATATTTTGGATGTTTCACCAACTTCCTGTTGCCTGGTTTCCATGGTAACATGCTGCTTCGGGAGACTCAAACTCATCATTCTAGCTCGGTTTACTGAAGGTTAATCATGAAGAGTGTGCTTTTAAAAAAAAAAAATTATATGACTGTAATTTTAACTTTACCATGGAAGGATGATTCACCTTGAGATGATGACGGTGGGAAGAGTCACCAAAGCAGCGTGTGATGATGAGCCAGAGACGTAAACAATGACTCACCTGGACCAGCTAGCTCACACTCTGCTATTGTGGTATTAATACTATTCACTGAAATCAGCTGTTTCTGGGATTATACGTGAAAAACCCCTCCGAGCCTTTTCTTTGAAATCGGCTAAACGCACAAACGGTAAAACAGAAGTGACATTTATATAATGTCATTTTAAGTGGATGATGTTAGCAAAACTAGCATGATTTATATCCACAGCTCTGTATGCTCCATAGGTTTATGTAATTAAAAAAGATGAACCCCACAGAACCAAAATACTTAATCTTTCACGGACCTCATTTAAATGTCTGAGTCGTTTGTAGGAGCCGGTGTCTTCATTCATTTCCGTGCGTGAAACTTTCGTGCAGGAGGACGTTTTTCTGTAGATCCGTTCAGGGAGGAAGAAGACGAAGCGGAAGAAGAAGAAGAAGAAGACACGTACATTTCTCTCACATATACACTCATTATGGATTTCAGGACTTTATTGAGCAATAAAAAATATACACCAAGGAAAATATCCTTTTTTCCCTTTATTCCCATATTGTTCCATCTCGAAATCTTCATTTAATTCTTCCAGGTGAACGACCCAAGATCCATAGCGACAGGAGGTGGAACAAAAAAATAATAAAATAGACGTAGTCGTTTGAGTTCAACAGGAGACATTGAAAACCACCGGAACAGTTTGAAAGCATCTCTGCTTGTTTCCGGGGTTCACTGGAAATAAAAAAAACAAAAAAACAAAAACATGTTTCAAACAGATTTTGGTTTTATCGGGAGTGACATCACTAACTAGGTCGTCACATCCGATTCTGCCTCTCTGTAGAGTTCTGCCAGTTTCTGGAACTCGGGCCCCCACTCGTTCAGGTAGTCATAATCCTGCTCCGATTGCGTGCCGGGAGAGTCTAAGGGGCTGATGGTCCCTGTTGGCGAGGACTGGCCCTCGTAAGCGTAGGTCTGGAGGGAGTCGTACGGCGGCACGCTGGTGTCTAAATCGGCCTCTACCAGTCTCTGTTTAATGAACTCCTGCACGTCCACCTCGTCCAGCTCCACCGACGGGCCCCGGCGGCTGCGGGGCGGGCCGCAGTGCTGCCTCACCTCCGGGCGAATGTCCCGTCTGAACTTGAGCTCCTCGGCGGCGGCTGGGTTGCGAAGGGCGATGATGTCGAAGGCTTCGGTATCCTCCTCGCCTCCGCCCTCATCGTCGTAGGTGACCACGTTCTCTCGGATGTCCTCCTCCGATATGATGAGGGGCTCCTTCTTGCTCCGCCTCAGCGTGATGAAGAGAACGACGATCGCTGCAAGACACAAAGAAGGACAAGAAATGCTTTGACTCGAATGAAACGAAGATCAAAATCAAATCAAATAACGCAACACTGTCTTGTTTACTAGAGAGGATCCGGAAATGACACGCGTCATAGAGTAAACCTCTACGATTCTATGCTGTTCGATACTCAGGGACTTTGTTGGAGTTGTCAGTAAATGTAGAGGCTGGCAAAAACTCAATCGCTCCTTTGATGTTTTAGGGTAGGAGGAACAGGAAGCGACACGTCACAGAGGGAACCTCTACGATTCAAAGCAGTTCGATACTCAGGGAGTTTGTTGGAGTTGTTGGTAGACGTAGAGGCTTGTAAAAACTCAAACACTCCTCAGATGATTCAAGAGAGGAACAGGAAATGACAAATCAACGTCCGTTTAAGAGTAGGTCACGGAGGTTGGTTTTGGCCCTTGGAGCAGGTTTGTGCTCTCTGAGTGTTTTTTCTAGTTAGTTTTGTGTTTTGTTCGGTTTGGACCTTCGTTGAAAACAAAAAGGAAAAGCTGAATGAAGCTGGGCATCTTTTTTATTTTCGATTTTGTTGAGATACAGTGTAATTTGCAGTGTAGTTTTGTTAACTTGTGTTATCTCTCCCAATAAAAACATTTAAACCAAAATGGAGATAAAGCCCCCTATAAATACCAGAATAACCATTAAAATATCGGCGGATCATTTTTTAACCGACGCGTTTGATAGTCGTAGACAAAATTTCGCCGGCGGTAAAATTGCTTTTCACAACAATTAAACTGACAAAGCGCCTTGCAGAAAGTGGGGCAGCTGAACGTGGAGCCGATGCTCAGCCACGTTTCCTGTGCTGACGCCGGGTCCCCCGGCGCCGGTGTTGTTTAATTCATAGCTCATGACAGACAAGCATGCTGTGCTTCGTAAACAGCCAACCAAATGAAGGCAAATTTTATGTGCATATTTATCCCATTTGCCATCGCCGCACTAAAACTGGTCAAGCGCTGGAGGATTGTAAATCAATAGTGCGCCGATATTAGCCGCCGCCGCCGCTGCCGCCGTGGTGATGTTCTGAAAGCAAGCTGTTGAGATAATGGCAGCATAAACATCATCATCATCATCATCATCACTATCATCACTATCATCACTATCATCATCTTCCGGAGCAATTTCAAGCTCAGAAGTAGCCAAAGCGCCATGTAAACAGATATATATCAGCATATGTGTTTTTCTCAACATGTGATCACCTCTTATATACACCGATCTGCCATAACATTAAAACAACCTGCCTTATATTGTCTAATTTCCCTTTTTTGACAACCGAAACAGCTACACAAACACTTTTCAATCAGAACCGGCATCAAAAGTTTCAGCAATCTGAGTTACAGTAGATCCTCTTTGTGATCAGATAACACCGGTTAGCCTTTGGTTCCCATGTGCATCAAGGAACCTCGCGAGAGCGAATGTATGGCAGAGTATGGTGCCCGTTCACCGCTTAGGTGACACATCTGAACCATGACACCAGAGGAAACACCGACACCGACACAGTACCGACACTTCTGTCAGAACCAGCTCTTACTTTACCTTTACCTTAACCTTGGCCAACCGTGAACCAGAACGATTCTAACAACACTGAAAGATTTTGTAAATAAAGATGTTATAAAACAGCAACTTGAATGGCAAACAGCAGATTAATGAAGGAAAGTCGCCATGCTTAACACAATTTAATATTTTTTTCTAATATTCTACCCGTGTATGCTGCCTGTTTTTGCCTGATTTAGGAGTCTGAAGCTTTGATTTGTTTGTTAATTATAAACTATCTTTGCATAAAGGGCACACTAGATTGATTTCCTGTTTCATCCTCATCAGCTTGAGGGCAGAATGTTCGTTTTCTGCCTAAAAGTTCCATTTTAACGAGATGTTATTCTGGACTTCCACTGTCTGGGTTCAAAATGTTATGACAAATTGGTGGGAATTGACTTGAATAAACATTTGGTGCCTTTTGACATTTAGAATTTCCTACGAATGTTGGAGAATAGCCTTAGCCTATCCAGCCGTACATTTGTAACAGGGAGTATTCTGTCAGGATCTCAGAAACTGGTGGATACGATTGTGTGGGATCTGTAGGGCTTTAACGGCATGCATTCAATAATTGTTCTAATCAATTTGATATATATATAGATATATATATATCTATATATATATAGATATATATATATATTTACAGTTTTAGGCATTTTTAAGATGTAATAAATGTTATTCAGACTTCATCAGTCGGCAGTTATAATGTTATGGCTGATTTGGGTTACAAAGCCAGCTGAAAGAAGATATAATACAAAGTGGCATCAAGAATTTACATATTCTCTGCTAATGAAATCATAAAGTCAAGCTTGGAGCGTTATGGTGCGACTCGTTCAGACTCTCGGGTCTAGTTATGTCCTCTCTGCCAGACGCTGAAACTAATACCCGTTCAATAAAAACGGCGTCGGCAGGGAAGTACATCTTAACAACGGCGCAATATTGAATATTTAATAATAATAGTAGCAGAGACGGTGTGATGGATCAGTGCTCCTGCAGTTTCCACTTTCTCTACTATTAAATTATATCAGATGTTGGCAGGAGGCAGAACTCAAAAGTTCAGAGGAAAAAAAAACTTTTTCTTCATCTTTATCTTCATCATATCGTCTGCAACCTTTATCTAAATGGGAATAAGGGAAGGTGCTAAAGTTTAGGAAGAGGTTTCATTATTCATAATTTGGAGGATGCAGTGATGCATTTGGATAATTTACCGTATTTACTCAGCGCCGCCGTTTCAGTCTGAATATTAACGAACTGGATTCCGAAAAAAGGAACATTCTGAATCGTGGATTTAAGCATAAGTAGGTTTTGACTAAAGGTATTCAAGCGGTTAAGTCAAAAACAAGAAGGTTTCTCAACTTTTTTCATTCAAACCTGGCCGATGTTGTCGCAAGAGTTTATGCGACCGACTTTTCCAAAAAATCCATCCAGTTCTTCCCCGCACTAAGGCCTATGGGGTATAAATCATTTGAAAAAGATCCTTGAAATACAAAACACAAGATATGCGGCAGACTTGAACGTGAACCTTCTTCTGTAACTTTTCTATACTTTGCGAGGTTACAGGGGAGCTAGCGTCCAAACTCGGCTAGCCTTTGGTAAGACCCGGAGTTCACGATGGATAAAATGCCACGCCATCCCCGCATGATCATCATAAAAGAAAATCGTGTTTAATTTAAAAAATACTACTTATTTTACACCGTGCTAACTTGATGATTCCGTTAGCCCTGGACATTAAATAGGGTCTTAACACATAAAGTAACTTTTTCACCTGTTTTGCGTGTTTTTTTTTGTTTTAGGAGTGTGTGTTTAAGGCAACAGCACCAGAGGTGAACCCATACATGGAGAAACCTACCTAGAACTTTCTTGCGGTGATGCGATGGAGCCAGTCGGGTAAAACAAAAATGAAGCGAAGTGAAGAAATCCATTATGGAGTAAAAATGTGCTTGACTCTCCCTACGACTGCTTTAATTACACACATTGATGTATTTCATTGTCCAGCGCCGTTCTCTGCCTGTGTTTCTAATGAAATGTCCCGCTACCTCTATAACATTAATCTACGGTCGGAAGAAAAAGCAAAAATCCCTTCACTCCACCTGCTGCAGTTGTACCCCAAGTGGGGTTACGGAGGTCGAAAAATGCAATTTGTGAGGGACAGTGCTTATCGCTCCACTTGTTTAAAGCCGCCAACGACCCAATGCAGGGATGTGAGTGTGCGAGCCGAGCCGGGGTCAATCAGGGTGAGCAGAACTCGGAAATAGAGAATGTTTTAAAACTTTTTCTTTTTTTCCCCATTTACTTCCTCCCCGCATGCCGTTTCCTGCCCTCAAACTCTAGAGTTGAAAAACGTTGCTGTCGTTTGGAGGTAAGCGGCCGGAATATCATGAAACCTTTGAAACACCTTTTATAATTTTCCATCCACGGGTCACGCTCTACTCGTATATGTGGTTCACTCTCTTTCGCCGGACTGAGCGGAACATAACGTCCTGCTCTCTCCGCATTAATGCTCCCCCAACAGTCCATTCAGATCCTCTCATATCAGGGCAAAACCGAAAACTGTTTGCTGTTATAGCATCATGGGGCGTTACTTCGGTCTCCACATATTTATTTGCAGTCGCAGAAGTCTCATTGAAGACGACTCATTTGCGTCGTAAGTGGGAGATTGGGCGATATTACAAAGTAATGGGTCCCATGTTTTACGCTGGATGTAAAGTCGATCACAGAACACCGGTGTCTTTGCTTGTTTACTGATGAAGAAGACGACATTTTCACACCGAGTTTCCAAGATGTGCAGCAAGTGTTGATCTTGAGGTGCATTATCTGGGACTGAGACCAGGTTTTTGTTGGTAAACGTAACTCTTATATATGATATGATGGAATCATCGCCGCCGCAGATCCTTCGTGTTAACAAGATAACTAAAAACTATTCAATGGATCATTTTCAAGCTTTATACCCACATAGACCTTAGTGTGAGGAACAACTGGATTGATTTTATGAGAAGTCTGTAGTATATACATTTCTGACACCGGCAGGAGCCTCCAAAACCTTGGGGCGGCTTTACTCAGTGGGTGGAGCAGATGTCCCTCAACCGGGAGACCGGGATTCGTGCCAAACCCCTGATGCAACAGGCCGGGGGTCCTTGAGCAAGACCCTGAAACCTCCGCTCCCCGGCTGCTTCAAAGGCGGCGCCCACTGTTCCCTCAGGGGTGGGCTGAATGCAGAGATAGTTTTCACAACGTTGTACTGTGTAAAATGTGATAAATATAGGAAATATTCTTATTAATATTAAAAGTTTTGGGGCTCAAATTCTCAACTGTTGGTCCGATTTAGTCCCAATTCAGTGGACATGAATCCACTTGAGGAGATCTATCAAGAACATATGATCTTTTAGTCTAATAGTTCATATTTAATCACTGGGGGGAGAATTTTTAAGAAGAAATCTATTTTTCGGACATAACTTCACATTTAATCTGAAGGCTACACTCAAGGTAATTGCTTGTACAACAAAGGTGATGGGGGGCTTTTCTGGGATCTACCCTTGCTTTATAATCTGTAGCTCACATGATTCATCAGGTTTGCAGCAGAAACTACTTTTCTTGTTCCTATGCATTTCTAAAAGACGTAGTTATAAACCTAGCAGGAGCGAGAAATCCGTTTTTGAATAAATTGAAACGTACTTCAATTCTGAAAGATTTTATCTCCTCAGATGAATTTATCTGAAGGATCGCCGGACTGTGTGTGGATCCTCTTATACGCAAACAGAGTATAATCTAAATAACGGCCAAAACGTTTACTCTAAATAACAGAGAATCCCATGTGATCTCACTAAACGAACCAGCAAAAAATACTCAATTCTAATGGAGATCTTTATAAATCGGACCTTCTCCATTCATCTGGTTCTTTCACGCTTCTGCTTGGCCGTCAGTCCTCACAGTTCCATTAGCCTCATCAGAGTCATCGGCCACCACCACCACCAGTATCCGGATTTCAGATGGGGGGGATACAGCATGGTGCCACTCAGGCGAGAGACCCTCTGATCGTTCAATACCTTTCGATTATGACCAGAATTCGAACCGTGTTTTCAGTCAGTTTTAAAAGCGCCCTGCATTTAGTGTCTGCAAATCTCGATCCCTTGAGAGATAATCTTGACTCAGTCGGACTAATATTGGCTTTTTGAAAATCTTTCTCTTGAAAACTATGAAATTAAAAGAATAGACTCTCCTATCGAATAAGGTCTTCAAATTAATAGAAATGTCCTTTTTGAAGTGAATTTCATTTCATTTCGAGTTCATTCTCCATTTAGCTGGGTGTATATTTAATCCAATTTCTCTCTCTTTGCCCAATTAGTACAGTAGTACTTCAACATTTTATTCAATAGTAAAATAATATAAAAAATGGTAAAATGGGAATAATAATCTAGTTATTACTAGAATATTTAATGGTGTGTTTAAAGACCATTATGAACTGAGTCAGCTTGTGGTCCTCTCTGGGTTGCTGCAGGCTAAAGCAGGAATTACTTATTAGAAGCACAAAGATAAACCACGGACATTAAACCGAATGAAGTCTATCAAACACAAATCACTGACTAACAAAGATGTGCTAGAACTAAATGATCGTAGAACCATGTATGTATGTGTTTAGTCTGCTTCCTTCTCAGCACGGCTCATAATGTGGCATCAGGCAAAACTATTGATTTTTAAGGCATAAAGCTTCAAAACAAGGGTTTAAAATATTCATTTTTTGAGGGATTGATATTCAAAATAATACCAGTCCAACTTCTAACGTCTCCAATGCAACGTTTATAATCGACCTGTCCTGGATTGACCACTTCAACGAAGACTTCCGCTCAGCTTTACTCTGCTTTTTGTAGTTTTCATGAAAAATGTGCTCAGCAACTGTGACAGGGGCTGAACTGTGGCGATTTTAGAGGGTCAGAGTCTCTTCAAAACTACAGGTCTTGATGAGTGCTACTTGTCTGCAGTGGTTAGTACCTACATAAGTGTCAAAGAAAGGACGAATGGGGAACCGGTTATAAGGTCATGGGCACCCAAGGCTGATTGGGGAGTGAAGGCTAGGAACGCTACTGTATCGCAAATTGTTGAAAATTTGATGCCGGTTCTGGTAGAAAGAGGAAACAGATCATAGCTCAAACTAGGCCTATGCTGGAATCCCTGACAGCAAGGATATATCCCCAAAAAGTCCCCAATCACCTGTGTTGTACAAGCAAAACGCTTGATTGAACTTCTCAAATTCAAAGTGACTTTGTGTCCGGAAAAAAAACTGTATTTTCGGTCGAAAAAGGGTCCCTCAAGGGCGTAAAGCATGATATATTAGAGTGAAAATGACATATTAAGCCAGAGCTCCTTGGGTTGATTTTACAAGCACCAAATCTGGACTAAATCGGACCAATACTTAAAAAGTTATGGCCGAAAACCAGTTTTTTTTCGTAGAATAAGGAACCCTCTTGTGATTACAGTGTGATTTATTAGAATGAAACATATAACATATAAAAGATAGATCTCCTAAAGTTTATTCGATCTTGCCAAATTTGGACTAAATTGGTAAACGATTAGGAAGTTATGGCCGAAAATCAGTGCTTATTTGGGAAAAAAGTCACTCTAGCTGGAAAAATACAAACTACTGGAGTAAAATATGATGTACAAGATAGATCTCTTTGAGTCGATACATATGCATCAATTTGTGCTAAATCTGATCAACGGTTCGAAAGTTATGGCCGAGAAATCAGTGCTTTTCATAAAAATGGCTCCCCCTAGTGAGTGAAATATAAAGAATTTGACCTTTCACCCTATTGAAGCAAGATATTATCTATATACACAAGTTACATCTCCTCATATCAAGAGTGCAACCCATCCTCGGAAACACAGAGGATAAAGACAGAGTTTGGTACATGACATGCGAGAAAAAAGATTTTGCATATCATTAGCGTAGCACGGCTCTTTAGCGCCCTATCCCAGCAGGAGCGCCACCTTGACCTGCAGGAAACTCCAGCTCTGAAAACGCTGCCGATGATTGATTGTTAAAGGAGTGGAATCGGATTTATTTTGACTGCAGAATCTGAGGCGTCGCCGGGTGATGGGTTACCACATCTGGGTGATGCTTCTTCTGGCTGGAAAGTGTGTGTAAACAAAGCAACAACAGAGACCAGAGAGAGGAGAGAAGGTGTGAAGAGGCGGTGACTCTTCCTGTTTGTCTCTTCTCCGCGGTGATTAGCGATTCAGTGCGTGCCTCTCGCTCCAGACAGCGGCGACGGCCTTTTGTTTTGCGTCAGCCACGGGGTTGGGCATGGAAGAGGAGCACGGCGAGCATGAATATGCATAACCTTCACGCGCTAATGTCTACACACAGTCAGTGAAGAGAGGGGGTGACGGCGTGTTATTAGACAAATCTGTCTAATAGCACGTGTAATCATTTGAGCTGCAGAAGAAGAAAAAGACCAGCAACATCCTCTCAGACGCTATTGATTCTGGAGAATTTATGAGTTCAATTTGAGCGCTGATTCTGCCTTATGTGGCCATTCATTCAATTATTTCCCCTCCAAAGTTGAATGAATCCCCACAGGGTGGCAGTTTTTTGACATGTAGTGTAAGATTTCATGTTTGATTGTTTGTTGTTCTGTGAAATGATGTTTATAATTTGTAAGGTATAGAAAGATTCATTGCGATACTCGAGTTTGTTGTGTTCTGTTTCGGAAAGCGGCTGAGTTGTTATATCTAATACTAACTGGCTAATTTGCTTGACTTTGGTAATGCTAATTGCTATGCTAATGCTAGTCTGTTATGCCAATGCAAGCGTGCCAATCAATGTTAATGCTAGCTATGTTATGCTGAGTTAATTTTCTACCCTATGCTAATATGCATATCTAATTAGCTATGGTAAGCTAATTTGTTATGCTACTGCTATTATAAAATTATAATATACATTTATTATATCTGATGCCAGCTAATTTA
This sequence comes from Lophius americanus, assembly GCA_037951165.1. Classification (NCBI taxonomy): domain Eukaryota; kingdom Metazoa; phylum Chordata; class Actinopteri; order Lophiiformes; family Lophiidae; genus Lophius; species Lophius americanus. The sequence continues at coordinate 1,079,740 of JBBDHG010000081.1, forward strand.
AAATACTCTGGTAATGCCAAATGCTATGATAAAACTTGCATGTTATGCTAATGCCAGAATGCTATCTGCTATTAATGCTGACTGAGCTACATATTGTATGCTACGCTTATATGCTAAACTAATTAGCCTTGCTAAGCCAGCTTTGCTACTGCTTGTATATTATGATAATGTAAATGTATTACGTTAATACTAATATGCTAAGTTAGCAGGCTATGCTAATGGGCTAATACATTGCTAGAATATATTTCATATATTCCTCTTTATATAGTTGATTCATTGTATTTCAGACCGTACAACTCTCTCACATGTGACAATAAGTGGTTGCGCCGAATCTCTGCGTCTATGACCTCTCTGATCGGGGTCCCACTGCAGATGAGAAACTGGATGAGTTTACTCACTCAGTCGTTGAAAGGAACACCATTGTGGCGGCGATGGAGCAGCATGACATGGTTTTCATCAAACCGCCGGTGTTTATGGTAACGAGGCATGTTTGTTTGTTTGTTTCTGTGCTGGTGACACGGATGTAGCCATGTTTCTTGATCAGGTTTGCACGCATCTGTCACCCATGAAATCAACACAGAACATATCTATGAAGGCTGTCATCACATTCCTTCACGCTTGTCCTTTCTTTCTGCTTTTCTCCTCCCAACATGCAATGCCAGCCACGGAGTGAAGGCGATGGAGGCTCGGCCGCGGTGCAAGAGAGCAGTACTGAATTTCAAATCAACAACTACGACTTTTGTTATTGGAGCCGCCAGTCTTCACCTGAAGACGGTTAATTCTCCTTCCTCTCCAACTCTGCAATCTCAATGTGCCTCGACGTCTGTCTTTCTCGTCGTCTTCGTTCTCTTATGTCCTTCGAATGGTTTTCCTTTCTCCTTCCTACCCCCCCCCTCTCTCTTTCCCAACTCTTTCCACCTTTATTCGGAATTCTGCCGTTGTCCTCACGTGTCTATTCATCCCTTTCTCCTCCTCTGCCCTTGTCAAAACCCTTTCCACTCCCGCCTGCTCCTCCATGGTTCACCTCCTCCGTCCGTGCCCCCAGGACTTTTGCCCCAAGGCGGTCCCTCCCCCGCGGCCGCTGCCCCGACTTACCCAGCAGGATGACGATGCAGAGCAGAATTGCGATCAGAGCTCCCGTGCTGAGGCCGGCGGACGAGAGGAACGCCTCGCTCTGGCACATCCTGATCCGTCCGTGACGGTGACACGGGCAGACTCGCAGTGTCAGGGTGCTGGTACCGCTCAGGGACGGCTCCCCGCCGTCCCAGACGACAATGGGCAGCTCGTAGAGCTCCTGTGTCAGGTGGTTGAAGCGCCGTCGTCTGGCGATGATGCCGGCCGTGCTGTCTGCAACAGGAAACAACGAAGATGTTTGAGAGAAGCTGGACGTAACTGGATGATCTATTAATGCAAACGGACTTTCAGAGTAACGGTTAGAATAATCAGACAAAAGGAAAAGATAAATCCCCTCCAGAACATTTACCATTAGAAACCCTACTTTCAGACCGAGCGCTGGCACTTACGTCGGAGCGCCCTCCTTATTATCGAAACACTTTCATTTTCCTGAAATGCTATTTTGAAGCTGAATTCTAAAATCATGTAGAGTAGCCGGTGGAAGGTGGGCTTTTTATTGGTAGATTCTTTGGGTTCTAGTCGCAAAGAGGATGTCAAAATCCCCGAATTATCTGCAACCCGTCATGGCCGATAATCAGGATAAACAGTGTACCAATCGAGCACTTCAACTTCTTTTTTTTTTTTCAACATGAATGGAGTCTAGATAGTTTTATATTGGCTGAATGGTTTGCTGAAGCTATTAGTTTTTAGCCCCCGTTTACACAGTTATAGGTAAAAACACAAATTCAGAAAAACCGTAGAGTGCTGTAGTATGCATGCCAGGCCACTAGTAAAAAAAAACGAAGAATAAGACCGACGGCTGGTGTTGAGACGAGATCACCTGCCATTGTTTTCGTTAACGTTCAGTCTGCGAGCGGCTATCGAGATGACAACATGTTAGCAATTAGCAAGTTGGATCCTGTTGTAACTGTTTTCATAAAAACTGCAATTTTGGTGGGTTTATGGATGATTGCAATTATGTTACCTGTTTTAAAATGTTCTGCAATTCCAGGCACCCAGATCCCTGTCGCTGGGTAAATTAAGGGCCAAACTAAAACAAATAGTTACTGTTTAATGAGAAAACCACATTTTTGTAAATACTGACAATTTTACAATTATCTTGTTGCATGAAGTAATGTCATTGCAGTAAAGTGGTGTAATTGCTGTAACGTGATGTCATGGCTGTCAAGTGGCATCGTTGCTGTCAAGTGATATTGTTGCTGTCAAGTGATATTGTTGCTGTCAAGTGATATTGTTGCTGTCAAGTGGTGTCACTGCAGTAAAGTGGTATAATTGCTGTGAAATGAAGTCATTGCTGTCAAGTGGTATCGTTGCTGTAAAGTGATATTGTTGCAGCAATGTTGTGTAATTGCAGTACAGTGGTGCCATTGCAGTAAAGTGGTATGATTGCTGTATAGTGGTGACATTGCTATAACGCAGGGGCACTGCAGTACAGGAGTGTCATTGCTGTAAAATAGTAACTTTGCTATAAAGTGGTGCCACTGTTATAATGTTTTCACTGCAGTAAAGTGATGGCGCTGCAGTAAAGTGGTGTAATGGCTGTGAAGTGATGTCATGGCTGTCAAGTGGTATTGTTGCTGTAAATTGATATTGTTGCAGCAATGTTGTGTCATTGCAGTACAGTGGTGCCATTGCAGTAAAGTGGTATGATTGCTGTATATTGGTGACATTGCTATAACGCAGGGGCACTGCAGTACAGGGGTGTCAGTGCTGTAAAATAGTAACTTTGCTATAAAGTGGTGCCACTGTTATAATGTTGTTTCACTGCAGTAAAGTGATGGCGCTGCAGTAAAGTGGTGTAATTGCTTTGAAGTGATGTCATGGCTGTCAAGTGGTATTGTTGCTGTAAAGTGATACAGTGGCTGTAAACTTGTGTCATCGCAGTAAAGTGGTATAATTGCTGTAAAGTGGTGACATTGCTATAATGTGGTTTCACTGCAGTAAAGTGGTGACACTGAAGTAAATGGTATCATTGCTGTAAAGTGGTGCCACTGCAGTAAATTGGTGTTTTTGATGTAAAGGGGTGTCATTTATCTAGAGAAGTGTCATTTTTGTAATGTGGTGTCATTGCTGTCAATAATAGTGGTGTAAAGTAGTTTGGTTGCCATAAAAAGGTGTTATTTGCTGTAAAATGCCTTAATATTAAGTGCGGTGTTACCGTAGTGATTTTTGGAGTATGGGTTCCTGAGCCCAGTATTGAAACCAGTACCAGAATCTGTTTGGCACTGCCCTCAACTTGCAAATAGTTTCTTTCTGAGAATCTGAGGCTGGTGGATTTGTGACTGTGTCTCTGCCTCCCTGTGCTCCAAGGCTAATTAACTTCTGAGGAGTTCATTAACTGTTTTCATGTGCTGCAGAAGAGCGTTTGACCTTGGCCTCTGCAGAAACGCTGTCAGTGGAACACGTCATTTAAAGTGCAATAAAAAAAAAGGTGACTTTGAGGAGAAGAAAAGTCAAATGATGAGAGAAAGGGAGGGGTTTATGAGAAGATGAGCCAATAAACAAACGTGTTAAAGGAGAAAAGGAGATGATTGCGTGACGATGCCAGACGTCTAGCTGAACTTTTTCTAAATCTCTATTATACACAAGAGTATTTTATAAACGCAAATACTCCTTTGATGAACGATGTTCTAAATTAATGATAATTACCAGCACCGCTACCCCGAGGTTCCAGCCCCCTGATGTAAAATGGAATAAGTAGAAAACTCTGGCTCCAGTAGTGTAGAGGAGGCTGGAATAGAGCCTTCAGCGCATGTTGTTTGGTTTCCATCCCATCTTCATGACAAACACGTCTGAATGATGATGCCCTCGGTGGTTAATGTACTTTTATTCTGACGAGTATATTAGCAGCGGAGAATACGCTAAGAAAACAGTCAGGCGGATAGAAGCACATTCAGCCCCACGCAGCGAGAGCAACAACAGAGGCTACAACTCCGTTAGGGCTCCCATCAGGCAGCAGACGGCGTTTTTGGGCCATGAATCCCAAAACGGGTTTGGCAACACCAGAAAAAACTGAGAACCAGCCGAAATGTTCTCAAGGGATAAAATACAGAAACTACCAGTGACAAAAAAAGAAGGAAACCAGCTGAAAGAAGTTCAAAGACGGAACCTGGAACGTTTCACTGAATGAACCTGGACTGTTTCACTCTATGAACCTGGACTGTTTCACTGTATGAACCTGGAACGTTTCACTGAATGAACCTGGACCGTTTCACTGTATGAACCTAGACTGTTTCACTCTATGAACCTGGACCGTTTCACTGTATGAACCTAGACTGTTTCACTCTATGAACCTGGACTGTTTCACTGTATGAACCTGGATTCCTAGATTAGTCTAGCTAGTGAGCCTGTTTCAACGTCACAGTGATCTTTTTGATTTGCTCGAATAAATCCAGACTGTTTCACTGTCTGTTTTTGAAACCGTCTGGGGAAACTGTTTCCACATGTTTTGGATCTGATCCGGTTAGAGGATTCCTCATCAGACACTGAATTCTTGAAGGTTTTGTGGGAGCGTTTCCCTCAGCAGCTCCCCACTTCTCTCCAAGATTAGAATCTTAAATGTTTAAACCAACAGGGACAACAACTGATCAACCACCTCTTACATGTTGGTTTCAACCAATACGACCGGGTGACTCACGTACCTTGATGCCTCACATGAAGGAATGGAAACTTGCGAATGATATAAATATACACACATCTTAATTTGGAGATTTGTTGAATGTTGCTCAGAGTAACCTTTTTCTTCCCACCCAGCAAAAAAAGAAAAAAAAAACTCCACCATGCTGCACCACCGCGCCACCGCTTTGAGACCTCACCTCCCACTCCAATCTCTGCTCCATCTACGAATAATTATAATGATCGACAGTCGGAATGACAACACGTACTTCAAGCTTTATTAAGTCAGACTCGCAGTATCGCCATATCAGGAAGCAGATGGGTGAGGCAGGGGGTGGAGGGGTATTGAGTGAGTGGAGTGTGAGAGATGCAAATAACAAGCCGGAGAGATGGGGAGAAGGATGGTGAGAGAGAGGGAAGGGGGAGAAGGTGGAGAGAGAGAGAGAGATAGAGAGAGGGCGAGAGGGAGAGAGAGAGAGAGAGAGAGAGAGAGATGGCGTTCACCATCCGAACCTGCGCACCCTGAAGCAGAGACCTATGCAGCAGGGCGGCTTGTACGGACCTGAGCGAGGAAGTGCACATCAATTATGTCATGCTAATTCATCACTGAACCGCCTCTCGTCGCAGGTGGGGGGCCGGGGGGCGGGTTGTTGATTAACACGCAGTGAGATGGGCCATCTGCAGCTGCAGCGACTTTGCATAAGATGTGATTCCACGGCTGTTGTCCGTACATTCTCACTAAAAACTGCTGGGTTACCAAAGAAAGCCCGATGCTGGGTCAGCGAGGTGCCGACCCAGCCACAGGTTTGATTTGGGTTTGCGGTTTTGACCCAGCATGTTGGATTAACTTTTCTACACAAAAACTAGGCTTACGCCGTCGCCCCCAGCATCAAGGGTTTATCCCCAAAAAGCTCCCGATCCCCCGTGTTGTGTTTGTCTATCCGGGCTTAAAGCCCGCTAGATTTGTTCCAGATACCTGATAGAATATCCTCATGGTTTAAGAATCCCGAACCAGCTCTCCCCGAAACCCCGTCTTTGGTTTCTTGTTACTGTGCTAGGTAAAAAAAAACATTCAGTTGCTTGGATTGAAGTCACCCCCAGGGATTTCTTTATTATTTAATTTGACTAGAACAACCAATAAGAGCTTTATTTGATGTTTACAAAATAATATAAAAACGTAATGTCCACTCAGTGACTTTAATTGCATTTTATACGATTTATTTGGATAGTAATAAAAGGCAAGAAACTTAACGAATCCTTCTCAGATAAAATAGTACGAGAAGCCAAACTAATTCTATACGTATTAAATAATAAAACCTGAGAAAGATCTGATGGCAGGGATTCTTTTCTTTGTCGATAGCAACGGAATTATCAGCTTTTTCTCATGATGTGGGTACAGATGGAAAGAGGCACTTTCCATCTGTAGTGTCGGTCGCCTGTTTACGTGACCTGTGACCTTTTCCGACCCGGTGTTTACACGCGTCGACTCACCTAATCGGAAACTTCTTGGGAGCCATCTACGAAGGATCGGCTCTTCTTATTTTACTGTAGATGGTATACCATGTTGTATTTGTTGCCAGGTAACTCCTGTAAAGTATATTTCCACTCTTAACGAGACAACTTGGTTGGATAAAGGTAAAATAAAAAAAATAAAAATGTGTGGGTTCCTTTTTTTTTACTTTAACACCTCTGCACATTTTCCTTCGTCAGAACCGGCATTAAACTGTTCCTCCATCTGGACTACAGAAGCTTTTGTGTGGGATCGGACTTCAGAGGAAAAGCCCTCGCTCCCCGTGTCCATCAATGAGAGAACACCAAACAAATTTTATGGTTTTGATCTTGGTCAAAGTCGCCCTGATTCTTACCCTCCCCCATTTTTTCTGATTGCGACGCGTCGACTTCACGAGAAGAGGTTCTGTCCGCTGTCTAATATATGCCACCCTCTGACAGGCGCCATGGCAACAAGATAATCAAAATCATTCTGGCTTCACCTGTTCAGTGGTTACATTGATATGGCTGATCGGGGGGATGTTGAGTAGAGCTGAAAAAGATATATTGGCGTTCTCAGAGTCGAGAAAAAAGTCTGAGCTCAACAGGATATGATATTTGCATGAAGCAAAAACAAAAAATAGGACAAAACCAGATTACTGGTGTGCATGCGAACACAGTCACTGATCTGATCCTTTATATTTTACAGATCATAGATATTCACGTCTTACTTGCGCCTGCGTTACAATTCTACAAAAAAACAGGCATTAATGCTCCCATTCTCATGCAAGTCCCAACCCCGGGTGTGTTAAGCCGGAATACGAGCCGCTAAGTGGCAAATTGCCTGATTTGAACTTTTCCAAAAAGCATTAGCATGCCAGGTGAAGTACCAGAGAACTTTTCTATCACGTCTGCATCACCGCCTCTCCATCTGGAGATAAGACGTTTCCTTGGATTTTACAGCAGCAGGAAACTCGGATGAGCAGTATCGTGGAGATTCTCCTCCAGAGGGATCTGCGTGGTCAACGGGAGTTTGTCTCTTGATTTAAACTTTTTAACTCTTTGATGTCCCGCTCCGATGTTTGGTTGAGCTCATTTGAGTTACGATTTCTATTTGAAAAACGTGACTGAAGCTGTTTATAATGCGATCCAGCGGGAGCATGTATATGTGAAAAAAGTAAGGGGCCAATGACGGACCCCTGAGGGACACCACTGTTCAAATTCGATAAATTGAGGTTCCTTTTGGCCGTATTCAAGCATGTTAGGTTTTACTAAACAGAATTCTGTAACTCATATGACCAGAAAAAGTGGGTCAAATAGTTTTCTTCAAAGGTTCTTTTTCAAGAGGTTGAGATAATTCAAAGTGAGTATTTTCCATGAAACAAAACATTTTGTTAATGAAATAAGTCTTATATTTCTTCATTATCTTTACTGTTAAAAAACATGCCTGATCAAACTTTTTGACATTATACGGTAAATCTAGAGTATTTTTTGGATATTAAATGAACAAATGCCACAAAGAAATAAAATATTTTAAGAAATCGTTTTCCCATATTGTCTTTTTCTTGGTCAGGACGTTAATGGGTCAAAATCTATTATTTCATGTTTCACTTTTTATTTCGATATCTTGTGAAGGAGTCTCCCTGTAACACAAACATTCTGTACTGTGATTAATAATAGAAGACAAAGAGAGGAAAATACACCGACCACGGACACGCGACGCGTCTCTGCAGACGTAACAGCGGCCTACACATTCACCGCCGCGCCGGATTCCTCCTCAACTTTGGTGGGTGGCTGGAGGTGCTGGTGATGGACCTCTCCAGCTACCAGCTGAAGCATAAGGCGGCATGTGATGGCTCCTATTTGTGGAGGAATGGATATCATGGGTGTCATTCTAAAGGCGGGACCATGACTCCATGCTTATAAATATGAAGGAGATGCAGGAGCCGAAGGTGTTTGAGTTCAAAACTATCGTTCTGGCTGTTTATAGAAGTAACTGTTTTTGTTAGGAACGTATTCATTTTTAAACGTCTTTCCCTGAAGCGAATGGGCATTCACCTCATAACTTTGATTACTTTATTTTTATAGCACTGATATGTAATAAAGTGAGGAATGAGCAAATAAAAGGGTGTGTGCTCAGGCAGGGAATGGCCCTGAGGACCACCAGCGAGGGTTTGAGATGCCTGTTCATCCATCCATCCATTTAATTTGGGTCGCGGTAGCAGCTGTTTAAGCAGGGATTTCAAGACGTCACCCTCTGCAGCAACACTCTCCCAGCTCACCCTGGTGGATAACGAGGCATTCCCAGGCCGGATGAGGTATAGAGCCTTTCCACCGAGTTTTAGGTCTACCCCGGGGTCTCCTCCCAGTTGGATGAGGATACAAGTGGCTGAAATGAGCTTCCTTCGTAGGCTGGCTAGGCTCAGCCTTAAAGATAAGGTGAGGTGCTCAGACATCCGGAGAGAGCTCAGAGTAGAACCGCTGGTCCCTCGCATCGAAAGGTGCCAGTTGAGGTGGTTCGGGCGTCTGATTAGGACGCCTCCCTATGGGGGTCTTTCAAGCACGTCCATATGATGCCTGTGTGGATAACACAAAACTATTAAAACAATCTAGTTGTTCCCTTTACAGATCCTATTGTAAAAGGAGACCTCCTGTGGAAGTGAGTTCCATTACGGATGTATTTAGAAAACTAAGTTGTGCAACAGGAGATGGAAGTACAGCCATGAATTGCATTTAGAAGTAAGTTCCACATGTGTAACCGAGGCGCCTTAAGAAGTCATGTCCAGTTTTCTTCTCACTTTAAGTCAGAGTGAGATTCATATAAATAACCATTCCCACTGGACTCTTATCGAATATGCAATCTCTGTAAATATATCAATTCTTGCATGCAGTCAATAACCCCCGCTGTAACTACACAGCTGATATCGCTGATTCAGTCCATTCACACATATTTATAATATGCATATTAGTCACACATTGAGTATTAGTCATTTTAATTCGCTTATTGATACCTTCTTCTGCATGGCCATATTCTAACAACTGGACCATCAATTTAACTTCTCCCTCCTAATTACTGCCTATCGACGGTATGCAAGGAGGTCCGTAAATGAAAATTTAATAAACTTTGTTCAATACTGGCCTCTTTCAGCAATTATAGCCATTCATTGGCTACTATTTGACAAATCACAAAACACCAATAGAGTCCAAATCTCCAAATGAAGCCTTTCTTACAACAACTACTGTTTATTCCTCTTTTTAAGAAAGGTTTGCTGACTTTATTGATATCTCACTGGACCTGAAGTCACCCGGACCGCCATCATCAATATGGCCAAGCAGTGGATGTCTAGACATCATTCAGTGTCTAGTTTGAATCAGCCTCCAAACCGGACAGGAGCAGAATGCAACAGCCCATCAGGACAGCAGAAAAAAACCCATCTGTGTCTATCTACTCGCCATTCAGGACGTGTCTCGGTTTGGAAAAGGGCAGGAGAAAATCACAGCAGACCCGTCACAGACTGGACACAAGCTGCTCCAACTTACTCCTGAACTTGTAGATTATTATTATGATGCTGTTCCTATGCCTACTGCTGTGTGCCTATATTGAGATCAATATAAAACTGGGCCTATGGTATTGTCCCCGAACAGAACAGGTTAGCTTAAAAATAACCCTGAAAAGCCCCCTACCCCCTGCATTGTCCAAACAATTCCTTTGATTGAACCCCTCAAATAAATGCCAAGTTATGTCCGAAAAGTGTTCTTTGAAAAAAAAAAAACTCCCCCTAGTGATCAAAATATGAACTCATCGAGTAAATACGTGATATATTCAATATAGATCTTCTTGTCGCCATTCATGGGATCAACGGTTATGTCCCAAAAACTGTGTGTTTTCATAAAAAAAGCTTCCTCTTGTATGTAAAATATAAACTAGTGGAGTAAAACGGGATACATACAAGATAAATATTCTTATATCCATTCATACGCAACAAATTTGGACTAAATCTGAATAAAACTTTAGAAATTATAGCCCGCAATGTTTTGGAGATGAAGCTCTCCGTGCACAAATCATGCTTCGTCAGCAGATAATTGGTGTTTGCCAAGAAGTCTAACACCCGCTGCAAGTGTGAATGACATAAAATCTAATTAAACGTCCCTCGTATTAATTGTTTGATGGTGCTCTCTTATATAGGGAAGTACACAACCTACCTTTTCCCGGAATCAATCCGTGTCTTCTTTTAAAAAGTTCGTAGTAACGAATAATCGTGTTATGCAGCGGCAGCGTCGATAACGATTCCGTAATATCCCGAACTTTTCGGGCATACAACCAGATTCAGACCCCTTGTAATTACAAGCATAGTCGGCAAATGAAACTGATTTTGCTTCTTCTCTTCTACCCAGCAACTTGTGCATGGTCGGTATCCCCTCATCTAAAATGTAAGCCAGAATGTGTGCAAGCATAATTGCAAGACAACATAATTAAAGGACGATATTTTGTACGGAAACAAATGGGCCATGCATGTGGAGGTAATAATCAATACAGAGAAAACAAACACCATCCTTAAGTAAAAGAGCCTGTGTTCAATAAGGATTAGCCCGACTGAGTAAGGCTTAGTTGAACAAAACATGCCCTGAAGTGACAGCAGATATCTGTTAATGATCTGGCTGCTTGTTAAGGAAAAAAAAATGTTTTGCGTACTGCTTTGACACTTTCTCAGCGTCCCATTTTTTTTGCTTCCATAGGGTTGTGTCTTGTGTATATGAGTTAATTATGTGCTGGCATGTATGCTTCTGAAGCAGCAATCAGAAGGGAATGCAGAAGACTATTATTATTATTATATCACTCTAGTAGGCAGGAACAAATTGGTCCACCAGCGACTGCTGAGGTATCAGCAGTCGCTTTTTTGTTGTTGTTTACATTAAGTTATTAAGGGAAAAGAAAAAACTTGAATAATATGCTAATCCATTACTTCGATGTGAGATTGTGATTTTACCTGTTTTGACAAAACCTGCACGGCACAAGCTGCTCGCTCCTCTTTGCACAAATCATGCCGCTTCAGCAGATATTGCTTGTTTGGGAGGAAGTGTAACAACCGTTGCAAGTGTGAATTACATAAAATCTAATTAAACGTCCCTCGTATCAACGGCTTGACGTTGCTTTTTTTTTTTTTTTACGTGAAAGAGATGATTAACTGTAATATTATAAGGTCTTCTGTATGAATGCTGGGAAAGGGAAGAAAAAAAAGATGCCTTCAGATATCAGTGATCTATTTAAGTATGCGGGTTATTTTGAGATCCCAGCCTCTGTTTAATTGCCTCCTTAGAACCAAATGTCATCACAATGTGACAGATAAGGAGATCATAGAGGCATTCAATTTCCAGCCATTGTAAAGTAAGGCATAGTCAAGTTGAATTAATATAAAGGGGCTTTTAGCACAACAGGTTTCTCTTAAAGTGCTTCCCTGCAGACCATGAATGCATACTCACAAGCATCTCCTTTGTTTCCCAGCTTTAATGGCGTTTGATACGTCGTAGGAGTCTGACCTGCATTTCCGGCAAATCATGTAACGCGTCAACTTCTTCTCAGTGTCTCCTCCTTCATCAAAGAAATATCAGAATGCAAGAAAGAGAAAAGGCTTTGGCTGATTCCCCTTTCTCATAGCCACTCAGGTGCTAGGCTGATTTCCATCAATTTTCTTCACCACCTGTCGGGGTCGGAGGCAAGGCAGTGTGGGTAGCTGGTGCTGGAGTGTACCAGATCTATGTACGTGGAATGGCACTCCTCTGAGCGGTACCCGGGAGAGTTGGTCTCTCCTCTATGCATAACATTGGTTCCAGAACCAGAACCCGGAGAGGGGCAACATTGATTTGTTCTGTGTTTAACAGAACTGCGTATGAAAAACAGAGATAAGATAACAGAGTCGGTTACTGCTTCCCGAAAAACTGCCAAAACCCGCACAGAGGCATTAAAGATCCAACTTCCTGAGAACCCATTGTGAGTGCAATGTACCCGAGGAGGAAAAGGAGGTCATGAGAGAGTTAGTCATGTGAGTGACTGAGAGGGATTTTCTTCAGTTGCACAACAACAGAGGGAGGCGGCATTAGGCTCTGGCACGGAGCAGCCACCAACTGTTGGTCTGCTACAGCAGCAATGAAAGAAGTCGCTGTGAGTGTGAAGAGCTTACTTTAATTATCAGACACAGGAGTCAACAGTATGGTGCATTGTGCCTCTCTCTCTCTCTCTCTCTCTCTCTCTCTCTCTCTCTGTGTCTCTCTCTCATCCAGATATTGTGAGCACGGCAAATAAGTCTTAACACCCAGTGGCACTAGAAGGCGATATGACTCTGACACCTCTTTTGAGTGGAAGTGCAAATTCAGCCACCGACTGACAGGAGATGACTGAAGCAGCATGCATTCAGAGGGGAGAGGCTTAAGGAGGGGGTTAGATAGTTCTGGGGACGGATTCACTTTTGGAATTGGGGAAAATAGTCTTGGATGAAGAGGAAGGAACTCCTTATGTGACCAACCGTCCGACCAAATTTCCCGATAATCCGTCGAGTAGTTTTTGGGCAATCCTGCCAAGAGTCAGAAATGTGAAGTCCATAACGGAGGTAATCATTTTCCATTTCCGTATCATGACACATTATCGTCCCATTCCACGTATAGAAGTCATAGTTTGAGAACAGCAGCATCCTGCGGGATGGTTTGCAGAGGGAACTCAGTTGACAGGCACCATTACTCAAACAGCAGGAACCCATAAACTGCCATCAATCCTTCAAGAAAGGACGCTTTCCTTCCTGAATGGTTTGCTGCAGATGGCTCTGTTGTAATAAAACTGAGACAGTCACTTTGCGGGAGTGAGAGAAATCTTCACATCACGTTTATGTAGACTGGAAATCTGGTGGGGTTTTTTTATTGATAGCCCTGAAAAGTCGGGGATATTACGCTATCGTCATCGCCGAATCCATACATCCTCCGTCCGTCGCAGATGCTGAGTGTTAACGTGACAACTATACAAAAACCATTTCACGGATCATTTTTAAAATTTAATAGCCACAAAGACCTCAGTGAGAAGAAGAACTTGATAGATTTTGGGAAAGTTCGGCGTTGTGTTTGCGACACTAGGGCGGAGCTTTATCTCCAGAAAATTTTGGTTCCATAATTTATCAACCCTTGGTCCATATATATATATATATATATATATATATATATATATATATATATACATATATACATAATAATGGATTTTGTCTTCTTTTTTTTTTCATTCTTTGTTGCTGTTTTTAGTCCCAAACTGTAAAGCACTTTGAGTTGCATGTTATTCATTAAAGGTGCCACATAAATAAGACATATTATTATTATTATTATTATTATTATTAATAAACTGAGATCTGAATCTGTGTGAAATATTACATAACTACAAAAAAAACAACCCAAAAAACAAAAAAAAAACTGCGACTGCACAGAGCAGAGAGAAAAACTGCCAGATCTTTATGTGGATTTTGGCTGAGTTGCTCCGCTGGTTAAATATGCGTGAATCCGACGCCGCTCACCTCATGCCCTCGTGCACGTCTAAGTGCCACGAGGGCCACGATTTTTCTTCCCTTCCTCACCGTTTCTTCGCCGTTTCCCCGCCTCTCTCCCTGCCGTCATATCCTCCTCTCCGTGGGCAACTGTGGGATCCTCTTGCTGAGATCTTTTAAAAGCGCTGTGATTTCAGAGCAAACCAAAGGGGCCAGGCGTTCACCTGAGACCGAGATGGTTGCCATGGTGATCCCCACTGCATCGCCGGCGCAAAAAAAACCCACACAGGAGGGGAAGGAGAGAGAGCGGCGGAGCGAGTAATCCGATTGACAACACAAAGCACAAACATGCCAAACCTTTATGTTTCATGAGGACCCGACTCAGAGCAGAACCGAGGGGAATTTGAATCCTCACATGTCTACCTCACAATCGCCGCATATCCTTATTGCGCCTCCGAGGCGCGAGGGAAAGCGGGGCGACTTATTGGATCTCGGATTGTGGTGAGCAATGAGAATGGAGGCTGGGCCCAGAGGCGTTGGGGGCAAAACTCATAAGAAATGCAAACAAACATATCGATCGCTTTAATTACCTTCGTTGTCTTTCAGGGTGAAGTTGGGATTGACCGGTAGCTGGCTCGGCAGGGCAAAGGAGAACCGCTGTCCGTTGGCAAAGTCGTCCTTATCCACCGCCGTGACCGTCTGGATCACCTGTTGTTCAGAGGACACAGGGTGGATTTCAGCATTTAACCGTTTAATGTCCTCCTTAAATGTCTGCTAGAGCTCATTTCCAGTCTTAATTTCTTATTCAAGTATGTGACTGAACCTGTTTCCAGTGGGACCCAGTGGCTGCCTGTCTATGCTAAAGGGGAATGGGGCCGAGGGGTGAACCCTGGGAGACATCTTTTTATTTACTTTTTAATTTTTTTTAAAACATAACATTGTGAGTGAGGAATTACTAACGAGAACTTTGTTACTTGATAAAACACAAAAACTCTAATCAAATGTTTTTTCTAAAAACATGCTTGATCAAAATGGTTGAGCTATTTTTTTTTATCTCTCTCGAGAGCGGGTTTATCTCTCTCTCTGGTGTTAGTGGTACCGAAGATGAAGGTGGAAGGATTTGCTATTAATGTTGAAAAACAGCTCAATGACTTTTGATTAGTCTTATTAAAAAAAGTAATAGGAAGCAGACAGAGAGAGTGTAGCTCCGCCCATCTAATCCATCCAAAAAATAAACTGTCAGGAAAATGGACAGTTTTGTAGAGTAGGGGTTCTGTCCTCAGTTTCAGATTTTCAGATTCAGATTTTCAGATTCAGATTTTCGGTTTCAGATTCGATTCATTTCGGCCATGTTACCCTCAAGGGTGTGGTTGCAGTAAAGTGGAATTATTGCTGAAAAGTGGTGTCATTGCAGTAAAGTAGTATCTTTGTTGAAAAGTAGTGTCATTGCAGTAAAGTAGTTTTGCTTCTGTTAAGTAGGGTCATTGCAGTAAAGTAGTTTTGTTTCTGTAAAGTAGTGTCATTGCAGTAAAGTGGTATTGGTGCTGTAAAGTTGCTGATGTCTTCTAAAGCTCCTGCTTTACCTCAACATCTACGTCTCGACATGAATCCCATTTCAGCTTCAGAGTGGATCTTCAGAGCAGAATTCAAAACCCTTCTGCTCCTGTCAAAGTCATTTCTGGCCTTCATTATCTTTAGAAAACTGTGTCTGAGTGGGGTTCTGGCCATCAGTGCCGTTAATAGACTGTATCATATCGCTCATTACGAAGCTTTAGAGCCGACACCCGCAGTAAGGAATTGATGATCGAAAAATGATTTAGCAACGCAGAGCTGTGATTTTTTTTTTTTTCGAGCAGACCTGATTCCCACAAGCGGATCAAGGTGTTTCTGTTACACCACCCATGAAAATCTAATCGCCTCTTTAATTATTCACTGGTAAACACTTTTCTCTTTAGCTGCTGGCGTGGCGCTGAGAACGTCATTCACAGCCTCCAGTCTTGAAGTCAGACTCGGAGCTGCGGGAAATTAAGTCAAAATTTGATTCTCTGTGAATCATTTCACGTAAATCCAGTAATAGATTCCAATTATATAATAATATATAATAAGAGCTTCATGGAATTGCTGCTTATGGGAACCCGATACCAATATCTAAAGGCGAGGGGAATATGGATTATCCATTTCTTGGATGAACTCCATTGGTGGACTCATTTAGATCAAATATTTAATTCTTAATCAGGGCCAATAAATCAGAAAGGTTCTTCTTATAACAGGATAAAGTATATTTCCAAACAAGGATCCTGATCCTATATATATAAAAAAAATTCCCTTTAATGAGTTTCAATGAGGGAGTATGTGTTATGAGGCATTTTTCATTTACCCAGTGAACTATTGGGATATTATGGGACCGTAGTTTGAAACGATAAAAATTCGAAATCCCCCTAAATTGCTCAAAGTGTCCGAAATTTTTTTGCTAATTGCGTTATTACAATTAAGGGCTAACTTCTGTCGTGAATAATGTCGCACCACTGTCCCATTTAACTCACAATCCTACCCATTTAATCCCGTTGGTAAAAGAACCCAAAAAAACCACGGACGGATCCTTTAATCCAAAAGTTTTCACAAACTTCTAATCCAAACTTTTCCTCCACCATCCGTACAAAAATATTCGAAATGTATTTAATTGTGTCCTAGCCGGCGTTTACTCTGTCATCCTTTGCCGAGCCACTCTCCGGGCCGCTGATTGCTCTATATCTGAAAAAAGGAAAAAAAAAAACCTCCCTAATGCGAATGAATCAAAGGCCACTGAGAGCAAATTGGAATGAGCTTCGATTTAGAGCTGTCATGGTTTGCTGCTGAGATGCTCATTTCGAATGAGCGACGATGGAGCGGCTCAGCCCTCAGTAAGCAAACCCAAACTGCTGAGTGACACAATAACTCAGAGACCTTCCCGTCTCTGAGGACACACGGAGGGAGAGCAGGGAATAGATGCCTACCTGTCCCGGCCTCGAGCTCTCGCACACGATGACTTCCTCGTCTGTGGCGATCTCCGGCGGATTGTCGTTCACGTCCAGAACCTGGACGGTGACGGGGACCCGACTGAAGAGACTGGGGTTGTCTGGGGATGAGAGAGGAGAGACAGAGGGGTCAACCTGGAGACTCATACCAAATACATTTACTACTGGTACTACTACTAGTACTACTACTGGTACTACTACTAGTACTACTACTGGTATTACTACTAGTACTCTTATACTACTGGTACTACTACTAGTACTACGACTGGTACTACTACTAGTACTACCACTGGTATTACTACTAGTACTCTTATACTACTGGTACTACTACTAGTACTCTTATGCTACTGGTACTACTACTAGTACTACGACTGGTACTACTACTAGTACTACCACTGGTATTACTACTAGTACTCTTATACTACTGGTACTACTACTAGTAATAATAATAATAATAATAATACATTTAATACTACTAATGGTACTACTACTAGTACTACTACTGGTACTACTACTAGTACTACTACTGGTACTACTACTAGTACTCTTATACTACTGGTATAACTACTAGTACTACTATTGATACTACTACTAGTACTACTACTGGTACTACTAGTAGTACTACTACTGGTACTACTACTAGTAATAATAATAATAATAATAATACATTTAATACTACTAATGGTACTACTACTAGTACTACTACTAGTACTACTACTAGTACTCTTGTACTACTTGTATTACTACTACTGGTACTACTACTAGTAGTACTACTGGTACTACTACTATTACTGCTGTTATACTACTGGTATTAACTACTACTACTACTATTATTATTACTGTTATACTACTGGTACTAACTACTGCTACTATTACTACTGTTATACTACTGGTACTAACTACTGCTACTATTACTACTGTTATACTACCGGTAATACTATTAATGGTACTACAAGTACTTCTCTAAAATATGTGAAAAGTAAAAATGTGTTTACAAAGATTCCTGAAATAAGACACCAGTTTTAGATAAAGGGGTCTTAATAATATCTGGGAAAATCTCGTCTTTGTCTCTAAGGAAGTTTTGTGTCTCAGTTTTGTGTTTTTTTCCCCCCTTAAAAGTAGCTTTTTGTTTTTTATGTTATCATGTCGACCTCTATCTTCTTTTCAGGTACATCTAACTGATTCTGAATTGTATAATAGTGACACTGATTCAGATTAAAGACCGTAACGTTCCCAGAAATAAGATGTAAAATGGATATATAAGCATTTTTAAGATTAAATATTACAAGAAGTCTGGATATATTGCTATTTATTTGAGAAAAACACACACAAAACCTATTGTAAAAAACAAATAAGTCAAAGTCAAGATCCACTCTCTAAAGACAAGCCCCCATATCTCACTGAAATGTTGCTTTTTATGTCTTAACTCAAGCCTAAGGAGATATTTTGACTAATAATCAGACAAATATACTCGGTTAGATTTTGAGTTTTTTGCAGCTGGTTCACAATCTCTTCATTTAAAAAGGCTATTTTTTCTTTGTTGGTGGAAATAATATGTTTACCTCAATTTACCTTTGAATATCAAATAAAGGCACCGAAACCACAAATTAACGTTGCGATACATGACTCGACGCGCTAACATGAACGTAAACAGTGTTAACAGACTTACGTGTTAGGAGAAGACAATACTGACTCATTCATACAAATGGTCCGATGTTCAATATGGAGAAGGTGGGAGGCCCTGCGGCAAGGCATTAATATTCAACCTGTGGGGCCCCTCAGTACTCAACAAAGGAAGAAGGTTTTACCTCGTTAGCATCCAGATTTTTTATGGTCCGAGTTTGACGGTGCTGAAAAATAGCGGGCAAACTCAGCAGGACCTTCCATGAATAAAAACGGGATTGCGGGTGCGGCGGTCCTTCTGTGAGATTAATGTCTACAAGCTTTTATTTACGTCATCGCGCCTCTTTATTCAACGCCTGGAGAAGGTCTGACCCGTCCTAGGTGGGCGGTGGGGTGAAGCCCCCGCCGATGACTCTGTGTGTCCTTGCTCATTCAGAGATTGGTAAAAAAAAAAAGAAGAAATTATCATTATGCCTTTTGTCACTGCCGGAGCTTCGACTGTATCCCTGAATACTAAGCAGAGGTGAGGAGATAAGGGAGCATTAGCATGCAGCGCCTGATGGCTGGCGAGAGAGCTGCCTAGCTGTGATTGCAAATTAGCCGATAGCGACGCTTCACTTTAGCGCAACCCAAATAGAGACTGATTAATTAATTTCAATGTAGGAGGGGAATGTCAGAAACTGGTTTTTATTTCATAGATAAATATAAGGATTTTGGATATATTCAAATCAAAATATAAATGATCCATTGTCCTATCCTCTTAGCAAGAGGGTTCTGAGTTCAAATCCAACTACAGTGTGGGAAATTTGCATGTTCTCGCCGCCGGTTTCCCATCAGGTACTCCGACCTCCTGCCACAGTCCAAACACATGAAAGAGGCAAACCGGCGACTCTAAATTGCTCGTGGGCATCGTTACATGCCAGCAGCTGAAGGGTTGTGTAGGGGTCCGTTTGGATCAGGGACCCCCCACACCCTTTGGAGCAAATAAATGGTGCTAAGTCAGGTTCTGGCTCCGAACTAGCACTGGAACCTAGTGTCACTAAGGGGACCACTTAGTGTCAGAAATACACAAACAAGCCAAAATCAATACAGTTCTTCCTCGCATTTGGCTTCGAAAATTTAGAAATGGCCTGACTTTCCGGGGATATAATCATTATCACTTACCCCTTTTCCACCAAGCTGGTCCCAGGGCTAGTTCGGGGCCAGAGCCTGACTGAGCACCATTTATTTGCGTTTCGACAGCGCAAGCACCAACTCCTTGCTGGTCTAGAGCCAAGAACAGATTACGTTATACGCGGACGTAATGGCGTGGCTCTGACTTGGCTCCTTGCCAATGCAAAAGAAAACAGGTTCTTAGGAGGTGCTCAAGTTGAACCAACTAAGCACTGGCACTAGCAGCAACACCGTAGTAGCGGCCGGTTATTTTTGGTGGAAAAGGGGGTAACGGTGGTGTCGTTGTTAGCACCGTTGCCTCACAGCACTAAGGTTCTGGGTTCAAATATCTCTGGAGGCTCGTCTAGACTATAGTAGTGTTTAAATTGTCCCCCTGTATTCCTACAACATTCCCCCCCCCCCCTGTAAAAAAATAGAGCTCCTTCCACATGTAAGTATAGATTAAATGTCCGCAGAGCCTCAGCTCTCCTTAAAGTGTTTTTCATGTTTTAATATGTATATATAGTAATAAATATCTACTCAGTGCCAAATATGTGCTTCTGATTTGGTCCTATATAGGAAAAGTCAGAGCCTGCATTCTGCAGATTCATACCATCATTCCTTTTTATGGAAGCTCACTTTTGTTGATATCGATTTGAATTTTACACGCTATGAAACCCAACCTGGGCTGCTCTCTGATTATACGATCCCCTCGGGGTGTTTTACCTTGCGGAGGTGTATGAAAAATTAAACTTTGGGTGGAAGTATATCATCCGCCTCTTCAATCCATATTTATTCCTATTTATTTTACTAAGTCAAGCTTCTATAACACAAAACTCATCAGTGACTTGAATGTCAATTTAATATCACATTTCATGATACCCCTTTAAGCTTCAAGCTAAGTGCGACTGTGGAAGGTATGAGCCTCTTCCCGGCTGCTGTGTCGCAGGATTTCGCGTATTTACGGTCCCTGAAGGCGTCAAACATAAGAGGAATATATCCTGGTAGTTAAATATTTATATGTCAGGAGGCAAAAGGAATGGAGTGTACAATATATCTACCCATATCTGCTCATATATGTATTCTAAATGTTTAAAATCAATATACATCTAGAAATTAAAACAACATAGAAAAATACTGCTTTATATTAGAAAGGATTTTCAGCTAGAAATGACGTATTAACCCTTTAATGTCCCGCTTAACTGTTTGGTTGAGCTCATATTGAGTCAATATTTCTTATTTCAAAATGTGACATAACGTGTTTATAATATGAGCCAGTGGCAGCATGAATACGATAAACAGCAAGGGGCCAAGGGTGGAGCTCTGTGGGACACCACATGTCAGAGGGGCCACCAAGGAGGGGAAATTAACCTTAATTTTTTGAGAAAGTCCTGTCAGATAAGTGTGAGGATCACTAAAGAGAATAATCAAACTTTATATGTCCAAAAAAGAAAAGAAATCTAATTAGCGTCAAAGATTTCGAATATAATATATTCAAAAGATATTTTTTTCTTGATGAGGACATTTAAGGGTTGAATAAAACCAAACTCACTTTCCTGAGAGCAAACATAATCAGTGATGCGTTCACTTACCCCCCCCCAAACCCCCTACAGGAAAGCAAAGCGGTTGGTACCTACCAACCTCCGCGGCCATCACCGTGATGTTGTGCCAAGTGGCGTCCTCCCTGTCCAGAGGCTGCGCGGACCGAATGACTCCGCTGATTTCGTCGATCCTGAAGTACCGCTCGCCTTCCTCTTCGCCGTCCAAGAAATATCTGTCAG
Source organism: Lophius americanus (assembly GCA_037951165.1). Lineage (NCBI taxonomy): Eukaryota > Metazoa > Chordata > Actinopteri > Lophiiformes > Lophiidae > Lophius > Lophius americanus. The sequence continues at coordinate 1,101,064 of JBBDHG010000081.1, forward strand.
GAGGGGAAATCATGAGCCAACAGGTTCGCTCCAAATGCACTTTTCAGAGAGCACAGAAAGTGAAACGGTGAGGCGTAAGAGGTCAGGAAGATGTCAGCGGATAATCCGCAGCTAGCGGGCAGAGTTATCTGTCGGTGCAGTAACTGTATTTTTTTATTTTATTTTATTTGGATTTGGTCAGAAGATGAAGAGTGTCAGGTTTATGAATGTGGTTTTCGCTCCGGCACCGCTGAATGGGGACAGTTCCCCATCTAAAGGACTGGAGAGGTCCGAGGAAGCGTCTGACTGACGGGTCAGCTGATTACGAGATATAAACTGGGCGACGCTGCATTGATGTGATTCTTCTTTCAATGCAGGAATGAACATTGGAGAAGAAAAAGAAGAAAAAAAAAGCATTGGCAATTATATTATGGCTAAAAAAACGACTGAACTGAAGGCGGGTGAAAACTTCTGCTTCAAAGTTTGGCTTATATCTCCACCAATCAGCCATAATAATATAACCGTTGACAAGTGGGGGCTGAGTGATACATAGTGATAAAGACAACAACTAAAAACACAATATAAAACCCTCATTAGACATTAGATTGTGGGATTAGCCATAACATTATAACCAGGTGTAGACAAAATACCTGTCAGTGGGTGGGATACATGAAGCAGGAAGTGAGAATTTTGTGCTGAAGATGATGTGATGGGAGCATGAAAAACATAAAGATCTGAGCGTCTTTGATCAGGGTCCAATTGTAACGGCCCGACAGAGCATCTCAAGAACTAAAGGTCTTGTCGGGTTTTCCTGTTCTGCTATGTTTAGTACCGATAATTCTCAATATTGACTCATCTCCTCTGGAATTTCTTTTGATTTTGGCATAGTGTGCTCCTGGCGACAGCTAAGAGCCGATTTCCTGCTTCTGAAGGCGGTCCGTTAAAGTGACGATGTGACTGAATCGGGACAAGATTTTTTGTCACAGGCCCAGTTGGAATGAGAAAAAAAAGAATATATTTTTGCCGTATTTTAAAAGCTGTGCTTTATTTTAACTTTGGTCTGAAGATCTGACACGGTTTAGTCGGAAACACGCACAAAAATACAAGGAACCCCGAGAAGTATTTTTTTCACAGAAATGTATAACCTCTGATCTCAGAGAATATTGGATACCGTATTTCCCAGATGCATCCAATATATTTATTTTCGTTTGACCCTTCCTGCTCCCTGTATAACTCTCTTTCAAGTTGTAGTTGCAGGCTTTCTGTTCAGTTTGCAGACTCCATGCCCGACCAGAGCCGATACCATCCTAGTCTCGCATTCAAACTTTGGAAAGCTCCCTTTAGCGACGCTGAAAACATCACGCAGCTGCTTTCAGAGTCTGGTGTTACTCTTAAGATACAAATAAATTGTATTTTTTTCCCGTGCGAAATTGGTAGAGTGCCCCCTTTTTAAGACAAATACTATTTGGATAATTGCCTGAGCAAACTATGCAAGCACCATCTCCCTGGTTTCAGCGTTCCCGTCCACTTAGAGGAAACATTTTTATTTGCTTTTCATTACGTGACATTTGATAAGAACCCGTCAAAACAAAACCTGACAGATAAAAGGTCCAGTCAGCCCAAAACCATGAAGTGAAATAATGTAGCGGTGATGCAGCGGCGGGCAAAGTAGGACGCTCTTACGCTTTAAAGTCTGCCTCCATCTCTGAAGAACATGAATAGAAATAATCCCTGCTCCTTTTTCCCTGACAGGATACTTCTGAAAATACACGTTTCCAAGTCGAGAGCAATTCCCTTCAATATTTAGCGCTAACAAAATGTGAAGTTGCCCTGGCAATGTTTACGTCCTTGTATTACCTCTAGTGCGGCGCCGTTATCGAGGCGGATGGCAGCGTCCCGGTGGAATACAGAGGGGGTTTGGGCTCAGATGCAGGTCCCAGGAGGTCAAGCAGAGAATGAGCCTCGAGTGTGGATTCCCCTAATTCGTCACTTAACGACCTATTTACACCTCTAATCCAGCATTTACGCTCCGGAGCAAAACGATGGAGGTGGTACGAGGAAATCAATTGTCGTTCCGCACAAATTATTCTCAGCACCCTTGGCAAAAAAAAAAAAAATATTCAGGCTCCACAAAGCCAGGCGAAGCAGTTTGAAGATCTGGGTAATGTTCTGCTGGTAAACCTTGGGTCCTGCCATTGATGTGTCTGTAACTTTACCCCCTACCTAAGTGGGAAACCAGGTGGCCCCCCCACCATGGAGACAGTATTCTTGATGGCATTGGCCACTTCGATAATGATCCCTGATAAAATGCAAAAATGGTTCTGGAATAGTTTGAGGAACACAACAACGAGTTCAATTGATTTGGCCTCAAAATTCACTAGATGTCAGTCCAATCCAGCATCACAGGGATGTTCTGGACAAAATGAGTCAGATCGAAGGACCCGCCTCACAGGTCAGATGTTTTTGGTGGCAAAAGGGTGACTTGGCCAATATTACGCAGCTGGTTATTATCTTTTGGCTTATCTGTCTATACATTTCCATACATGCCTTTTCCACACCCTTCCCTGACATTCTGGGTAATGCACAAAATTAAGACCGAGATACAGCAATTATGGGTCCATCCATAAAGCAATATTCTGTTTATTATGGCTGAAGCTTTGGAGGGAACCGACCGCCCGGATCCACATTCTCCTGCATTACAACCTAATGAGATGGAAACGGTCATTACTAAACTATTAGACGGCAATTTTGTTGTTCTTTAATGGAGACAACACTTAAAAGTTTGCATGCTGGTGCTTTCGGAGACATTTCCATCCTTGTCGACTGTTTCTTCAGGGGTGGATCGGTAGGATGTGGTCATTTCAGGACACCTTCAACTCTGCTTGTTAGTCCGAGCTACGCCTTCTCAAAACTCGGCTCAATGCTCATTAGTCAAAGTGAGGACTTGCTCCGTTAAGATAAGCTTAAGGCTTATGCATGGTGATGTGCAGCATGTAAATCATTAGTCTGCCTGAACTGGAGGCGACTTTACAATGCTTGCAATGTCTGTCTGAATTTATTTTAAACATTAGGTTTCCTCTAGACGAAAGTCAGAGGTTCCGGTCCAACTTTTTATGCTATCTAAAGTCTTCCTTTGTGGACCTGATAGCCATTCAGGATGTGTGACATTGTTCTGGTGACGTGTTGCAGCCGTGAGGAGCATGACGTGAAGTACGCAAGAGGGAGTGTGTAGGTTCTGGACAAGGCTGTGTTGCCAGATCCAACGGATTTTATGGCTGATCTCTCTTGTATCTGTATCTGAAAAAAACTGCTTTGTTTGTCTCGTTTTATTACTACTGTTTGTTTCCGTAGCAACGTCTCATAAAGTCTCCGCGTTAGCTACTAAAGCCTGCGGCGTCAGGATTAGCTAAAAATATTTATATTTAATCTTTAAAAAAATAAATAAATAAAATTAGATTTGTAAAGCAAAAGTTTCTTCTGTCTTCTTTATATTTTTCTTCATTTGCGTTAAAATTTGAGAATCGATAAGAATCGAATTAAGTCAGAATTGCTACAATACCCAACTTTAATGGACGTTTAAAAAACAAACAACCCTAAAAGAAGGTTCATTTATTTCTTATTATTATTTCTATTTGTCGCCTCAATGCTTTTTTGTCGGCCTGAGAGTTTTTAATCTTCTATGAACCGAAGGCTAATATTTGTTTCCGAATGTTTATATAAATGTTATATGTTTTGCATGTCTGACAGTTATTATCTCAAAATGAAGCTTAAGATCTTAACAGATTAGCATTCGGTCATTGTTAGCATTAGCATGATGTCATTTCTTTCATTTTTTTCATTTTTGTCTCGTTCTTGGAGACAAAGAAGGATGATTAAAAAAAGAATAGTTGGTCAGCTTAAAAAAAAAAGGCCGTTGTCTGGTTTACTCATGGGCTAAATCATAAATCTTAAGAGCTGGATTAAATTAAGAGAAATGAGAAAGTAGGCTCAAAATCACCTCAGGAAAACAGAAGTACTATCCATCTAAAACATTGAGTTTTAAAGGACTGCTGTGTCAGCAAGATTTAGAAAAACGTGTCCGTTCGTTCATCCTCAGCGATTTCGATCGGCGTACTAAAATAAATAAATAAATACATCCGACAACTTCAGCTGCTGCTCGAATCCCCTCCAACAGCACCAAACGGGATCATATCGGCCATATCAGCTCTCAAATATTTACCTTATGGACTTCCTGTCCGTCAAAGCTCTGATTTTCAAAAATATTGCCGTCACTTTATGAGTTACTGAATGGTTTAGGGCAGAAAAACATTCCTGCTCCGTTATGAAACATCCGGACCCCTCGGGTCGTCTGGTTCGGCTCTGCCTTCCGTCCTCAGAATCAAAACTGAAACCTAGAGACACAGTGTTCAGAAACATATGTGGACAAAAAAAAGCTCACACAGAAACGCAGGTCCGCTCCGACTCTCAGTTCTGAACACGTAAAGCTTTTCATTCAATCAGAGAATTATTCATTTCTTCCTCAGCTCTGCGACCCTTACTGCTATTACTCTCGTTTCAAATGAGACGTTTTCTCTCTGAGCGGTTTTTAGATGGAGGATTAAACCTTCTGAAGGATTTGCAGGAGTCCGTTTGTACCAAACGGAGGTTAAGGTAGGTCTCTCTTGAGTTCTCACAGCACGAAGGTTCAGGGTTCAAGTCCACAGGGGGACTTCTTTCTGGGTTGAGGTTAAGTGTGTGGTATTTGTATGTTCTCCTGTGCTCACATGGGTTTCCTACAGGCAGTCCAGCTTCCTCCTACGGTCCAAAAAGCTGTAATAGAGGTTAACGGGGGGATGTGGAAGATGGGGGGTAGGCCCCCTCCGACAGTGCTTGTCGTGCTTAGATGGGATTATTTTCTGTGGACCATAAAGTTCTACGACAATTCTGCCTGTTCTTTCGTTCTGTTTTTCTGCATAGAAACAAAATTGATCCAGTACGTTCGTACCGTGTTGCATTCAGGTGTCTTTATTGGAGACCGTTCCTTGATGATTTATTGTCACCCTTTATAGTTATCTATTAAAGAGTGAATTTCAGTGGTTCTCAAATGTTGTTGATCCAGTTGTGGATGTAATCTTGGATTGGATGGATGGATGGATGGATTCATGGATAGATGGATGGATGGATGGATGGATGAATGGATGGATGGATAAATGGATGGATTCATGGATGGATGAATGAATGGATAGCTGGATGGATAGATGGATGGTAGGATGGATGGATGGTAGGATGGATGGATAGATGGATGGAAGGATAGATGATAGATGGATTCATAGATGGATGGATGGATGGATGGATGGATAGATGGATTCATGGATGGATGGATGGATGGATGGATGGATGAATGGATGGATGGATAGATGGATGGATTCATGGATGGATGAATGGATAGATGGATGGATAGATGGATGGTAGGATGGATGGATGGTAGGATGGATGGATAGATGGATGGAACGATAGATGGATGGATGGATAGATGGATGGTAGGATGGATGGATAGATGGATGGTAGGATGGATGATGGAGAGATGGATATAGGATGGGTGTATGGATAGATGGATGGTAGGATGGATGGATAGATAGATGGATGGATGGATGGATAGATGGATCGATAGATGGAAGGATAGATGGATGGATGGATGGATGGATGGATTGATGGATAGATGAATGGATGGTAGGATGGGTGGATGGATAGATGGATTCATGGATGGGTGGATGGTAGGATGGATGGATGGATAGATGGATGGTAGGATGGGTGGATGGTAGGATGGATGGATAGATAGATGGTAAGATGGATGGATAGATGGATGGATGGATGGATAGATAGATGGTAGGATGGATGGATAGATAGATGATAGGATGGATGGATAGATAGATGGTAGGATGGATGGATTAATAGATGGTAGGATGGATGGATAGATAGATGGAAGGATGGATGGATAGATAGATGGTAGGATGGATGGATAGATAGATGGTAGGATGGATGGATAGATAGATGGAAGGATGGATGGATAGATAGATGGAAGGATGGATGGATAGGAACTTTATTAACACCCAAAGGGGAAATTTAGTCGTTACAGCAACTCAAACACACAAATTTTCTAAAGGTGACTAAAAATGAAGATATGTAAATATCTGTATAGCACCATATATATATATATATATATATATATATATATATATATATATATATATATATATACACAGGACAGAAAATAAGAAATATTAAGAAAAAAATAAATAAAATTACACATGTATATTCAAAAAAACAAGTGCATGCTAATATAAAGAAAAAGGAAAGAGTTCAATCTCCAGTGGCTTAAATAAGTATGAATTAAAATAGTCCAGTTATAGATGTGAAATGAGAGGAACACACATGTTGTGCCGTCAGATGATGATTATCAGATACAAACATGTAGGAGTGTGGATTGGTTACAATTGTCGTTTGTTTTTGTTTTCCTTTTCGATTATTCCATTATTATCCTGTTATCAATAAAAGCCCAACTGCTGCCGGAATTCATAGACATGTATAAAAACAACAAAACGCTGATCTCACACCATTTCTTCTGGCTTTCTACGAACTTTCTATTTAATTACGCCGCTTGTAAACTTAGTGCCACGTTCGTCGTGACACGTAACATTAGTTTGAAAAACCATGGATCGTGCATAATTACTAAAACTCTTTTATTGGAAGCTGAGAACGGCCACAGCGGCAGATTATTATATCTGGCCATTATCTTCTGATAACGAGATAATGAATTTGTTATTGTGAGCGAAAACATGCGACAATTATCTGGAGATAGCGAGATAATTGTCGCAACCGTTTTCTGGCATTAATGAGAACACAACAGGTTGTTTACCGTTATTTGATGGACGTGGATCAGAGATCAGGATTTGTCAGAGCTGAATAAACTGATACACGACAAAAATCAAACAAAGAAGTTTCCATTAGTTATAAAAACATCAGGATCAGTCAATCAAGGAAAACACAGGCAGAAATTGCTTTTATGGCTACTTGTTGGCGTGTGTAAATGTTGCCAAGGCGACACCGGAAATTAATATGCCTGATGGATGGATCAGGCATATTAATGGTGGATGAAAGTTTTCCTCGAGTATAATCTTGCTATATACATTTCTTGTTTTCATCCACTGTTCTTTTATATTTTTGGCGGTTGGATTAACTAATTACTAAAATAATTTTTTATATATATATATATATATATATATATATATATATATATATATATATATATATACATTTGTAATTCTGTCTATATTGATATGTATGAATATATATATGCATACATATAAATATGCATTTTTTTCTATCTCTATCTTTGTATATAAAAAATATATATAGTTTTAATATGTGTATATATTTATATATATTTTTAATATTAATACTAAAATATTAATAAATATATATATATCAATATTAAAAATATATGTATTTGTGCTGATCAGGGGATAAAAATAATTTGTAGAAAAAAGTTTGCAACCCAAAGTTTAAACAGCCACTGATGCTCAAAATTAAAATTGTCATTTGACTGCATGCGGCGTTCACTCGTGACCATGCCGGAAGTTTCCAGAAGCGGTTCTGATGATTATGATAATACCAGAGAGCATGCGGAGGTAATGCGCCATCAAGACTTTTTAGACGTCAATTTCAGACCAACATTTGATATGTCACTTCAATTAAATGATTTCACGGCACGCGTGGGCCGATCCTGACGATCAAAGGGAGCCGAGCATCGATCCCTGCTGGATTCTGACGCAAAGACGGGCAGCGGTTGCTCGGTTACTTTTTTTTTTTTTCTTCCCGGGTTCAAGTGCGTGTCATCGTAAGATTGGGAGTGGTGTTCGGTGAAATTGAACGGGCAGGAAGTATCCCAGACGGACCGCACGGAAACTCTTTCATATGCAGATGAACTTGTTGTTTACTACAAAGTCTTCAGATTCAACAAATAATTTATACCCCGTGTCTTCGTAACCCATTTGAAGGCGGCCATCGTTCATCACCAGCCACAGAGCTCGCCATCAAGCCGGGCACGCGCGGTCATAAGTCTCGGCTTAATGTTGTTTTTCGAAACCTCATGGGCTCCGCCGCCCCCGATGCTACGGCTTCAAACTGCGATCCCCTGACATATCCACCGACTGAAGATAGCTCCTTATTGATATATCAGCAATACTCCTTCACACGAGGAGCTGGGTGTTTACAAGTGCTCCATCATTCAGACCGGGCCTATGGAGGGAATTCAAATTAAAGCGAGCTGTGGAGAGTTGCTTGACTGTAATGGCATGAAACGAGGCACCTGTGCAGAGAAAAAAGTTGGGATTTGACCATTGCCTGAGGTGCAGTATCAGTCTTCTTTTCCCCACCAGTACACAAGCATGTGTTTAGAGCACATACAAATGTGCAGAGATCTTGTATTGCCTCGGGTTACTTCGAGGGCTTGCAGACAAGACCGCCCAGTCCAAATCAATCTATTGATGCCAAACGATAACAAAGATTCATGAAGCACATTGTTGACTTTAGGAGGGGGAATGAAAGAACACACACGGTTGGAAGTCGTCCCCTACTGTATATAAGTTTTTGTTTTAGAGAAATACACTTTTTATTTGCTGCCATCAAATCTCACAAAAGAACAGTAAAAATAGAAAATCTTTTCCTGGTGATAAGACTGAATGCAGAATTTTCTGACCACTGCAGGCTTAAAATTATTATTTTTTTCAACTAGGGCTATGTGGTCGAACCCACCAGCAAGGGAATATACGCCCAAATTCCCCTATCCTCTGCATCTTACAACAATCTCTCTGATTGTACTCCCCTATATGCAACAAATTTGAGCTATATCAGACCAATGGTTGGGAAACTATGTCAAAACAGCTGTGCATTTAAAAAATAAATAAAATAAAGGTATGTAAAGTAGGTAAAGTATGTAAGTTCACAGTAACATATGAGACATATGCACCAAATTTGGCCGAAATCGGACCAACGGTTAGGCGGTCAGCTATTAAAAAGAGCTGTTGTTAGAAAAAAATGCCCTCTAGTGAGTAAAATATGAACTTTTAGGATAAAATGTGATATATTGAAGAGACGATACGTATTCGCCAAATTTGGACTACATCGAACCAAACAGTTGAGATACTATCACCTAGAAACTTTTGGAGATAAAGCTTCCCTTAGTTTTAGAAATATTCAAATGACCTTTTCCAAAAAACAATCCAGTTCTTCCTCGAACTTGGTTTGTGGAATAAAATAACACAATCTAGAGCGGCGTCGATGACATTTCAGGGATGTAATAACGACAAACCTGCAACTTTCCAAACCAGCCTTTTGCCTCAAATGTGATGCAGAGCCAGACAACAGCTTCTGGCAGCGTTCCTGAGGGATCTCAGCCCGTTCCTCATGGGCATGCTTCTGCCTCTTATAAAATCCCATCAGAGATTTGTGATGGGCCTCAAGTCAAGCAACTGTGACAGCCACTCCTGACAGTTAGGGTACTCCTTCTGAAAGCAAACCTTGGTGGGCTTTTGGGTCTCCGTGGGTTCATAGTATTTTTTGGAGTGTCCAATGCGTCAGGATGTTTTCCTTTAGGTGTTTGCTGATACTTGATGGAATCCATCTTTCTCCACCATACTTCTCCGTGGGCAGATGGTTGTTTTCGGACTATGCTTCATTTTTTTCCCTCCAGATATACCGCTGATCCAAAAAAACCCACAAGATGGTTTAATCACTCCACCGAACAGCATACCATAACTTCTCTTTGTAGATGGTTCTCAGAATATTGAGAGTCAGATTTTCTTCTGATCTGGCAGTGGCCGAATACCTTTGAGACAGGTCATTAAAAGTTTCACTTTGTGCTCAATATCAAAAGAAATGCCTTAACTATAAGTATCATATCGAGGGAGGACATTCTGAGACACAGTCAGATGGAGATGATGCAATGAGGAAATGTGCTCAAAAGTTAAGACTAACAGCATTTTTGGTATTTCTGTTTGTATAGTCAGTGTGGTCTAGGAAAATGGACAACTTTCTGCAATGATCCACTCCCGCTCTTGCAAAGGTTCAACACCCGTGGAGAGACATGATGGCAGCGCTAGGGACAGCAGTCTCAGATTGCTCATTTCCACTTCCACCTTCCACGAGTATTGATTCACCTACATCCATGAGGTGTAGAGCCACCTCTACATCTAGGTGTGGTAGAGGTAAAGATACCTGTGCCTCCTTGAGGGGTACAAGTAATGACACCTCTACTTGCACGAGGGGAATAGCTCTGACTTGAGCAGTGCTAGAGGTAGCGATACCTTAACCTCCAAGAGGGGTAGAATTCCACCTTCAACAGTGTTAGAGCTCTACCTTCAGGTGGGGTAAAGCTCTAACCAAAAAGTAGTCAAACCTTTACCTTCATGCAAGGTAGAGATCTGCCTCAATAGAGTGGAAGTTACACTAGCACCTCCTGGAGAGGTAGAAGTAGTTATTCCCTACCTCTAAGGGAGGTAGAGTTAGCGACCATTTACCTCCTTGGGAGCTCTACTTCTACCTCCAAGAAGGGAAGCACCAGTGATACCTCTTCCTCCAAAAAGGGAAGCAGCAGTGATACCTCTTCCTCCAAGAGCTTTATCTTAAGCAACGCCGGAGGTAGTGATACCTTTACCTCCAGGAGGAAAAGGTAACTCTACCTCCAATAAGTGGTAGAGCTCTTTCTTCAGGAGACATACGGCTCTACCCTTCAAGAGGGGTCTACCAAAAGGAGGGCAGATCTAGTGAGATCTGTAATTTCAAAAGGGGTAGAACTCGGCATTCCGCGTAGCTACTTCCTGTAGCTACGCGGAATGCCGCGTAGGAATAATGAAGGGACAGCTCTGCCTTCAGGAGGGGATAGAACCTTACTTCCAGAAAGGGTAGGGGCATCATTACCTCAAGAGCTGACACATCCTCAAGCTTTAACACTTGACTACAAAAGACGCAAGTACATGGGGAAAAGAGACGACAATCAGACGATCAATATAGTTAAACGTTTCTTAGAGGAATAACTAATCTAATGGTTGTCTTCTACCTCAATGAGGAGATCCAAAGCCCCCTCGCCCCGCTCTGACACTTCTCAACACGGGAAGCTTTAGATCTTCTTGTCTGCCCGGCGTCTGCTCAGCCTTTGAATATTTATACTCAGTCCTGCAGATTAGCCAGAAGTGCCTCACCTCACAGGACTGTTCCTCCCGTCAGGATCTCGAGCCATCACGGCGCCCACCTCCGTGCCGCTCGGCGCGTTCTCATATACATCCATGATATAGTGGTCGATGGAGAAGACGGGCGCTTCGTCCACGTCCCCGATTGTGATTTTAAGGGTGGCGGTGTCTTTGAAGGAGCCGAGGTAGGAAAAACGGGGATCCACGTGTGTGTTCACGCCCTCGATCTGGAGGGTGTAGGTCTTCTTCCTCTCGTAGTTCAGAGGCTGTTGGGAGAAGGTGCCAGAGGGAGATGTGGTTAAGACACCCATAGAATAGAAATAAACTTTACGAGAAGCATGACGTAATAATAATTCCATAGAAACCTCTCACAGGATATGCAGCTCAGTGTTTTACAAGAAAGAAATGATATGACCCATGTGCTTCTTTTAAAAATACATAGAATGAGCATAAAATCAAGGACAGGAAATGAATAGTAAAGTTCTTATTTATAGCGAATAATAAGATACTGATGCCTAAATAATAAGATGAAGAATAAATCCATATTATAAAATAAGTCGTACAAATAAGCTAATAACCCTGAGAGATTGCATGGAAAATAAAAATGATGAATCATTTTCACATTTCAAGTAAAACAATGCGTAGATAAAACGCAGTAACAAGTATATGTACAAATCTTCAATAAGGTTGCTAGACCAAAAAATGCTAGACAAATATTTTTTGATATTTTCAATCGGCCGAAATATCTTTAACAAAATAAAATGGAGGAGTATTTATTCTATTAACTCACTTCGGTACGGTGTCTGTTGAAAATAAATCTATTTCAGGGCGTCATTTTGTCTGGCAGTGAGTCTCCAGACCCCTGCTGAGTTTTTGTTTTTTGCCCTAGTGTCTCTTTGACATTGTGAGGTGTCTCTGCTAACTTTGTGATGTAATAACGTAGCTATAGTGTCTTTGTGAAATAATGACATGGCTCTAGGGCCTCTGTTACGTAATGACGTGGCTCTAGTGACTCCATGCCGTAATGACATAGTTCTAGTGTCTCTGTGACATTATGAGGTGTCTCTGGTAGCTCTATGAGGTAATAATGCGGCTCTAGTGTCTCTGTGATGTAGTGACGTGGCTGTAGTTCCTCTGTGGGGTAATGAGGTGGCTCTAGGTCCTCTATGAGAGAATGACTTAGCCCTCGATCGTCTGTGATGTAGTGAGGAGTGTCTTGTGCCTGGGACATGATGAGATGGTTCGAGTGTCTCCTTTTCATAATACCATAGCTCTAGTGCTTCGTGAGGTAATGACGTGTCTATAGTGCCTCTGTGAACCAATCATATGGCTATAGTGCCTCTGTGAGGTAATGACGTGTCTCTAGTGCCTCTGTGAGGTAATGAAGTGTCTCTAGTGCCTTTGTGACCCAATAATATGGCTCTAGTGCCTCTCCAGCCAGTGAAAAAAGAAACTGGTTTGAGTAGATTCACGTAAACCAGCTCTGGACCGGCTCTAGCACCATCCAAAACTTGTACCTGCTTTTCGTTTGCATAAAAACCCTTACTTACCTTCTTCAGGCTGATGATTCCCTCCCTGGTGTCCCGGTCCGTGGATATGGAGAACATGTTGGCTCCCTCTGAGTTAATGATGCTGTACTTGATGTCAGCATTGATACCAAGGTCTTCATCATTGGCCTTGATCTTCCCCACCGGTTTGCCAACTTGGGCCGACTCCGGGACGTACAACTGGTAATTCTCTGTGGAGGAACATCGATTTGGACCCATTAGGAAAGAGAAATACGGTATTTGACACCCAAGCTGATCTATTCCAAATGAGTTGTTGCGCTACTAAAAGCGCTTAGTTAAGCAATTTGACTCTCCATCACCATTTGCTGCTGAGGCGATGTCATTAAAAACATTCAGCAGCCCTTCCATGGGCATTAGACGCCAAACTGTGAAGCAGATAAAACTCAGAGGCACGAGATTATTTAGAAAAGTGTTGGTGGTTTTTATTCTAGTGCGGAATGTAAAAAAGTCCGCCTGAGGGGTGTCTGCGTGATGAGGCGCTGTCAAAGATTTCAAAGTTCTCATTAATCAAATATAGTATTGAAATGAAAAAAAAATTATAAAAAATTTGGCTGCCAGACGGATTGTTCTAAGGGTTTTGATGAATGCTAGCCTCATTTTGCTAATTATGGAGGAATTAGCGTAAATATTTGACGAAGAGCCGCACAATAGTGAAATAGGATATGTCACAGTGAGGAATGCAGAGCGGGAAGCCTCGAGAATTAGAATAGAATCCATCATGTTGTTCGTCTCACATTGATATATAGTTAATCAATGCAGGCAATGATGAAAGGGATTTGTCTGCAAATATATTGAAAGGATTGTGATTCATCACAATGGATTCCAAAAATGTTGGGACACTCATTTGCAAATAAAGTAGGTTTTTGACAAAGTTTCAGAAAGTGGCTCCAAGCCCAATGTTTAGAAAATTCAGGTTTCCAGCAAATTGATGTAGCTCAGCTCGATCCCGGCTCGTATCGGACCGGTTCTAGAATCTCTTCACTGATTATCTGTCAGGTTTGAATAAAAAAAAAAAAAATACATCATTTATCCCGAGGAAAATGCAAGTACACTACAATTGTTCTCCTTAGAATTGATTCAACGTTAGTTCCGATGTCAGCAAGAATTCCTAGTTTGCACTCAGAAACAAACTGTGGTATTGTCTACACTACTGTCTAGATCTTATTTCCAAAAATCTGCAACTTGAGACTTCCAGAATGTTGCCGTTGTGTTTAATGTTCTATGAGAAAACTGCTCTCATGTAAATGGGCCCGAGTGCCGGCTATTCTGATGGAAACTTTGTCGCGAACTGGGTGATGGAAGGTCCCCATAAGAAAGTCGGACCATCAATTTGTATGTCAGTACTGCAGCTGCCCAAGTAGGCCTACAGCAGTATGACTGCAGCCCAGGAAACTGCCCTCACCCCAACCTCCATCCCAACCCATCACCCTAACCTAACCATAAACATAAGGGTCCTGAGACTGCGGTACTGAAAATGAAGTTTCCAGAACCGCAGCTATGTACTATTCTGTGGGACTTTTATTTTGGGTGCTAGCGTACGTGCTAACAAACCAAAATGAAGTGGCTGACATTGGCCGCTGGTGTTGGTGTCAGCTTCTACGAGGAAACTAAACGGCTAAAAAAAAGCCATCCAAAGAACAGAACATTTTATGTACGGATTATGTTTTGGCTGATGAACAGGCGACTCATATTTATCCCCATGTCAGCTGGTAAAGTATCCACCTCCCGCCACCCTGAACAAGATAACCGGTAATGGAGAACTAATGAAAGAATGAATGAATGAATGAATTGTGTTGAATGTCTCGCTGCCTTCAAATTCAGAATAATTTCACAGAGATCATTGAAGTTGCTGTCGTAAAACGTCTAATATGATGAACAAGTTGTCACGTTATGTGTCACAAAGTGCCTCAGCTTTCATTCTATATGAAGGGGCTCTACTATATTTTTTAATTTTGGTTTCCACACGGAACAAACCGTTCAGAACTAGATCTTTTCTATATAGAAATCAACCTCAGGTGATAAAACAGGGATCTAAGTCAGGCATCTGTAGATGAGCTCTTATGCTCAAGGCCAGGGAAGGCAAAGAACAGAGGATCATATTCCCAACCACATCTTGAAGATTTAATGAGGTAAAAGGCTAATGCATTAAGGTTAGACGTGGTGACCCATTAATAATACAGCTGGTAATTTCGTTTAATTATCCCGCTGAATGGTGAAGGAGCCAAAAGGTTCCAATTT
The DNA here is from genome assembly GCA_037951165.1 of Lophius americanus. NCBI lineage: Eukaryota > Metazoa > Chordata > Actinopteri > Lophiiformes > Lophiidae > Lophius > Lophius americanus. The sequence goes on from JBBDHG010000081.1 coordinate 1,116,074, forward strand.
TCTAAGTGTGGCTTTAAAATAGAGGCTTTAACATGAGACATGTTTGATGATCCCGCATTTCCAGCGAGCTGGTTCCAGGGCTAGTTCGGAGCCAGAGCCTGACTGAGCACCAGTACTTTGTTTTCGACAGGAAAAGCAACAGCTACTGGCTCTCAAAACTGCACCGCAAGCACCTTTTGTTTTTGGTGGAAAAGGGGTATCAGTATTTTGTAAGACTGGATCTTTTAGGTTGAGGACTCACTCTGTGGAAACATGGGCGGGTTGTCGTTGATGTCCGTCAGCGTGATGTTGATGGTGGTGGAGCCAGAGAGGCCTCCGACCTGGCCTGCCATGTCTTTTGCTTGGATAACCAGGGTGTAGTGTTCTCTGGCTTCCCGGTCCATGTTGGCCAAGGCAGTCCTGATGATTCCTGTGAGGTTAGAGGAAAAAAAAACAAAAAACATTTAAGCTTCTTTTTTAGAATCTCTCATGGCAGCACCTTTGGAGAAAAAAATGGAAATGCAAAGTTTTACACTATACAACATTTTGGAATTAGTTCCCAGCATTTGATCCATCGATGAGGAGAAGTTGGGAAGCGAGGAGCAAATCGGGTTTCAGAATGTTGCTCAAGGAGCCTACAAAACGCAGACTGCTGGGACCAACCGGCCAACTTGAACTTCTATGTGATTTTCCGCCTCGCTGAATTTATAATATATGAATATATGCAGATGATTAATTTCTTTCTGATGTTAAAGTCGTTCATCTTACAGATCATTCACCCTGGTCTCCAGTTTTGTTGTTAATTGCCTCCAGTTCTTTTTGTAAATCAGCTCTTTTGCTGCTCTATTTTTTTAATGTCGCTGTCTTTGTCGTTCTGAAATTCTTTAAATTCCTTCCTTTCCTTTCTTTCCTACTGTTTCTACTACCTGTTTTTCATTTTAGTAAAAAAAAGAAAAAAAGAAAGCATCTTATTTATCCATTGTTTTTGGTCCGAAGCCCGGATGAACGCGGAGGGTTGTGTCAGGAAGGGCGTCTGGAGTCAAACATATGCCTAATTTATATGTGGAACAGGAAAACTTATTTCCAAATCGGATCGGTTGAGAACCGGGTCAACAAATACTGTCACACCAACAGTTAACCAGCAGGGTACCGACCTGTTGATGGAAACAGGTGATCCGCTGTGGCGACCCGAAAAGACGATTTTACTTCAATCAAGGTTTGGGCGGATGTTGCATCGTGCCTTTTTCTCAGACGTAACATTCAGATGAGTCCTCATCACTAGAAGTAGAAGGCCACTAGAACTTCACAGGTGAGTCCACCTCAGGGAGAACCCACGTAAGGGGACAAGGTCATGTCCACTAAGTTACGTGCAAGGGATGGTTTTCGAGATCCAGACTCGGTCGAATGACCTCGCTCAGCTTCCACAGAGATCAATCTTTTCTGTTACTGCTTATCCTGTTCAGGTCTGCGAATGGGCTGGAGCTTATCCCAACTGACTTTGGGCGAGACGCAGGGCACATCCGTAGGCCCAATGCATATAGACGGACCCCCAATCGCGTTCTCATCCACACCTACAGGCCACCAGTTCACCTATACTGCATGTTTTTAAGATGGTGGGACGAAGCCGGAGTACACAGTGGAACAAAAGCACCATTATTCTTATTATTGCTGTTAAAACTTGACCAATGTTGTCCCAACACTTTCCCCACCGCCATCCTTTCGGTTATGAGTACTCATAAAGCAGCGTAACCTAGTTTTCTTCAAAGAATAAAACCCCATAAAGTCGTGCTTCTCTCGCATTTGATTCTCCTGGCTCCTCAAGGTTAGCCTTCCCTCAAAATTTCATTACGTTAAAAATGACTGCCTAACCTTGAATCGGGGGGCTGAATGCAACTTTTCTAAGGCATCCGCTCAATCACATTTATTACTACAATAACAGAGCAAACACAGCCATGAACTTTCACGGCGCTAACTCTGTGATTTATCGCCGCAACTATGGAACTACACAGGTAAATAGAAGCCGGGTAACAAGCCAAAACCACAGAGTGTTTGCTTCCCGCGCTGCTGTGGGGTCTGTGATTTACTGGATTTAATAGCAGGCTGTCTTGCCACATCTATTTGTCTGTGTGTGTGTGTGTGAGTGTGTGTGTGGGTTTGTGCGCCTCTGTGTAAAGTTTGTTCATCCATTTGGCTTTTTTTGCTGGTGTGCGTGTCCATATCTGGGCTACAGGGGTTAACTCGCCATCACAGCTCGTGAAACCGCATCACCACACCGAGCCTGATTTAATATGTTCCAACAGTTACGCCGGCGCTTATTGTAAATCTAGCTTTCCCTCAAAGCCAAGGCCCTCCAGGCAACCACTGAACTTGTGTTCTGGTGAACTTGTGAACCCTGCAATAATAGTACGCAATGCTTGACTGGGAGCAGCGCAGACCTGAGGAGGAGGAAATGGGATGGCGTTGATCATGATGGCGAATGGACCCTGTTGCTTTATGGCGTGAGGGGTGGGGGGGGATCATGACAGGAGGTGGCCGTGGTAAGATGACATCTTACGATGTCTGAAGTGGGTTATGTTTAATAAAAAAAAAGAGAAAAAATCACATGATGCATTCTACATTATGTAATAACACTACTATAACATATTTTTCTTAACAAGCAATAAATGTTAATATATGAAGATAAATTTAAAGCCATAAACTGTATTTTTTAAATTATTTTTTACTTTGGTATACTTGGGTATTCTCATTGTTATGACATGAATACCAGGGGTGGAAGTGGGATTTGGCAGGTGGAGGAAACGTAGATTCTGGCGGAGGAGTGGGAGCCAAAAAAAATGAGCGGAGAGAAAATATGTAAATGAATCAATTGAGCAGCAAAAAGTTGCAAAAATAAAACATAAATCAGAGTTATCTAGAGACATTAACATTCCCGTGACATTTTCCCCCCAAAATTGTAAAACATTCATCAAGTATGGAAAACAATTTATGCTTAAATGAGAACCGCACAAAATGAAACCATATTTTATTAAAATACATTTCAGAAAGTGTAAAAAAGGCTCTCTTTGGTTAAAAAACATAAATTCATGTCTAAATTAAGCAAAAAATAAATAAATTCTATTATATCTAATTATCTTCTATCTATCTAGATTTTTCTTTGCGTCTATTAAGTAACATAATTCTCTTTAGTGAGTCCTCACATGCTTTTTATGCCAGGAAGTCTTATCGAATAGGACTTTCTCAGTAGCGATGGGTACTGGAGGAGGGTCCCTTTCTCCTGTGGTGTCCCCCATGGCTCTGCCCTCATCCCCTTACTCTTTAGCATAATGCTACCACTGGGTCACATTAGAAACAGGTGGTTCAGTTACATTTTTCAACACGAAAAAAAGAAAATGAGCTCAACCAAAAAGTTGAATCTAATATAAAAGGGTTAAGTCATCTTAAGTCCTTCCAGTAGATACAAATGCAGTTCTAGTGTATCGATATTTGCATAGCGATTGAAGTCTTTTCATCTCTCCGGAGCTACACGCTATTTCAGAGCGCTAACATGTCGTATGAGACGTACCCGATGAAGCGGTGAAGAGGTGAAGCGGTGAAGAGAAGGGCCCGTTCTTTTAAAGCGCTCGTTCTGTCTCAACAGTGTCAGGTTGAAGAATTATTCAGTTAGAGCTGAATGAGTCTCGAGTCATCGGTAAGAAAAGCCCGTTATTACTATCGCTACATCAAATGTTCTAAAGAGGTGCAATTTCATTTTATTACTTCTTTTTTTTTCCCCTTCACAAATTCAGCTCTTGTTTTATAACCAAATTTTTGTTTCAGACTATAAATTTGGACGTGTTTGGCGTTGGATGATTATTTCCTCACAGATTGAACCGGCCTTCTGTCATGTGGACTTGGACCTTCTCCTTTTGGGCGCCGTTGGACTAGATTTTAGTTTTTAAACTCACCTTCTACTGTCATTTGTAAGTCCAATAACCCTTCTCTGCTGTATTTCTCCATTATATATATATATTTTTCTCTTATAAATGCAACAAGAGTATATCCTGTGGTTGTGTGCATGTGAAAAAATTCAATCCTTACACTTGCCCAACGCAATGTTTACTTCCTGCCTAATAAATCCCGCCCACTGACAGATCCATGGAACGGTGGTTACACGATAATCAACCTTATTGACTTCACCTGTGAGTGGTTATAATGTTATGGCAGAAAAACATACACATCCTCGGCTTGGAAATGTCATCGGCATTTACTCTGTACTATAACTTTCTAACTTAAATCTGGAATGAGGATTTTTAGTTACAAAAATTTAAAAAAAGGGTTAATGAAGTTTGGTGATTTCTCAAAAGAGGAGTTCTCAGCCGAGTTAGACATTAACTCATTTTCATCATTTTCATCTCTCTTCCCTGGCGACCCGACGGGCGGAGACTAATCCACTTGCCTCGGGAAGAACGATCATCTAAAAAAAAAAAAATGGGTCAAGGAGCAAGTCAGCCCACAGCATTAAGATCCAGGGGAGCTGAGGTCACACATCATCTGTCACAGCCGGGGTCCGGCGGACCGCCCCTGAGCCTGGACTCGTCGGCAGTGATTGAACCAAAGAGCAAAATTAGATTATGAACAGCAGGACGGTCGGCGGTGAAATCCGATCCTGCACAATAGAAAATGATTGAAGGGGCTTCTGCGAGGAGGAGCGGTTGAGCTAACGGCGAGGTCGTGACTTTTAAAGCTCTAAAGGAGGAAACGTCTTCCCGCTGGTTCGACTAAAGTCCAATCCGTTGATTTCTCCTTCCTCAAATTCCTCCGGATGCTTCAGCGGACTTTTATCGTATAAAAGGAAAGTGTTAAGAAATTGTCTGTCGTCGTGAAATGTCACAGTTCGAAGTCTGTCCTTCTATTCCACTTTAACGCTACACAGAAATGCTGCCTGCTGGAGTTTTGGGAGAAAACAAGATTTAGCCACTTTCTTTTTTTTAAAATTTTTTTTATTACTTTGAAGCAAATTGCAGCAGTTCTGGTCCGTTTTATGTACCGGTTCTGATATCTAAATGTGTCATTCTGTTCTGTGTGTATGAGCGCCGCTTGCAAAACAAGAACCGTTAAGTGGGGCAGACGAAACACGTAAAAGAATTCCTTCTGAGGGTTACTGAAGAAATATAAATCTACTTTGACTGGCAGATAGATTCTTCTTCTTGTGACACTTTGTAGAGAATTATTTATTTTTTTACTAAAAATGGATGTTTGATGTTTCCTCTTCACATTTATTCAACTGTTCGGTACAAAACTTCTTCTTGATTTTTAAGTAATGATCTAATTCTTTTGGCTGTTCCCTTTTGGATCATCAGTTTACATCTTCCTCTTTTCCTCTGAATATTCCTCTGTCACACCGACCAACTGCATGTCCTCTTTCATCACATCCACAAACCTTCTCTTTGGTCTTCCTCTTCTTCTCCTGCTTGCAGCTCCATCTCCAGCATCCTTCTGCCAGTAGATCCACTGTCCCTCCTCTTCACGGGTCCAAACCATCTCAATCTGTCCTCTCTGACTTTGTCTCCAGGAAGTCTAGCCTGGACTGTCCCTCTAATGTCCTCCTTTCCAATCCTGTCCTTCCTCCTCACTCCCAGAGAACATCTGAACATCTTCAGCTCTGCCTCCTGTGTTCTGGTTAGAACCGCCGTCTCCAAACCATCAACTAGATCTGCTCTCACCTCCATCTTGAAAACCTTTCCCTTCACTCCTGCTGCTCTTCTGTAGCAGATAACTCCTCACACTCTTCTCCACTTCTGCTCTACTTAGATGTCAAACCAAACAAAAGTTCTTGCAGCCACACCGCCGTAATGATCCGGGCGCGGCAAACTCTATTTTCAGTCCCGCGTTGTTAACCGGAGTCTTAACTTAACTTAACCCTGAGCTCCTTGTCAGGATCTCCACAAAGATCCTGACAAGTGGCACCTTTCCATTAAAACAACACCAAGACAGACGATCTGAACTTTCAAGTCTCTTATTAAGGCCTTTTCCTGATGAAGGCACATAAACCGCCGCAGACATGTTCATCAAAAGCTGCTTTGGGAACAAATGAAAACAAGGAGGAGATATTTCCTTTTTTGGCTTTGGGCCTTAATCACAATCTGGATTCCAATTATGTTGATTATTGACACCTACCCTTTATATCTAAAGGGAGTCAGCCTGGGATATTTTTTCTTTTTTAAGCCTTCTTTTGCTTTTAATCTCAGAGTGGTTTTGTGTTAATTTGCAATTTAATAATAAATTTAAATTGATTAATTGAAACTTCAACAGATCAGAGGACGCTAGCAAAAAACTGAACCCCGGTTCAAGGTGGACCTCTGGAGCTGAATAGCTATTCTTCACAGCTAGGTATAGAAGTAAAAAATAAAAACCTAATTTATCACAAAATAAAGAAATAAAAAAATGAACATCTGAATAAAAAACTCTGTTAATTCGGACATTCGCTCTTCTTACTATTACATACTTCAATATTCTTCTTACAATCTCGATTTGCTATTTTTGTTATGGAAGCAAGGATGCTTTAAAAATAGAAGAAGGAATGTTTAACTAAAAACTTTGTATCCAAGGACGGGAGCTTTTCTCGTTCACTTGAGAAATAAAATTTTACCCGTTTTTTTAATGTTTTTTTTTCCTCAAATAATTGAGGTAACCATGTCGCAAATTCAGAAAAAGAGAGCCTCAAAGATGTTTTTTTAAAAAAACAGAACATTCGTTCCTGACTGTCTCTTGCCTCAACCAATAATCCAGCCTGTTTTTTCAAAGATCAGCCATAACATTACAACCACTGACAGGTGAATTGAATGCCACCCAGTCAGTCGCCGGGTAAAACACAGTATATTTACCTGTAGGTGAACATTTTGTCCTGAAGTCCATCTATATGAAGCAGCCTGGTGTACGGGTTCAAATAGTGAAATACTGCAATGTCATCAAAGTACTGAAGCTCTGGTGGAAGTTCGGTCAGGAAGACGTCTCTATGATCTGCTCATCCTTCTCTAATAGCAACTGCCTCTCTCCTCTTGCAAACCCATCACAGACAAGCTTACTGCTCTTTCATTTCTTGTTTTTAAAAAAAAATACTTCTCTCCCTCGTAGCCTCCTCATGCCACAACTGAGCACGACCACCTTCAGCCCATCGCCACCATCTGCCTCAGGTTCCTCAGCCATCCAGCTCCAAGTCTCTGTGGTCCACTACGACCAGCACCACCCCCAATATCCAGACTTGGTCTGGCCTATATCGCTGCTGCAGATTGCTGTCCTTGACAACAAAAATCCCCCGAGCAGGAAAACCAGACTTTAGGTTCTGCAACTATTCACCACATTGATGAAACACAGACCTTTTGTTCCTTTGTTCATTAATTCCTCCAAAAATTTAAATAATATAATTTGTGCAAAGACCAACATAAATCCGTATAAAAAATATGTTGGAGAAAAATTATTATGTAATTTATCCAGAAAAAATGGGAAAGTTTTTTCTCTCCAATGAACCCAATACTCTTGTCTAGGACCGACCATAACCTCAATATGACATACAGATGGTCCAAATATGTCAAAAAAAAAGGTGTGCAGACTGAAGAAAGTGTGAAATGTGCCCTTTTAGGGAAAGTGTTTGTAAAAATTGGATGGATTTGGGTCAATGGTTTTTGGGGAGATGTGGGTAGACTATTCCCTGTGATGGACAGATGGACAAAGGTAACCGCCTAATGGCAAAAATGAAGAGCTCTAAGGCGCCCTAAGGAACTGATCGGTTCGCTTGTCTAGAAGGCAAAAGCTTCTGAGGGTGGGGAGGACCTCTTCATCAGATACCGCCCCTTCCGAAACTCTCAACAGGAAGTGGAATCCGTGTCCACCTGGGGATGTGTCCGAACACAATCACATCTTCGTCAGAGAAACACGCAATCACAGGACGCCATTCAATCTTTGAGGCGACGGTGCAAAGCCACGGAGGTGTTCTTTGTATAGGCCCCTGAAATGTCCGTCAGCGCTGAGACACGAAGATCACACCTCTGAACTCACTTTCCTGACCGTCTCTGAACCGTAATACCTCGGCTAGCCTCCGCTAAATCTCCACGGAGCTGGTCAGTTAATTTAGAAAATAATTGAGAGAACGGCTGAACCTGGGCCCATTTGACACGGTGAGGCGGTTAGCCCTTTCCTCAAGCTCCCAGGTCTATTAGACCTGATAGCATCACACTATCCACCTCTTTGTCTGGATGGAAACTTCTAAAGGAGGACAATCTCCTGGGTGAACAAAAAGGATTAGAGGAGATTACTAAAGCGCTCTTCAATTTCCAGCTTCAGGAATCTCGGATTTTTGGACCCATCCCATACGATGTTATCCGTCCGTGCACCCTTACCACGTTTCTGGAGAGAAAGGTAGATAAGTCTGAGAGAAGTCATACAGTGGATGTCTTCTTTTTACCATACAAAGATGTTTCGGTCATGTATCTGATTGAAAATAATTGGGTGGGTTCTTACATCTCGACTGATTGACAAAGAAACACCTTTTTCCACCAACTGCACAAAAGGGTCTTGATTTGGACTCCAGCGCTCCCAAATCCCAGATAAGCAGAGAAATTAGCCTGTTTAGGATTCAAGGGGGGAACCGGGGATTTCTTCAAGGTGCCGTTTCTTTGAGAGTACAGATGTGAGGTGGGTATGGGCGGCATTCGGCTCTGTGACTCAACAGGAAACAGCCTTGTCGTCCCCGTGGGTGGATGACGGATGCAGAGCAGTGATGGTGGAGACAGGAGTTGCCACCCGAGTATGAAAAAAATAAAAATAAAACGATAAGTGCAGCCACTGTGAGAGATTCGCTGCCAAAAAAAAAACAGAAAAAAATCTGAAGGCTTTCACTTTTGAAATGTGTAAACCAAATGTTAGCAAAAAAGGCTATTCGGTAAAAAATAATATAGAACTATGACTCAAAGAAAAGCGGTCAAAGGCTCGGTTCTAGACTTTCGTCCCCCGTGATTTACAGTCAGTGAGCAGAACAGGAGTCAATCGGTTTAAAACTCCCGTGTCCTTGTGCAACGGCTCTTGTTATTGACCAAAATCCCCAGATGAGTCGCCGCATGAAGGCCGCCGCAGCAGGTAGAGGCTAGGAGTCTTTCTAAAAGGACATTTTAGCATAATTTGAAGCTGTTATTGGGGAATAAAAATACAAAAACTTCTCTTCCTCCATCATCCTATGGCTTACTGCCATCAGAGGAACACTGCTAGATAAATGCTGCGTTTTAATGACACTGGAACAATCATTCATGCGTTTCTTTCGTCGAGGTTGGATTGTGCTAATGGTTCTTTAACAGCTATAAAGCTGAGATCCATCAACGTCAGCTAGCCTCTTAATAAAATCAATGATAAGACAGTCAGATTGTAATGTCTCGGCTCTTGAATATAGCACATGTGTACATCGGTTACCGTGGAAACCCGTCTGAGTTCCTCAGACTCGGATCTCCAGGCTGCTCCCATCTCACGCCTGAAGACTAACGCTCACCTTCGGTTCTGGTTTGGCATCTTGTTGACATGACCACAAAGTTTCGGGTGTAAAATCTTAATCTGTAACAGTTTGTGGCGCAGTGTAAAACGTTTTGAGCCGGACTGTTCCGTAAGGTGAGGCAACGACTTAACAGCTCAACCGTTTGGTTGATCTCTTTTTGAGTCACCATTTCTTATTGAAACATGTGTTCTGCTTGACTAAACCGGTTTCTCACATCACCCAGTATTAGAATGTATATGCTATAAAAAGTAAGGGGCAAAGGTTGGAGCCCTGAGGGACACCACACGTCAAAGAGGCCACCAAGGAGGAGGCATTATCCACGGCTATTGAGAAAAGTCCTATTTGTTGAGTAGGATTTTTTTTTTTGTCGTATTTAAGAATGCAAGGACTTATTAAAAATAATTATTTAACATGATCCAACTTAAAAAGTCTAATTAGGGTCCAACATTTTGAACTAGTCAAATCAAAATGGACTATTTCTTCAAAGAATATACAAAAACTCATCATGAAATAATTTCATAAAGTCAGATTTTTTTTCTTTTTACTCTTTAACAACATGCTTTACTATTTTTATGGTAAATTAAAGGACATTTTATAAATAAATGACCATGGAAAATAATTTTACATGCATTTTCCCCACAGTCGTTTTTGTTCTTGGCAAGGAATTTTTAAGTTTGAAGATAAAAGTTGAGAAAATATATGTGCTAAATGGCTTTTTGCCGGTGCTCGTGTCTCATAAATTTCCACATCCAAGCTCAGAAATGGATTTAAAAGAGAAGCTAGTGGACATAATTATTTGTCGTTTTGAGATAATAGTCCATCTACCTGCTTACACTTGTCTCCAATCATTATTCCAGGACCAGCTCATCGCCTGCTGGTACCGGCTTCACCCTGAGCAGGCAGAAACGGTTCCTCTGAATCCACTCCTTTTTCCCTCCACGCATTTATTATAAACTTGGTTCTCCACGTTGGGTGACTGGAGGGAGGGGGAAAGGGAGGCAGCGCCACAAATGGGAGCTATTTAATTAAGAGTCTGCAGGCTTTTCACTCCGGCTCCCAGATGCACCTGGGCGACTCTGCTGACTGTAATTCCACTCTTTACGGAGGCGTGATAATCAGCGGCCTCTGTTGCTGTAATGTGCGGTTGGGCCTGAATCCTGCAGAGTCTATGTGCTTCACCAACCAACATGTGGATAATTTATACCCCCCCTTAAATTACATTTCTCGGGGCTTTATATAACGCCTGGGGCTGCATCTTATTTTTAATTGGGGCGAATCGCCACAAGTTTTGGAGGTTTGGACGGATGTGTGAGCGTTTCTGGGTCTAACTTTGAAACTAACCACCATCAACCGTCCAATTTATCAATTCTCTGGTGAAAGTTAGCAACTGAAATTATTGTCCAAGTCAAAAAAAATCATGCACTGGATAAACGTTCTATGCCACAAACAAAATAAGTGAAAAAAGTAATAAATTCATTTTTAATTTTAAATTTTCTGTAATAAGTAAGAAAAGTAAAAAAGTCCACCGAGAGAAGAAGTCAACATATGCTTGGTAATATCTCTTAAACTGAGAGGTGGTATTTAGATAAATGAGATTTTGATTGAGCTGGGAAATATCATACTTCTCATATTTTACTCGTGTGGTCAGAATAAGACAGTAATGTTTAAAAAATTTGCCTTTTTTTCCGTTCAAAGGCTTTTTAAAAAAAATATTCTACCATGTTTATTAACTCTTCAATTGTGCATTTAATATATTCTAAGTTGTACTCTATGATTTATACAAGTTACGGTAGAAAACTGTGAAATGACAATGATAAAATTCAAAAAACAGTGGACTGTAGTAGATACGTGGAATTTTCTTAAATAAAGAAACATTAAGTAACTTCATATTCCGAATATGTGGAAAAACACGGAAATCTACTGTGAAAATACAAACTTTTGGTAGATTGATGGAAAAATAACATAATGTCCCGATCATCTGATTTACCGTAAATGTTTTATTCTGTCTTAATTATAACATTTTCTGGTATTTGCAGTAAATTTGTACGAAGAAAAAGAAAGGCCTTTAAAAATGTTTGCAGACGTATACCGTTGTTTCAACATAAACAATATGCTACAAAAAAAAAATGGTATATAGCAGTAAAATAATATTGATTGACTTCAAAGTCAAACTAAAAGTCTGACTTTAGTGTGATTTACTGTCATTTTGTGTTTTGTCCTTTTGCAAGTTGCAATAACATTTACTTTATCGATCACCGTATTTTGTAAGACAAAATTCTTTCAACCACAGCTCCCAGATTTAAGACACATGTCTGAAAACAAGTCTCTACGTTTCTATCTAATATCAAGTAAAATGAGTTAACTTTTCTAAAAAAACAAAACAAATATTAATGCTAAGACTTTGATATTTCTTTTGATTTAGCCAACATTTACCTCAAATCCCGTTTTGCTGGTTGAAATCAACGTTTTTTTTCATAAATGATAAAAAAAAAAAAAACGCTCATCATTGATTTGGTTCATCAACCTGTGACTTTTGAAAATAAACTAGAAGAAAATAATCCCTTATTGTTTGCAGCTTTCAAGGATATGATTAGCGCCAAACCGGGCCTGTAGGAGCGGATCTGTCTGATCAGCCGTGATGGCCTCTTGTCTGAGAGCCGAGCCTTCCAGAATTAGCCTTTGTTTGCTCCACTTGGAGGGGCGCCATTAGTCAGGCTGATTCGCTGGAACGCTTTGAAAGACAGTGTGTCCGTCTCTCCTTCCCTTTGAGGCTGGTCTTGATTCGCTTCTTTTCATTAGATGTGTGTCTTATTGTAATTATAGACGTTGGTCGATGGTGGATTTGCAAAAGCCGATATAACGAAGAAAACAAACAGCTGCCCTATATGCCACAAAGAGCCATATCTGCAAACGAGGTCAAACGTATGAAATAGATGACCGTGACATTATAACCACCTGTCTAAAATGTGAGAGAAAAATCAAACAAAATACATTTTTGCCCCGCATTTTATCAAAACTTTGCATTTTTCAGTAATATTTTTGTTTTCAGGAGATTTTCATTAAAAACTAAATTATTTAGTCTTTTTTCATATGCTATAAGTCACTGCATCGACTAAAGTAATATAATATTTTGAATTATACACTCCGAATTTCACATTTGATGTTTTGTTTTTTTTCCGGAATTTTACGCTAATTTTTTTTTTACAGTGCAGATCTCCCTTTGAGACAGCTCTAGGTTGCACAACACATCTTTGGGAGGTTTGACCTTTGTGAATCAAACTCATTTGGTCAGCACATCCCATAGATTTGATTGAGATCTGAAGAATCTGGAGGTCAAGACAAACTGGTTGTTCTGGTCCTCAAATCCTTCCTGAACCATTTTTTGTAGCGCATTATCCTCCTGGCAGACGGCCACTGCCATCAGGGAATACAATTTCCATGTTTAGATAGGTAACATCCACATGAATGGTAGGACCTAAGGATTCCGGGCAGAACATTTGCGGTCCACATGAAACCTTGAGTCATAAATCAAGGCCACCTTCTTCCGTTGCTCCATGGTTCAGTTCTGATCCTGATTGTAGGAACATCCAGCACCTGCTCCGATGGATCCACACAGCTCATAACCTCCTAATCTGGGTTGTTCTATCAGAACCAGCTATTGGTGCTACAGAACCTCTTCACTGGGATCCGAGAACACGGAACCTCAAACTCAAACTACGTATCAAAATCAAAATAACAGTAGATTTTCAGCCCAATGAGGCGGTTCATTCCAGTTCTAGAAGTTGTTCCACAACCACCATTGTTATTTCTATATTAATGTCGGTCTTTCAGAATGTGAAATTAGTACCAGTGCCGAGCCTCGGGTCTTCCCTCTTATCTGTTGCATCAGTTATTTATCTCCTATTACAAAGTGTGCGCCATGCTTATTTATTTCTTCAACCAAGTGAGTCTAATCCCGGATTCCAATCCTACCCCTCCCCACCCTCTATTTGGCATGCTGCACGGCGCCAACGCAGATGCATCAATTAAAATTTTACATCCATGATTGCATCTTATTTCCAGTGGAGACGCTGCAGCTGCTTTCATGCTTCTTTCGGAGTTAATTAATCAGTCGGGAAGCATGGACTCAGCATCATTTTAGATTGAGCTATTAAGACGTCTGTCTTATCTCGCTGCGAAATAGAGGATCTCGATCCACGGTAGTGTGGTTAATAACTATTTTTAAATGAGAAAAAATGCAACGTATGCAAGTTATTTGTGAGTAAATGTGTGATACAGGGAGAAGCGAACGATGAAAGGGAAAACTTCTCCTCGATGAAGCCAAACATCAATAACCGGTTCCAGCTGGATTAGACCCACCCAGACCTGATCAATCACATCAATAGAGCATCTTCAGAACAGGAAGTTGGCTCTCAGGTCTCAGCAGTAGCACGCTATAAGAAAATCAAAAGGAATTTACAGAAGGCGATTTGAATCCATCAGTCTGGGAAGGGTTCCAAAGGCGTTTCTGAGGTTCTAGGACGCCACAGATCTACAGTGAGACACAGACCTGGAACGATAGCGAACCTTCACAGAGGTGGACCACCTTCCGAAATTCCACTGAGAGGCTCATTCAGAATGAATCGAAAGCCAAAATCCCCCCAAAAACACAGAGCTCTCTCACCTCCATTAAGGTCAGAGTTCAAGACTCCACTATGTCAAAGACAGGGGCCAAACAGTGGAATCACAACGGCCTACCTCAAACAAGTCTTGTCTGAATTTACCCAGAACATACCTTTTGGACCCTCGGAGCTTCCGGGAGAATTTTCTGTGGACTGATGAGTTGAATTAAGAAGTGTTTGGTGACAGGGGTCCGGTTCCATCTTGGTGGAAACCAAACAAAATTCCACTAGAAGAACATCAGACCTACGGTCCAACATTGGAGGTGGCGGTGGAATGTTGAGGAGATGATCTTCTGCTTCATGACCAGGAACGACTCGCCATCATTGAGGGGAAACATGAATTCTGCTCCTTACGAGTCAGGTCATCAATCTTTGATTTGAAGTTTAAGCCCAACTGGGTCAAGCAGCAACACAATGATCATAAGAATAATCCACGTTCTGGAGTGGTCTTACTCAGAGTCTGGACCTGAACCCCACTCATAAGCTGTGGTTGGACCTGAGAAGATCAGTAGATGCTGACAAACCCTGCATTATTGTCGCGCTAAAGCAGTTCCGCAAAGAATAGTGGGTCAAAATTCCTCTGCGGTGATGTCAGAGACTGATCAGCTCCCTGAAGGGTTTGCATGCAGGTGGTGCTGCTGAAGTTGGAGCATGTCTAGATATTATGTTCAATATTTTTTTCACACTGGTGATTTCGGCAAAAGCTTTTGCCTAATTAGATAAAAATGATCATTTAAAACTCGGATTTGGACGTTTATTCGGCTTGAAGGTCGGACGGTTTAGCATTGGATACTAAAACCAGGAGGGGTACCATAACTTTTTTTTCACATCACACAACAGCGAGATATCAAGACGGAGCAGCAGAGGGTGGATTGAGTTCAGAGTGGAAGCTCAACTAAAGCCACTAAAACCCACAGGAGCAGCACAAACCGTGGTTATGTAACGTATTCAGTGGCTCCGGAGGAAACTTTCCAAAAAGTCAAACAAAAATAATCCTAACGCCGTCATCGGGGTGTTTTATTGGGTTTTAAAGCTAATAAAAGAAAAAAGCCAGTGTTGAAAGATGAACTGTAGCGAGGAGATGTGGGCATTAAGCCGTCAAGGACAGCCTGATGAAAGACACGAAAGACTTTCATTTAGGGAATTCTCGGTTTTTCAAGGTCGACTGGAGGTAAAGTGTCAGGATTCAGCGCGGAGTGGATTTCTGGACTTTTTACGGCGTCATGGAGATTCACAGTCAGATTGCAAAGTGTGAGTTCCTCGCACAGAAGTCGAGCATCGTGAGGCAGCTGTTTCTGTTATGGCAAGCGCTGGAGGGCAAAAAAAACAATTTTTTGAGGGCGGGAATAACAATTTCTCCAGCCAAGTACTTATTGGACAATAAAGCGATATTCTCCTTGAACCTTGATTGACAGTTTCTGTTGCGAGAAACCCAACAACACGCTGTTTCGCCAGAGGCTTTTCTCTCTCAACCAGCTTGATCCAAGGTCTGACAAAGCAGGAGCTTCAAAAAAAATCGGCCTTGCTGATTACAAAATGGCGTTTCCCCACCCGTAGAGCGAGAATCTCCATTGATTGTCTTCACTTGAATCTCAAACGTGCGCACATGACGAGATGTTAGAGTACCGGGACATCCCGCCCTGCAGGATTTCATTACGGGTTTTTTTTCATGGCTGAGGGAGCATGAACGCACCTCGGCCATGTAACTGCTTCTTTGGGATTAACTCTCTTTCACCTCCCCCTCCCTCCACGGATGTTCCATGAGTTATTCGCCCTGTCAGACTACGAAACAATCCTCAGTCCGTTCGAGCCTTCAACTTGTAAATTCAGAACAACCAGGAGTTTCACCTTTCCACTGACCCAGTTCTCCCTCTTGTGGCGGGTCAGCCCACCCTGGCTGCTATTACCTTCACTTCCAGAAATGATAACAAATACCGTCTGTTTTCACTATTTCCCTCTTTGATCCACCACGGTAAACAAAGTCACCTGCTGCAGTTAGAAATTATATGTATGTCAGAATACCAAGTGTATGGAAGAGGATTAATGCCACACATGGCTATGTCGTATACATGTTGTTTGTCTTTTTATTATTCTGACTTTATCCTCAGATTTCTGGCTTGAATCTCAGAATTCTGACCGTAAACACAAAATTCGGACTTTAAACTCAGAATTTGGAGTTATTAATAGAGAATTCTGACTTCAAACTTAGAATTCTGACTTCAGACAGATAATTCTGACTTTAGACTCTGAATTCTGACTGAATTCGGACTTTTTATTCTGAAAAAAGGGCTACATGATCTATTCATTCATTCCTTCATAATCTCTATCAGGTTATTCTGTTCTAGAGCCACTTGTTCTGGGTTTACCCCTCCGCTGACTCAATGTCAGCCACATGATATTTTTGGAATTGTGGGTTTAAAGTCATAATTCTTGGATACAGTCATAATTCTGATATTAAAGTCAGAATTCTGAGAATAAAATCAGAATACTAAAAATAATTTTTCACATAACCATTTGTGGCCCCAATGTAAATGGCCACATGTCTCGTTCTACGACATTATGGTCGACACAATTTGTTCCGGGTCAATACATATGAGCTACGATAATCTTGTCCTCCACTTCCATGTCTTTGTTTTACTGATAATCAGATGTGGGAAATACGCAGAATCTCTGCACTGATCGACGTTTGGGTCAAAACAGAACATACATTTCTGAGATACAATGAAGCAAATATAAATGATACTGTGGAACTAAATTTACTCGCATCACATTTTTTGCATCATGCCAGCACAGATTTGCATCTATAAAGGATGATTGCCAGAGGGAGTTGCAAACAATGATTATTGATTCGGAAAATCAAATAACATTTTTCATTTCATGTCCGTTTTCATCAGCTTCGTTTTTAACATTTAATTCTTTCTCGCTAACATCCTCGGGGGCCGGTTCCCTTCAAGGATAAATGGTGATTTTGTAAATATTTTTTCATCGTATCACAACAAGTTTTAATCAAACCAGCTCGAAATTAATCAAATCACACAATAATTCATAACCCCACTTTTCCCCCTCTCTTACATTTTCATCACCTCTCCAGGTTTATCTTTTTAATTTTTGTCACTTCCAACCCCTCATACAAGAAGACAACATCATAAAATCATGGCGGCTCCCGGTGAAATCGGTCCGATTCTCTTAAAAATAGGCAGCCTTCACCATTTCCAACCTATATATTTAACGGAAACAGGGAAATGCTGTTATGGGGTAGTGGGTTTTATGAGTATATTGTTTTTATACCATAAACTACGATTATGACAGCAAGGGCCCCCTGAAAAGTACCCAATCCCCTGCATTGTGCAAACACCCCCATGACAGAGCTAATCAAATGGAATGTGGATATAAGTCCACAGTGTTTTTCGTATAAAAAAAAACTCCCCCTAGTGAGTAAAATATGAACTATTAGAGTAAACCACCTTCATTTCTACAAGACGGAACTCCATTAGTCGATTCATATACATGAAATTTGGACCAAATCGGACCCATGGTAAGGAGGTACTGTCTGAAAAACTTTGTTTTGTTTGTAAAAACCCCCCCCTAGTGAGTAAAATGCGAACTCCAAACTCCACCAATCAACTGAGTTGACTGACGTTAACGAAGATTCTACGAGGTTGTGATCTCGTTGAAAGAGACCAGTCCTCAGAAGAGCAGAACCTCAAAAAGTTCTGCCTCCTTCCGCAGCAACCTAAATTGACAGGAAGTTAAGTCAGGATTGAATGCCATAACCGGGAACCGGTGGAGGGAGCCGAGTTTCTGTGAGAGGCCATTTAGCCTTTCAAGCGTACTGTAGTGTCACAGCATATTGTTACAATACCCACAGATGTTCCTTTTATGTTTAATAGGGACATTAATGCACAGTATTTTAATTATAGCGCCTGCAAGGTGTCACGGGGAGTTAATGGCTCGTTTTAGGGAGCTGAAACACAAGTTCGTAATTCTCTTTGCCGGCTCGTTATAAACACCCTTTGTCTCGTTTTAAGGCTGATCCGAGCTTTACGCTCCACCTGTGGTCATTTTTATACCGTTTCCATCAGCAGCAGCGCTGGGATTGGTCACCTTTGCCAGAGAGATAGAAAAAAAAGGCTCCATTTTGTTCCGTGTTGATGATTTGGGTCAAGCCTATGAGGAGTCCTTTGGGGAATCCATTGGCACCATATATGCGGAGCAAACGCTAACATTAGCCTCTCTCTTTAAATGACCTCTCCTCTTACCTCCTGCGCCTTGAGACTCCCTCGTACCGGACCACCAGAGCAAGGTCGCGCAGAGGTTGATTTGTCCGCGCGCACGGTTAATCCAGCTAATAATACACAAATTCCCAGTGAAGGCGTCCCTCCAGTTAAAGGTGAGTTGGAGCCAGGTACGTGTGGATATGAGGAGGTGTAAGCAAGCTAATGCAACGAGCGACAGATGCAGGAGCAGCTTGAGCGCCACAGTATGATGCTGTAAATGTGGCAGCAAGCCAACGCAAAAAAGGAGGCGGGCTATGCAATTTTAAGGATCACATGCGAGTGCAAATCGCTCCATTTTTTCACATTTTGCACAGACCGCTGGAGTCCCTCGTCCTAATTAGAGGCAAGAGGGTGGTGTGCCGATGGCAGTGAGACGACTGCCGACTCGTACAGATTAGTATGCGTGGGTCGGAAGTACTGCATCCGGACAAGCCTTTCGATCACAACCCCACTTCTCTGCACGCCCCGTGCCAAAATTTGCAACTCGGAAAAGATGCTGAGTCGGCTAGAGCAAACAAGGCTTGTAATGTGTCGAAAATCCTGCTGCATATGGAAAAGTAGAGAAAATCAGAGTGATAATCATTCTAAGGTCAGGAGAGTGGGAGCCGGTTTAAAAACCCAGGTGGACGTAGAGACTTTTTTTTTTTTTGCTTTCATTTAGTCAGAAATTGTTGCTTTTTTTTAACTCCACCAGGGATTTAGTCATGATATTCACGATAAAATAAATGTTTTATTTAAACATCCATGGACTGGATTGTGCTCTTCCCTAAAGAGAACACGAAAAGACATTTACTTCAAGCTATCTGCTAAGCTAGCAACCTATCTGCTGAAGCCGAACCAATCAAATTTATTTGGGCAAAAACAAAAAGTTATTTTTTTTTGGTTGGTATTTGAAAGAGGCTCTGAATGAATAAATCAATCAAGGAAATTGGTCTCATTGGACCAACGCAATGTCAATATTTTATTCTGGTTGTTTATGGGTAATGGAGGACGTTTCCCCCCTTGAAGCATCATTTCCTGTGTTTAGTCATTAGCAGATCAGCATGAAAAAACAAGCAAATTAAAAAACTTTATTTTGGTGTCAGAGGCCCCACCCCGAGAAAGGAGGATAGCAAAGTCGGTCCCCCTCTGCCCTCCACCACTACTTCACACAAACTGCCTTTCTCCTTGCCTGCCATGTAAGTGTCGCTGTTGAAGCATAATCTGAATTTAAATACTGGAATATTTCCGGAGAAAGGCATATGAACAATTTTATAAGATTTGGTAATGATTTCTTTCAACCAGTTACTCTTTTCAGATTTCGATCTTCCTCCTTCCTCTCAAAAACAGAGGAGAACCGTCCTCGTCTGCCTCTGTGGACCAGCATCATGTGGGTAAGAAAACCATGAATATAATTCAATAACAATAAAATGATGAGGAAGCCCAATTTTCTTTCGCAAAAATAGACACGGCTTCTGCTTTACCACAAAGCTGTGAAATTGCCCCATCGCTTCCCACTGTTGCCCACCCCCGCTCCCCCTGAGGTACAGTCAAAATATGCCGCCGTTCATTTGTGTTGCTCATTCAGCAAATAATTCATGTTTTACATGGGCGGCGCTGTCTCAACGGGGCCAGTGGTTGTTGCAGACAGCAATGAATCAATTCATACAAGTGGATTGTTCATGTTTACAGACAGCTTCAGCGGCGGAGGTAGAGCAAGCAAGGCTTCAAACACACACACACACACACACACACACACACACACACACACACACACACACACACACACACACACACACACACACACACACACATATTTGAAAGACAAAGAGAGAACAAACAAACAAGCCTGCACAATCTCACAACAGCCCATTTTTCACGTCATGTAAAACTTACATGTCTTGCACTTTAGAAGGTTTATTAACTTTTAATATCCTCCAGCAGAAGCCTCTTAGACAAAAAGAGATGGATTCTGCAAAGATTGCCCGTCCCGGCTTTTAACTTCCCTTTATCAAAGGCTATCGAAAAAAAAGACAATGGCTTTCTGAAGAGCCCACCCTACAAATGTCTCCTTTGACCCCTTGAGGAGTTAGTTATGGCCCACAAAGAGTCCATGGCGTGCTCGACGATACGGCACGTGTCGCATGAGTAGCCCATAACTCCACGGCAGCTGCTCTGGCTTTTATGATTTCAGACACGCGGCGGTAACGGAACAGGATGTTCGCCGCAGGAAGCGTATGCCGCACAGATTTCACAGCATGATAAACACATCGCTTTAGATCACCACCAGAGATCAACTATGGAGATTATAATCTTGTTACTGCCTCCGTTTGAGATACTAGCGTGATGGGGGGTGGGTGGAAGCACGCAGTACCTGATTTGGGGTCCACGGAGAAATATGGCTGTCCTTGTAGAATACTGTAGACTATCCTGGCGCTGTTTCCGTAGGTGGGGTCGTCGGCATCAGTCGCCGTTATTTGCAACACGGAAGTGCCTAAAAGGAGAGTGAAAATGGCAAAATTACATGTCTGATAATTCTAATGCAAGTATACAGATGTACTTCAAGCAAATATTCGACTTCTTCAAACTGCAGATTTCTTGTTTTTTTAATTTCTTATTGTCTCCTGTAAAAACTATATTTTCAATGACTTTAACCCTTTTAAATGTCCTGTTCAACTGTTTGGTTGAACTCTTCATATATGTCATTATTTCTTGTTGAAAAAGTGACAGGAAACTATTCACAATATGGCCGACTGGCAGCGTGTCTATGATAAAGAGTAAGGGGCCGAGGACGGAGCCCTGGGGGACACCACAGATCAAAGGGACCACCGATGAGGAGGCATCCACCTTAGTTATTGAGAAAGTCCAATAACACTCAAGCAGTTTTCTAAAAACATGACTGACCAAATAATTTGTCACTCTAAGGTCAATTTAGAATGTCAAAGATATTAAATGAATAAATGCTATAAAAATAGCAAGTTTTCTTAGTAAGGTCATAAACGGGTTGCTAGCCACTGACAGGGGAAGTCATAATAACATACATTATCTGGTTACCATGGCGCCTGTCAGTAGGAGGGATCTATCTGGCAGAGTGAACATTTTGTACTGGATGTACTTGATTCGTTTAAACGACGGATCTGAGTGACTTTGACAAGGACTGAACTGCGTGGCCATTTTCCGACCAGGTCCAAAAATGGAAGTCTTGTTTGGGTCCTCCTGGTCCGGGTCGGTTTGTGGTCTAAAGAAGGAGAAGTGGTGAGCTGGTAATAATTTCACCCCACTTGCAAACACCACAAACTGCCGTGCGATGAACGCATGAACATCCATCATCAACTCTATCCAGAATTGAGACAGAGTGCAGTGTCACCACAAAACTATTAAAGTCTGGAATAAAGTTCCTGTCAGTCAGACAAACCTGCACGGAATTCCATATTTTCTCAAAAGGTCAAGAAATATATATATACATATTTTTAAAGTTATCCGTCTTGTCAGCACTGATTCTGCCTCTTGGCAACTTGTTTTTTCTTACTTTTTACTTTCCCTGAGTATAATTGCATTTTTAGATTTAGAACGACACTAGATTTCTTTTTACCCAGAAGGCTAACTGGAATGCAAACACAACACTCCACACAATGTGTTGCACAAATACCCATCTGTAAGAAAATAACATCTACGTTGCAATTAATGTTGTCTGTGATTAAGTGACTTGCTAACACGCCGCAATTATGAGCAAACAATAAAAAAGCCCGGAGAAATGATCTGCACAGAAATTAACTGTCTATATAATAGAGAGTCATCATATAGAAAAATACATTCATTTATTCTCAAGTGCTGCTGCGCAAAGGCTGAATACAAGCCTGCCTGTCACCATGAAGTTAAATGGCTTTTTTTTCCCGACATTTTTCAGCCTTAAATACATTTCCAAGTCTTAGTTTTTGAGTATTTCTCTTGGAGGTGGATGAAACAAACAGAGACAAATGATTGTAAATCTCAGCAGGGTGGCTCATTATCTCCCCTGTTATTTAAAAAGTCGGTAAAAGCCATTTAGGTTCAATTTAACACTTGAAGTGTTGCTCAAACAGCATTACAGGGTTCATTAAGCCGTTATAATTGCATGATGAGTGTATACGCTATTGTGCTGTGAGGTTATATAATGCATCTATACTTCTAAGAATCACAGCGTGGAGTTATATGATACATGATAATGCATATAAGTATTCTGGTCACTCGCTCTAGCAAGTGAAACTCCCTCCTCTGAGTTTCAGCAGATATAATTCAGTTTTTTGGTGAAAATAAATTACTGAAATGCCACCACTTTTGAACCGTGTAGTCCACAATTTAGTTGGACACTGAGAATTATTTGGATTTATTGTTTGTTTTGGAAGTGGAGTTATATTCAAATTACCTTGTGAAGAAAACCTCCGATAGACAATTGAATTAATTAACCTTAAATTGTTCCATGTTAGTGGCTGAGGGCAAAGAAGATGCAACTCTGTGAGTTTATATGATGAACATTTATAATCAGCAGAGTGAAGAATCCATTCACTGAATCATATGCAGATCGGCCATGATCTCTCGCCATCAAACCAGCTCTGGGTCCCTTCAGAGAACATCTCCAACAGACCTGTCAAAGTGTTCTCTGTTACCTGGTACCAACCTCAGGAGCCTCTGGGATTACGTTTTAAAAAAAAAACTTTTATGCACACTGGAGAACGAAGGCTAGTCAGAATTGTTGTTGAACTAGGACAAATAGACTGAGAAGTTAATACCCAATGTCAGACAGGGGGTATTAATGTTGTGGCTATACTCCCTCACGTGTATGTATGTGTGAGTAGATGTCTGTGTATGTGTCAGAACACACAATGCATTGCAGATAGTATTAGGCGTTGCAATATTAAGTAAGCGGTTTTAATGTTATGGCTGATGGATGGATGTATCTATTACACAGTAAAAATAATTTTAAGACAATGCTTAAAAAAAACGGTCTAATAGCAACAAAAAGTGAAACATTTTTTAAATTTTTTAAAAAGATTTTAAGTGAGAATATTTAAAAAAAATAAAAAAATTCCTGTAAAAATACAAAGTTTTGATTGACTGTAAACCGTTTTACAAAGATTATTACAGTAAAGCAAAAAGAAAAAATTCATATGATCCATACTAATACGTAAATAATAATAAATCTTATTTTTAATATCTTGTTTTTTGATCATTATAATTACGGTAAAAAACTGTCAAATGACAAAAGCTAGAGGCGATAAAAAACCAAACCATAGTGCTAACAGAGAATTACCCTAAATAAAAAAACAGTAAAGACTTTTTTTTTTTTAGGTCTGAATATGCTGAAAACAGAATTTTCCTGTAAAAATACAAACCGTTTACAAAATAACAATAACTGAAAAATTCTTAAGCAAATCACGACTAAATTACAGATTTTGCTGTCATGTACATTTTAATTTATAGTAAATAAGCAAAAGACAAGAAAATAAGCGTTTTGCTAACCACTATTATATTCTACTTATTTTAAAAAAAACATTTCGGACACTGCACCTTTAAGTCCCCAAGCATGAGCGTTTCATAGAAGAGAATTTTTCTACATTTTAGTGCGAGTGTTGATTTTGACGAGAGCATTTCCAGAGGCGACGTGACTCCCATCAATCCGTGCACTCAGCGGCTCCGTTAATTGGAAAGTATACGGCGTTGTAAATGTAGAAATTCCAATCATATGTTTATTACTGAGTAAACACATGCGGGTATAATCCAGTCCTTTACAACAGCATCTATTACAATCACCACAGACCTATAAATTTTGTTTGCAGTGTCAACAAAAAACAGAACATTATGGTCGTTGTAAAAGTAATAATAATAATAATACATTTGAATGTATCCCGCTGTGTTGGATTCCATTTCCTCGTAGAAGCCTACCGTAAAAAAGATGAGTGATAGTACACGCTGAATATTCACACTTCTTGAGAGTGAATTGAGGTCAAATTAAATGTTTTTTTTGTAAAAACAGTGTTTTTTGAAAAACAAGGTAAAATATGAACTATTAGAGTAAAATATAATATTTGTAACATAGATCCCCATGAGTTGATTCATGTCCAACAATGTTATTTATAAAGATGCTATGCTGTTCTCCTCCGATTGAAACGGTATATCCCTGAAAAGCCCCCCTGCGTTGTACTCAAATGTCCAAAAAACAGCGTTTTTTTTGAAGAAAACAGCTCCCCTAGTGAGTAATATATAAATAATAATGATAATACATTTCATTTATAATGCACTTTACATTTTGGATCAAATCTCAAAGTGCTACAAAGTAAAAGCAGATAAAAGCATCAATAAAAAGATAAAATAATAACTATATAAAAACATGACCAAAAAACAGCATTTTTATTAAAGTTATAGGTTTCTGCTAAAAAGGAAAGTTTTAAGTCCTTTTTTAAATGTGTCAATCGTCTGTGGAGCCCTCAGATGGTCAGGGAGGGCATTCCCCAGACGAGGGGCAGCAGAACAGAAGGCCCGATCACCCATGGTGCTGAGCTTAGTCCGGGGAAGGAGGAGACGGTATGAATGGTAGAACGGAGGGATCGTGTTGAGGTCAGTGGGGTGAGTAGTTCTTTTAGATGATTTTTATAACCTAGATCTCCATGAGTTGATTCATATCCACCAAATTCAGACTATATTGGACAAACGCTTCGGATGGTAGGTCTGAAAAACATTTTTTTTCTTTAAAAAGTCCCACCTGTGTGGGTAAAATATCAACTATTAGACGTCCAGACGATTCATGAGCAACAAATTTGGCCTAAATTGGAGAAATAATTGGCCGAAAACTTTTTGAGATAAAGTTCCACTTTTTCACTTTTCTAAAAATCAGTCCAGTTCTTCCTTACACTAAAGCCGATGGGGTCATAAAAGTTGGAAAACGATAAATGAAAAACTTTTTCCGAGTTATCGCGTTAACATGACCGATGTGCGTTGGCGGTGCTGGCATCAGTTGAGGCGGTGATGACGAATCCATAATATCCTATATTCCTCCAAATATTTTGAGAGAGGACATTAAGAAACTTTAATCAAGGTAATCTTATTCATGCCCCTTAAAAAGATGAATGCCCTCACCAAAGTCATGCTCCCTCACATGGCTCCGCCCCTTCCCAGCAATGTTAGTCGGTTAATACCGAGCTGGATGGCTGAGCAGTAGGGCTAACACTCATCCAACAAAAAGTTTGTACCAAATATCAATACATTCTAGACATAATCTTGCTTATGATGATTAAATATATGTATCATTTTCCAGAACACTTTGCCGTCAGGCGCCATCGTCAATCTGTGCATGCAGAGCTGCTTGAATGAGACGAGTGCAAACACTAAGCTGACAAATAGGGACCCAAAAAGAATGGATTGTCTGTCATTTGGACCCATTCAGGGTTCAATGAAGATGCCACTCGACATTAAGAAGTCAAAAACACTGCAGGAAAACAAATCTCAGAACCCAGAAGGTAACGGCACTTATATGTTTAATCGTTTGCAAAATAATCACACTGCAGAGTTAGAAAAAAGCATGGATCAAACTAGAAAAGAAAAAGAGAGCGAAAACTGCCCAAGTGCTTCTGCAGTAATGCTTAAGCTAAAAGAAGCATTTGATTTGACTAAATAAGAAAAGACAAGACTTCATTATTCTCATATGGTAATTAAAGATAATTAAGCAGAGTTGTTCGGTACTATCAGTTTGCGGATCTAATTAAATACATTAAAATACTCAGAATCCGGAAAGATGTATCCCAAACTGTGGTGCTAAATAGTCATGAGATAATAACTAAAATCTGTTAGGTACTTTGTAGACACCGCTATTTCTGGTCATTCCAGTCCAGAATCAGTATCAGAAATACTCAGAAATCGGTTAGGACAATGATTGCTTATTTGAGCCTCACATTTAACTGTATGTCAATGAAGCGATCCTACATCTGCATATTTCTGCCGCTGTTTTATGTTTCCCGAATATTTCTGGCTTGAAACTGTACTTTTTCACCAATTTTAATCATTTGTCGACCTCAGCAGAGTCATCAGCCGCCACCACCACCAGCGTCTAGACTGGATAGTGTCTGCTGCACAGGTTCGATACTCTGATTATAATCTGATAGTCTAAGAAAAGGCTGAAAGGCTAATAATCATCATCATCTGTTACAATAAACACTTATATTTATCTCCTTGATGAAATAAGAGTTTATAAATAAAAAAAAAAGAACATCGCAGTTTAGATCCTGGGTTGAAAATTGCTACTACTAGGTTGTTATTGTTTTTATATTATGACGATGTTTCCCTGCATTCTATGCTTGAAAAGGGCTTCTGAAAAAGTGCCGCAAAATCTGTGAGTGCTTCAAAATATACAGACCATCTTTCATAATGGATTAGGAACCCCCCTCATATAGCAGGGTCTCATTTTAAGACCCACTTTCATCCCCACCTTCAGGCTTTCAATAATCCACGTATCTCCGCTAACCTCGCCGGACTCGTAGCCGTGTCCACAAAGCGTAATGCACTTTAAAAAAGATCAAGGGTGGTCTCCGAAACCGGATTACAAGCGCCTGGCGTGCCGTTTTTCCCCTCACCCCCACTTTCATTCGGATTGCGGAATGAGAAGGAAAATCCTTGGGTTCCGTAACAAAGTAGCAGTTAGTTAGCAAGATGGCGGACGAGAGCTAATGGCTTGGGATCATAAATGTGTTAATGGGATGAAAGATCTCCTTAAACAGCTCAAGTGGGTTTGAGAGACACATGTCATCAAATATGGGAATCGATAAAAAAATCTGAAAACAAAATTGAAATGTAGAAACGCATTTCATCAAAGATGGGGATTAAAGAGAATCGATTTGCGAGTCCCGTTTATTGCAGCATCTCCTGGAAAAAACGTTGCAGGGTCACTAATGGACAAAATAAGTCTTTTTTCTCTGCAACCCTGAATATCTGCTCTGTTTTCTTTATCAGGTGTTCATCCCTTCGACTGTGTGCGACATTCTCGTCATTTTGGCCGTTTACCCTGAAGTCAGGCGTCACTCCTACATAATTGGACGATTCTCCATCGTCCCTTTGAAGTCACATTTCTCGTTTTTTAATAGGGATTTATTTTAAACAATATTTCAATTTGGGTATCAATAAATTGCTCAAATTACTTGCGACAGTGCGTCTCGTCCTCGTGTAACGCCCCAACAGCCCTTGAATGGTGCTTGACAGAGAATGCATAGGCCTGACTACTCTCAACGACAAAAAGTAATAATAATAATAATAATAATAATAATAATAATAGAATAATAAAAGAGGAGCGTCAAATTAACAATTCAGAGTTTAGCTTCGGCACATCAACACCGCTCACCCTAAAAAACCTTTTCCTGCTTGCGATCAATCAGTAAAAGTGATATATTCGCCCGGTCTTCCACGGTTGATAAACCCGGATCTGAGGACGCCCGCCGTCTCTGCGTTCGTCTTAAAAACCACAATAGAACGCGACGACAGCAAAGCAGAGCTCTCGTCTCCAGCCTGTCCGTTCAGAAGATCCGCCAACTGGATGAAGTACAGCGAGAGGAAAATGATGCTTCTTTCATCCGGCTGTCTCAAATCCAAAAAAAAAAAAAGAAACGTCCATATCCAAAGAAACGTCCATTCCAGAACGCAGCATTGGGTGAGAGGTGCGACACGGGAACCTGGGACTACCTTCCGCTCAGCCCGGCTAATCAATTATAGACAGGAAAGAGAACATCACAACCAATTAGCCGGCAAAAGTCCGCGCAGACAGAACATCCTGCACAGGGGAGCGCCGTTATTGACAAAAGCCGGGGGATTAGTGATGTGGAGTGCGAGGACAGTTGATTGTTACAGCCGATTTGACACCGGAGACGTCAAACCAAAGAGGAATTACTTTAACGGATATCAGCAAAAGAGGAGGCGGTTCAAAAAAAAAAAAGCCTAATTATTTACCCCTTCACCGTCCTTGATTTCCTTCCCTGAGCCGTCAATACCCATTGATTGTTTTTTGTGCAACTGATGATAAAGTTTGCTTCGAGCAAGGAAACTTTAAATTTACTCCAAACAGACTTGTCTAACAATCAACGTTATATATCATGGAATCGTCCCACAGATCATTCCCGTTAACGCGATAACTCAAAAACTACCTCATGGATGATTTTCAAATTTTCATCCAACATAGACCCTAGTGCGGGGAAGAAGTGGACGGGTTTTGGGAAATAACAGTGGTATATTGCTGACGCTAGGGGGGGCTTTGTCTCCAAACAATTTCAGGCCATTATTTCCCAACTGTTGATCTGATATAGTTCAAATGTGGTGCATCTGAAACGACTGGAGGAGATCTGTCTTGCATTTATCGCATCCCTCTCTGACAGTTCATATTTACTTTCTCTTTTACAACAAAAAACCACAAAAACATTTCGGCCATAACTACACATTTTATTTCATTATCACATTTTATTTTCATTCAATCAGGAAAACCACTTTTTCCCCGACTAAAGGTACAGTTTCTCTGTAGTTTTAGTTTTTTCAATATTTTAAAATTCTCTTTAGCTAAGTTTCCCTGAATTTTACATTTGTCTTCAGATTCAGTTTCTCCGTAGTTTTAATTACACTCTGATTCAGTTTTTCTGTACAATTAGTTTAAATCTACTTTCAGTTTCTTCGTAGTTCTAGTTTCACTCTGACTTTCGGTTTTTCCATAGTTTTGGTGTCAATCTACTTTGACTTTCTCTGTACTTTCAGTTTAAATCTACTTTCAGTTTCTCTGTAGTTTTAGTTTCACTTTACTTTCAGTATTTCTGTACTTTTAGTTTCACTCTACTTTATATTTCTCTGTATTTTTAGTTCCCCTTTACTTTATGTTTCTCTGTAGTTTTAGTTTCACTCTACTTTCAGTTTCTTTGTAGTTTTAGTTCTGTTCTATATTCTAAAATTCTCTGGAGTTAAATTTCACTATATTTTCGATTTCTTTTCGGATCCAGTTTCTGTGGAAAAAAATGAAAGTCATGCCCACCGCTTTTCTCAAGTCATCAACTTATTTTACAGAGAAGTCAAGCAAAGTGCTCGCATTCACATGGCTTTTGGAGCGTCCTATAGAATCTATGATTGTCTGTTTACATAACATAAATATATATCACCATAAAAGAGCTTTCCATATCAATCAACTATAGTCCATCGCAACACTACTAACATTTGCGGAGATAATAGGTAAAAGAAAAAAAACCCTGTTCTCTAACAATGACAATTAATATAATAGTCACTCAGTGAGACTGAGATAATTCTACGTCTCATTAAGAAACCATTAAAAACTAAGACGGAGATGTTATCAAGGAGAAGCATTCTGATCCCTACGACTAATTTCACACCCGTATTTGTTTTTTTATTCCCCCCCGAAAGAAACGAGACATGCTAGCGTTTTAAGCGCACGATTAATCACTGCCTCTTATTGCGGCTGCATTTTCTCATCGATCGACGCCGCTAATGAGAGCACACAGCGCGGACCCCCTCCGAAGAGATTAAGACGCAAGTATTCGACACATTCGATTTAAACAAACACACTGACTCGCAAAAGTTGTGTGTGTTAGGCGCGCCTGCTCGTGCATATTCATGCACCAGCCAGGGACATATTGACTGTTTATAAAGAGGGCGCCTACAGGTCTGCTGGGGTATGCATATTTAATGGCTTTAACACATTTCCATCTCCTCGCTGCTAGAAACTCCTTTTTCCTTTTTTTTTTTTTTTTTAATTTCTACTTCTTCCAGGGGGGTTATTATACTCCAGAGCCAAATAAATAAAAATAAACCGAACTGATTTAAACGGTTTCCAACAAAGTGTCAGCCTGTTTTTTTGGGTAAGTTTGGAAAGAATTTGCTCCGACAGCAGCTCCAGACAGCATTTGGACATCCTCCATATTTTTTGTTTTTTTTAAGGAGTGATGTGAACTATCCGGGCGCCAAACCTTTGAGCTATTATGCTGAGAGGTAATACCGCAAAGATAGGACGGCTTTTGTTCACCTGAGGTAAAAACGGAAGAAAGAAATCGAAAAGTAGAAATGTTTGCCACAACATGATGCTGGGCGCTCACTCGCAGGAGGCTTTTTCTTTCCTCTATGATGTGGAGGACTCCGCAGTCATGATGGCGGGGATTGTTGCGGAGGCATTGTTGAGAGCTTTATAAAGACATGCCCATCCAGGGAAGCGTCACAGCAACCAGAAAACAAAGATGAAAAAGAAGACTCGGCAGGCTTACTGCAGATCAAACATTCTGGAGAGTATTATCACGGAGAGGACGCGGCAGACTGCTGCAGCTGGTAATGACATGTTGGACGCGTCCTCATGCGAATACCGTCTTCTCAACCGTCTCCGAGCTGCACTTAACAAACATACGATGTAAAGTCAAAGGTGCCGCCGTAAGATGTTTCTCTTTACCGTGAGGAAAAAGCGGATTATAAAGATGAGTGATGGGAAGAAAGCAAATAAAATAACCCTGGAGACAGTCGAGTCCTAGTTCTTTCATAAAGCAGTCAAAAATAGTGGGCTGATTCCGATTAATTAACCCGAGGAAAAAGAAGCTAGGCCCCTTTGACCCAACAATTACAAAGTTATGTCTCAAAAATGTATATATATGTTTTTTTTATTTTTTTATAAAAAGCTCCAGCTAGTAATATATAAAGTAATGTAGTAAAATATTATATATTCACGATACTAATAGCTAGTGACCCGAAGATAAAGAAAATAAAGCTCTCCCTAGTGTTGGAAATATATAACCGATCTTTCCCAAAATCAATCCAGTTCTTCCTCGCCCTAAAGTCTATGAAGGTATAGAATTTGATAAAAACACATGAAACAGGTTTTGAGTTATCGCGTTAACAAAAAGGATCTGAGGACGTTGACAAAGCGGCCGCGGCGACGACGATTCCCCTAACACCCCTGACGTTTCGAGGATAATATGAGGTGCAGTGTCGTCTCTGCCAGGTAACACCAGCTAATAAAATATCGACTATGCACAATCATTTGAGAGGAAAGGACAGCCAGCAGAAGAAGGTCCATCCACATTTGACGTTGAGGGATCATAACAAACCGCCATCCTCATTTCAAAGACGGGCTTCCCATCAGCTTTGATTAAAACACATTTATTTATTTTTTAACTTCTCTTGGATTTTGTTGACAGTACCTTCAAGAAAAATACAAAAAGATAAATCATAAGAATGGGGATATTATAAGTTGATGATGGACATGTCAACATACAATATCCCCATTCTACATGATGTCATCCGTGATTAAAGACTCCAGTGAGAAATTGGCGCTGTTCTGCAGACTTGAGCAGTGCCAGAAAGACGTTGTGCTGTAAACATACCAAAACGCACTTTCCAAAACTGTAAAACACTGGCGTCTACACGGAGAAGTCACAGCGAGATGTGGAGGCGGGAGGATAGTAGAACAACTCCGAATGGGGAGTGTTTTGGCTTGAAATGCCATCCCTAATTAAAACTGAGTCTTCCTGCTTGAGAGGAACCGTTTGAAGGTCCGGATCATTTCAAAGCAGTACTCACCCAATTCAGACATTTCTGGCACCGTCGCTACAAAGGGTCCATCTGGAAATTTGGGCGCATTATCATTGATGTCTTGTACTTTGATGATGAATTCCGACTTTGGTTCCAGGGCTTCTTCTGTGTGGCGGTCCAAGGCTTGTGCATGCAGGACGTAATGTGTTTTCTTTTCCCGATCCAGGCTCTTAGTGGCGTGAATATCTCCTGTCACTTCGTCGATGATAAATATAGTCCCGGCTCCTTCCCCGTCCAGGATGTACCTGACAGATCCATCGCCTTTATCCGAGTTGGAGTGGAGCTGCAAGGAGAGCCAGACAGACAGAGTGTGAGTACAGAGAATAGAACGTTGCCAGAGGGGGGGGGGGCTTCCTTTTTTTCGATTCGCAGTTTGAACAAGTGAATCACAGTTGTAGGATTTTGCAATATGCTTAGTTGAATAATCGCTGCAAGAGAACGACATGAAAGGGGGATTTGCATAAGGATCAATGTATGTCAATTAACAAAGACACGGTCAGTTTGAAGAAAAGGGAGTTAAATTACAGTTTCAACGGTGAATATTTGGCTGGACTTCAGACAGAACCAGAACAATTGGACACAATAGCTTCAGATTGCAGAACTCATGTTAACCAATTGCCACGAATTTGACATTTTTTATCCAGAGTTCAATCGTGGCACGAGCAGCAGGATTTTCAAGAATTGTACAATTAAAGAATGTCTTTGCAACATGTGCTGCATTACTGCAATGCATGCTGGTCCTCATCTCATACTTCAGCTTCAGCTTACGAAAAATCCCAAATCTAACTCAGCTGCGGAGTTATTCTCCGATTCAGGGTCAAGTGTATGAAATTTAGCAGCACCTTTATCTTATTCCAATCGTTAATATTATTGTACTTATTTCTGTTGCACAACATCAGAACACGACCGTATCTAGTAGTCCGTCAAGTCATGGGTTTCCTTTTCAACAAATACTGTTGGAAATGTAAGAAAGGACGTAACATAATGCATATTCTTTATTCAGCATTCTCGTAGCGGTGCTGCGGTAGCTCTGTCCCTCACTCAGCCCAAAGGTAATCATCCCAGTAAAAAAAACAACAGAGTGTGAACCACATCGTCAAAGAAACTAAGCATAAAGACCCGGACCGGTGCCTGTGTTCATTCAACGGGAGGATAAATGATGCTGTGAGCTTTTCTCCTTTTCTTTCCCTAGCAGAATTTTTTTTTTAAAAGTCCAGAGCCGCTCGCATCCCACCACCTCCCGTCCTCAATACAACAACGGGCAAGAATAGCTGCTGGTTCTGGAGTAATTGCCCCCCCGGAAAGGACAGATGGCACACTCTGGGTCCATGACCTGAGAGGTCGGGGGCCTGTATGCCACCAGCGTCCTTCCTTGTGCTGCTGCTAGGAAGGAGGCTGGCGGCAACGAGCCGAGTTGAATCCCTCGGGGCGAACTGCTGGACCCCCATATTTACCTTTGAGCATTTCATGGTTTGGCGCTCTGATGCTTGTTGTTGTTCTGAATGCTGATGATGATGAATGAGATGAAGTGAATGACGAAATATTTCCAGTTCCAGTTTCAAGTTTTCCAGTAATAACTTATAAACGACAAATCCCTCTTCAGTCCCAGTATGTGGTTTGTCCATCATGGCGACTATAAAAACATGGCAGCCTCCAGCCTCCATAATATTTGAACTGCTCATATGGAAATAAAAAGCGCTTTACCCAAACTAAAATAAAAAAAAAAACATTAATATTGGTGCGTGGTCAATTTCAAGAAAACATAATTAGCAAACATTTTTGATTTCAAGTTTCTGAAATGTGAATATTTTCTGGATTCCAGACAAAACAAGAAGATTTGGAGAAATTCCCATGATATATTTGGTATTTTTTTACAAATATTTGACCTTTTGTTTTTAATGGATTCATCTGAAATATCATAAATAATTGCTTCTGAGTCCATTTGTGGCCTGAACTCTACAAATTTATTAGATTCTCACTATTTGTGTAACCTTTTCATGATTATGGGCGTCCTCAGCTCATATTTCTCATGCAGAAAACTCCCAGATTTGACTCAGACATTATATAATTCAATACATTTTCCTCTCAGGCCTGACCGTAGCCCTGCATCGCTGCGGAATCGCATCTTCACAGATTAAAGTTGAGGAGGGCGGGGAATCCTCACAAGATTGTCAAAGATCGAAGAGCAGGGAATCTTCCTCGCCGGGGGAGGAGAGATTTGTTCCGCCATAATTGACATTGAGAGGTTTAAGACTTTCATGACGATTGTTCAGCTGGGTTACAGTTTTAGACTTTAAATGTATTTTACAAAGCCACTAAATTTCCAAACCGGAGCGCCACAGCAACAGCATTTAAACAATTTAATTTTCACCCATGAATAAAACATAGAAACAGACTTAATTTGCTTTTGTCTCCGCAGGGAAATATCCCATCTCTGTATAATAGAACAAACCGATGTGCAATGTGGAGCGGCAACACGGCTGATACCGGTGGATTTCATATTGGTGGAGGCCCAACACTGAGCGCCTGAATTACAAAACACACCTTAATTGTATTTCACACGAGGGTGTGTGAATGTACAATAGGTCTGCGAAATAAATCAAAAAATGACTAAAATCTCTAATTGGCGTAATCTTACTCATGCTGATCAATTAGCTGAAAGCTTTCACGGGGTCGGCATTTGCAGACTCTCCTGAACACGTCATGTTCGGACACCACCCTCAATCCGTGCATAAAAAGAGCTGCCTGGTTGACGTGAGCGCTAACGCTGAGCCGACGAATACGTCTCAAATAAAGGTAACTAAAAAAGAATGCTGTGTCAGCCGCGACACCTAACAGAAGTCGAATGTAGACACTGTAGAAAAACCGCATCATCAGCTCATCGGGGTGATGCCATCAATTCCTTAATCACTTTTAGAATAATCACACTGCTGAGTATGAAGAGCACATAAATCAGAGAAGAGAGTAAACGACAATCAGGGTGAATAAGTCAGGGTGGAGTAAGTATTCAGATTGTTTACTGGAATAAACGTACTAATAAAATTTTTTGAAAATTCCCCGCCAAGAGTAAAAATCATGCCTTTCTTGACTTACGGTACAAGTATTAAAGTACTATCAGTAACATGTACTTAAATTATCAAAGTAAAAGTACTCGTTAAGTTTTTTTCACTTACAGCATTATTAATGCGTTGGTCACTGTTAATGCTGTATATGTGAAACATTGAGGTAATCTAACTACTGCATGATGTCGAGTATCAGAGAATCAGCCCATTTTCTGCTGTGTGACATTTTCCATTTGACCCAAAATGGGTTTTTAGAAAGGATTTATTTAACTGAAGAAGTAGGAGAATTGTCCCAATCCATAAAAAAAACACTTAAAGTGCCGATTGAGATTAATGAAAAATCATATATTGGAAATCAACTGGTAACCGAAGCTGTCCGAAAAATGACTGTAGTATAAAATGTACAATATTTCCCTCTGAGGTAGTCGTGGAGTAGAAGAATAAAGTAGCATTAAATACAAACACTCAACCAAAGAAGAACTCCAAATGAAGTTAAGTACACTACTTGAGTAAATGTACTTAGTTACTTTTGCAGCACAGTTAAGTTGGACAACAGAGTCACATATAACCTGCATGTTGACTTTATGGATTGTGGATGGATCATGCACAACAAACACCTCACAGAAGCGAAAAAAATCCCAAAGACATGAACCCACTAAATCGAAAAAGTATCCCGGCTTAAGTTGGATAGTCCGGTCCTAATATTTATAGACAGGAAGACAAACATCTGGAGATTCTCCTGCGTAGATTACCAAAGCGAAACCCATTTAGCAAACAGAGATTAGATTACCACAGATTAAGTTCATCACTTGAAGCACTGACACCTAATAAGAAAACACACACTACCTAAACACCAGCAATTAGACCCATCCCCCAGAACGCATAATGAGGCTCTCCAGGAAACACAGCTTTGTGTGCGTGTGCTTAGCATGCTGATGCTTTTAATGGCTTTTTAATAGCACCTTTGAAAATGAGGAATTGACCCGAGACGTAAGCTTCTTGGCGATAAACATTTCAGGGTTTAGACAAACAAGGTTGAAGAATCGTGTTAATTTTTTGTTGTTGTTGAATAAATCACTTATTTTAACGGCTTCCCCGTTTGGAACTCAGATAAATCTCACTGTCATTTTAGGGTTCGGAAACTATTTATAGTGAATTTCAAGGTTAACGGAAAATTTAGTCTCAACAGAAATAAGTGATTGTACTATGACATGTTTTTTTTTCTTTGACGCTAGACTGAGAAAGATCTCCCGACCCGATTTTAAATTGGTTGGTAGGATATTTCCCTGCAAGCTTTCAGAAATAATGGGCATAGCCACTGCTGTGATTTTATTGTGCACACACTGGTGCCGGCCCTGAAATGGGACAGGGCCACTGTGTTTGGGAGAAAAGGACTAAAAGAACAAAATGGTATTCTTTCACAGTAACCCAAATTTAGAAGCAATCAATCATCATTCTGATGGTGCTGCACCCTTCACAAGACATACCACGTAACTTTTCCTTTTCGTGTCTGACCATTCATAATTCATTACCCTGCCAGGCCTCCACGGGACCTGCATCAGACCCCTAAGA
This sequence comes from Lophius americanus, assembly GCA_037951165.1. Taxonomy (NCBI): domain Eukaryota; kingdom Metazoa; phylum Chordata; class Actinopteri; order Lophiiformes; family Lophiidae; genus Lophius; species Lophius americanus. The sequence continues at coordinate 1,152,702 of JBBDHG010000081.1, forward strand.
ATTCTAAGACATAACCGGATGTATTTCGCTCATTAGCATATTAGCATAAATGTGCAGATGCTGGTAGCAGTCCCTTAAACACGATTGGCCACTTTGATTCAGCCTCGTTTTACTAAAATAGTCTAATTTTACCAGCCAATATGATTGGCTAACTGTCCAGTGAGAGGAGGGGCTTATGTTCCAGGGAACTTTTCTTTTCTGCGGCCCCTGTGATAACTCCACCATGCCTCTAATTAAATGTTCATTTAAAGGTTCACTATAGGATCCAGGAGGAATCAGGGATAAATAAGGAATTTCTTTGGAATAAATGGAATATAGATTCCATAATAATGTTTTTATTAGTGTATGAACGTGCCTCGTCGTGTTAAAGTTAGAATGAGTCTTTTATGAATAGAGACGGTGCAACAGCATACAGACAAACTGGCTCCACTCTGTCATGAATCCGGAATCTCCCAGCTGGAAACCCCACTAAATCCTTCACACCAAACCTTTAAATAATAAAAGGGTTTAAGCTTGACAAGCTCTACATCTGCTGTTGGTTGCAAACAAGTAGGATTGTTTGTGACTCATATAGCAAAAGAAGCTTTGTTTGAAAGCATGCTGCTCCTCCCGAGAAACTGCTGATATGGCAAGAACTTTCCCCCTTGATAGGTGAATGCGAGCAACATGACATGAAATTCAACTGAGTACAAATGTACAACTGAGTACAAATTTGCCTGAAAAATGTAAAAATAAGACATCAATTTTGAGATTCACAGCTTTAGGGCCCAGACAAAGGAGACAGAGTTCTTTAAATTATGTCCTGCAACTTTTGAGATGATGTCATAATCCGTACTCACTTATGGTTGTCTGGATAACAAATATCGACTCACGAACGTCTCAGACGTCTCTGTGTTTCACGTAAGAGGGATCAAGCCCTCTTTGATAAAATGGGTATTAGTTTCAAATAAAACACAATAGGCTAGTCTCTGAAAGAGGGCTGGTGCAGGTCACACGCACTAACGAAAAACCCATCAGCTGCAAGGTCAAAGTGCATTTAGTTATAAGAAATGTTTTTTATCAATCTGCAAAAACCATAAATATATACGTGCAGACAGATGAAAAACACAGCAACAAAAGAAAAAGAAAATATATTGCACATATTTCCACCTCAGAATCAAAGCGTGTCCTCCTCTGCCGCCGAAACTGATGAGACTCGTTCTCCAGAACCTCCACTGGCTCCCTGTCCTCCAAAACCTCCACTGGCACCCTGTTCTCCAGAACCTCCAATGGCTCCCTGTCTCCCAACGTATGCGGTTCAAACTCCTTCTCCACACCCAATAGGCCCAAACCAGACCCCCTCCTACCTCATGTAGACCCTAAATTGTTCACCTGGCGGTTACTTAATCCCATTTTCTGACAGGTGCCATGGTAACGAGATAATCAATGATACTGAGACCTCACCTGTCAGTTGAAGGAATTATATGGCTGATGTGTGTATAGATCAGAGCCATTTACACTGACAGGTTATTTAACAAGTTGAACAGCGGAGGGGGCCACATCTAATCAAACCACGGACAAGCAAATAAATTATAAATGACAAAAAGCTGCCGCTGATATCAGGCCCGACTGTCTATGAGGGGCTGACTGTCCTTCCCCCAGTAAATATCACGACTCTGATTAGATCAGGGGTCAAAGATCCTGTGGAATCATGGAGTTAATCAGCTCCGAGATTGTACCAGTACGGAATACAACCTTCAAGGCAAGAAATTAGCGAATGTTTAAACATCGACGGCATTGTGGTCCCAACCAATTACTCTGTGGATATAATTTACCTTCTCCCAGCTCTCTCGGAATCATTAATGCCGTTAAAGACAGTTAAGAAACAGACGATAATCAACTCCCGGGAAGGAAATTTGTGCTTTGAATGCAGAGAACCGGAGTTATTACTTAAAAACAGACCATAATATGAGGATATATCCACTCCTGTCCAGCAGCACTCTATGACTGCAGCTCATAAATGAAATTACGGCTGCAGTCAGAGTGCTAATTTAGCCATCGACTTCTCCTGCAGGAACCAATAAATCATGTTCGGGAAAGTGCGGGCCAATGATGCACTCCCTCCCAAAAACCTATGGGTGATAAAATTGCCGACGGGTTTGCGGCTCATTAAACAACGCAGCAGGCAAAACAGCTGAGAGCGAGACAACATGAGGATATAAACTCAACGCTCTAGTTCTTCAAGAGTGATTGAGAGCGACGAGGACCCGGTACTGAAATGTGTTGTTCAGAGGGTGTCAGGTGGTTTTATGTTGCATCTCCCCCCATCATAATCCATTCTGTGTTCTGGATTCTTGATTCCTACATACTAAATTAATTGACATTGGTTCTGGGTGTTTTGTATTCCGAATATGTGTAGAAAATTTTCCAGTGAGGATTATTTTGGGCTCAAACTACATGAGAACTAGTCCAGTCTAATCCCAATTCAATAATCTCCTTCCTGAAGCCATTTTTTTTACATAGGTAGGCCTCGGAACAATAAACCACATGCTCTGCCGCCTTTTCCTGTGTCCAACGCATTAACTTCCGAAATTATTTTTCACTTGCTGCTTCATATATCCCAACCACTGTCAGGTGCCATTGTAACGAGGTGGTTGTAATGCTATGGCTGATTGGTGTATATTCCCAGGAGTGAAGTTTAAAACAGTGGAATTTTCCTCCCAATCAGCTGATTGATGGATCCGAAAGAAAATTTAGAAAAAAAACTACAACCTATGTGGTCCCTCTTGCAAATAATAAAATCATTTAATCCTTATTTTTTATTTATTTCTTTTTTTTAAAGCAGATAAATAAAGTGATTTACAAAGCAATTGTGTTTGGACTTAAATTACCAGTCTTAGATCACAGGGCGTGATAATCTATTACAGCATCATATGCTAGATTTAACCTCAGATTTACACTCATTATTTTCTCATCCCCCCTGAAAGCAAACGGGCCCCCTGTCGGGTGTTCTGTCCTCATGGATGTCTCTCTGATAAGTCATGATCACAAGGATGTCTCTCTTGTAGGACATGATCATAAGGATGTCTCTCTGGTACGACATTATCATAAGGATGTCTCTCTGATAGGTCATGATCGTAAGGATGTCCCTTATGTAGGTCATGACCATAGAGATGTCTCTCTGGTAGGTAATAATCGTAAGGATGTCCCTCTTGTAGGTCAGAATCTTAAAGATGTTTATCTGGTAGGACATCATCTATGGGTTGTCTCTCTGATAAGTCAGGATCAAAAGGATGTCTCTCTGGTGAGTCATGATCATAAGGATGTCTCTCTGGTAGGACATGATCATAAGGATGTCTCTCTGGTAGGACATGATCATAAGGATGTCTCTCTGGTAGGACATGATCATAAGGATGTCTCTCTGGTAGGACATGATCATAAGGATGTCTCTCTGGTAGGACATGATCATAAGGATGTCTCTCTGGTAGGACATGATCATAAGGATGTCTCTCTGGTAGGACATGATCATAAGGATGTCTCTCTGGTAGGACATGATCATAAGGATGTCTCTCTGGTAGGAGCTACCAGGAGCTTTCCTGCTACCTGGAAACAGAAAACAGTCCAGCTGAATTTGAACTTGAATTTGAACAGTGTCACTACTCAATTGATAGAACTTTTATAAATCACCACAGGTGACATTTTTTACGTGGTTGAGGAGATAGGATTAAAATAAACAAGAAAAGAAACATGCAAAGAAATACAAAATTTGAAGTATTATTGGCTCTGAGACACAAAACTTCCTAATATTTGTAAGACTGTTTATTTTTGAACTGCAATAGGAAACAAGGAGACTTAACAGGCAACGTGTACCAATCAGAACCTAGAACTCAAGAGTAAGTTCTTTGTTAAACATTCTCTGCAAAATTACCCTTAAATGCATCATTTTCACCTTGCAATTCACCGAACCTGTCCAGCAATTATATTTTTAAGTGTCTTTAGAAAAGCAGGACGGGGGTCGTGAGGTTCTGACGACGTTCTGTGTGTGGCCCGACACCGGCATACTTAAAAGCACTAAAAAAGCAGCAGACTGAAAGATGGAGAAATTGAACCAAAATGTTTTCAAATTGGGGGAGACAGCCCAGGAGCTCTGTACTCTCTGAACGGAGGATGAGATCAACCACCATTTGACCCAACGTCACGCCTCCTCCGGCCCGTGAAATGCAGAGACGGGTCTCTGCTGTGGCGCTGCTGCAGTATCTCTGTGCAAAAAAAAAAGTCCCATGAATGCATCACGGTTTTCTGCACCTTGTTGTTATATTTGACTTATTTTCACCTCTTTCATTCAAGACAGGGAAAATTCCCCACTTGTGTTTCGCTTTAGAAAATTCCCCTTGAAAAAATATGTATAGAAATTATGACTGCAGGGTTCTTTAAGCTTGTAATAAGAAAATAATCATGATCATAACAATCTGCAAATTTATTTTTAAATGAGATATGATATTTAGATCAAAGAGTTCTTGAAATAAGCCTAGAAAAGTCATATTTTGTCATTAATTCTAGTAATACAAGGAAGTGGTGGGCCTCAGAATAAGGTGAGTAAGTAAGTAAGTAAAGCTGAGGTCTAATTTATAAGCGCAACAAGAGATCTGGACTAGAAATTAGACAAACATACATGGCGGGATGTTGAGATGAAGGGTCGGACAGAGAATTAAACTCGGTGGCGAAAGCATCCACTGGTGGCTCCTCCTCCAGCTGCGGCTTTAAGGACCAATAAATAACAACCAATATTTGTAGAGGTTATGTTGATTCACCTCCTGGCTGTGAGTAAACCGCAAACATCTTCCTCATGCAAACCATCTGCGACTGCTTGATGGTTCCAAAGAGAGGAGAAGAGGCAAAACGGAGTCCTATTTCCTCCGGACAGAGACACGCCCCCTTTGATTTACATATTTCTTTTTTTTTTCTTCAGTCAAAGCCGACGGTAAGAAACTGGGCTCGGGCGAATTCCTGCCACGGGATTTAAAATACTCCCATTTTTTCTGGCGAGGCGGCTATTACTGCGTTCGTGCTGCGGGGTCGGAATGATTTATTTATGCTCGTATCACAGAGGAAATTTCACGACTAGCCGCCGTGATATAATTAGTGTCAATTTTTCTTAATTGCAGATCAGGCCTGATATCAGCAGAACATCGACGCTGTATGTCCGGAAGAGAGTGGGGAGGGGTTGCGAAATCAGCAATGCGTGCAGTCAATAATTAATAGCTATGTGGGCAGAATGCTCACACTGTTGAGTTGTGATATAAAATGGTGACCTCTGCAACCTTGTTGTTTGATCCCCTGTCCAAAAAGGATTCTTCTTCTGTCGCGGAGCGTCGGAACAGGGGATTGTGTTTATCTCCCCGTCTCTACGGGCGACTCTATTAAAGACCAGAGGAATAGATGACTGGGATGTGGCTCGCAGGCCCGGCAGCTGGCAATGCATTTCTGAGGACTTTAAAGAGATCAGCAGGCTCTGCGGCAGACTCTGGAGCTCTGGAGTCTCTGGCACAAACACTCCAATCTCAAGGAGAACCTCCATTATAATTCCATCATATGCCCGGTGGAGCAACCTGAGAGAAGGTGCATCTCCACTTTCTTTTTGTCAACAATCCTGGTGTTTCCACCGGTGAATTGGTGTGTGTGCCCATAATCACAGTGGCTTTAAACGCTTTGTGTTCACAAGCTAATTGGTTCTCATAGCCAAAAACCTTTGGCTCTGTTTTTTCATTTGTTAGGTGTCCAAGCCGGCTAACTGGGTAAAAAAGGATGTGAGGGAGAAGCAAAACCCGTAACCTGACTGGTTTTTGCCATGGTGAAGTAATTTCTCTTATATTGTGCTTTTTACCCACCAATGCGGAAAAATGTCGAATCAGATCCACCAAATATGGACTTAACAACGGTTAAGAATTTATGCCCCGAAAACCATTGAAATAAAGCACCCCCTAATATATAACCAACCTTTCCTTAAGTCAATTCAGTTCTTCCTCAAATTAAGGTCTATAGGGCAATAAAAAATGCTTTTTTTTAAATGTGATTGTTCGAAGATGTAAAATAATGGATCTAGATGATGATCGACAAGAATTTGTAGCAAGTTTTGAAGAAATGAAGGCAAACATTAACTACCCAGCGGGCGTAGACAGCAGAAATGGCAGAAATGTAAAGAATATCCGCAACCAAGCTCAAGCATCATAAAAGAGTCGACACAAAAAGGAGAGTTGACCGGTAAACAATAGAGTGGAGTGCAGAATAAAATGTCGGTTGGGGAGCCTGATGCCCTGAGGGAAGATCTTGTCAGTAAGTCTTGAGTTTGTGCCTGGATGCCGGACAGCAGCAGAGAGAACTGTCCGAAGCCGAAGTCTGGGTCTTTGCAGTCCTTTAATATCTTCCAGGCTAGATTTTATGACTCAGCTCTCTTTTATTTGTATTGCAGCAAAATTCAAGGCACTAAACAGTCACCTGGATGGACCGGCGGCTCTGGTCTGTAAGTTAAAGTTTAGAGGATACAGTGGAGCAGAAGATCCACAGAGAGTTTGTCAGATGTTTGGTTTTGACTGCAAATCAACTCTTTGAACGCTTCAAGCTTTCCCTTATCGTTTGTCTTTATTCCAAAAATGTGATGACAGCGAGTTTGGTGTTGGTTGACTTAATGATCCACCAGGTTCACGTCAATAGATGCGCTAATCGAGAGATAAAAAAACAAAACGCATATGCTAAAAGCTAATTTGATTCTGCAGTCTGAGCAGAAAATGTGCAACAAAAGCCATTTGAGATTTCAAAATGGGTTTTACTCTAATTTAAATATTTTATTATAGGAGGGAAAAAGCTGAGGTTTATGGTTCTATTATTCAGTCTTTCGTTCTGGAGTACAAGTCTGTTTATTTCTTGGGTTTAGGTACAAAATGGCATGTCAGCCTCCTCGGATGGAGATCATTAACACTTTTGTTGAAAATCTTAAAAAATGTACTTGTTTTTATTTGATTATAGGCACCAAATTTACGTTAAATTGGACCACCAGTTAGGAATTTATGGCCGAAAAACAGTATTTTTTTGTGAAAAAAAACAAACGTCCCTGTTGTGATCAACATATAAATTGATAAAGTAAAATGGAAGATATATCTCCTGGGTTCATATTCGTATTCAACAGAATTTGGACTTTATTGGACCAGTGGATGAGAAATTATGGACTGAGAACTTTAGAATATAAAGCTCCCCAGAGTGTTGGAAATATACAAAAGTATACTTCCAAAAACAAGCCAGTTCTTCCTCAAACAAAGGTTAATTGGGGAATAAAATTGGAAAAATGACCCATGAAATGATTTTTGAGTTATTGCGTTAACACGAAGGATCTATGAGGGTTTCATTATTGGCCCAACTTTTCGGGTATATAACACTTTCAGAAAAGTCAGAATGAAATCCCGATCGTAGTAGAAAATTTATAAAATTGTCATAAAAACGATGAATCAAATCAAAATCCTGCTAACGTTTGGATCGTATCTGGGGCCCTTACAGTCATGGAAAGGAGATCTATTGAAGGTTCAATCACAAAAACTATCCTCTTGTACTCTCTGTCCACAGTTCCTACCACTCAATCAGCCTCATCTTTCACACGTGCTCAGTCAAATTGAGTCTGGACCATCAGTCCAGATCAGCTGCTCTAATTCCGGCAGCCTCATAATCCAATCACTGCGTCACACCTGCATGTTTAGTCAATCACCTTCAGCTGTTGGCTTTAAATTAGACTCTCTCTCCATTCGTCTAATTCTGTCTTGCAGCTGGTTTGCTCGCCCTTCACATCCTCATCTTCGCCTCGTCATGGCAATCCCACCAGACTAATCAATCATGAGCATGTGCAGAGTTATTGGCCACCACCACCGGTATCCTGACTCCAAACGGGAGGGGGGTATCCACAATTTTTGAAATTCAGATCCACATCATCTTTAGAATTCCACAGCCCCGACGAATGTCACTTTCCACTGAGATCCACCCCTACGCATTCTGAGTTGCTGCACTGCTCGACCTTCATCTATTTTCGCTCCTCTACTCATTTCTTCTTCTGCGCTGGCGTCGTCCTATGTCGTGACACAGATCCTCATAATGTATGTGCATCGTCGGATTGCATTATTGTTGGATGCCCTTGGTAATGGCTTGGTTGTATTGGGTTTACGAATCCATATAAAGTATGTTTCTGGCTATAGCTTTGTTTGCTCTGGCCTGCATTATGAAAGGATTCTGCTGCTTCTGCATCCACTCATTATGAGCTGCATGGAACCGGGAGGCCAGGGTGAGGAGTATTTCCATGGTGCAGGTGGAAAAATTAATAAGTCAGGATGTGACAGATGTCAGAAATCCAGGATTAAACTTTAACCATAAATATGCGAGAATAAAGAAAAAGGCGGTTACATTTCAGTTGATTGATCAACTTCTCAATTTTATACTAAATTTTCAAACATGAAGTTTATGACTCAGCTAAAGGAGCCTAGCGGGTGACACCGGGGTTTAGCTCTTTTGTAGGAATGAAGCGAGGCTACAAATAGCCGCTTTCATTTACTTGCCGGCTCTTTTGCTTGTCTTTCTCGGCCGCGATCTCACAACTCCTGTTGTGAACTCCACTGGACAGACGGCCTTTTCCGAGAGATTCATTAAAACTGCATCGTTCGATGAAAGGAAAGGAAAGGCCTCGCCGATGCAGAGACAGGAGTTGAAGGTGGAGGCATTTATCCCGGCAACAATGTGCGTGATGAGAGGATCAGCGGGGGCAATAAAGCGAAGCATAAATGAGCTAGCTGTTGATCAGTGCCTTGGATTCATGGTTACAATTAGTAAAAATGGGGGGAGGAGGGTGCGTGTTTGATTAAATCTCAGCTCTTTTACTTCACTCAAACGAATTTAATCACTTCCTACGTGGAGATGCTTGATTGTCTTATTATTGCCACTTTTGGGTCATGCACCGTCCCAATCAGCTCCTCTCAGTGCCCCCCTTCTATGCGATTGATTTGTAACAGTCACAGCAAACCGTGATGATGGAGTGCTCGCCTAATGACCATACATCAAACCGCGGTAATGAGGGGCGGGTTTGAAGACGTGCAGTTGATGCACATCACAGACATCCGCCCTAATAGTTGTCCTCTATTTTGACATCTGCGGGGCACGGCGCTATGAATCATTGTCTTCCCAGCGGTACGGTTGACTTCTTACTCTACAGTAATGACATTATTAGAGTCCTGGAAGCGGCTCTGACACTCATTTAATGCCTCTGCGTCTAACTCCTGCTAAAATTTGATCCTGGACTGAGACGGAAATTAAACCTTCAGCGGACCAGCTTCAGAAAGGTGTTTCCGTTTTTCGGCTCTGGCAGTGGGTGACCAGCTTTGGTCTCCAGTGTCTTAAAAAAAATGGTGGAACGTTCCAGCCAGAGGACAGGGGAATGCACTCTGAGAAGGACGAACGCTTGCTCAGACAGCTTTACTGAATCTCATTTGGTTTCACGTCACATTGCTCTGCCGGATCAAATAACGATGAACCTCTCCAAATGAGTATCACGTATCATATGAACTAAGAATCAATTTGTCTGTGATCCATGTACTGAAATAACATTTTCTGAATGTATACTGTCTGTTGATCCCTTTTTTGTACAACAAGTAGGAGTACCACCTGCTCAACTGACCAACAATAATATCAGATCACATGAAGTAGTTTCACTGCTGTTAAGTTATTTATTTGCTTCAAAGTGGTATCAGACGTGGTTGTATCAGAGTTGAGCTGAATTCTTACGTCATTTGGCGTCGAATGTTGTGCAGCGTACAGGGAGGTGTCAGGGCCGATAAGTAGCTCTTGGACGAGTGCATCGGGTTGATTCTCTGATTCTCTGAAGTCAGCCGCGTTCTTTTTTCCACTGCCCTTTGTAAAGTGCCATAGCGACAGGACATGTCATGTGGATAATAATAACAAGTGGTCATAAAGCAGGAAGTCCAGTTTGTGACTGGTAGCGACTACACAGGAGGAACAAGCAGAAAGGTCTTAGGCTGTCAGAGCGATGCTAAACATAGCTAACTGATATCTGCTAAATGGACTAGCCATGCTATCCAAATTGTCCTAGGGACATGGGTGCCCTTATACGTCTTCCTAGCCACCTACCAGTCCTTATACATCATCCTAGTCACCTATCAGTTCTTTCAAATCATCCTAGGGAACTACCAGTTCTTATATATCATCCTAGCCCCCTACCAGTCCTTATACATCATCCCAGCCACCTATAAGTCCGTATACATCATCTTAGTCCCCTATCAGTCCTTTTACATCATCCTAGTGACCTACCAGTCCTTATACATCATCTTAGCCATCTATCAGTCATTTTACATCATCCTAGCGACCAACCAGTCCTTATACATCATCCTAGCCACCTTCCAGTCCTTATATGTCATCCTAGCCCCCTACCAGTCCATTGACCGAAAAAACTCTTTTTTTTTTTAGATGTTTTGACACACAGGACGGCAAAAATGACAAAGAAATGTTCTTTAAAAATTATAAAATTTAGATCTCTTAGGAGACCAATTAAGAGATGCTCAATTTTATGCGGTGTTCACAATCAAATGTTATGCGTTTTGTTTTATTCTTGTGCAGAGCTATTACATATAAAGCAAATGCAAAGGCCCAATGAAATACTAGCAAATTCCCACGGGATGATGCGAATGACACGAGTAGGAACAATTTTTGCATTAGTTGTGATAGTTGATCATTTTTTGGATGAGGTTGTGCATTTAGGGTAGAATTGTGTCATCCCCATATTCAATGATAAGTCAATAATTCACTGTGTTGAGAAGATTTACACTCCATTGTCCCAGATAAACCCATAAAGCTGATTATTTTTATCAACAGAGAAAAACAAATCATTCATTCCATGGCGATTCCATTCCATGTCATTCTGGAATCTTAGCTTCAGAATTGATTATTTAACATCTTTTGATGGCACATACATCTTATGCTCCTTATATATATATAGATAAATATATATATATCTATATATATAAATAAAGGTTGAGTCATCAGATCACCCAGATCAGTTAAGAAGCTAGAATTTACAAATATGCACACTTGTGTCAAAAAATATTCTCAGCAGTTGCTAAATTTGTTTCCAGCCATTCTCAGGATGTTTCTCTTTCCAGCAACAACCTTATAGCGCCGTTGAATCCTTCTGTGTCGCTGTTTTATGTAACACTTCAATGGTTTATCACCGAAAAACATTTCCATTCTGCATGCACTTGTTTGCTGCATTGCAAAGTGTGGGTGAAAAGCAATTTTATGTAAAACCTCGCTTTGCTTCTTTTCTTTCCTTCTTTCCCTCCGCTCACGCCGCTGAGCTATTACTGTACATACAAGAAGACAGTTGCCTGATTCTGTCACAGTACAATCCATTTTTAGACGTATGAATAAAACATTTAGGCACTTTTCTTCGAGGTTGATACTCACACATGATGAGACGACCCCCCGTCCAGGTCGGGGGGTTGAGGCACCCGTTCTGTAACATTTCAATTATTCACTACATATTTTAGTAGTGTCACGACACACTGTGGGGGATCCGTTCAAGGACCAAGGATCTCGACAGTCCAGCATCGGAGTAACAGTTCGCTGCCACGCTGAGCTGATTGACAGGAAGACATCCACACCTCCCATCGGGAGAGGGTGTGGCCTCCTGTCTCTATCTGCACTAGCCCTGTCCCCAAGCATCTCGCTCGTGCACGGAGCTGTCATTTCCCAAATGCATCAGCCCTACGGAAAGGTGTCACTGGGGATTATGGCGTAACTCCCAGGGATTAAAAATGTTCTTGACAGACTGGACGCTTCACTTATTCCCTGAAGTCAGTCAAGTCACTTCGCTGTCTTTCATGTGAGAGTGTTGGTAAAATGAGAACATAACATTTCACACTGCCACCGCCGAGTCGTGCATTGTGGTTTCCTTGCACCACAGTTTTCTGAGCACAGATTTAATGCCGACGAAATTGAGTTTCTGTCTTTACTAATCTGAATATCCCACCATCAAATGTTTGTTTGGGAAACGATCAAAAATCTACATAATTGAAAACCATCAATTAGAATCTATAACCAATGTAATCTCAGTCATGATGATCAATTACATTAAAACCGACAGTCCATAAAGGCATCATTTTCAGTTATGAGGCTCCAAACCACTGTTAGTCTGTGCATACAGAGAGGCATGGATGACATAAATGCAAACTCTGAGCCCAATATTAAGTGTTATGTTAATGGATTGTACCTACACAGATCGGTCATAACATCAAAACAACCTCCCAAACATATAGGCAGCAAATCCAGTTGTGTGATGTTTGTTCTGACCCCTTTTCTATCAGAACCAGGTCTAATTTTTCAGCAATTTGTGCTACAGTAGCTCTTATATAGGATTGGACATCAAAGGTTTCTCCCTATCAAATAGCTTTGGGCATCCATAACATCAAGATTTCACTAGTCGTCCTTCCTTAGAGTACTTTGGTAAGTGCAAACCACTAAAGACCAGGAACACCCAGCAACACCTGGCGTTCTAGAGATGCTCTCACCATAGTTGAATAAATCAATGAGCTGGCCCATTTTCCCTGCGTCTAACACATCAGCTACATGACTAAATGTTCACTTACTGCCTAAAATATCATGAGATATTGAGAATAATAATAATAATAATATTAAGAAGAAGAAGAAGAAGAAGAAGAAATAAAGATGTTCTCCAATTGCTATAATTTTATGGCTTATCAGTCTTTGTTTTAATTCTGCCTTACCATTCAAAGCACTATACCACAGCGTTCACACATTAACACACAATCATACAGCAGTGGCAGCATGCACTAGCTAGCAAGTAAGGCCTCGTCTGCTCATCAGGAGCAAGTACCTTTCACAAAATCAGGAGTCATCAGGAGCAAATTACTATCTGGAACAAGGACACTCTGACATGTCAGCGGTATGGGCTCGACATCAAACCATTGACCTTAAAATAAGTGGACTATTGCTCACTTGAGGAGTTTGTACCGAAAATGAAGGCCGTGTCTATTGTTTGGACACCATTTGACCTCAGAGAAGATGTCAGCAAAACAGAAAAAGACAGTAAAACCAGCAGTTTGCTCGGTTGCAGAATAATCACACTGCCAAGTATGAAGAGAAGCGTGGCTCAAAAATAGAGAATTCAACAAAGGCTCAATTTTATTGCATTGCAGCTGTTTGTAACAGGAGCATTTGCCAGATGCTAGGAGGATATGGCTCCCATAGCTACTGTGGAACAGGGTGGGAATGAATAATGCATTGAAACCCTCGACAAAAGATGCTTATACAAGATACAAGAAAGTAGATATTGAACAGAAATCCGTTCGGGCATCAGCTCCTATGGAGCCACGGTTGAGTCTTATGAATGCCTTGAGACGACATATTCTTCAAAGATCATAAATGACCTGAGAAATATGCTTTCTGCACATTTTCCCCCTCACACAAAGATCCGTCATTTTAACGCGATAACTCAAAAGCTATTTCATGAATCATTTTCAAATTGTTCAAATTGTAACAACATAGGCATTAGAAGAAGAAAGAACTGCATTGATTTTGGCGAAGGTTTGTGGTATATTTCCGACAATAGGGTGCGTTTTATCTCCAAAATGTTTCCCGCCATAATTTTTATTTGACCAATTAAGTCCAGATTTGGTGCATATGAATTCACATTTGGTGAGATTTATCCACTTTATATTATGTTTTACTCTAATAATTCCTATTTTACTCACGAGGGAGAACTTTTTTCCACGAAAAACACTTTTTTTCGAACATAAATTCAGATTTAACTTGAGTTCCATCAGAGAAATTCCTTGCACAACACAGGGAATTGGGGGCGTTTTGTGGATAAGCCCTTGCTCTGACAGCATTGGTCTGGTTTATCTCTATAATTTCGTTTCAAAATACATCAAATATTCAATCTTATTAGTTTCTCCTGATTGAAATATGTGCTCAGAACTTCCCATTCATTTGGAAAGAGAAAGAAAGAGTAGAAAGTGTCCTCAGTTCCCGTTAGGGGTTCTGCTCTTTTTGCTGACTGCTAATCTCCACAGTTTTTAATCAAGGAAAAAATAAAAAAATAATGCCGCCTACTATACGCTGAGTACATTAATTCTCCTCCTCCTCCACTGCTTCATCCTCCTGCGCTCTTGTCTCCATCTAATTAAGGGTCACTCTGTCTCCTGGCCACATTAGGACACAGCACACCAGTCCCAGCCCACATAATTAAATGTTGTTTTTTTTTAAGCTAACCATCTGGAGACCTCATCTCTTTAAACATGCATGTCAAATTGATTCCTTAATAATGTTTATGTTTCCTCTCAGTGCTTTATTACCATCCAGGATTAGCTGCTTATGTTTGTTTTGCCTTCATCAGGAACAGCCGCCACACACACACACTCACTCACACACACACACACACTCACACAATCACAGAAAAACAACGCCCTTAAGGTAGGAGTGGAAGTGGAGCATCAGCCAACCAGCCGGCAAACCAAGCACTCATGCACTTCAAAAGCCGTGGACGAATTTGAGGTAAGAGTGGCCGCATCTCCAGGGCGTTTGTTCATCCACGTGCTGACACCCTGCATATGCTGCTAATTATCAGGATACAATGCTTCCTGATGCAAAAGGGATTGTTTGTGTCAGCACAGTGGAATTATATGTTTCATTCATGCATCAAATATTATTAATGAAGACACTTTTTCGCTAATAAATAACCTTTGTCCGCCACTTTCTCGGATTTGCAGACACTTGTGATTAAAACCTCGGATCTATTCAATAAAGACACATTTTAAAGGTGGAAAGTGATATTCGCTGTTGTCAATTTATTTTTCTCCCCCCCGCTCCCCTTTCTCGCCCTTTTCCAAGCAGGTCATCCCTCCTTTATTTCTGTTCTCCGTCAGACGGCTCTGTTGTGGAAATACAGACATATGTGCCGTCAGAGGAGCGTTCTGCCTCTCTCATTCTCTTTCTGTAGGAGAGGCTGAGGGGATTAGTCTGTGCCTGAGTGTCTAGAATAATGATCACCGCAGCGGAGAAACACATTTCAGGAGATAAGGGCAGGCAATCTGCAAGCCGAGGACTTAACCAGCTCCCTGTGGCTTATTGTGGAGCCAACAGAAAAGTCTCCACCACACCAACAACCAGGCTACGCCATTCGTTCATGCAGAAGCAGGTAGATGACCCACAAGTATCTACTGCAGGAAAAATAAAAAGCACCCTGGATTACAATGTCCATATTACATGACTTCTTTTTAGTTTTAAAACCCCTTTCTCCACAGTGGTTATTATAAACTAAGCCTCGCCGGAATTCCATACCCAAAATAACCTTAAATATATCCACAACTATCAGGTGTCTTTGAATTAACTTTGTGTAGAAGAGATGTAAGCTAACATAATTTATTTTCAGAGTCTGTAACATTAAAACTGTTACTATGTGTGAGTAATCTGTTACTATGTGTTAGTAATCTGTTACTATGTGTGAGTATTATCAAGTGTGAGTAATCTGTTACTAAGTGTGACTATTATCAAGTGTGAGTAATATGTTACTGTGTGTGAGTAATCTGTTACTATGTGTGAGTAATATATTACTGTGTGTGAGTAATCTGTTACTATGTGTGAGTAATCTGTTACTATTTGTGAATAATATGTTGTTATGTGTGAGTAATCTGCTAATTAGGGAATAATATGTTACTTTTTGTGAGTAATCTGTTAGCATTTGTGAGTAATATTTTACTATGTGTGAGCTATCCGAAATTAAACACAAAATTGAAAAAAAATGAAACAAAAAAATAAATGAATTTGTTTGGAAACTCTTTCATACCTGCTGTGTCACATTTGATAGAAAAGCCACAAAGTTCATGTTATTCTACACAGTTTTTGTGGGACAGGACGGGGAGGACGCTCCATGTGGAACACTTGGACAGACATTGGACCCAAAATGTGTCCAAAATGGTATTATGCCCAGAGAAGGATTCTTGCTGCAAAATACCACCTATGTCCACTAGAGGGAGCTACAAGCACAAACTACAAGCTTTGGCTGTGACCTTAACCTCAAAACTAAAGAAAAAACTAGCCATAAAACCCCATCATGAGCTTTTCAAATGTTTATTTTAAGATTCTGCTGACCACCTCTAAAGGTTGTCTGGCTCTGGCTCCGAGCTAAATAGCAGTTTTATCCCGTATGATCCGGCTCGCCACCTTAGACGCTCATATGGGCCCTTCTGGCTGAGGCCCAAGTTTAAAGGTGACCCGTCTCTAGCGGTGAAGGCCCTACAGCTTTAGGTAGGTCATACTACCTCAGACGATTAAGGCTCACTGAATCAGGCACATCATTTAAGTAACAAACAAACTGCTTTCACTTTTTCACTTTTTCACTGTTTTTCTTTTATTGTTATTATCCCCTTTTGGTTTTCAGCTTATTCTCAGATCTTTTAGCTTCATTTGATTTTTTTCATCTTATTTTCTTTTTTAGTTTTTCCCTCATTTTGGTTTGTGCTTTACTTTATTCTTATCTTTTTTTTATATCATTGTTGTCACATATCAGGTATCCACGCATTTTTTTCTATTTCATGCAGCTTTTGCTTGAACTTATTCTTATTTTGGGATGCAATGTCATCTTTTTTATTACTTTTTATCTTCTCACCATGCATTCCCTTTTGTTGTTGATTTATTATTTTGACTTCATCACTTCTACTTCTCTCCTTTTATCTCGTATGCAGTGATATTGCGTCTTTCTTGTCCCCGTGTTGTTGAATTTTCTAACTCTGTCTTGCATGTGTTCAGTTTTTGCCTTGTCCCTAAGTCACTTTATGAACATATGTTATAAAGCTGTTAATTAAAGCTATTATTATTTATTTTACTGTCCGAATTTATTATTATGATGGTCCATTTCAAAACCATGCATCAAATCCGCCTGGCTTTCCCACAGCGAGCCCAAAGGTAGTTAGGTGTGGGAGGGTAGAGCAAATTAATTAAGCATCTTCTGGACGATATCACTAGAGGGATTCGGCGAGACATCGTGGCGACGGGAGACAACACACACTCAAACGAATGTGAGACACATCACATCATAACAGCTTGTTTCTGATCTGTGAACAAGAGCAAGGCCCGAATAAACCCGCCGAAGCTCCATCAGAATCTTACCTTTCCTACGTACTGCGCCTCTGGTCCCATGTGTTCTTCTAAAACAAAAAACTGATTCCAGATCCAGCCGCGCTTCGGCCTGTGGTGTACCTCCGTCTCCCCGTTGGCCAGTTTGGTGCGGTTCTTTGAGGGCACTTTGGCGAGGGCGTGGTGGCTCGCCCCGGAAAACCTCTGGATGAAGCAGAGGCAGACCAGAAACGGGCAGAGACAGGAGGTAGTGGATATCCTCATGGTGGTGTTTGCTTTTTGTAAAGTTATCCCACGTATTCCCAGGTGCCGCCGCCGCAGCAGCTTCCACCTCTAGCCGCCGCCGCCGCAGCCGTCAATAAAAAAAAAAAGGAATCTAAATCCAAAGCGTGGAAGCAGTAGTCCCGGTAGATCCCGTAAGATTCATGGCCCCAAACAACGGTGAAGCTTTTACCTCCAAAAAAAAGAGGAGGAGGAAGATTTACATTATGGAATTCCCAAGAGACCCTGTTTAAATGAACTTCCGGGTAGTTCTACCACGAGCAGAAGTTAATCCCGGAAGCCATTCTGGATTTCCTGTGAGACAGAGAGAGGGAGGGAAGGGGAAAGAGAAACAAAGAGAGTTAAGTTCCACTGTACGACTTTTGAGACTAGGCCGCTTAATTTCAACTCAAACTGTACGAAAAGAAACGTTGGCGGCGGTTCATGAGATAAGTGCTCAAACTGAAAGACCCGCCCAGATTCTGCAGCCTGTTGTCGCTATTTACAATTCTTAATGAAGTTTTGTTTGAAAGCTCCGAAGCAGAGAAAAAGTCTTTGTTAGCAACATGCTAATAAGACAGAAACGAGCTGTCTTGATCTTTTTTGCAATCTTGTTTGCCGAAACTTCTATATATATTTTTTTTTAAATTTGTCGGCGTATCTGGACTCGTAGCTGTCTAGAACGCTGTGGACAGTTCTGCTGGTCTATTTAGCAGAGAGAATTGTGGGTAAGCGAGCTACATTTGATTGTATATAGTGTTAACTTCATAGCTGGCGCCGCTCTGACAACTGTGAACCTTATTCTTATTCCTCTTTTTCATATTAGCCACAAACTTCCATTTGTACTCTATGACTACTTAGTACTTATTATTTTTATTATTACAATGCGTCGTGTTACCATGGCAATCTCACAGGCGCCATGACAAAAAAAGGCGATGACTTCAGCCCATCGAGTCCAGACCCTGCCAACCCTGCCAAAGCGATCGTCCGACCACTGTAAGGGGGCTGCTTATCGGCCGTCGTGACCCTGCGTACAAT
The DNA here is from genome assembly GCA_037951165.1 of Lophius americanus. Classification (NCBI taxonomy): domain Eukaryota; kingdom Metazoa; phylum Chordata; class Actinopteri; order Lophiiformes; family Lophiidae; genus Lophius; species Lophius americanus. The sequence continues at coordinate 1,171,173 of JBBDHG010000081.1, forward strand.
GCACCATAAACGACAAAGGACTGGCACCGTCAGACGGCCCGTCAGTCCTGAGGCTCATTTGCGAGGTTCAGATCGTACAGCGTAAACCCGGCTTTAGAGATTAATTTGATGGATATTAGAAGCTAAATGTCCACTAATTCCCTCCAATTAAATTGCATTTCATGAATCTTTACGGCGGAGGACGTGCACCTCAAAAAGGTCAAGCCTGATAAAGAGGAAGCTCCGAATTCCAGACATTTTCCCAATCGTACAAACGCTTTTAGAACCCAAGGAGCTTCAGTCCTAATTAAAGGTCGTCCATGTCCGTGAGGTCTGAGCGCTGCTTACGTCCGCCTCAGCATGGTGAATAATAAGTGCAGAAGGGGGAAAAAACGAAAAAAACACATTTACTATGATAAGGACAGACATCAAGCCACTTAGACGAGAGGAGAAAGGCAGAGGGTGATTTTTTCTTAGAAGGCATTGAAATGGAAAACAGAAGGAAGCTGTCGAAAACATATATTGAGGGCTTTGAAGTGGAAAAAAAAACAACTGCGGGCGCCGTTGGTTTTTGCTCGCAAATGTAGGAGCTGCACCTGCATGCAAAACTGCGTGGTCTTAAAAGACGGGAGGAATTGTCTCAAGGAGGAGTTTAAAGATAGATTTTTGTTTATTCTTATGCTGGATTCGGTTCGGAGATGTCCCAACTTAAAAAAAAAGAAAAAAAAGATGATGATTCCAGAATCTCATCTACGATGTTATACAGGGAGATTTACTTGCACCAGGAAGGAGGAGGAGGAGGAAGAGGAAGGAGGAGAGGACAAACTCCAGAACGCTCAGTTTGCAGATGGTAAATAAAGTTCTTGCTGACATTACCAGCTTTGTCATGCCCTGCTGAGTACACTTAAAAACAATGTTGCACCTGCTGTGTGACAAGATAAACTGTTAGGAGCTTTCACACTCGTTATTATCACTACAAGATATGTGTGATTAAAAAACAAAAAAAGAAATGCTTCACAACAGCTGTTTGTTTTCATATTTCTTATCAAAGCTTTGCAAAATCGGCGCAAAAACAGCCTCAAAAATGTCCCAAAGCTGCAGGACGTTTTTTCTTTACCCAGACAATGAAGTTCAGCTTCTGTAGGAATTGTGTTTGTAATCCCTGTAGGGAAGTTCGGATGTCACGATTGCGGCAAATCGCCATAAATTCTACCTCCGTATTCTGCATGACCTTGCTATTTGACCTTGTCTGTGCAGCTAAACGTTTCCATGAACAAAAACATACATCCGTGCTTCATTTTTGTTGTCATAGACCCACCACAAGGGGGCAGCGGGGAGTATTAAGAGAAGAACAACAAATATAGCGTCCGTAGAATTAGAAGTGGATGCTACGATGTAATGGGCAGAGAATTTTCCTTTATTTTCCCCTTTTTTTAAACCACCAGGTATGAATTTAATATGTCTCGGTGGAATTATTGGGCCCAAAGATTTCCAGCGGTAATTCTTTGTTTCATCTGTGTCCATAAACTCTCCAAAACAGTAAGAACTCGCGCTAACAAATTCCCTGCAGCTTCTACGATACCTGTAGATGTGACGTAGCTATAGCTCACTCATACAGCTTATTCATGGGGCTTTGCTTGTACAACGCAGGGTATTGGGGGTTTTCCAGGGACATATCTTGTTTAGGCCTAGATTCAACTGAGGGGTCTTTAGATGAGACGTAGATTAACCCCAACACACTACCCCGGTGATTTCTGACATTTCTTCTGTGTCTTAAGTGATTTTTTGAGGCTATCTTGAAAAAAAATAATTCAATGCGAGTAGACATTCTCTGTCCTGTATTAAGATGTCATCTTCAGTTTTGTAGATAAGAATCCCTTCTTCATTTCGTAGCTCTGTCCAATGTCACATCTGTCCAAGATACAACCTGCTTTTGGTAAGGGCCTTTTTCCCATCGGCCAACTTCGATATTCATCATTCTCTTTTATATCTCTGAATACATGCGCCAAATATAATCTTTTTTTCAAATCTAATGGTATATATGTGTTTAATATCCTGCTCAACTGTCTGTAACTGTGATATGATCCAGTTGCAGCGTGTCTAAGCTAAATAGTAAGGGGCCGAGGAAGGAGCCCTGGGGACAGCATACAAATGAAATTAAAATATAGATAATTTTTCCTTTTTTTTTTTTGTGAGGATATTAAAGACTTAAAATAGTCGGTGGTGCTTTATGGATCTCTTTTTCGATGCTGTACCCTAGCGCTTCCAGCCCAAGTGAAGAACGGAGCGCTGAAGGTGCAAAAATTTGCTTTCTTTTCCGAGTTTTCACACAGTTGAGATCTTAGAATCCATGTGGTAAAAGATGACCACATGGATTTTGCTTGACCCATCCAGGCTGGACCCCGACTGTAACTTATGTCAGCTTGAATGGGCTCCAGTCGCCCTGCTACCCTGCCCTGCAGGATAAGCAGTTACAGGAAATATATGCAAGGAAACAAGCACAAAGAAAAGTCAAAAAATAGGACCGTTTTGCATAAATATTACTGATAAGAAGTACCAGAGTCTGAGTTGGTCCAAAGTTCTGGTAGAGCAGAATAGCGGCTCTGTGGGGATTATAGCGACAAACACATGCATTTGATATTTAATAGGATCTAAGAGCTGACAGACTTCAAAAGACCGCCGCCCGCTAGTTCTTACAATGACTGCGACAACATTGGAGAGAAAACGCACAACCAGACATTAACGCAACCTACGACTGTCACACCACTTTGAAGGATAATCACTGATATGTTTTTTTTTCATAATATTTTCATATATATATACGGATTAAGAGACACTTCAGAGTAATCCCCATGTTTCTAATATCTGTACGTGCAAATTAAGCGGTTGAGCTTTAGTTGTTGGCGAGGTTTTTTCGAGGTGGCGGATAATACATGCTTCCAGCCGGGGTTGTGAAAGAAGTCTGTTTCACAATCGCTCGGATTAAGGATAAATACTCAGGCTAAACATGTGTAATCTGGGAAAGATTCTCATCAGCATAGGTAGAGCTACACCCAAATCCGCCTCCGACAAAGTGATACAAGCCGCCGCATGAATACTGATGGAGCAGCTCTTGGAAAAGCTGAGATTTTCTTTCTTTCTTAGTTCAGACTTTGCGATTAAATAAAATAATTCGACAGCACTGCGGCTAATTTGCACAAAGTATTAGTGGTACCTGAGTGAGGCCAAGAATATTTTCCAGTGGTTTTCAATTTTGCCTCCTGGGGCCTTCTTCAATAAGTCCCTTAATTGTCTGATTATCATGCCGATTCCGAGCAAAATGATTCTTGGGAAGCTGTGAAATCTTGAGCATCTGTTTCCGTTAATGGAAATCATTTACCCCGACTGTTTTTATTTTTTATAATGATGGGATTGTTTTGGGGAGCCTTCTGCCGCCGGCATGTTGAGATACTGTATGTGCAGCTTTTAGAATAATGGCTTATCCGCTGAGGCAGCCTCGGAGAGCTTGGCTGCATTCAAAACATGATACATTATTAAAGCCTGAACTGAACATACATGTCGGCGTGCACGTTTATGGTCTGGTTTTATTAATGCGCATTGATATACGTTTTTGCTCTGCAGTTGTATGAATGGATTATGCTGCGTAGTTTTTTCTTATGTCGAAAAAAATCCTTTAAAGAACGAGGAAAAAAATCTGTAAAAAAGAGAATTGATTGTAGTCGAGCTTTTGCAAAAATTTTCAATTCACCTCATCGCTCTGCTAATTTAAACATATCAGCAGCAGCCTGGTTCAATTACATCATCCCCTCAGTAGAACATCTTCAGATGTAGGAAGTTGGCTCCTTGGTCTCACCAGTAGCACACTATGCCCAAATCAAAAGCTTGAAGTCCATCCATTCATCTATCCAAGTTTCTGGTACTCCACAGATCCACAGTTGAACACATTTTCTACAAAGTGGAGACGACTTGGAACAATATTGAACCTTCTCAGAAGTGGACCACCTTCCAAAATCCCTCAAAGAGCACGGTGAAGGTTCATTCAGGAAACCACAAAAGATCCTATGAAAAAAAACCTCGTTTAAAACTGTATGTTTTACGTTAATTTTAGTTTGAAAATCCGGGTTCAGCATCCAAGTTGTTGGAGTTCAGGGTCCAATAATCACAGCACCGTCTTCGTTCCTGTTGATTTTATGCCTCATGGCTCAACATCTGCTGAAATCTAATGATGATTGAGATCATTAGTTAATTTCTCAGTTTATGATAAATAAGAAACATGTTGCAAATTAGTTAATACGTCATTTATCTCGCAAGAAAAAATCCAAATTTGTGCTGCTTTCCTGTAGTTTAAATAGTAGCCTAATGTCATCACTGGTGGTCATTTGAACTGTTAGTCAGAACTGTGAGCTTTATTACTTACAAATGCATTGACTAGAGCCTCAATTCATTATCTGCAATAAACAAACAAATGAGGGAAATGGCATTTAGCTGCAACTCAAAAAACGTAACATCCACTTTGAAGCCGCTGAATCATTTATTTCCACTCCTCTGTTGCTAATCCTTTTTAAATGCATTAAGACATTGAATGTGTTCATGAACGTCACATTACGTCGCATGTGACATACAGATGCGACGGCCATCTCATCTCCACACACGCATGCACGCTTGTAAACGATAACTACAACCAGCATTGTACAATCTCCTCCATCTGTAACCTCTACTTTGTTCAGACCTATTGTTTTGCAGGTGAACCATATTCTCTTTTTTGCAGGTGGACAATTAGTCAGGGAGAAATATTGCGCCGCCGCCTCCTGTTTTATTCATGGATGCAGGAAAACTCAATCGGAGGGAAGCAACTGCTCATCTAAATAACTTAAAATTGAAACAAGACCGTCGTCGGACTACAGCCAGCAGTCCAGTTTTTTTCTTGCTAGGCGACACTGCAGAACGAAACGCTTAATAAAGCCGAATGATAAAATGAAATGAAACGACCAGCCAGCGAGAGAGATGTTAAAATAGCAGCACCTGTACCTCCATTTCTGGCAACGAGGGAGGTGGAGCAGGCTCCTGTCGCCTGCTGCTAATAGCTAATGTTTTGGGCTCCTGCAGAGAGCTCATCCACCACATCGATTTCACAGCATCAGCTTTCTGCCGGTGTCAATGCAGATAGAGGAGGACCAGGACGGGTCAGAACACCAAGAGGAACAAAGAGAGAGACGACCCCCAGTCAGAGAGACTTTTCAGGGAACAAATACAAACGTTTTCCACCCCATTTGTCGGGTTGTCTTTGTCTCTTGTCCTCTCAGGTGATGGTAGACGGGGCCCAAGTAGAAGGTTGGAGAAAAGTAGTGACACAGCAATGTGCTTCAGTGAAACCAGACCGGAACACGGCTGTGAAAAGCTCCTGGGGCCTGAACAAGGACTTATTCTTCATGTCTGTTCTTTCCGCTGATCCAGCAGGATCTCCACGAACCTGTTGTCTCTACGACAATGCTTTTATGGAAGACAGGCTTAAAGGTATATTCTGCACTAAAACGGACAATGTTTCCTTTTTTTTTTTTACAAAAATTAATGTCCATTCCTTTTTATTGTGTAGATTTACAAATAAATAACAGTTTTTGTAGGGTAGCAATTACTGTAAAAGATTTTTTATAGTAGAGAAAAGTAGACCTCGCATAACTCCGTTTAACAAATTTACAAATCCTGCTCTGGGGACACCATTGCTCTGCCTCTAATTGGCTTTGTCTCACAGCAAGAAGGTTCTGAGTTGAAACCGGAGCCTTTGAATTTTCTCCCTGTGTTTAAATCTGTCCCACGGTTTCATCCGACATTCCACGACTATCCAAAAATTGGTAATTTGGTGACTTTAAATTTCCTGGAGGCGAGAGTGTGAATGTTATTTTGTCTCTATGTCTCAGCCTTGTCATGGTCTGCCAATTTGTCCAAGGTGTCTCACCAACGAAACCCAGAACCATCAGTCAGCAATCGCATGACCTCCTCCAAGTGTCTTTGGCTACTTGAATGTCACTCAACGAAGCAAATACTTCCACTGAAACAATCCTACAAATTTCTGTTGAAGTTTCACATGCCCTGAGCCCCCCTCGACGCTTCACGGAGTTATATGCTTTATTAGTGCAGTTCCTTCAGCCAATGAGAGCTGGAGGAGGTCATGTGATCGGTTAGATTTGTTTGCTTGTATGTAAGCAGGATAACTAAATAATTTTTAAACTGATTTTGACTAAATTTGGTCTAAAGGTGAGACATGAATAATCAATTAGATTCCCCTGATGTAATCAGTTCTTGGCGCTAGACCAGCAAAGAGTTGGTGCTTGTCTGGGTCCAGTTTTGGGAGCCAGGAGCTGCTATTTAGGCAATCGAAAAACAAAGAACTGGTGCTAAGTCAGGCCCTGGCTCCGAGATAGCCCTGGAACCAGCTCGGTGGAAAAGGGGTATCAGAGGCAGAGCAGTGGTGCTGCATTATTAGGATTTGTTTCAGCGTAACCTGGTACCCTAGAGTGAGTAGAACTTTCTAGTCTTTCTGCCAATCAAGATTGTCTTTAAGAGTTGTGCTAAATAATGAAAAACTGTGATTCTGTATGTGTATAAAAAGTTATTAATTTAAAAGGAAGAAGAGGGTTATACTCATTTCAAAGAAAAAGTAAATACATACAATACTTTTAACAAAAAAATCTTAAAGATTCCTTAATAAATCCAGTTAAGACCACCAGAAGTAGGTCCAACAATGCCAATCAAAAAATGTTCAGATGTTTTTTGAGTGATGCTTCTAATTAGACTGGTTGAGGTATTACAGATGGACCGAATCAATTCTAGTCTGCTCCGTTACATCTAAACAACAAAATAACTTTTCCTCAGTTCCATACTTTTCCTACAGAACATACATTTGTGTTGTCAGCGCCCGATCCAGTAACAGTATACACAACAGTATACACTAAACGCCGCACAATAAAAACGCTTTCTATTCACATACACCTTTGTGAAAACGTCAAAAATAAATAAACACATTTAAAAAAAACACATTTTAATTGATCCGTTCAGTCTTAGAAAACCAAATAAGAGAACTTTTTATTTCTTTTTTTTCCCTGGAGTCTTTATGGTGATTGGTTCCAGCTTATTGTTTGTGAAAGGAAGCCGCTTAGCCTCATCAGCCTCACAAGCGGGGCAATCTTATGAATGTGTGGGACACCCTGGAGGTTCCACAAAATTAGAGGAGATAAAAATGTTGGAGAGAGGTGCCAGAATATCAGGATGTGGGGGAGGGGTTAGCCGAGTAGACTGTAGCATTTCCATGACGCCGTCTTACTGGAAAAACACACAGCATCACGACTGAATGAATAATTTTAGTGGCTTGTTTTCAAATACTGTCTGTGCTTGTGAGTTCTTTCCCATTCCGGTCCAGTTTAGTCCGGTCCGGTTTGTGAAACATATGATTTAATAATAAAAGATTTTTCTTCTTTAGTTTCACCATGGAGGTTCAAACATTGTGTGTTTTGGTCTTTTTCTGAGTTAGCATTTATCCATCCATTCATTTTAATATATTCAATCAATATATATTATGTGTGTATATACAGTTGGCTATAAATATATTTGTAAATATATGTGTTTATCTGTTTATATGGAATGGTTGTGTATAAGTTTACATATGTGTGCAAATACATATATATATATATATATATATTGTTTATGAAGAGTAAGACCAAGGGTTTTGGGTTTTTTTTGGTGTGATTATTTTGGATTGTTTGGATATTTGCCAATTCTTTTAATGTTTTTCCGACGTTTTTTGCTTTTGTTAGTTTGGGAGAATATAAAAAAAACAAAATTGGATATGTAAAAAGGGTAAGGCAAACTAAGCTGTAGCTTCAGGCGACACCTGTTCGGTCAGAAAAGGACTATATGAATTTATATTTTCTATATATATATGTGTATATGAACGTTGGTTTGCTGTACATATGTTAATATACATGTGTGAGTATGACAATGGGAGAAATGTAAATGTGGGACCGAAATAAAACAAATCTGTTATCTGAACTCTGGCGGGTTGATTCGGGGGATGGCACACCGAAAAGAGACACTTTTTGCACAACTGCATTAACAATTTCACAAGGCATTAATATGAGTGTGAACGGTTGATTGTGTCTGTGTTCTCTTGTCAGAGTTGCCAGGTCAGCGAAAAATAATCATGTTTCGAGGAAAGGCATCCGCTGTCGGCTCCTTCAATACATTTTTCATTTGTCACGGTAATAAACGCCGCAAACGTGAGAAGATTCAAATACTCAACACAAAAGGGTCATTAAATCGTCAAATTCTCGTATATGATGAAGTTTTTTTGGGCATCGTTGATCTTACGTGATAGACGGATTAAAATGTAAAATGATTATGTATCTATTTACCTGTTCTCAACAGATTTTCACGACAATGTGAACAGATATGGCCCTTAAAATTGGAAACCAGATCCAGAGATCAAGGTCCATATGTTTTCTTTTACTAATTGTCTGTGATGGATGGGTAAAAATAATAATATCAGATTGCTGTCAATATGGACTTCACACATTCTTCGCAGCAACTAGCAACAATCTCCATTATAGAAAAGTTGCTGGATTTTTTTTATTATTCTCTGTACTTTCTCTTTCTCTTTAGTAGGAGCGGCTTACTTTGGTGTTCTGCTGTGAGTACATTTGTCAAATATTCCACTGCATTTCTATCTCTCTAGCATTTACAATGAAACATTAATATGTTTGCTCTGATGTACACAGTACACGATTTCATCTGAAGTAGGGTCTAGTAAGAATATAAGACCTATCGGTGGTGTCTGCTGCTGTGGGCAGATGAGACATCAGACTCCCCATTGATGGTGGTTCGCTTCTGACACACATCGGATACTCTACACCGCTAACATTTACTGGAAGAATGAGCTGACATTTCATCCACATTGATTATCTGTGCCTGGTTCTTGTCTTGTGTTGTCTGTTTCTTCATTTCTGGTTCAAACATAAAAATGCCTGTAGATCCACTTTTTGACCCCAAAACATCTGGCAATGCCTGATCTGACACTTTTCTATCAGCACCACTACTGATCTTTTCATGAATTTGTTCTACAGTAGCTCCCCTGTGGAATCAGACAGTATTGAGCGAGCCTTTAGTCCTGAATGAGCCTTAAGGGTCCAGGGACTCATCAGCGCTTCACCAATGGTCCTTCCTTAAACCACTTCAGTAGGTACTAATCCCTGGAGACCAGGTTCAACCAAGATTTGGCAATTTCTTTCTTTCTCAAGGTCACTCAGGTCCGAATGGTTGTTCATGTCCCTCCTACCGACGCATCGACTTCAGGACAAAATGTTCTGTTACTGTTTCATGTATTCCTACCCACAGGCAGCATTTTAATTAGATAATTAACGCTTTTCTAACTGCACCTGTCGATGGTAATCATTTTATGGCTGATTGGGGTATATAAGCAAATCTTATTATAATAGCTTATTATAATTGTGTTATTATTTCATTCATGTTTTCATTTAAGGGGTGTATTCTTGACGAATCATGACGTGCCGACGTTAAACCTTTAAACTTTAGCAAAACAAACTGATTGCTCTCTAAGGTTCATTATTTTCATCTCTGGTCTCGGAGTAGTCAAGCAATTTGTGGATGCTAGATTCAAGTACGAGTAGCTGGGTTGGTAGAGCAGCCGTCTCCCAATCCGAAGGTGGTCGGTTCAAGTCCCAGCATCGGTCGTAGGGTCCTTGAGTAAGACCCTGATCCCGGGGCGCTTCAAAGAGGCGGCCCACCCCTCCCCTCAGGGAGGAGTCATGTTTAGAGACAAAATTTATGTATATGCATAAATGTAGGTGTAACCTGGTATGTATGTATGTGATCAATAAAGATTGGATTAAAACTTACAACTCAAGCAGTTAAGGACCCTTTTTGTGTTTGTAGATTTAGGGACATACCGAATGCCTATTATTCTGTATTTTGCGAAGGAAAAAAAAAACATAACCCATTACTGATATAATCAATGTCTGTTAGCATTGTTAGGGTGACAGGCTAAATTGCAAATTTGTGCAGGATAAGGGATTTTCGGCTGGAGCAGGTGTTACATGCGTTGATGTCCTTGGTGGCGGTAGTGAGCCACAAATGTGTCCTGAGACTCCGAGCTGCATCCGACATGGCATGGTAATGCATCGCTTCCATAACCTTCAGGCTCCAAAGCCTGAAAATGAATTCTCTTCATCTTCATGAATGTAATTTCCTGCTTACTGATGCCGTACACCTGCATTTAATCACAATACACAAACATGTCCACGCGTCATGTTATCGATACTTCCGTCTCCAGCTTAACCTGAGCCTATATTCCAAAACCTGCACGGAAAAACAACTTTGATCAGGATTACATAACCACAGATTGGTTGTCACAGAACCACCTCGCCGTCATCTAATAATCATGAGTCGGCGCCATGGAATACCCGACTCCTGTCAAACTGAGATCTGAGGATCTGGAAATCGACCCTCATTTTTTTCTTGTCTGAAGCGATGACTGGTGAGATTGGTTTAGCTCTCAGGCCTCCGACCGAAGTACTGTGTGAGAAAATGAAGGCGTGAGCTTTGAAAAAAACCAACTCGGCCTGTTTTGGAGAACTTGATGACAGTTCAAGCCCTCTGAGTAAACAGTCGAGGAAACGCATAGCTGCACCGATGCTATGTCTTAACCTTCGATATATATACCGTCTATCTGCTTTCTCGCTCCGCAACAACAACAACAACAAAAAAAAGCAACAAACGACCCTTGAATTGTTGCTGTTTTTCTCACACTTGTGGGTAATTAAAAGCAATAAGCAGCAGGTTTTTAAACACAGATTAGGCCTGAACATAATTAGCCCCATTGTAGTAATGAGTCTTGCGGGCAGAGTGGTGCGTCAGTCAAAAACTCCCACCATGTCTCCCAAAGCCAACAGTGACTTGTTTTTTGCAGGACTCCATTCTCCAAATGCCATCTGTCCTATTTCTCAGCATTTCAGCGAGTGGCGAGCCTTTGACGGTTTGTGCTCAGATCCCAAAATGAAACAGCTTCAATAAAAAAACCTATGAAGGTGGAGTTCTTCTTCTTTCTTTTTTTTTTCTCCGTGTAAAATAAAGCTAACATCCCCGGCTATACGTTGTTTGTCTGTTTGATGAGCGCTGGCTGGAAGATGGAAAAAGCCCCATCTGCCGTTTGTTTATTAGCTGGATTGGTGAGCTCTTATCATACAGCCCTGGCGCCAGGAACGGAGCAGACAGCGCCCATCTGCGGGACACGGCAGGGAAAAGCGCAGATACTCAACACACATCATCGTCATCATCATCATCAACATCATCATCTCGCTTTACACACCGTGTGGCTGTGAGTGGCGCCATCAGCACTATGTGATACAGGAGGCTGGTAAAAGGTGGCTCCACCGCGATGACCAGCCACACTATGAACTGAATTTTTTTTGAAACTCCACTGCAACATTTCATGCTAGCACGGTAGCTTAAAAAAACACAACTAGGGACGCACCAATCAATTGGCGTTGACAATGAGCGTCATCGGTCGATCAGTCTCTGTATGACTCATAGTGAGTGTTTATGAAACAGAATTTGACATTTATTTGTTGATTAAGGCAAACAATCTTCGAAGTCACCTTCCCTATAAGGAGGATGTGAACCTAAAGGGAACCTGATAAAGAATATAAGGTAGGTGGCTAGACACAAGCAGTGCTAGAGTATAACTGAACCAGCTGATCCCCACCGTATGCACTCCTGCAGCTTCTAACATCTTCTTCCGGCTGTTCCTTAAAGGGAAATACTGCATAGTTAGATTAAACGTAACTTGTTTGATGGATGGGGAATGTCCTCCATGCTGCGCCGCAAGCACCTTCATTCTGAGAGACTAATCGTTATTGGACAGGGCAGAGACATTTTACAAAAACGGATGTAGAACGGCTCATAAGTGCACATGATTGTGATGAAGATTAATCTGCTAAAATGCCCTGTTTTTATTATTTTTGCTAACCGTTCGAGCAGGCTTATATGTCTAATTCAGTTGGGCAAGTTTTATAGAATGTGGACGTTGACCTCCTAGCGTGACTAGCTCCCTTAGTGGCAGTATTCAGAAACCTGAGTGGAGTGTTATCCAGTTCGATCCAGGAGTCCATTGGAGGAAGTTCAAAGGTGAGAGTTCAATGGTTCGGCCAATCGGATGTCAGTTGCAGCTAGTTTTGGTGCGCTTATACTTTCCAATAGTAATTAATTTCTTCTAATTATCCTGGATCAAGTTACGGTGGCAGCAGGCTACGAATGATATCCCAGACATCCCTCTCCCCAACAACACTCTCCAGCTCATTCTGGAGGAACCATAGGGCTTCCCGGGCCCGATGAGATAATAATAATAGTCCCTCCAGGGACTTCTGGGTCTACCTCGGGGTTTCATCCCTGTCGGACATGCCTTGAAAACGTCAAATCTAATGAGGTGAAACGGCGAATCATTGGCATATTGGCTTGATTTATGACTCGAACCGTTAATCAATTGATAAAAAAAAGCCATATATTTTCTGTCAGTGGACTAATCAATGACCCGACGGATCATTTAAGCTCGTCGCGGATGGTCTCGTCATGTTCTGAGAACCCTCTGCCAAATAAAACAGAAAGGACTGAGAACGGGTTTGGAATGGAAATGTATTCACATCACCTGCAGCGCTCGGTTCTCTTCATGTGCGAGGAGTCTAAATTCAGGCTGGGGCCATCGCAGTTTGGCATGCTTCACCATTTTACACAAGCTAACACACACAGCGAACAGGTGGGCCTCACAACAAGGAGGGAGGGAGGGGGGGGGGGCGGCGTCTGTTCTCTCATCCACAAAGTGGAGCTCAGGCTATTCACATTAGCATTTCATACACAGATAATCTTGCTTTCTCGCTGCCAGGTAAATTCTCTCATGAGAGGATGAAGTGTGGGAGAGATTCGTGTGGCGGGGGAGGGGTTTCGCAGATGCTCGCCACACCGCTTCTCAAGTGCCCAGGGAGACTCGTGGGGAGGTGTCAGGAGCAGCAACAGACAAATATGCCACCTCATCCTCCAAATAAAGAATGAGACGGCGACTGCAGGGAGGGGAGCGAGGAGGAATAGTCCACAGGTAGTCTGTCTGCATATGTTACGTGGGCCGGGGGGGCAATAGTGTTATTTTTTTTATTTGGTTTGTTTTTTTGCATATTTACGGAAAAAAAAGTTATTGAAACCAACACAGTGAAAAGTAAAGTAAATAATCAAAAACAGCAACATTTATTGACAAAAAACTTAAACCCTTTAACAGACCGTTGGGTTGTTAAATTTATTCTGAAGTTTTTCTTGCTCCGTCAATGTTTTAATGTTACTTTGGATATCGATTCATGCGATTCTAAAGATATGCTTCATGTTTGCTTAATTTCTATTTTTTTATACTATTTGTAGTGTTCATTGCAACAACAGCTGTTTTTTTTCCCGGGAGAAGTTGAGTTTTACTGGCCTTCAGATAGCAGCCAACAGCTATTTTCATTACTGATCACTCCATTTTTCTACATTATAGTTAAATCCCTCCTCCAAAGCTCCAGGGTAGAGATATGGCAGCGAATGTCACATTTGCTTTATATGCGTCATATCGGGCTTCAAACCGAAGCTAAATGTAACAGTTAGTAATTTTGTTGGTCCTCTTTGCCCTAGATGGGGCATCAGACGTCGACAGTCCGCCTCCATCTTGGTTTTGTCTTGGCTTACGTGTTCAGTGTTTTGTTGCCTGACTGGTGACTGGACTGGCGAGAACATGCAAACCTCCAAACCTCAAGACGACCCCAAAGCCAGGCAACTGCGCAACTCACAAGACGCTAGGAGTTTTTTTTTCCTTCATATTTGTATCAAGTAAACAACAAAAGCGTTGGATTTGGCTTGAGACGCTATAACCGTCTGCAGATTTAAATTCCTTTAACTGCTTAATGCTGTCAAGAGGAATCTGATACTAGAAAGTTGAGCAGAGGCAGAACCGTCTTGATGTGTGCTCCCTCAAAATGGTTTCGCAAAATAGATCTAATGACATTGACAAAGCTGGACGTAAAAAAAACGTAACTAGCTATGTGGAAAAAAATGTTGGAAATTCAACCCATGCCTTTTTTCCCGATCCATCCAAAAATGTATTGGCTACTTCCTTAGTAGATGCGCTCTAGAATTTGTCACGTAACTTTTGAGTAGTTCTGGTAAAAGACAAACACATCAACAAGATTACTTCACATTACTGCCGGATTTTAAAAAAGACCTTATCACATAGAAGCAGTGTGTTTGCGCAATGCACTCCCAATTAAAATCTAACTCCATTATTTCCTTTGTACTGCATGGAATTATATATATATATATATATATATATATATATATATATATATATATATATATATATATATATATGCATAATTAAAAGTTATCTGTTATTATCACAAGTACAGGAGACTGCAGATAATTAACTTTGCTCGGAAGAAATCTCACATCTTCTGCAATCTAATATCTTTTCTCCCACGAGAGCAGAGCTTACGGGATGGGGCTTTAAATTTTTCTCCAGATGCCGATGGACAAACGATAAAAGGCAATCAATGATAATCACAAAATGATTACAGTCTTTACTATATTTCACGTCAAACACCATATGCACACACACTCCGGCAGCTTCCCTGAACAAAGCGTATGAATGTGAGCGGCTATGGCCGTAAAGCACTTAGAGTGGTCGCCAGACTAGAGAAAGCTCTATATAATGTGGTCCATTTACCATTTAATGACCTCAACCCTCACGGTAGACGTCACGAGACTACGAGAGTGTGCTCAAGCGGTTATGCATAAGTATAATTATAGTGAAGCGTCCAACAGAACCAAATTATGATGCTTTCAAATGTCATCTTTGTCTGACAAATCAGAGGATCCCACAGGTGTTCAGGTTGATGTTTTAAATGTATGAGAAAAGACAGAGAATGTTCAAGTCTGACAGGGAATGAATGATTACCTCAGTATCTGTGTAATCCCTTAAATTCTGCTCATCCGAATCCATACAAGGACTGGACATGCTTAGACTGGAACTGGACGGGACTGGTTACTTTAAAGCTAAAATTGATATGGGTTGATTTGAAACTGGTGAATTTAATATTTATTAGAACACGATTCATGTGTGTTGCATGTGTGTTGTGGATTTTGAAGGCCAGCACGTGTGTCCCGCATGGGAATCCTGCTGAACAACAGTATGCTGGGGCCAACTTGTTTCTTACATGACCATGTAGGAAACAAGGGTTTTGGTTCTGTTAGCGGCATGAATTAGAGCTCTTTGTAGTCGGGGGTTAAACGACTCGTATGAGAATTATAACCTCCAAATCTAAGGCGCATGGTTATTTCCAGCAGAAAATCATTGTAATGCTCCCCTGGTGGTTGGGAATGAGTTGCTGCGTCGGTCGAAGGAGTTCAAGCATATTGTTTTTTCCTCCGTGAGTAATGAGAAAATGGGATATGAGATGATAGTTTGCTTTGATTAGCAGCATTCAGGATTAGTGAAGATTGAAGTGAGTCACAATTTAAGGCTCTCAGACAACCACATCTAACCCTCTTCTATGTCCATGAGCTCGGAGACAGAAGTGGTTGAAAATTAGCTTATTTTATTAAAGTGGCTGGTCTGAGACATGAGGCAAGGTGCTCAGACATCCGCATGGAGATTGAGGTAGAACCGCTGCTCCTTCGCGACGAAAGGAGACGGTTGAGGCGGTTCGTGAATCTGATCGTGACAACACCTCTTTGGAGGTTCTCCAGGCACAACCCAATAACAGGAGACCCAGTGGTAGATCCAGAACTTGTTGGAGGGAATATATATCACCACTTGGGATGTCCCATCGTGTGCTGGAAGAAGTTGCTGGCGAGAGTTACATCTTAAATGACCCGAACTCAGATAATCCAAAGTTATGGAACAGATTTGCACCAAATATCATAGAGGCTGGTTCGGTGAATGTACATCCCTCTTGTACATTCTCCTGCATTTCTTTTTAAATGCATATTATCTTTTATTTTTCAATTTTTTAATATGATATTATGATATTTATTTGCTTTTTTTTAATAACTTTCTTTGTGATTTATTTTGAATTATGTTTCAACATGTTTTTTCCCTCCAAAAATGTTTATATTTATTATCTTAGTTTTAGCTGTATGGAAAGCAAAACTAAAGTTATTATTATTATTATTATTATTATTATTATTATTAATGATGATACTACTCACATAAAGAGACATAAGTCTCAAAATTGAAATTGAGAATGTTTGATCCAGACTGTAAAAGAACTATTTAGAAAAGATTTCGTAACTTGATTGAATAAAACTTCATCAGTAAATTTTTATTGACGTATTACATTTGGATCATTATTGGCTCCGCCCATGAAAAACTGGAGCCATTATGCTTTGATCAATCATTTCAGCACTTCCCCTTGGAAGAAGTTATCGGGAGTTGTTTACTGTTACAATTCAAACTGTTTTCCATTAACAGTACAAAGCCTTAACTTAATGTAACAGTAAAATAATATCGTTTTTTCAGTAAGTAAATTGCGACTGTGCTGCCAGTTGTTCACTGTTTGTTTTTTTTACAGGAAAGTTTCGATGGTAGTCCCGGTATGAACCGGATGAAGGTTGAGACTTCCTGGCACAGAGCGTTCGCCTCGTTTAGGCCTGTTGAAATTCATTTCAATGCGCGCTGAGCTGCAAAGCACTTTGGCAAATTCTTTGACAGTTTGGCAACAAGTGCTCTGGCTCACAGGCGCAGGCCTCGGGGTGAGGGAGCAGGCAGATGTTGCTACATAGTGAATGGTTCAATCACTGTTCTGGAGCCTTTTTCCAAGGATATCGGCTTACAAACGACAGAACTCAGCCGAGACATTAGCAGCAGTGGCAGCCATGGAGAACAGCCGGTGGTGACTGACTGAAAGATCTAAGCAACGGTTTCTATCGTGGAAGAAAAAGAATAGGAATGCATCTGTACGGACGAAAGCGACAGCCTTCCTCTCGTGCTTATAATAAACACATTATCCACTTATGGTCATTATATTTAATTAAGCTGAGTTTGGTTTTGTTCACCTCGCCGCAAGGAAATAATCATAATTTCCTCAGGAAAATTGCTGCACGTAACAGTCTTGTACTGAAGTGGCAGCTTTTGCTCTTTAGAGATTGTTTCCATGGTGAAAAGTTAGACTTAAGCTCATTCTGGTGTTTGGTTTTCTTTCAGGAACATAACTAAAAAATCTCCGAGATAGTAATTCTTTTTTTAATAAAAAACAACAATCAACTGTGGAAATGGTCTAAATTGGTATTTAGGAATTTGTATTTTTTTATTTTTTCATTTGTGTCCCTGGCGGCAATTTCAGTTTTGGCTCGTTGTTCAGGGGATTGAGGTTCATTTCCACTGAAGAACTAAAAATGAAACCAAATGTTTTTATTTGCCTTTTAGTTAGTAAGAGCTTTTATGCTTCCATTTTTGGATTTTTTTTTAATGGGACTGGTTTCAGACGAGGGCTTTTGAGGAATAACACATAATCATCCAATATTTGATTACCCTAATTATAAAAGAACACAATTTCTGATAAACTTAAGCATTTTTTTGTATTGAAAATTTAACTTTTATATATATAATATGCACCAAGAATCGCAATTTAAAAAAAAAAAAAAAAGGTGAGTAGGTACCAAAACACCTTCCGACCACAGGTTGGATTTGGCATTTTGTCCCCCCCCTGTACATTAGTGGGTCGCCCTGTGGGTGCTCAGGTTTCCCCCCACAGTGAAAATATCACGCAGTACTGGTGAAGTGCTAACTCTGAATTCCCCTTAGGTATGAATGTGAGTCTGAATGGTTGCTCGTCTTAATGTGTTGACCCTGTGATGAACCGTAGACTCATTCAGTGTCTGCCTCGCCTCCTGCCTAATGTCAGCTGGGATGGGCTTCAGCTCCCTGAGATGCTGTTAAACGTAAAGCAATAACAGAAAAATGGATGGATTGAACTTAAACATGGCTCAATTTAACCTTTTTGCAGAGGTAGCCAAGCAGAACTCAGCCTACATCTGTCGTCCTTACTCTCAATGACTAAACTGACTCAAAATCAACATTGAAAAACAAAGAAAAGAACGCGTGATCGTCTAGCTAGGACGATTCCCAGGTTAGTGGGAATTGTTGAACTATGAGTGTAATGTGGTTATTTTCATAAAATGTTTATGCTATTTTTACGCCCAGTATTTTTTACTTCCTTGAGGATTATCGATAATAATGATTAATGTTAATATGGTATATATATTTTCAAATGTGATGCTTTGAGTGGAGTGTAAGGGTCCATTTATGTTCTTGTTTTAAGCTGGTTAGCTCAGTTACACAGCATCTCTGTGAGGAGTTTGCATGGGTTCCCTCTCCTCCAGCTTCCTCTCAGGGTCCAAATATTGTTTAATACGAGAATGTGAGAGTCTGTCTGTCTTTGAGGCAGGCGGCGATAAACTGGTATATTGTCCAGAGTGTAGGTTACACCACCTCTGTCTTAAGGAACAGACATTGATTTTCGGTTTTCTCCCAGTATCCACTTTTCAATGTTTCATTTTGAGAAAGCTCTACTCTTCCTAGAGAGGGGGCTTAAGAGTGGTTGCACAGGTTCAACTGGAGGCTCTGGTTTGCTCCCCAGATAGACTCTAGGTATATAATGTTTGTTTTTTTCTTTCTTTTCTTCCCATCTAAACTGTTTGAAGAACTGTTTCTTTACATTAGGCTCTACAGTTTGTACTATATGTATACCGTCAATAACAGAACTGTACGTTTTTGGTGTTTTTACAACAGTAATATATTGTTGTTGTCATTATGGGCATGTCATTTTTAAAATGTTGCCTTTTAAAAGTAATCTTAGGTGTAATAAAGTGAAATAAATGCTATATTAAGACAAATGGTCAAATTTAATAGGAAAAATATACCTGTTCCGATTAACCTCCAAATTCAACTTGAGAACAGACTGTATCTCGTTTGTAACCCGGGGACCGGATCTTGTGTCGTCATAAAGGATCTTATTCTAAGCTAACTTGGAGAAGCTTCAGGTGATTACACTCTAATTGAAAAACCTAATTATCTATATTATACTCCATTTATTCCAAGAAAAGCCCTCCAAATCCTACAAACCGAACCTTCAGGTACCATGATGATGTCATAATGTGGTGAGAACTGTGGGCAAACATTCAGAGTCGTGAACCCTACCCCTCCCATAAAAGTACATTAACTATTCATGTAACATAATGGCAATGAAATGTCTTTTTGCTACGACATTATTCGCATAAAAGAGTCAACATACATGTAGGCTGGGAAGATCTACCTCCCCCTTGCAGCTGCAGGTGTTTGGTTCTTCATCAGTTTCTCCGGCTGCACCACCTCTCCTGCCACATAGGGCCGATCGATACTTCTATTAAATTCTTAAACAGCGATTTGTCTTGGACTTTTGTGCACACACAACATCGTGATGTTGGAAGATGTGTTGCAATGGGCGGAGAGTTGTGAACGCCCTCATCAGGAAGTTAATAGGAGCAGAAATTGATTTTTTTTTTTTTTCCCACCAGTATCCACATTTGGAGGATTTATTTTGAGAAATCTATAATCAGCTCTTGCAATAAAAAACAAAAGGACACGGATACACCTGCTGCTGGAAACACTCACAGGTGGATGTGGACAAAATGAATACATTGCCCTTTGGGCGTTAAAAATCAAGTAGTATCATTAAAGAGACCCTAAAAAGTTATTGATTTATTAATGATACACCCCTGACTGTTCAATCACAGTTTGATCCAGACTGTTAATCTACTTCAGCCAAATAGGGAGAACTGTTTCATTTGTTGTAAAATCACAAAGGATATTTTGCAGTAGTTCTATGGCCCCAAAGAACCCCCAAATTACGACATTATAAATATTAATAATCACCTGAAATAGCGTTAAAAAGCCGATTGATATGAGTAAATTGTCAAATATTACTCGCTCTGTTGTTTTTTAAGTTATTTCTCTGTGTCCTCAAAAATATGGAGGCTTTCAGACAGAATTTCCGTTGATTTTCATTCCAAATCAAAAATTTCCACGCAATCTGCTAGCCGTCAACCTGATTGATTGTGGGTTTTGCAGTTTACACTGCAAAACAATTGCATTTAAAATAGGAATGAAGAATATGAAATGTGGATTTTGTAACCTTCATTTAACTGATTGTAGATAAACTATTTTCGGGGCCACGCCCCGCGGACCGTGTAGCCATGCTGGGTACCAAATATCTGTACTTCCTCTGAGCGGGTCCTTGTATTGGAGAAGTATTATCGTGCGGCCTCTGAACTGATGGACTTGAATAGAGCTCTCCACTTGCGATCTGATCACCCAGGATGGATGCTAATACCTGCCATGAACGGCGCCTTGGAGCTCATCTCATAGTGCTGAGTCTTCTGGAAATGCTTCCATGCTCATTCGTCAATGACAGCGAGGAAAAGCGATGAATCACTCTAATGCCGCTCCCACCCATATCCAAGAAAGCCCGAAGTGAAATAATGGCAGCTTGATGTAGACTGCTGTGTCCTACTGTAAGAAATGGAAGTCTAAATGAATTAAAGGAAGTGCTGGATGACAGCAAAGGTTAAAAATGAGAGCGATTTTCTCTTCTTAATTCCACTGATGGGCTCCCAGGGTGTTCGATCGGCCTGCAGGCCTTTTTTTGGACCACACCTTCCTAACTCACGGGTTCATCAAAAAAAACTCCTCTGCCATCTTAGAACTTGTCTCCCGATTTGGCCTTTCCTGCGTCTGACAGCCGTTTTAATTCTACAGAATTAAAGGGTTATTTAATTTGAGCTGATGGACGTCACATGGGCAAAGCCGCCGTTCTTTTTTTAAATTTCCAAACCAGGACTTTTAATGAGAATTTATCCTTTTTTCCTCCCATATTCACTAAACCTTATTTATTCATGTAATTGCCAGTATGTGGGACTGAGTGGTAACAAGCTAATTTCCCAGCAGGGGAGCCAGACTGGGACCAGGCTAATAAAAATGCTGAGTGCTGAACGATTCGGAATTTAGATGGAATTTGAGCCACTGAAGAAACGTTCCCACTGAAAAATAATACAGTTTGTGGTGTTTGACAGCCGGAATATCTGTTGATAATCTCTATTTGGATAAATATGATACTGGCAGGTGCGCTTTATTGATGTTTGAGTAACAGATTACGGCGGTAGGAGGCAGAGTTAGCCTCATTGTGATCAATACCACACTAAGACCCCGTAAATGAAAATTATTTACTCGAATCTGGCCATGCAGAACATAGAAAATGAGGGGAAATTCATTAAAGATGACCGAAAATTGGATTTAAATGTCAATAATATTGAGTCTCTACATATTAAAAGGCTTCGCAAAGCAGCTCACATGTATTTATAAAGTTATTTAAGAGATGATGCATTGGAAAATCTGTGGGATGCAGTGTATGATTAACTCCGGTCTGTTTTCCAACTACGCAGGTGCCTCATTTTGCATCCCTTTTATTTAGATTTTTATTTAAATCGAAGTTTTCTCTTCATTCTCGGCTAATAAATTACATAAGGTGGAACGGTTTTCCCCAACTACCCCTTTTTAGCTGGCTAAAATGTTTTCCTTTTCAATGTATTCAGAATGAACAGATGCAGCGAGTGGAGATTTAAATACAAACAAGTCTGATCCTCTTTCATAGAAGCACATATCTACCTTTGTGGATGAATCTTTGCATCAGGGGGCATTTTGTTTGGTCCTCTCAACTTCATATAATTGTATTGTAAGGCTAAAAGGCTCAGTGTGTAAAATCTGGAAGAATAATACTCATAACTATGTTTTCATTGATTTTTCTATCATTATTATTAACCGTTATTCACACAGTGAAATCCATAGTGACCGGAGTCTCATTGGTTGCATGCAAAAATTTAAAATCATGAGACAATTCGAAAAACAATAGAATAATAAAAAAAATAAAAAAATAAAAAAATAAAACACCAGCCGTAAACGATACCCTGGTTATAAACAATGAACTAAGACCATAAAACAATTAAAAACAATTAAAAAAAATGAATGGAAAAGTAGCGAAACATCATCCACCAATACCAGCATATCAATCAATAAATAATTCCACTGAAAGATATTAGAATTAACTACATGAAACACTTTACGTCAAACTCGTGTCATAAATCTTTGAAGCTGCCCAGCGAGACGAGTGTTTTTAATTTAGCTGCCTCCCGGAACGTATTCCAGCGTCTTGGCACGCAGCGGCTAAAAGCGTTTTTTCCGAGGCACCACGAGGAATAGCCGTTCTCAGGATTTGTTTTGCAATTTGAACGCCATGTAATGAGTGATGTGAGATAACTGGGTAGCGTCTGTGAAATAGCTTTGTCAGCATAAATAAGCAGGTGCCGCTTTCTCCCTGGCGAAAGTGGTGGGCGACCTACTGCCTGGTAGCGACGACAGATGATTACAGGAAATACTAATGGTTGCTTGGAAGAAGAAGAAAAAAAAAGCCCTTTATATCTAAAGATGTTGGTTGTTTCTCTTCCTTGGAGGCTGCCATAGTTTTGCAGTAACTTAGAAAGGACTACCGACCCTTCAGAGGAATTATCGCGCATTTAGGCTGAATTGGCAGAAAGACGATGTAGAAATGCTTCGCCTCTAAAAACCAACAAAGAAGATCGTATCGAACGAGTTGTTGCTGGATAGCTTTTCTTTAAATGGGAAAGTTTCGTCAATTTTGAGAAAACGGAGGATCATTATTAGCATTTAGCGCGGCAAAAAGCAACGGAGTTCGACAACTTGTTGTCAAAGAAGGTAAAATCTGAGAAAAACAATTTTAATTGGGTCCGACGACAGCAGGAAACCACGGTAAACATTCACGTGGCTTTTCCAAAATACATCTCTGAGGTACAAAGTTTTTCACAGCGATGCTGAAGCTAATTTAGCCTATACCTATACTCCTCTCTCTAACCTCCGTAACAATGCCGGGTTGTCTTTTCAATGTTTGACTCTGTATATGCTGTATATACGTATAAATTTACTCTTACCTATCAGACTAAACACCGAGAATAAAACTTTACCAATAACCATTATTAGCCAGTAGCTTTTATTTGGTATGAAAAGTAGCTAGCTACTTTAAGCCGTAAAATGCAACTAAAATACAGACCAAAGTATCCGTTATCTTATATGTAAGCTTTGATCTATATTTCAAGAGATCAATTAACCAAATGCAACCTCATCACTTTACTGAATACTCAATGTTGTCATTGTCGATGACATCATGGCGATACATTAAGGGCCGCAATAGATTCTTGGATAGGGAGGGGTGAGCTGAAGTGCAATTGGCAATTTCTAAACACTGAAACCTTTAAGGCTGAGGTAAGAGCTGTTGGTTTGTGGTTAAGCATTCCACTTCGGTAACTACAGAAATCCTTTAGTCAACGACAGTCGAGCTAACAATAGAATGACCGACGTGTTTTTCCCGTGTTTTCTTCCCAATGCCTGATGGGAAACTTAATGGTAAAAAAAACTCCATCATTTATGCTCGTAATGCTTAAAATAAGGTCCTCCTGCAGCATCAGAAAGAATTATTGAATAACCTCGACCCAATCCAGGATTTAAAGGAAGATGGCGTCTTTGACAAGAACAATCAACACCTGCCTTTTTTATCTTTCTATAACTGTCACCTAGAAAAAAACGATGGCGGCGGACAGAGACGTTGATCGACCGCTTTATGTTTGGATGAATCATGATTCATCTTTTCAGCTGCCCTTTTTTTTTTATTGTTGGAGCAATAATCTGCCGAGCATCTGGTCCCATCCGCCTGAGACATGACTGAAAACAGGATGGCAGCCATCACACTCTAACCACCAGGGAAGAACCTTTTCTGCATGGGCCATTACCCAATCCTCCATCTTGCTTCCTCGTAAAAATTGTGCCCATTTACCAGACGTCATATCCATGAAAATCAGGAATTTTGAGAGAAAGGCAATCATCAGACATAGATTCCATGAGATTTAAATGTTTTCAATTCTAACTGCTTTCACCCAAGAGTCTTGCTGGTTAACGTTCCTTGATCAGGGTATGGTTACCTTTTGGATGGTTCCGACTTTCTGACCATTTACAGGAAGTGGCAGCGACATAATTATGACGATGACTTAGACACAAAAGAAGAAGGAATAAAAACCCAGAAGATCTAAGAAGCACATGGAGAGACGAAGAGACGAGGTGTGAGACAGTGTTTGAGTCCAACAAAAAAGACCAAAAATCTATTGAAGAAACAAACTCAAACTTGACAGGTATCTTCTACCAGGATTGAGAGAGGATACACGAGAGGATGACTGATGTCAGATGTACGGCGATGTTCAAGCCAGTCATCAAGTACAAGGAGAAGCAAACAACGTAGATTGACAGGAAGTATAGGCATGTCATGAAAAGTTCTATAGTGTGCTTGGAGAATTGGAATCAAAACTAAGCGGATTCTGGTTTGGACAGTGTGAAACCCCGCCCTGTCAGAAAAATACTCGATCCTTTAACTCAAAATTGTCCTCATACCTAAAGGATAGTTCTGTTAACGAGATACATGAATGTTGGACGGTACCAGCAAGTAGTACTCTGGACATTCACGGTCACATTTTGGATGTGTTGGTAAGATTTAGGAAAAGGTAGGGTTGAATTATCCACCGTTGTTATGTAACAGCGGTAAAAATGAAGTTATAGAAGTATGATCACTAGAGACCCTGCCTAACAAAATACACAACTAGACAACACACAAGGAGGCTCAGTTTCCTCGCTGAACCTCAGTTTGTGATGCCATTTGTGGACGGACTGTGGTACACCATCATTTTTCTAAATAAATGAGTAACGGAGCTCACCACCTCTAAATACGACACACTCCAAAGAAATCTTCCAAATCTGTAACATTTGACTATTTCTGGTGAAAGAAAGACAAACCCACGAACAATTGTAAATATTTAAGTATTTCTTTACTTATTTAAGCCTAATATTTAAAATGTGTATTCCAATTACATGAAAATGTTGCATGCGTTCGTATAACATAATGTGATATATATATATATATATATTTGTCATTAAAACATGAATGAATCAAGGAAAACTTATATTTGTCACATTTGTGTACAAATCTCCTTCAAAATAATGTCATTTGCTGAAAATAAATGAATAAATCGTAACCAGTACGATCCTGGTGGTCTTACAGTGAAACATATTGAAACATTTTTTTTGTCAT
The DNA here is from genome assembly GCA_037951165.1 of Lophius americanus. Classification (NCBI taxonomy): domain Eukaryota; kingdom Metazoa; phylum Chordata; class Actinopteri; order Lophiiformes; family Lophiidae; genus Lophius; species Lophius americanus. The sequence continues at coordinate 1,196,468 of JBBDHG010000081.1, forward strand.
ATTGAAGAACTAATTAAAATGAAATGTTTTTCATAATTAAAAGATTTATGATGATTCTTTATGATGCATTTTCCAAAAATATAATTATCTAAATGAAGACAAATGGACGAAATATTTATATTTTGGTAGTTTTATGGTATTTAAACTGATCATAGGTGTGAGAATCTTTGAGATGTGCCTTTAAGTATATGCGTAAGGGAATCATGGGCCTTGATGACAAACCTTCCGGATCAAAAAATAGTCCCAAAACAGCCTCTAAGAATCTGAACCATTCGTGATAGTGTGGATAAATCCACAGAACAGTGCTGTCATCCACAGCTGAGTCTACCTCCACTTGCTTATTGAAATATGCATCTTCTAGTGTCGCCACCATGCCGGGTGTTACACACCATTAAAGATGTCTTCTCTGCGGCAAAGCCGAGTGCAGCCAGTGACTGATAATTGCACAACTGTTCACACTTCATTTCACACAACACGCATGTGGTTAGAGTTTGTGTAACCGGTGTCCCATCAGGGATTTCCAGCGAGCAAGCGCGACCGGGTCCTCCATTGAAGGGGCTGGCGATGGCGAGGTCTGCATCACGGAGTGATGTTAACGCGGCGAAAACAGAGCTGCTGTCTCCAGAGAGATAAATAATGGCATAATTAGCCCGCTACCCTTTTCGATTGAGGGAACATCCAAATGGCTGGACAAACAGACACTATTATATCAACAACAACAACAACAACAACAATCATCCACCACTGTCCTGTCAGGCAGCTGTAGGTTTATCTTTTTTTATTTTGGCATCAGGAAAGCCTTCAAAGTCTTCTAAACTTTGCTAATTTTCATTAATGATTGATTACTTCAACCAAAGGAGGTTCTGTTTTCATTCCGGTTCAGTTTCAAGAGTTCGTTTGATTCCTTTGATGTTCATTTGAGGCTGGCACCGAGGGTTTCCTGGGCTGAGCAGAGATGCTGAAGTGGAAGCCGCAGGAGTCGAGATGCTGAATATTTGAGACTCAACGGGGTTTGTTGGAGTTCTCAGTAAATTTAAAGTAATAACTCAGACATTAATGGAGAATGGTCCAATGCCGGCTAGCGGTACCAGTGATGATATCTGATGACCGGAGCCCCAATAGATCGGGTTTGGAAATTGGGCTCCGTATGTGGGTTTGGCATAGGTTTTTACGCTGAATGGTCTTCCTGATGCAACACTGCCCATTTATCCGTGCCGTGGACCGGCACTCGAGGTTCACTGATTTGTGACCCTCTAGCGGCTAGGTTTCGGCAGGACCAGAACATATGTACCTAATCTACTGTTTTTAAATTTCCAGACATGAAAAATCAGCACCGGGGAACGATTTGCTAGTCTTGCCTGCAACCCTTAACCTCCTGCCACATCGACCATATCCTGTATCAGAGGATGCAAATGGATGGAACCATCTACTATCAAATGCAATGGCACTCAAGGAAAGTGCTAACGTTGTGCACTGCACTGACAAAAAAGAACATATCGACTAGGGCTTGGCAATTAATCATAATTAAAACGTCCGCTCTTTAAAGTTTCAAGGACTTCGAGCGAATAATTCCTTCTCACTTGGGGTTAAACGTTAAAACACCTCAAACACCATCAACATCTCAAATTCCCCTGAGACGGCTGGATCACAAGCCCACAAACGCCCAACAACACCTGTCGCTCTGAATGCCCCGAGCACACCCACCTCACGATAAAATATCAATGTCCTTCCTCACGTATCCCACCCACACGCAGGTGCCATGGTAACGGGATAATCAATGTTATTCTGATGTCACCTGTCAGTGGTTATAATGTTATGGCTGATCGGTGTTCTACATTTTTGGGCACAGCTGGTGGGCTACGTTCTTCACAGGTCATTTTGATACAGATTTTGATAATACGATACACCTTGACCAGTACGTCCAGTATTAAGGAACCTCATGCTCCTTCTTCCAGTTTCTCAGGGCTGACAGCGAGGCCCTCTGAAAGACTTACAAACTGTACTGTGACTTTCATCTCAACGTGACTCACCTCTATTTGCGCTCCATTACCGAGGTTTCATTCAGAGTTTAGATCTGTAATCATGTCAAGCAGCCGTTAATGTCTCCGACTACTGAACATTTCTAGAGCGAGCGAGTAAATAACCACTCCGAGACAAGATTAACAAATACAATGAAAGTTCGGCAGGGAGTCCCGCTATGGCTGATGTCTTTGGTTGCATTTGATGCATTTTATTCCTAAATGAAATAAATTGTGGGATGTAGCTGTCAAACAATTTGCTGAATGGTTGTTCAGACATTCATTGATGAAGAGAAATGTTATAATTTGCTGGACAAAGCTTCTTACATGCGGCAGTTTTTTTCTATATACGGAGTGGGCACCGAACAAACAATCGGGGAAAATAATTGACGAAGAAAATGATTATTTGTAGTAGCCAAAGGCAGGGCAGCACCGCGGCGTAGTGTTGCCTCACGGCAATGAGGTTTTGGGTTCAAATCCACACTGGGGTCCCATTTTTTTTTTCTTCCTTTTGGCGGAGTTTGCGTGTTCTCGCCGGGTTTGGGTGGGTTTTTCCTCCTGGTCCTCCAGATTCTTCACGCAGCTAGGTGTAAATGTGAGCGCGAGTGGTTGTTTGTCTCTGTGTGGTGGTCCTGTGAGCAGACCCTCTCAGCCCTGAACAGGAAATACATGAATAGAAAAAGACTAACCATAATTGAAAATATAACGTAACCCATGCAGTAACCCCAAAGTACCACCAGGGGGTTTACTGCTCTGATGTGGATGAATGGCAAATTCAATCATCACTTATGGGTGCTGTTTGACAGAAGGTTCCGGGCTTAAAACCACCTTTGGGACTTTGACTTTTTTCTTGGTGGAGGTTGCAAGTGTTTTTGTTGGTACTCCAGCTTTGCCCCCCCGCCCCAGAAACCAGAAAATTCCAAAAAAGGTCAGTTAGTGACTCTAAATTGCCATTAGGTATAAATGTGAGCATGAATGGTTATCCAGGTTGGATCCTGCCACTCTCCCAATGTCAGCTGAAATAGGATCCAGCCCTTGTGTGAGAGTGGGTATAGCATGGGGGGGGGGGGGGGGGGGGGGGGTCATGACAATAACATTATGATCAATAAATCTGAATATATATATAGTGTTTCGTAATACCATTATCTTATCTTATCTCATCTTATCTTATCTTATCTTATACATTTCTAAAATGCGAAGCCTGATAAAAATAGATAAAAGTCTGAAACCTGTAGGGGAATAGCTAAAGAAAACTAAAAATGAAAAAGAAAAATCTGTGAAAAAGCTACCAAACCGATTTACTCTTCATTATCCTTAAGTAAAAACGAGTCTGGGTTCTTGAGAAAGCTATGCTGTGCTACATGCTAATGCTATTTATTAAGGAAATTGTACTTATGTATCCTACATCACCATAGATCGATGGTCTGATATCATTTAATTTTCAGAACTTTTGTATCAATTGTGTTTGTTTGGCTTAAATTTGTTTGGAAAATTACATTCAAGCAATTTTGCTTGAATGTTACACAACCTGATGTAAACTGGTGTGTGTGCTGAAATAATGTAGATTATACCGTCTTATATGCATTACATATTTGGAAATAAAAGGGGGCCTCATGTTTGTTTCCAATGCACCAAGCTTAAAATTGAATAAATATGAAAATCAAGGAAGATTTGGAGACATGCATTTGGCTTGAACAAGGTAGAATATGCTAAATATATTCAAATATGTGTGTCTTTGCACAGTGTGACAAGCATATAAATCTTAGAGAATACTAGAATTTGCATGTGTGTTGAACCTGTAAATAGACCCTTCATGGCTCCTGACTCCATCACTGGTTGGCCTAAATATTTGTATATAAGTGGAAAATGATCATTCCAATTTTACCTGAATGCAACAAGGAGAGAAAACCCTGATGTGAACTGTTGAATAAGATGTGATAGTATAGATTAGGCTGTTTTAAAGTATTATATGCATCGCATACCTGGGGATAAAAGGTGCCTCGTGTTTGTGTTATGCAATAAATATGGAAATTGAAGAGAGATTTTGACACACACACACTGCTCTTGAATAAGGTAGAATGTGCTAAATATATCCAAATCTGTGTGGCTTTGCACACAGCTTTGAGAAAAACAAGGTGTTTCACTGAATAAGGAAGGAAATGTGCGTGAATGTATGACCCCTGCTCCCCAAAAAATCCTGGAAGAACCACTGGATGTAAGCCTCATGCAGCTCACATATGAAGCTGGCTGAATACCGGTGGAATAGGAGCTGCTACGAATGTCCCTAGGCACCAATTAAAGAAGAAAAAAAAACACACATCAAAACTTCCCTCAGCAGCACAGTTGTCTACATCAACGTCTGAGCCCACAGCAGCCAAATGGTTCCCACAGTGAAGGCATTCTCAGCTGCAGCTCGGACAAACATCAGCAGCAGCTCTACCTTCACCAAACCGAATCACATGACACTTCCCATTTCGACGTTTACTGGCAGATCAGAGGGGCGAGCACTTTGCACTAAAAACATTTTTTTTTTAAATGTTGCCACACGTTCCCTCCCAGAAGCCAATCAATGCCACATCACCCGCATCTGTCACTTGGCTCACGCGTCTCTTTGCACGCACGCGACTGACAAGAGCATTTCATACAACTGAAGCATAATTTCAGAGGAGATTTTTCTTCTTTTTTTCTTCCTCCTCCTCCTCTGCTGCTTCGCAGAGATGGGATCTGGAGCGGGGAGAGGCTGCAGCCACAGAGCGGACTCCTCTCTCCTGCAGTGCGCGTAAATTTCAGTCTGGCTACACTGGTGCGGCACGCGCATTTCAGAGATCGGATAGCCTCCAAGTCCCGACTCTGTTCCCAGCAGCCTGTCCATCATCCGAAACTACACCGAGGCTCCGTGCGTAACTACACCCCGAAAAGAACGATGCACTCTCACTGCAGCCAAAAAAATACAAAGTACGCACTCTTCCACTTCTTCCCTCCTTGGACATTTCTTCTAAATTCACCAGGCGCAGTTGCAAATGCGCATCCAAAGTGCGCGCACATGCTGTCACGCACACTCCTGTTTATTGCCAGTTCTTTCAACCCAAATGGGGTTGGGGGGCGCATCAGACATGCAGACGCGCGGTTGCAAATGCAAAACTTATGCAGGGAAAAGAAAAAAAACAGCACAAAGCCAGACAAACTTATCTCTCTCTTGGTGTCTTACCTGCGCGCGTGCACTCTCCTGACCACACATGAAAGCGGATTAACGCACGAGCGTGAGTTTGTTCCACAATTCTCATCTCCTCCGTCTCAAATTGGCATCATCCTCTCCGGGGCAGAGCTCTACTGCACGGTTTGCGGAGAGCCGATACTCTCTCTGCCTCCAGAGTGTGTGTATGTGTGTGTGTGTGAGTGTGTGTGAGAGTGATTGTGTCTGTGTGGGTAACGGGAGAGAGCGAGGCGAGCCGGTGCTCGTGTGCGCATCTCTCCTCCGAAGCATCCTCCAATCCTGCCCGGCTACTGCGCCGGCTCTGGTCGAGGAAGGCGCACGATTGGTCGATTCACCGATCAGTCCACGGCGATCAGTTCGAACCGTCCTCCCTCCCAACACCTCCTTCCCCACTTCACCATTATCTCCTTCTCCTCTTCCTCCTCCCCTCTTCTACCGCGCTGTTAACACGTGATTATATAAGATAGTGATCAGGGAGCGATACTTTATCCACACGTCAGTTTGGAACACAGTCTACCTCACCAGAACGTCCTGCAGCAGTGAAGAAGAGTCCGCAAAACTCTTCACATATTCATGTGTCCTTACTGTTTGAAAAACCCAAATATGATGATTTACCTTTTTTATTTATTTTAACCACGTAAAGTTATTCATTATATCTGAATGTGCTGCCGGGAATTTTAATATGGCAGAGGTCCGGAACCAGATAAAAGAAAAAAAAAAATCACAATATTAAAAGTATAAAGTCGTAATCTTTTACGACTAAAACTGGAATTTTGCGACAATAGAGTCAAGATTACGAAGATAAAGTCATCGTTATAGACGAGCATAAAGTCATAATTTTATCAGAGAAAAGTCGTAATAGAAGGCAAACAAAGTCGGAATGTTACAAGAAAAGTCAGAATATTATGAAAATAAGTTTGGAAATATTATGAGTATAAAGTCGTAACTTTGTGCGACTAAAAATTGAATTTAGCGACAATAATGGCAATATTACGAAAAATAAAGTCATCGTTATCGTACGAGAAAAAGGTCATGGTTTTATAAGAATAAAGTCGTAATATTAGGAGAATAAATTTGTAATTTTTACGAGAATAAGTTCAGAATACTATGAGAATAAAGTGTTAACAATGGGAGAATAAAGTCGGAATGTTACAAGAAATGACGGAATACTATGAAAATATATTTGGAATATTATGATAATAAAGTCATAATTTCTGAGAAGAAAGTCATCAATAAAGTTATTATAATTGGAGAAAAATTTTTGATTTTAAAATTAAGTCTTTGTCAGAATATGACAAGATTAAAATTAGAACACTATTAGGATGAGGATGAGTTTTAAAAGAATAAAGATTTAATAAATGCTTAAGTTAAGTTAAGAATGCTAGCAGCTGCTAATTACAACTAACTCTACATTGCTACAAATTCCCGACATCTACTAATTGCTCCTAGCTGTTGGATCACGACCAAAAATATGATGGATTTTGTCTTTCGTTATACCCTACCTCGCCAAAAAAACCCCCAAATCATTAAAACTTCATCAGTAATCCAGCTAACAAACAAACAAACAACAACAAACCAATGTCGGCAATAACACTACCCCCTCTGAAGTAGCAGTAGTATTATTTTATTGTTTAAATTACATCAATATGTCCGAAAATAATCAGACAAAATAATTGGACTAAGACATCTCCTCCGCGTGTCCGGGCGGCCGGTTTGTGACCCCCCCAAATCCACTTGAGTTTGAGGCGGTGAGAGATCTGGAATCCCAGACCTCCAAGAAAGAGAAACAAAATCTATTTCAGAAGCTATTCAGAGGCGAAATGGTCCAACGATCATGTTTCCATTTCACTTCATAAAACCATGAAGTGCCTTTTAAGGTTGTCTGAATGAGATTTTTGGAGAGATGGCTCTTGCTTTTATCCCCCTGCGCCATCAGGGAAGCATGGCCACCAATTACTCCAGTGAGCTCAGAGGAGTTGGGAGGGTGATGTCAACATCTAAGCGGCGTTCAGGAGAAAAAAAACCAGACTGAATTCTCACTGTTTATTTGGCTCATCCGGCCTCGAATGAAAAGATCAAATGTGCCACCATCAGCATTTAACACAACAAACGTTCATTCTGCCGTACCCTGAGAGAAGTAGGAGCTCCCCAATGTGGGTAAAGAAACTAAAACTCATTATCCTACCGCGAGATTTACACCTTTAGTAACGAGCTTCCAGACAGAAGGAGCACCGGCATCTCTCTCGCGCAAAACATCCTACACTATGGCTACCTTTAGCATGGCAAACCAAGTGTAAAACAAACTATTATCTTCTTAAATTAAAGGCGGTAGGCAGTTCAGACCTGATCCCGACAATCTAGCAATAACCCAAAGGTCGGTAGTCATTAACATCCGACCAGGAATCAGCCTCATGAAGCTCTTGTGAAAGGTCAGTCGACGAGACTAATCCTTTGCACACTCAAAGCCAAAGACGATTCCATTCCTTTCATATGTGCGCGGTCTTAATCTCCTGCGATGGAGCTCAGGGACCATCAATGAGATATTAGCATCTAACATCTATGCAATAGCAAAGTGACAAACCTTAATTATCTTTTCTAACGTCTTAGGGCGGCTGTAGTTCGGGAGGTAGAGCAAAAGGCCCGTATTCGGAAGGTCGGTGGTTCAATCTCCTACAAGCTTGGTCATTAGGAACGAGCACGAACCCCAATTTGTTTCCCAGTGGCCTCACAGTGTGGCCCCTCTTCCAGGGATGAGTCATTTCTAGCAAAGCTATAATAATACATAGTATGCATTACAAAAATACATAGCTGTTTTTTTTGTATGATTCCCTCTCTACCTCTATTTCCTTCATTATGCCGTTACCCTTAACTTCCAATTGTCTTCCAATTCTTCCCTTCATAATTTTCAGAAGACTCATCAGCCGCCACCACCACCAGTGTCTGACTATGCCAGGTTGACACACCTTGCCTCTGCTCAGGGCAGACGGCATTTCATCTCAACCTCCCTGAAACAACCGACTTTCCGACGTACTAATTATTACATATCATGTCATGTATCGTGTTTTGACTGGGTAAATAAACAACACGAAGCCAGGAGGCAAACAAAAAGTCTCGGCAATTAAGGTGACAAGGGCACGGCTGGATATTCTGGTTATATGTGGAAAAGCATCCAAAAACATTTTTTCATTACTACCTGGAGAGAAATGTTCTCCAGGCAGCAGCACCGTGGATGTTTGCAGATATACCCAGAGTGATGAGGCACAGTGACACCCTGTATGCCAACCTGCCATGTTCTAAACCTCTATGATATTTGATTAACTTTGGGAATTTGGTGATGCTCGACCCCAAATGTGTGCTTGATTGCCTGAATTCCAGTTATTTCCGTGGTTTGTTCTTACACCATAGCTTTTATGAGGGATAGGAGAACATGAGCTACTCTTTATTCCCCATGTGGATCATCGAGCGATGGGCACTGATGACCCTGTTGCCAGGTTGCCATGATGACCCTGTTGCCAGGTTGCCATGATTTCCCTGTCGCCAGGTTGCCAGTTCACCAACTGGCCAAATGAAGACAGACCGTAAATATCAAACCAGACCTGCAGGACTGGAGATGCTCTCACCGAGTTGCCTACCCATCACAATAAGCACATTGTCAAAGTCGCTCAAATCTTTAATGTTTAGAATTTTTCCTGCTTCCAACTTTTTCTGCTTTAGGACAAAATGTTCACTCGCTGCCTTATATATCCCATCCACTGACAGGTGCCATGGTAACCAGATAATTGGTGTAAGTGTGACTTCCCGCCTGTGATTAGAATGTTATGGCTGATTGGTGTATTTCTAAAGTACATTGCTCAACAACTCTCCCATTTAGGTCTGTTTTTCTTTCGAGGTGGAAACAGTAATGTTGCTGGTAATGCTGACATCACATTGCACATCCTTAATATTTGGCTTCCTGTCTGAGGTTTGAAAAATTATTTTACAGAGACTCGCATTAACGAAGACGGTTTGAGCCCTGCTGCAAAACCTTTTTGCTCTCTCTCTGAAATGCAAAGCTATGTGTACAACCATGTGCAGATCTATAAAAGCACTTTCCCTCGCAACACATCAGGTGTCGGTGGCAGTCTGTCACAGCGCCTGTTCCCCCGGGGGGCTTCGATGATGTTAAGTGTCTGGCCCATAACATGACCGGAGATTGGAGGCACAGGCTCATAATCGCAACCTGGACAAGCAACACAGATTGTGTCCAAACCCCATCTTTTAACAGCACATATGTTCTTCTGCAGGCCAGCACATAAACAATGTGATCGACAATAACATGTTTTTATAAAAAAAAAAAAAAAAACACCATTCTTGGCAACGGTTTTCAGCGATGAAGTTGCTGGATCTTATTGTTAAATAATTTCATATGTGTTTCTTAGTCTCAAATAACACATTTACTGTTCAAAAATCTATATTTAAAACGTGGGATTTTATTTATGGGGGTTTGGTAAGCCATTGTATATAATTCAAATATATTGACCTGAATATTTTGTCACGTATTTGTTGAGCAAAAGCACTTTTTCAGAGTGTATTGTGTCCTGGAATATCCTCACCTGCTTTTATAATGTTCTCTGTGATACTGAATAATATGGCAGTGAAATAGGCCTTTGTTAACTCAGTACAATTGTACCAAACGGTGCCTGAAAGATATCGAAAATAAATGAGTACTTCTTATTTATGCAGCGAAACAGACATTATGTTCAAACCGACAGAAAGTAGAATTCAAAAAATGGATGTGTGACTTCTGGCGGGACCTGGTTGGATCAGAGGCCGGAGAGAGATAGTGACATTGGTGCAGGGAATGGTGCTAGGGAGAGAGAGAGTCTAATCAGCACAGGAATCTTGTATTGAACTTATTCTTCTCTCTCACTGGCTTGCAGTGTAATGCTGGACCTGAATGTTACTTTCGAGACTTTGTTGGTTATAGATTTTCAATTAAAATAAGGGCAATCTTTCTGTCTTGACAGTGAATGCAACATCGTCTACACTTTATCACTTTACAATTATGTATTGTACAACATTGTAAAATTAGTTCTCTGCATTTTGCCCATCCCCGAGGAACTTTTTTGCAGCCTCTGTTTGGTACCTGGGGAGCAAACCGGGCTTCAGAGTCTTGCTAAAGGACACTTAGACACGTAGACTACAGGAGCAGTGTGTGGATAAAATCACAACCTTCCAAAAAGTGGATAATCTCTCTATCTCCTGAGCTACAACGCATTTTGATTATATGATGGAATAATTACGGAGTTACGACTAATGTTTCCTAATACCACTTAATGTTTGGACTGGATGAATCATCTAAAAGCCCATTTACACTGAACTTCATATGATCGGAGCCTTTTGTCAGTCCGCCGCATCCATTAATTCATTTACCATTGTGTATAAATGTTTTTACTTTTACTAAAGATTACAGTGACGTGGAACAGCAAGCCTCACCGACAAGTTCATTGGTTCAATCCCTGGCCAACCCTGCAGTCTGCATATCATTGGATCCTTGAGCAATACACTGACCTCAAGTTTGTTCCTTGGGCCTCTTTACAGATGGTGTCCACTGTTCCCCAGGGATGGGCAACATGCAGAAAACTAATTGCACAACTAGAAAAAGCACCCTGATAGCGCAAACCTCTGTCAAGGCACAATCGGCCCCTAGTTTTATGAAAAATTCAAGCAGATTTCTTCCTTAATGTCTGAGGTATTGTCAGCCTCCAAATCTAATGACAACTCCAACAAACAACAACAAAGACTGCTGTGCCTTCCACTTCAGCATCTCTGTTCAGCCCACTGAGCCCCCAGCTCCAGCCCCCAAAGGAACATCATAGGAATCAAAGTAACTATTGAAACTGAGACCCAAGCTCCACCCTAACGAACGATCAAAGGCAGCAATCGCCACATTGTTACGTCACTACTGAAAAAGGCTTATACGTAACATCACCATAATTGAATCCCTCTAGGATGTGTCGAAATCTACCTCAGGGTAAAATTCTATGCAAATCTGTCCAATATTATTTCCGCAATCCAGCTCACAAATAAACAGACAAACTCAGAGGAGTGAAAGCATAACCTCCGCTGTATAACAAGTTATATTAAAGACTATAAATTATTATTATTATTATCCCAGACATATTTGTGCACTGTTTTCAGGAAGGCTTACAGATACAGACAAGACGAACGAACAAAACTAAAATGTGTTATTACTATTATTATTAACTGAGCAGTACAACTGGGAATCTAAGGAGGTAGTAGAGCTATAATTTATGGAAGACACTACAAATATCTACGGACACAACAAATATCTACGGACACAAAAAATATCTATGGCAACAATACAGAAAAAAAAAATGAAGCAAAATAGTAAAATAAAACGCATCATCCACACCTTGTATCGAATTACCTTATGAACCATGGCCAGGTACATTGCTGCCGCTTTTTACTTACTACTACATTATTGCAACTTCATCTACCATTGTATTTGGTTGCGTAAAGTGTTGACGCTGCCATCTATGGAAGAATCTCTTCGGTCAAGAAAACTGTGTGAAAGAGGACGCTTTGCAGACTTGATGTCTTGTACATAGGTATTTAATAGTAGTCGATTGAGGAGAATTGTTGCGAAGATTCACCCGATTCTGAAGGAATCGGGCGACTTCCTCGTCTACTTCCTCGTCTCTGAGTATTCACAACCCATACATGAACATGAGTATGGATTGTATACGAATATCCCTTAACGATGAAGTAAATACAAGGAGTCCATTGGCTCAGATGGAGGTTTTCTAACTTTGAACACCGACTTAGTAAGTAGCCTTATAGTTTCCTCACACCGACTTGCAGACAGCAATGTAAAGCATTCATGTGGTCACAGATGGAGACGTTTGGAAAAGACTTCTCATGTAGCTGGGAGTAAATATGAGGCTTAATGGCATACTTATTTTGTCTTCCACAGATCATTAACAATCCCAGCTCGCATACCTACTCCGAGTTTTTTTTTAGGTTTCAAAACAATCAACTGCAGGAACCTGCACCTCCGGGCTCGGCTGCGTCGTTCTCCTGCTTTCAAAGCCCGGCTACACCCTTCGGGACTTTTTTCCTTGCCGTCTTTTCTTCCACTCTTTATCGTCCCTTTGTATTTCTGTCAATCAATTAGTCAGTCTGTCAGTCAATCCGTCACTCTCTCTCTCTCTCTCTCCACTCTGGCTTCTCTTCCACTCACATGGCTCGGGTACCCTTGGGCAAGCTGTTGAGTCTGCCTATGAATCCAGCCGTGGTTTTTGCTCTCGGATCCAAAGGGAAACATAATGAATAATCTAGAGGGCAGTGAAAAGGGAGGGCGGGGTTGAGTGGGACGAGGAGATGGGCGAGCACGAGAGGGAGAGCGAGGCCCTTCAGGACCAGGACAGAATGGAGAGATGGAGGGGAGGGCAACTTGTTAGTGTTCACCCATCAATTAGGCCGCAGAGGAGACATGAAGGGAATGAAAGGTGATGCGTCACAAACGCGGGGAGGAGGTGTGGAGAGGTGAAGGTCTGCAAAGTAGAGAGTGTGCTTGCAGAGGAGACCGATTAAGCATCAGACATGAGGAGGCGAGCGGCGAGACGAGGGTCGGAAGGAAGGCGACATGGAGAGGCAGGGGTCTTGAAGACGTCAGAGGCTGAAGCCTCTAGCTATATCTATCACCCAGATCTAATTCTCCCTGCCGACACCACTGCGCCTCCGGTCCATAACCAGCGCCGAAGTCCAGGTTCAGAAATTCTCCAAAGAGGGTACACTTACTCAGAGCACCGCAACCCCGGGGACATCGAGTCCTCTCGTCTAGCACTTCCAGGGTCCGGGTGGTTTGAGCACATATTTGAGTCACTAGTTCTTTTTGAAAAATGTGACTAGACTTGTTTATAATAGGACCCAGCGGCAGATGTCTATGCTAAAGAGTAAGGGGCCAAGGATTGAGCCCTGGGGGACATCACAGGACAAAGAAGAAAGGAAAGCAGAACCATGGCTATTGAGAAGTCTTATTTGATAAGTGGGCTTTTTTGTTTGCCATATTAAAGCTTGTGAGGACTTAGTGAAAAGATATATCTGACTTGATCGAGCGTGATACAACAAATAAGTCTTAAAAGTGACAAATTAAAATGGAATATTCCAATGAAATATGCAAATAAATAATATTTCCATTTTTTCCTCTTGCTGAGGACATTAAAGGATTAATGGCAGGCTTCTCTTATGACCAGGCTCGATTCAATGTCGCTCTTCCGGATTCATTTCCGCCATTCTCATTCTCATCTCACGCCATTTTAGCCGGTGATTCATTCAAAGGAAGAACGACTTGAAAATAAACTCTGAGGGTACATTCTTCTGGAAAACGCCATAAACTACTTACTGCTTCCACTCAGTGCATCTCAGTGTTGCCTATCTCTCTCTTAATCACTCACAGATGGCTTCCGACCAGGTAAGCCCCCACACCCTTAGCCTGACAGTGGGTCAAATTGTCCACCAGGAGATGACGTCCAAGAAAAACGATGACTGTCCATGAAACTGCAAGCAGGTGTTTTTCTTCTGATTGTCAGACTTTATGACATCTCCAAATTGAAATGATTAGTGTTTGCACAGCGATATGTATTAATGGTCGTATCTCTGATGCTGCTCATTATTCTACATTACATAACACTTCCCTGCATTGAAGCCAGCGCGAAGCGTATTATAACAAGGTAAGCTACAGTAGCATGGCAAAACTAGTTCAAGAGGCAATTTTACTTTTTAAGCCAAACCAGCTTCATTCTAAGTCAGAGCTGATCAGTAATACTGTCAGTCAAAAAGATAGACAGTTTCAATTATGTATTAAATAATAAGCTCGTCCGTCTGCCACTCACTGCTGCACAAAGGAATTTGGCATAATGTAGAATGAGGAATTTTAACTGGTGCACAGTATAATCCAGATCTGGATATGCTGATTGCCGGACATACAGTGCATTGAGTCATTTTTTTTGTTTTGTTTCTTGGCAGCCAGTAAGGTAGAAAAAAAGTCAGTTTTAATATAATATATATACGTTTGGTGTTATATTCAATATATGTATATATATATATATATAAATATATATATATAAAAGAGAACAATTAATAAAAAACTAAATATAATGAATAAATAATGAATAATAATGAATCAAATAAATAAACACATACAAGTACTTATCTAAATGTCAGACTAAAAAGGTAAGTCACAAGCTTGCTATGAGGATGAATTTTGTACCCAGTGAATAATCGACATATTATTGGATCCCTCCCCAACTCACCTTCAAAGACGAACCTGTCCAAAAATCAAGCCAATTGCACAACCACAGCCAAAGTTATCGTAAGAGCCAAAGGGGAAAAGATGAAAATGTCCATCTTAATCAGCTAGAATAATGCATAAAGCCCCATGACACTGGTACAGAAGTGAATAAATGCCTGTGATGGTTTAATATCAAGCACCAGGAGAGCCTCAGCGCACATCAAGTATTCCGGCGTGAAACTCCAAACACAAGTCTTTCTCCTTAATGACAGGCTGCATAGTGCTTTAAGGGTTACTCAGGTATCGATCCAAAAGGCCATTTCTCAGCATGATGTCTATTTCCTCGACGATTTTATAACGGCAGGTCAGTAAATCATCTTGCCACGGTGGTGAGGGGGGAGGCTAATTCCTGGAGCGCCTCTAACGGTACACTGAGATTACAGTATGTTCTCTGGATGAGTTTGCAAGTGATTTACTTGAAGACATTTCTTGCGGTGTACCAAACAGCCAGCGTGGGTTTATTGTTTGAACGGTGCTGGCTGGTTCCGCGGACTCTCCATGCATATGAAACATTGGGTCAATTAATCACAGCTAAGCAGAACTGAGGGATTATCCACTTGAGCGAATCTCATTTCAATCTGCATCGTTTGGGTGGGTGTGTGCCGCTGCGGACGCTGTGGACACAGACAAATGGCGGACTGTGGTGGGCTCTATTGGAGCTGAGAGACACACATTGGCCGGGTAGGACCGGGGGATTTTTTGTTTGCCTTCCACAATTTATTTGTGGTTGAAGAGCATCAAGGTTACGCTGCGCCCCGCCATTACAAATCCACACAGCTCTCCGGCCCGGCCGGAAAATACTGCGAGCCCGGTTACCCCAAAGCACTTACTCAGCCAAAACAAATTGCTGCTCGGGAGTCACACAAATAGTGGCTTTGCTGCAGAGACTAAAAGCCAATTTTTTCCATGCTGGAGGACATGCATCATCTCAGCAGCTGGAGGTTCGGTCCCGGATGACGGTTTATACTCTTAGCAACATTGAGGGGTTTGAGTTTGCATACCCGAAGCTCCTAAAATACCGAGGCTTTAAAGGTTTTCATGAAATCCTTTCATTCGTTTTACTTAAAGCACTTGTGTGGTTCAGGGTCAGAGGTGGGTTGGAACCTATCCCAGCTGCCACTGGACAAGAGGTGGGGTTTACCCCCAGACAATTTGTCAGTCAGTTTAGAGTCACCTATGTTGGATGTTTTTGGACTTTGGGAGGAAGTCGGAGTGCCACAAGAGTACCCATGGAAAAAACGGAAGTTTATGCAAACTCAACACGGAAAGGTTCCGGGACCAGATGTGGATTTGAACCTACAACTATCTTGCTGTCCTACCCAATGCACCACCATGCGGAACCACACTGACAGACTTTATCGCAGCATTTTAGTGAAAGACCTTCATCAGAATTAAGGCAATAAATTGATTTAATTTTAGTTTTCAATTTTTAGCATTAATTCATGCCTGTGAGAGGCACATGGGTGGGAATGTAGATGTGCGAGTTGAAAAAAATGCAAATATTACTTAAGTAAATCCAGTTTTGGAACAAGAGTGGAACAAGAATGAGTGAAATAAGAATTGGCAGCACTACAATAACACCTGACATCCTTCCTGCTGCAATTACGCTCCCTTTAAAAACCATTTACACCCAGCAGTGTCCTAATTTTTAGGACACAAGGCTAAAAATGAAGGTAAGGCACGTTTCTAATTCATGAGTGGATTATTATTACATACACCCAGAATAACAAAATAGAAGGCCCGACATCACAGAAACTAATGTAACCCCAATATTACATTATTATATTTACATTCCAGTCCAAACACATAAGGACCCTTATTATAGTTTCCATTGTTTAAATGCTAGCATAACATGAATATTGCAAAAACTGCAATCATTCATTATCCCTCTGAAGATACTACTGTAGCTATTAATATACATGAAACTAGATCTCGTATGTTCAGCTTAATATTTAGGTTTCAAATCTGCAAAGCGTTTGTTTAAAGTTTGTAAACATTTTCGCAAAAATGTGTAAGAAAGAAAATGAAAACTGCAAGAATGCATTTAAAAAATTTGACAAACGCAGACAAAATGCAATGCAGATTTTGACATTGTTCTTCTCGCTGTACTCGCGTTACTACTAGTTCAAACCACTTGATGATGTGCATCGCTTCTTGAGCGACGCAAAAATCCCCTTCCATTCCATTTTCATGGATTTTTTTTTTGGAATTCTATAACCATATTGACTTTAGTGTGAGGAAGAACTGGACTGATTTTGGGAAAAGTCTGGTGTATATTTCTGACACTAGGGGGAGCTTCATCTCCAAATGTTTTCATGCCGTCATTTCTCGACCGTTGGTCGGATTAAGTTTAAATTTGGTGCATATGTATCAACTGAATGAGATTTATCTTGTGTTTATCACACTTTACACTAAAAGTTCATATTTTACTCACTGTGAGATTTTTCTTTGTTGCGAAAAATGCTGTTCTCGGACATAACAACATATTATTTGAGTTAGTTCAATCGGCATATACTTTAAAATACAGGAATGTAGTAAGTACGTACATAAGAAATAGGTTTTGCTAAATATAATCACACTAAACTCGGATTATTTGCATCATTTTTCATTCATGTTGCCAAGCGTGAATTCATGGCTGCCAGCACTTTTGCATCAACTTTTGATGTAACTTTGCGAATAATCTGCATCACTTTTAGCGTGTTTCGGCATAAGAATGAAAATAAATAAAAATTGTCACACCTGGAGGTCTTGAAAACAAGATCACTGGAGAGGAAGTAGAATCCGCCATCTTGAATAAAATCTTAATTATACCTTAAAAACTATTTTTTTTCCCCTTCATCAAGGGCTGCTTCTGTATTTTCCCTCATAGACCTTCAACAGGAATATTATAATCTATATAAAAAAATGTATATATAAAGCCGTTCTTGAAGACGTTTTCTAAATCTAAAATACATTAAATTCACAAGGTTATAAAACTAAGAAATCATATTCGAGAGGCTGTAGCAGACAAATACATACGATTTTTTACATCATAAACATCATAAATTGACAACCGTAAAACGAGAGGAGCGCCAGTCATGGATTAAAGTGATTCATTCTGACGCTTTACTGCACGTTTCCATCAGACGTTCACTACATCTCCAGTCTCAAAGCGTTAGACGCACAGGAAAAGGAAACCATTGATGGCGTCCCGCGACCTTGAAACCTCCTCCGCGCTCAATAATAAGTCAGGCTCCACCACTCTCACTCCCATTCTACCTGAAGGCTTAAAGGAGGGGGGCCAGAGGTCTCTCTGTAGGATACTCTTATTCTGCGCCTCAGAAAATACTATGACAACCTTGATGACAATGTCTTTGAGCTGCGGAAGAACAGCAGCCATTCCTGGAAGACCCTCCGCCTTCTACTCCTCCACTGGGAGATGTTTCACATCTTGTTAGGCTCCAATCAGTGGAGCCGCTGCAGAAATGACACGAGACGACATTTTCATCTACAATTAGGGGCTCTTTTTCTACCACCATGTCTGCTCATGGAGAAAGGCGGAAATCAAATTGGGGGAATATGAAATTAAAGCGTAGCGCTTTGCATGGAACGCCACGTGTTAACTATGAATATTAATCCGAGGCTACGTTTGCGAGCTCCGCTCCTGATTTATCGCTCTGACCAGATTCGACAGTTCACATTCATGATTACAGTGACACGTCTGCAGCTCTAACCACAACCTGAAGGAACTCGTGTCTCAAATTGATATTTCTGTTTTTGCACGAGTCATTTGCATCACAAGCAAAAATAAAAAATGACTCATACTCATAATCAAACTCATACTTGTGAGATAAACTCCTGCTATCGAGGAATCACGAGTAATGAGTGTACGAATGATGGAACACTTCTTCAGTCGCTAACGAGCAATTGCCTCCTCTCAGGGGGTTTATTTTTCCTTGGTCGTATGTGCTGTCGATGTTGGATGATGCATCTGTAAGAACTTTGATCTTATTTACAAGCACATATGAAAGATGTTACGTAGTTTTTGCAGTTTTTTCGAGGATGCCAGATTTGAATGAAATCCTATTTAGGGTTGTAGAATTTGATTATAGCTCCATCTTGTGGACATAGGTGGTATTTTGCTGTTAAAATCCCTGCTAAATCAAGATGCCTCCTCATTTCCCTACCAAAAATTCTTAAATAAATAAACAATTAAAAAAGTTAATAAATACAAATAAATGAAAAAAAATTACTTAAAAAAATTATAATAAAATAAAAAATAATATAATAATAATCAAAAAATTATAAAAAATAACATTAAATATAAATATATCGATAAATAAAAAATAAATAAAAACAAATAAATAGATATAATGTGCACAGTGAACTTTGTGGATCCTATCTGACGTGGTTATCGAGGAGTTTCTGAACAAATTCAGTGGTTGTTTTGTTTCATGGTGTTTCTGCGATACAATGACGTTGGATCCTGGTTTAATCTAAAAAAAATAAAATCAGGCTTCAATAGAAATATTAGAATTTTTTATGTTTAATTACGCACACAATTTATACAAAGTTACTGATAGTGAAAAAAAACATAGTTTAGGTCTTAACCTTTCAATAGACACCAAAGTTATGTAAACTGACCTGATAGTTGTGGAGATATTTAAATTCATATTGGTTATATAATTCAGGCTTATAATAACCAGGTTGAACACAAAATCAGATTTTCAGCATAGTAACGTTAACGCCGCCGAAGATACTTAGTATTTCATGCACTTGTAAATTCTTCTCAATGTAATTAATGTCCAAATGAATCACGACATGAAAAAGGTAGAGTGCAATATTTTTTTCTAGACGCCGTTATTGCTGTTTTCCATCTGAATCGCCAAAATTCAACTCCTGCGAAAACTGCGATGTGTTGTCCCCCACATCAGACACGGCTTTAACGTTTTCAGCTATTTAGAGAGAAGGCAGGCATTCGCTTCTACTCTGTGTTGTAACTGCTGGCCCAGCGTGCAAACTAGCATTTTCAATCATTCTGCTGCGCATGAATCTAATTTTCACAATGTTGTCATAGTTGTCACATAAAATTCATTTTAACAAAACCTCACTTTTCAGCCAGGAAATACGAGTGGAGCCTGAGAAGTATTTCATGCACTTGAAACTTCAACGCAACCTAATTTACTTTCAAAATCAATTAGAAAATGGCCGTGGATGGATTGAGCTATACGGCCAAAAGTATGTGGACGCTTTCATGCATGTGTTTTTTTTTTTTTGTGCCTCTGGGCGTTACTCCTTAGATCAGTGAAAAAGTTAATGTTACAGCAGGCAATCGTATTTTTAGATTTAGGTCCCAAACAAGCACATTCAGGATGAAAGGGAACAAGCACTGTGAGCCACATTACCCAAAATAATGCTCCGAGTCAAAGCGGGGAACCACAAAGCCTTGAGTTGAGATCCGCTTGAGGCTTCTGGCTGTTAAAAGGGTAATTTATTCTCACCTCTGTCACCATGTGATTGCTCCTATAGGGAATTGTTGAGACTCTGTAGAGTAAAGAGTTTTTGTTTTCAAACCTATCTGGTTTTTGGAAAGAGCCATTAGATAACTTTTGTTGTGATCGGCCAATAAAATAAACCTGACCATTTTATTTCTCTGGTGGCTGGATGGAAGCAAATCCCTTTATAGATAGATAGATAGATAGATAGATAGATAGATAGATAGATAGATAGATAGATAGATAGATAGATAGATAGATAGATAGATAGATAGATAGATAGATAGATAGATAGATAGATAGATAGATAAATTGAATCTCCTTTGATATTGGGTTAAATTTGTTAATTTATGAAATTGAATTCATTAATTGAGGCCCAACTCATACATGTGACTCTAAAACACGTCTTAAAGATGTAAAAAAAAATAACCAGAAAATGCAAATCCACACAATATTATGTTTCATATGTAAGTAAAGTAATTTAATTAGATAAAAGTGTATAACATCTATTGGTATTAATTACACTTGTGTTGTTTCTCTGCAAACTGAAAGGTCACGTTGTTATTTCTGTAACATGTTGTCCCAAAACCCGAGCCATTGATTTTCTGAAAATCGTATCCGCTCCACCTCCAGTTTCTGTCTGACAAGACGGAAACGTTGCGGCGAATGAATTATTTAACATTTCACATTAGACGTGAACTGTTGTGTGAAGCATATTTGTGTGACATGGCAGGCGGACGGCGTTCCGTATGCAGTCGCTGGCGTTCACACTTTCACATGAGAGAGAGAGAGAGACAGAGAGAGAGAGAATAAGAGAGAGAAGAGAGAGAGACAGTGACGCTACATTTGCAGCCAGATGATAAAATTATAGCAGTCTGTCACAAAGTATACATGTTCTGCAGGTTACTGCTGGGAAACCGTGTGCACCTGCCGGCAGCAGCGCCGCGAGCGTCTCTGTCCTACCAAGCGTAGAGATCTCGTTTATAGACAAGCGCCGACCAATCAGGGCCGACTCGAAGACTTTTGTTCCACGCTGAGACAGTTAGCCTATGACTGAAAATTGTCCTAGTTTTTATAAAGTATATATTCCATCCCTGCATGGAAAAGAATTGCAGATTTAGGATTTATTTCTATTTGGCAGGTATCTAAAACTCAAAATTTGCCACCACAACAAATATTTATCATATGCGCAAAAGATGGTTCGCTGTAAATGCAAAAGCCAACATATGACGCATTATGAGCTGAACAAAGCTAACAAAAATTCATTTCACTGCGAAATGCCATACAATAGGTTTGTCGGACGTCGTAGCGTACGTTAATTTCATCCAATCAGAACACATACACAATGCAGACCGACATTACTTTCGCTGTTAACCTTCGAAATAAGAGATCTTAAAACACACCAAGCCGTAAACGGGAACATAAGCATGTGCTTAAGCCATAAACAGAAAAGAAAAAACAATGACAGAACCATATTTTAAGAGATTTTGCTCGTAGATATGGGATCATCATCAGCAGGAATTGTTGAGCGTGCGTACTGAAATACCACAGCGATTAGCTACACTGGTGGTTATTAAAGAACAGGCCTGTCTTTGCTTTGCTGAATTTATCCTGTGCACACAAGATGATTAGTAATTGTATTGATAGTTTCTGTACACTGAGTTAAAACTTTGTTTACTGCCTGTGTTTTTAATTTTACTATTGACTTTGTCTGATCGTGTTATTTCATTGAACTATTATAGCCTTGTTTACTCAAAATGTGAAACGGACTCTTTCCACTCTGGGAATAACTATGCTGCTTCAATTTTGAGGATGACCTTGCCCAACTACACCGGCAGACCGGAAACAGATGTAGGGCCGATAAAACAGTAACGTACCTTCAGTTGTTACTCCATCATCTCATCTTGCTGCTGTCTTTTGAAAAAAAGGAAAAGACCTCTCTCTACCTCTAGATTCCTACCCTTCTCCCTAACACATAACAGTTTTTGTAGATTAACCAGTAGATTAACCAGTTCAAGATTCATCAGCCACCACCAACAACCAACATCCGCCTCCTGTGTCTCCAGTCCAAAAGGGGGATTTATCTTCTAGCTGCTCAGCGTCTTGTCGAGTCTGAGGCGGCGAAAACTTTCTGACACACAAATTATCACATCATCTGCCGTTAAACACTTATATTCACCTCACCCACTTCTCTCCTCTGATTCAACTGTAAATTAGCTGGTATAAATAGCTGAGCCGCCATCAGCACATTAATGAGGAACTTATGTTTTGTATAAAAATATCTTGACGTTTGAGCAAGTAAGAGGAAAAAATAATTGCTAATTAATCATTTTTCCCAATAACCAATCCATAGTTTTTACTATGTTATTACCATTCTGATGATTACGGAAGGTGATTTGTGGGGCTGTGGCCCGTATGGTCGTGTGAGGTATCCAACAACAGCGTCACGGTAATCAGAGATTATTGGATGTGCTCTTGACATTTCTTTCATTAAGGCATTTATATTACAGTATTACTCTACTTCACAGTATTATTATCACGTGCAATAGTACGCTTATTATCACATTTTATTACTTTTATTCAAAGGTAGTGGTTTGCAGTGACCTCTTATACATTCTAGTTATACTTTTTCACCAATATTTATATCCTATTTTCTTTACTCAATTATTGTATTTTTTTTTGACCTGGCACGAAAATTTCCTTTGGTATCAATAAAGTCTTATCTTGTATTAACTTTATAAATAGACGGTTACATGGGCAAAGGGGCGTGTTTGTAGCGTCCAAAACATTAGTTGGGATTTTACGATAAACTTCTGGACCCCTTCTCCGGGTTGTGGGGAAGACACAAGACTTTATCAACTGTAAGCAGAGTTTTAGTGTTTTTTCCTTTACTTCAGAGGACCTAGGAAATGCATAGGATCCTTGAGCTGTTTGTCAAAGTCCGCAGCAGATCATACTTGTCAGCGCGAAGAAAAGATTAACTCCTCTCGCATTTTCATTGCAGGAAAAAAAAAAGTGAAAAAGTTGTAAAGTTTGTTTGACGTAAAGTCTCTGCTGGCACTCTGGATCCTAGCCGAGGCTGAACATCCCCAGATTACCACAAAAGTACAGAATATGCTGCATCCACTTTCCTTACATGTCTCTCCAACAAGTGGAGTTTGTTTCTTTTTGCAAAGAAAAGTACATCATGGAAACAAAAAATACTCAATGGATGTGTGTGCAATCAACATAACTTCATGAAGCAGTTATAACACAATATAAGTTATTATAATATATATAAGATATAATTATAATAATGTATTCATTATGTTCGGGCTCAGCAGGCTGATTATCAGATTCTCCCAAATATTTTTTATTTGTGTCAAATCAGTTGAGTTGAGGTATAAACTATATTTATTTAATTTATATATTTATCCTACATACACTTGTACACATATACATGATGAAATACACAAACAAATACATAAAGATTATTGTAGAAACATGGTGAAAGAGTCCAATAATATCAACATCAAATCCATCTGTGGTGCAAAAAAAAGGAGATAAAACTAAGTTTGTGAAAAAGATCATTTATAACCTTTAACTCAGACTGGAACAGCTATATTTCGTGTATATTATACATAATTGTTTTTTCCTCTTCATATTAGACAACAATTTTACAAAAGACTTCCTGTTAGCTAGAGCGGACCTCTTGATGCTAATAACAGTTAAGGTGGGCGAAAAAAAAAAGGGCTTGGACCTTCACCTCAAATAGTTTGGGCCGTTTTTGGGTCAGTCGCCATCCAAAACAAACGGCGCTCACTTGCGCCGGTGGAGGACTGTTGACTCTGGGGTTGTATTTATTTGAGGAAAGATGGATTTGGACTAACATGGAGTTTGCACAAAGAGCTTCGGCAGTCAGTCTTTCCAGAGGAGACCCAGCAAACAGTACTAAAGCCCGTCTGGCCTTTGAAATGATCCACTCCACTGCACTTAATTAATCCTCCTACACCGTCCGCAGGAACCCCATCAAATGGAAATGCCTGCCTAAATTTAAATACAATTAATAATGCCGTTGTTTGTTTATTATTGGCATTTGACGGCTGCTTGTGACTCACTTTGCCCTTTGAATCATTGATGGGATCAATAGCGGGTCCGTCTCCTGCAAGCCGCGGATGAAATCCGAGTCGGAACTTCAATATCGGGCCGGGCACGGTCACCACAAGGCATCGAATCATCTATAATAATAGCTGGATGAGAGACTGCTTGGCGGATGATGGTGAGCAGCTAATGCATTAAGAAAGATGGTGCAGAGGAGGCGGAGGCTGGTAACATGGATCCATTTCATCTTCTGGGTCAGTGACCTCGTGGGACAGCCAATAACGGTGGCTGATCTATGAGTACACGTTAGTTGAAATGCGCATGGCATGAAAATATTTCCGTATGTGTCGATGGAAAACTCCGTCATGGCTCACCTATTGATTTTTCCCCGACGCCACGACAAATCGGAGGAGAGGATTATTGCCATCCTTTGAGGATGGCGGAACTTTCTCGCCAAAACAATGAGCTTGTGAGGATTTGTGTGTATGCAGGAAGTAGAGGTGCTGAAACCATTTATTAAAAGTCAATTGTTAAAAGATTGTGATGCATGGCCGCAGTCGAGATCCAACCAGAGCTTAACGGCGCCAACTAAAAAAAGGTTTGATGGTGATCAAAAACTCCACCGAGCCTAATGCTACTCTACAGTACTGTGGTTTATAGGAGAAGTGGGTGGAATACGCTTCAGATTGAGGTTAACGGTGATAAATACGCCCGTCTCCTCCGTGAAACATCGCCGTCCTCGCCGCACTGCCTCTGTATTATTATAAACTAAGATGAACTGGGCCTGGGTCACATAAAACCCACATCCCGGCGCCGTCCATCCTTATCTATTTCATTGCAGCCGTCATGAATTTGATCAATGTTGATGACTGTGAAGATGTTCCGGATGCTTTGACATTAACACATCAGCCATAACATTAAAACCACTTAATATAGTGTATAGGTTCACTTTTAGCAGCCCAAACAGCTGAACGAGTTCTGAAACGGTTCTGGTTTTCTCAGCAATTAGTGCCACAGTGGGTCTTCAGTCTTCCTTTTGGGTCCCAACGCACATCAGTGAACCTCAGGCGCCCATGACCCTGTCGCCAGTTCACCAGTTGTCCTTCCTAAATTCGGAACAAAACCCATCGTTCTCCATTTTTGGATTAAATTGAAAGATAATTCACGGCCGTGAAATTGAATTCAAATAATGCTTAAAGTTTTTGAAACTGAGATTATTCTATAATAGTTAGGTAGGAACTTTGACAATTATTTAAAAGTTAAAGAGCTTTTTCTTCGAATAAGTTGAATTAATTGCAGCAACTGCCTTTAGGATCTAAAAAAAATACTTTTATTCTTCGATAACTGTCAAACAACAATATGATTCCATATTCTAGTGGTTTGTTTTCATTTGAGGTTTTATAGGTTGTCAGATAGTAAATCATATAATCTTGCACTGTAATAGTTACCTTATTCAACGCAAGTTACATTAAAAGCTGCATCCGAGAGTATGACTCATCATTTGTTGGTTAAAATGGCGATATTGAAATAAATGACTATTATACTCCTATCGTTGAGCATGCCGTAAGTTGTGCACCTATAAAGATTAGATTCATGCTATTTTGTGCAGCGTGAACAACGTTTCTTTAACACGGAAACGTGATCGATTGCTCAAGGTGCATCTTCATGAATGCAAATTGCATGAAAGTATACATTTATGGTGTTAATATATTTGCAACCATCATATTAGTATCATTATATCCTTAAAGGTGATTGTTTGATTGATTAATTGATCACTCACGCACCAAAGGAACAACCATTGCGAGCAACATGGGGTTCAGTTACTTGCTCAAGGGCACTTCGACTAGTGGACTGCAGTGCCCAGGGATTGAACCGCCGACCTTCAGATGAGTGACTGAGTCCCCGTCGTTGGTATATATAGAAATGTGAATTTATGTGAAATACATTCAGATATCCGTATATACATTCTTACGACAACTCCACATTGCAACACATAGCTGCAAACCCTCGGTGATCACCAACGCCCTTCTTCATCGCTGTGTCTGTAATAGGAGCAAAAGTCCTCATTACTCGTTTAGAAGCTTTTTGCGGACTATTATTTACATATTCTTTCTGTCTGCGGAAACGTCGATATTAAATCGGGAAGTCTCGTCTAACTCTGTAAAGGCAGCCGGTCAAAACTGCTGAGCAACGTTTGCCTGCAGGCAAACAACAAACATTTGGAGGACCAGCTGAAGCGCCGGAAAGTTTAGTGGATTCGAGGAGTGACCCGAGACGGGCCCTCCAACATCTGCAAAATCTTGTTAAAATCCACTCGGCCGTATTTTGTGTCCATTACACCGTATTCCACATTCTAGAATTTATATCAGACCTTGATATTTTGAAACAGGGCACTTCCCAAGAGCTTAAAAAATATCATCCCACATCCCTTAGAATGCTCCCGGTGAGAGAAAAAAAGATTTTGAGGGACAGAAAAGGTCCAGTAATATTTACAGAAGACTTCATGGAAAGTTCCGGGTCAAAAGGTTTGGCACTCTGGCAGCTCTTGCCACAGGCTGACTGCGGTTCCCTTTTACTGCTCAATGCTATTCTAACTCTTAAACCCACTTGATAGATGACATAAACCAAGTTTATTTTACTTTTTTATTTCTCTTTAACCTTTATTTAACCAGGAAAAAGCCTCAACAAGATCAATAATGTCTTTTACAAGAGTTTCCCTGCCGAGACATAAAGCAGCAGCAGCGTTGGAATTAATTACACTGAAAACCAGTGAATATTAAAATCATTCTCGAACAGGGGACTACTGGATTGGTATTATTTTGATACAGTTCAATAAACTGATGAGAATTATTATTTTTTTTTACTGAATAACAAAATATAAGTAGGATTTGATAAGACATTCATATCTATAAAAATAATCCAGATTATGTAAAATGTTCCATGTAAAAAGGGGTCAGAATCATTTTTGTTAGTGTCTTCACTGGGTCGGATCATGTGTTGTGTTAATCACTGCCATAATTGAATACTTTTTGGAAGGATTGAAATGTCAAATACCACTTTGTGTAAAAAGAAATGCTCATCAATGGGATACTATGGAAAAGGTAGAGTTTTTCTTTCTACCAAAAGAGAATTTTTGTAAAAATATAATTTAGGGATATTAAATTGGATTTCCCAAGACATTTCCAGGCCAGACTAGCTATATAATCCATCCACAGAGTTCTGGGTCTACCTCTAGGTCTCTTCCTAGTTGGACATGACTGTAGAACCACCAAAGGGAGGCGTCCTGCCGAGAAATCCTAATCAGATCACTGAACCACCACAATTGGCTTACACACCTCGCCTGGAGTTGAGAGACTGGAGCCAATCCTGATGGGGGGGGGGTAGGTTCCTGGCCAGCGTCTGGTGGCCGGCTCAGCCCAAAGAAGCTTCATGGAGCTGCCGCCCAGTGAGCATCTCGGTTTACTGGCTTTGCCAACTGGTTCTAGGTGCAGGGAATGTCACTTCTCTGGAGGATTTTATTCAGGAGATGGAGTGGTGCCAGCTAAATGTTGGGTTCCTCTTCATGCATGGTGCAGGTCCAAAAACCAAAATCCTGAGCTGCAGCCCTTTTCAAAAAATATGAAGGTATGTGTGGATATTTGTAATATTCAAGGGAGAAATTTGAATAATTTCCTTTGACCACAGAAGTCCCCGTCAGGCCCAGGAAACAAAACTTCTTCTAAAAAAAAGCCAGAGCATCATTTACAATATCTCTTAAACCATCTCAGTTGGTTAAACACGCTTAGCTCAGGGGCACGCTACATTTTGTTGGTGCCTTTAAGAGCTTCCCTCATTATGCTGAGTCAAGAGCGTTTGATAAAACACAAAGTGACAAGCGTGCTTCCTCCATTAGCACCACCTACGTGCCTCCCAGGCATTCGCTGCAGCTGAGTCGAGAAGAAGAGGTGCCAGGAGCCTGCACCCGACCGTTTCGGCGGAAACGGACACTGTCAGATGTCGCTCACACGAGGGGGAGGCAACGCAGAGACACCTGCGTCACTCAAATTGTCCGAGATTATAGGGGCAGCAGAAGGAGAGAAGGCTAAGGTATATATAAGCATCGCATGGATTCAGCAGCAGATAGAGACAGTATCAGTCATAAAGTGAAAAAAAAAGTAAAATCTAATTTCTACGGGAGCTCTTGGGCTGTGTCATGAATAAAATAATTCCATTTATTTTAATTAATATGTTTATGAGAGTTCTTGGCTTTCAAATTGGTAAATGAGATTATTTCCACCGACAGAGCGGCTCTGACTCCATGAAATGCTCACATTAATCCAAAATGTCGCATTTGTCGAACACGTTGCAAGCTCCAAATAATTCTATCCGTAATCAGCCAAACAACTATTTCATGTTCAGAATTTAGTAACGGCTGATTTATTTTTTAGTTTCCCCAGCAGAGCAACGAGAGGATGGATTGAGGATGTAGACACGTTTGAAACTTCTCTCAAGTACAGTAATACCACACATCTAGTTAAAAAAAAGATCCATTTGGAGCGACTTTACATCCATTTCCATTAACGTTGAGAGGGAAATAATGGAATATCTTCCATTTATTTGACAGCTTTAGTTCTGTTTCAGGTGAAGAGTTGGACAATCTAACAAGCTTTTGAAAGAATAAGAATATGAGAGAGTAAGGCTTTTTTTAGGTTTTTAAGGGATAATGTGATTTCACCTCTTCAGTTGTCATATTATTTAATTTAAACAAACTCTAAGGTGTTCATAGGGTTATTTTCCCTACGTTCAAAGATTTATCTATTGTTGGGAGTCAGCAATGAAGTTGAGAGCCACTGGATGTTAAATGTGTACCTAAGAGCCAAAACATTATTATTATCTCATCATTGCATGTGTTCTGAAACCTGATTATCAGAACCATCATAAACTTTTTCAGCAAGATGTACATCATTAGCTTTTCTGTGGAATTGCACACACAGGCCAGCCTTCGCTACCCATGCATATTAATAAGCCTTTGGCGCTTATGACCCTGTTGCCAGTTCATTACGTTTCCGTACATAGACCCTCTTTGGTAGGCTGGAACCACTGTACCCCGGAAATACCCAGGAAGTCTTGCAGTTCTGAACATTCTCCAATCCAGTTGTCTAGCGACCATAATTTGATCCTCGTCAAAGTCACTCAGATCCTTAGGCATATTAATTTTTCCTGCTTCCAATACATCATCTTCAGGACAAAACTGTCACTTTCCAGAAACTGACAGGTGTCACCAAAATGGTATAAACAATGTGATTCTGCTTTCACCTATCGGTGTTTATAATGTAATGGCTGATCATAGAGGTTATCTTCCCTTCAACTATCAGTGATTATTATGTTCTGGCTGATTTGAGAGGTTATTGTCCCTCACCTGTCAGTGGTTATAATGTTATGCTTGATGAGAGAGATTATTCTCCCATCACCTATAAGGGGTTATAATGTTGTGGCTGATCAGAGTGTACAAAGTAGTCAGGTTAGCTCCACTTTCAGCAACTACAACAATGATGAGGTGATGTTTCTTCAGTTTAAGATTTAAAAGTCTGACTTTTTCACAACTAAACCCACAAACACAAAACGCCTGTAAATACTAGAATAATAATTCATGTTAAGTCGTTATGGGCCGCCTCTCAACCAAAAATGCATCACACCATCTGCCCAACCATGCCACTCACTAGCCACCCATCAGCATTACAGAACCGCGACAGTTGGTTTTCCTCCCTAGGGCGATGGAACCAGACCCAGAACCCTTTTAACATCCCCAAAGGGGGAAACAGGGGGAGAGAGGAGAGAAAGAGGAAGAGAGAGAGATAGACACATGTGCAGCAAAAACAATAATAGCAGCTACAATGATAGAGATGGAACGAATGCAATTAGTAGTAATTATAACAAACTATGTAATAATCGTGTAATTACTAATGACAACAACGTTGAGTGAGATAATGACCAACACAAGTTGAGTTGTGTTGAAAGGCAACATTTGTTGGCTCGACTGAAATGATTAGCATCAGAAAGGAACTACAAACGGACTAGTGTCCTCTGACAATTAGACAAAATAGGATTCACGTATTCAGTCGTAAACAAGTCGATGACCCACAACCTGCTGATGCTCTCCCACAACAAAAGCATCAGCATGCCTCCATCCCTTCAGTGTATGTTGTGTAATTCAGTATAGTTGCAAGTAAATGCTCTGCACGAAAAAACGGATTAAGGACGGAGAGTCATATCTTCCCCCGCCCTGCATTTTTTGTGGATTATAACAAACGTACTTAAAACAAGACTGCAGTGGCTGCGTCTCACATTCGGGCGGGGACACGTTCTCTTCACCCTGCAACATTTGCAGTGCAGTTGAGCCGCGGCTTAAATCTACAGTGTCAGTACATGCAACGACACCGCAAAGCCCTTTTTCCCTCCTCCATTCATGGGCACAACTTTGGCACAACACACGCGGCCGTCTCCTCCGAGAGCCCAGACTCCGTAATCTTGGAGCGGCGAGATGCTCTCCCGTCGAGAAACGAGACTGTTCACTAATGTTTGGAGCCCCTTGATCTGTATGCTGCTCTTGTAAGCGCCGGCTTTCTCTCCCCTCTCGCGGTGTGTTCCTCCGGAGGTGGCGCTCATTATGTCCTACAACAACAAACGCACTCTAGATTCATGGGAGCGTGTGTCACATACACGAGGGGTGGGGGGATGGTTTTTTTTGGGGGGCGAGGGGGGGGATTTGGTCATGCAGGGCATTAGCTGTGACTCAGAAGGAATGAGGGAGACCCTTAAAAGGCAATTTGAACGTTATTATGCAATCATTCAAGGATTGAGCGGATACAAGGATGTAATGTATATAAGAGTATGTGGTATATACCCAATCAGCCATAACATAACAACCAATGGATGGGATATATTAGGCAGTGAGTGAACATTTTTGTGGCCTAAAGTAGATGTGTTGTTATGCAGTAAAGAATAATGATCTAGGCACCGAATGGTGAGATTCGGGCAACTTTTGGATTAGTGATGAATTGACAACTGGGTCAGAACATCCTCAGGGCTGAAGCTCTCGTTGGGTGTTCCTATCTGCACTGGTTAGTACCTTGAAAAATCTTTCCAAGGACACCTCTTTCTTCTACATCATGTGGATGTCAGGAATGTGTCCGTCTGTTACCAAAGGAAGAGATGGCACCTAGGCGCACTACAGGGAGGAGGCAAGCCCAATGAGGCAGAAAAAATGCTTTGGGCAATGTTCTGCTGCAAAACCTTCGGACCTACTATTCATGTGGATGTTACTTTGACAAGTAGCTTAACGTCAATGCAGACCTGATGCTCTCTTTGTAAAATGGTATTTCGTAAATCCCTTAGTGGGATGGCTGGAGCTCAGGAGGTAAAGCGCTCATTTGCCAATCAAATGGATGTGCTGGATGAAAAATGCTGATCCCATTTGCCACTTCCTGGACTCAAAAGTTCTGTCTCTTGGTGCCAGACAACCTCAGCAAACCAGCAAAGATCCTGAAGAGTCCGCGCCTCGACGCGTCTCATCTGTTTTGCCAGCAAAATTGGAACTTAAAGGGCATTTGGTCATAATGTTATGGCTGATTATCATCAGTCAAATATAGCATAAAAATACGCTCAGTGATAAGTCTCTCTCACGAAAATGACTAAGTGGCGGGAATGCAACAGGATTTTTCTTTAGGAAAAAAAACTTACCATAAAGAAACAAAAGTTATTATTTCATCCACTTTCAATATTCCGCCAATGCCTGCACCAGCCGTGACAAACATTCAGAACGCACATGTCTGCGGTGATTTTTTTGTCCAATGAATCCCCAACAAACATCCCCCCTCTTTCGCAGCCTTGGGGGGAAAATCATTATCTAATGAGAGCAATGTTTGGGGGAGCTGGAAATAGCTGGATGAATATTTTAAAGCCGCTGGCTCCGGCAGCTATTTACTAAAAGCTGGTGTGAGTACAGATCAAGAGAGGGGATATTAACAAACAGCAGGGTGGGGCGGGGGTGTGTTTGCACCGTACAGGGGGTTGGGTTAAGATTTCTCACTTGTCGGCATTGCATGAGGTTGATTTTCACTGCGCTAATCTTTGCGGAACAGATCTGGGATTAGAGAATCAGGAGTGTATAACCAGGTAATCCGGCTTGCGTGTCTCGCTGGCTGAGGTCAAGCATGTCAGCGTCTGCAGCTAAATATGGCGCCCAGCCGGCGTGCCGCAGAATGGCAGTGATAATCTGGTGGGATAAGCCTCTCAACCGCCAAAGCAAGCAGTGTTTGTAAGTAAAGTCACTCAATCTGGCGTTTACGCACTGCAAGAAGTGACACGACTGTGTTGTTCATTTAAAGTGGATTTTTTTTTACATCACTCCAATGGAGTCACATGGTATCCGGTTTTCTTCAGTTTGGCCGTAAGGATAAAAAAATTCCCTTCCGTAAATTTTTATTAAATCTACTAAAATTGTGTTTTAGTAGTTGTATTGTTTTTAAATTCATAAGCAATTCTCTCATTACAATGTGATTTTTTTTTTTTTTACAACGCATGTTTTTTCTTTCTATGCATAACACTATTCACGCTATTTTTTTTCCCAAACTCAGTAATAAAATAATTTAATTTTTTCAATTCATACAAGCTTTGTAATTTAGATACAAATGGACTTATGGTTGGATAGTTACGGCAGAGAAAGTTAGTTTTCGGCAAAAAGCCCCCCCTAATGAGTAAGATAGTAACTATTGTAGTGAAAATAAGACATATGCGCGATACATTTCCTCATGTGGATTCATTTGTACTGAATTTGGACCATTTCTTTTCATAAAAAAAAAGTTCCCGCTAGAGAGTAGTATATGAAATATGAGAGCAAATTTGACATGAACGAGATAGATCTCCTTCAGTCGATTCATACACTTCAAAAAAAAAGCAAAAAAAGGATAAATGCATGATTTCATCTATCTATTGCATCCTGCATCTTTCTGATTTGATTTAAATAATTATATAATATAAATGTTGCTGTTCAAATTAATGTCACATAGACATTAGTGTGACGAACACCAGAATCGATTTTGGCAAAGGTCTGTTGTATATTTCCTCCCACGATTCATCGTTTGCCCACTAGAGGGAGTGTTTACTTTGGGTTTTTTTTACAAAAAAACACTGTGTTTCGGATTAGAACTTCCTTATTATTGGTCTGATTAAGTCGAAATCTTCTGTATACGAATTTACTCGAGGAGATCTATGGTGTATGTTTTATATTATACTCTAATAGTTCATACTTTACTCAATCAATATCTGTTTTTGCAGATAAACCACTCTTCTTCGGACATAACGTCACGGCTGCTACAGGCTGTACAGGCTCAGTTGGCAAAGCAGCCGTCTCCCAGTCGGAACTTCGAAAGGTCAGCGTAGTTCAATGCTCTAACAGTCTACATGTCGTGGGGTCCTTGAGCAAGATCCTCCAACCCCCCTACTTGCCCCACCCAGGTAGCTGCCCACTGCCACTCAGTGTGGGTTTAATGCAGAGAACCAATTCCGCTACGCTGTACAACTTGTACGATTGCATGTGAGGTATTTGAATCAGGGATTTTTTGTACAACGCAGTGGATTAGGGGACATTGCAGGAATATACCCTGCTGTCTGCTGTCGGGGCCGACAGCGTCGGCCCAGTTTCTCGCTGTGGTCGACCCAACGATTGATTTACGAATCCTGCAAGTGCATGCAGCGTTCTCCGCAGCGAACCTTTACATTTACACCTGACCTGTTGGAAACAGGGCTATAAATCTAGACGCCAGCCTCGCGTGGCTTGAAAACATTTCACAACATGTAATCCTTGTGAGACTTTACAAGCCTACAGCTGCCCACAAGAGAGAGAGAGCTCTTAAGAGGGCTATTGTGGTCACCCTTCACTCAGACAGAAGGATCAAAAGTCCACATTTCATCCCATGCTCGGGAAGAAATACAGACATCACAGCCTCTTTATGCCCCGATCAAGACTGGAGACTATCTGACTTGTGAACTCCTAAACCAGGCTGGATCGATACTACCCGCCCATAGCAGCCCTGCAGCCACGTGATTCAAACACAGCATCCCGAAGCACCCTGACCTTAAGAGGCAGAGGGCTCTACCTCCCAGGTTACCATAGAAATAGATCCTCCAATTCAGCCGCAGCGGTGATACGTCTACGATTGGCCCCATTTCAAGGTGAAGAACAAACGATGACAGGATGAGTCTGGAAAATCTATATGTTATCACGGCCACCGTCTCTTATTCTCCTTTTGATGCAAATAACCACCAGCAATTTTTTATCCCACAAGGTCCCCTAAGTTAAAGCTGCAAGTTTGGTTTGATACTAGGGGAGAGCAACTGTTGTGTTTACAATGCAACAAAAAGCTGACATGATAATTATGCATAAGGCAGGAGATTTTTAATCCATTGACGGGGACGGCCAAAACTAGATTAAAGTAATTAGAGAAAGATCGTGGTTGAAAAACGGCACGGAAAAGTAGATTTTATCCTTTTAATAAACCCCTTTGGAGTACGAGGTCACTATCCCTAAGGCTAAGCCTTTACTCAGATCAGCTGTAACATTGATTATCACGTCATAATCAGTAAGGTGGGATATTAAGCAGTTGATTATTATATTTATCCTTAAGTCTATGTGTTTGAAGTTGGGAAAATGAGAAAGCTTGAGGAGCTGAGATACACACTGTAAAGGATAGATCAGCGGTTCACAAACTCCTTCCAATAATGAATAATAATGAAACAACAAACTTGTTTTGACCAATACTTACATGCTACATTTCACATTTTTACAAACCATTATTAGATTAATGAAAAACCGTTTTCCTCTTCTTTTCTAATCATACATTAAGATGTAAACTGTATCAGAGGGACAGTTGCGTCCTCCCCGGTCGGATTACAACCTGGTTATGGATGGAGCTTGAGCTACTCAGTGACCTTTAAAACCAGTGTGGGGCTTTCTCTCCTGGGGGGACCCCCACCCTCCGTGCTAGACAGGTCGAACGATAGAGTCTCTCTGTCTCATAAAACAAGGTACGTTACAGAAACTGCACCAGCCTGGACTGAGTAACGGACAGAACTTTCCTATTTGCACCTTTCAAACCCGGAATGTTTATTGATTTTTATCTGCCAATTAGTGTCCAGACTTCCTGCTCCCAGTGAACGTGATTCCATTTGGTGCTTGCAGTTAACAACAGTTAAGGTTTGATTTTAAAATATTAAATAAATTATCATTAAGTATTAATAAAGTACTGACTATAATGTACAAGTACATTTGCAATTTTTATTGTAAAACAATTTGAAGCGCTTTGCATAGGATATGGATATTAAGACAAAGTTTTTTTGAAAAGTCACAAATACCCCTGGAACTACCTCAAAGTCAACAGCTAAGACTATCTTTAGCCCAAGGAACACTGAGCGAGACAAATGGGTCAGAACAACTCCAAAACAAAGAACCTACCAAAACAGGTCAAAGGATGGATAATTGGTTAACCGTCAACAAGGTCATGGCTGCTGAAGGTTTCTCCTTGTTCTCTGATCCCACGGGAGAGCTACTGCAGGACAGATTACGGAAACAGGTTGATGCTGGCTCTGACAGAAAGTTGGCAGAACATAAAAATTATTGCAGAGATGTTTTGGCTGCAAATAAGGTGGTTTAAGCAGGTGGTTTTAATGTTATGGCCAATCAATGGCTATACCAAGTGAAATAATCGCCAACATGTCCATGTTTGGTATAATTTTTTTCACCTCTGTGACCTCACAGTCACTCCAAAACTTTACAGTACCGCAATTAACATATCGACCCGAATAACCTGCAGGAGAAGAATGAATGGAAAACATTCTGATGTGTTTTTGAGCAAAAACTCAGCAGTTGCTACAAGGTAGCAAACCATCAACGGATAATTACATCATGCAATAACCTCTGACTTAAATCTAATGAGAACTGTCTGACCCAGAGAAACCCCCTGCCTGCTAAATTCCACTACTAGAAATCAGACTCGAATGAGAGATTTTATGGAGTAATCAACAACCGCTCCATCACTCTCCCGCCAAACAATGCTCTGAGACGTAGCTGCGCTCGTTTTCGAATCCATTGTGCCAACACAGCCTCGGCAGTGCGAGGGCAACATCTTAATCTCTTACCTCATTAAGCTGTATAATGTGCAATAAAATTTAATTCCAGGCACAGCAGCGGGACGCGTTGAATTCGGAGCCCTGTGTGTTATGGCCGCTGGCGTCGATGGTGAAAATCCCACGTGGACATCAGCAGCAGTAGCAGCAGCGGCGGCGGCTGCGGCGTCGGGAGCTTGTTGTGGGAACAGCATGTGCTTGAGGAGGCACACTTTTACCAGTGCTCGAGGCTAATACCTGGATAATCCCTTGTTTTCAATTTAAGCATGAACACACAAGCAGGGAACGCCTTAACATGAATCATTTCTAACATGTGTAATACAATGGAGCGCCATGCATGGTTTTAAGGGGTAGATTTGCATTTTTTGCAACTTTTTGTTGAGCATTTGTCCCGCAGAGTCGAGGCCTTGTGTGCAGTTTGCAAGTTCTCCCTGCGGCTGAGTGGGTTCCTACATGTGCAACAAGTGGTCTTGTGAACTCTGGTTCCATCAAACCTGACCTCCTTCACATGTGGCTAAGCCCTCACACTGGGTCACATGACTTCCATCATAATTATGTTTCTTAGAGGTATTGGATGAAATACCTATACTGTAATTTTAAAGGTGTGGTGTGTAAAAATCTAGCAGTATCTCTTTGAATACATGGTAATGAGTTTCATTTGGAAATGTTTACTTATATGCCAGAAAAAAAAAAAAATCTATATCACGTGTTAAGATGGTAATTTTTCGCGTTTTTACATGATCATTTTAACGATAAAACGTGATCCTTTTCACATTTTTAAAAGAGAATTTTTGCGGTATGACATGAAAATTACCTATAGCGATGTATCGTGAGCTCTTACACGCTTTTCAACAGAATTTTCACGTTATAATGTTATAACATGGGAATTATTTATGACGTTATAACTTGAACATGATCAAGTAAAATGTTAAAATTATCACGTTACAGCACGAAAACGGTCCTGTACAAACGTGAAAGTGATCACGTTATCAAGTGAAAATTACCAATCACGATATAACGTGAAAGTGATCGCACTATATCGTAAAAATCTTTGTACAGCAGCCTAGAAGGGACGAACTGGCTTCAAAGAGGACTTTTCATGTTTTCATGAACTTGTGAAACCATTGAGAGGTAAACTGGTGGCTACCCGGTGTATTAAACTTTGCGGGCCATTGACATTCAACATTTGCTGAGGACACTAAACTTTACACACTACACCTTTAAGGGTAAGGACTTTTTTTTTTTTGGATTGAACTCACCAGATCGATGAGTGAACAAAAAGGCTGGTTTCCTCGCCGCCCTCCTCTGCATCCACCAACTTCCCTTCCGTCTGTGTGATTAAAACAGTCCCCTGGTGATTAACGTGTGTTTCATTTCTTCTGTTTGCCTTGAAATGAAAATACTCTTCTATTTATGGGACAATGAAAGCGCTGATGTAATCAGTGGAGTCGGAGCGTCTCCGTCCTTGACACACATGGAAAATAGGTTTCAAACATTCGGCTGGATTAAAAGAGAATGGAGAAAAAGAAACTTCAGAAGTATGGCGGCCAAGAAATGCAATACCCATAAACATATTTAGACGTCTATGTTTTAAAAATCAAATGCAAATTTACAAGATGTGAAAGTCTTTCACTGAAGGTACAACAAATCAACACATCCTACGTTTGAACCTTCGCCCTTTCACTCAACGTTTGTGAACATTTTGCTAATGAGTTATTGGTACAGGAGGTTTATATCTGTAAATTGTTTCAAACTTCACCGAAGTTGTTTCTTATAGTTTGACTCAAAACTGAGCAACAATTACTTCCTGTGTGAATCACCTACCAGTTCTATATGACTTAATGCTTGTTAATGTATATCTAATATAAAATTGCTACCCGTTTTGCAAATCTGTTTTTGTGTTTTTTTCCCTTTGGTAAAAGTTTTTTTTTCCGCAAACTTACATGTAAATTTGTATTTACCTGTGATTTTGATGACAAAATATGTAGATCAGCAGAAATTCACTCATGTCTATAATCCCTACTTTTCCTTTTTGACTTGCAGTTGGTACGTTTGTAACGGGGAAGCCTCAAGTCTCGTTCATTTTAAGTAATTTTCTTATCTGAAATATTTATTGACATATTTGTAACTCAGTCCTCTTTGTTTCAGTTTTGAAGTTTAGCTTTCATTAATGCAAATTTGTTTGGTCTTAAGTGAAAATGGATTCACATCTTGTATTTTTAAGTCATTTTCTTTTCTGAAATATTGATATTTTTTTTGCCTTAGGTTTTAGAAGTAATCACTTTTGTATTTTTTTTTCTACTTGCCTTCTATGAAATTTTTTTCACATCTTAAATTTTTCTTTTAATGTTTGTATTTCTTTTTGCAAAATTTGCTCAAAAATAGTTTCACTTTTTTACACTTTCAAGTGTTTTGCAGCTTGTCATTTTTATAAACTTGAAACTTTGTTTTTGAAGATAACGTTTATTTTTTCCTTTTGTAAACATGTTTCATGACTTAATATTTTATTTTAGAGTCTGTAATTTACTTAACCGTAATATTTTCCATTACATTTTGATTATATTTTATTTAGTATTTAATTACTCTCATTTATATTTTTTTCCCCCAAGAAATAGTTTTTTCTGTTTTTTCTGCCTTTGGTGGTAAAACAGTTTGAAATAAAAAAAAAAATTATATTTTCTTTTTTTCATTTGTGATTTTAAGTTTGTCTATAGTTTTTTTTTTACTATTTTTTTCAATTCTGTAGATTTGTTCTGCCTTTAGTAAAATGTTTTCCCATCTTTTAAAGTTTCCTTCAATTTTGTGATTTTGTTGTCGAACATATATATTTTGAAAGGTACCTCTGAGCCACGGTACAAGAGAGCGGATACCACTGTCTAGTTCGGATAATCCTTTAAAAACCAAACAAACAGATGAATAAACATGGATATATAAACAGTTGGTAGCCGTTGTAGCATTTTAAATCTCAGTTAAATAACCATTCACAGTCAAACACTCAAGTATTTAATCTTCATAATTTAAACGTATTTACTATAAATTCAGAACTTTCCTTCCGCCTCCTACAAACACTGCTCTCAGTTTTCCTTTCCCAAGGCGTCCTACATATTTTCTCCAGCATTACGAAACCGTTTCAAAAGGCAGCCGCTGCGAACGCCGCAGCGTTCATTTGTCTTTTTGGTTGGTTCTCCTGTGCCTCACATTGAAGAATCGTCATCGCGACACAGTCTGATATTTAAATGCTTCGTGGAGGTTGCCACAATGTCAGAACTTGTATTTTTTCTCCGTAATGAAATGATTTTTTTTCCATCACATCAAACTACAGCCCTGCGTCGGGTAACACAGTAACAATCCATCCTGCGTTATGGAATCACTTGTCAAATATAATGCATTAGGACACAACCGGGCCGCCTCATCGATCCACTCCCAAGGGTGCTTTAAATTGTTCCTCCACCTCTACAGTTTATATTATAACAGTCACACCATGAAAGAGATGGAGTCCAGCCGCCATTCAGTGTCCTTCACAGGCAAACGTCAACACTCTTACTCCTGTTTTGAATCTGT
The DNA here is from genome assembly GCA_037951165.1 of Lophius americanus. Classification (NCBI taxonomy): domain Eukaryota; kingdom Metazoa; phylum Chordata; class Actinopteri; order Lophiiformes; family Lophiidae; genus Lophius; species Lophius americanus. Next base: position 1,236,332 of record JBBDHG010000081.1, read on the forward strand.
TAACTCTTTAATATCCTGCTCAACTGTTTGGTTGAGCACATTTTGCGTCACTATTTCTTATTCAAGAGTGTGACTGAATCTGTTTATAACGTGAGCCAGGGGCGGCATGCATTTGCTAAAGAGTAAGGGGTCGAGGATGGAGCCCTGGGGGACGCCACTTGTCAAATGGGCGACCGCGGCTATGATCATGGCAATTGAGAAATCTGTATCTGATTTTTTTGTGATGACTTACTTACTTGATATCTCCCAAAAAGGTTATGTAAAACCATGCTTTACGGAAAAGTTAATTTATTCGAAAAACAGACTTTTTCTCAAGAAAAAAAGAAAATCAAATCATTTTCGTGGAAAAAAGTCAGATTTTTCTTACTGTTTAACAATTTTTTACGTCGTGCTAAATTTAGAGTGTAATAAATAAAGTAATAAATGCCCCCCAAAATTATTTTTTCCATGGAATTTCTTATTTGTTGCCGACTTTAAAGGGTTAAGAAACCTTAAATCCCGCCCCCCTGCAGCCCAAACCCTCGAAATAACCGTTGGAACGCCTTCTGCTCCGTCAGTCCCAGTGATCTTCGGGAGGAATGGTGTTGAAGAGATAAGGCAGCCGGACAATGAGCATGTCCACCTGGCAAAACGAGATGCTCCATCACGGGGACCCGGGGTTAGTAAGGTGTCAGTGGCTCCCCCGCTCTGATACATTGAAGAGGCGCTCTTTCCTCAATGGCGCTTGGCAGATACAGAAGACCTCCTGTCAGGCCCGAACGCAGCTTAGTTTGCCGACTGCAATGTGTGATTTTATTCTAAACTCTCTGGCCGGAATTTTAAAGCTGTGCTAAGCAAGGAGGTGACGCCACATGGACACAGGGGCGCAATGTGGAACACATGAAAGGAGGCCCTGGAGAGCTGTTAGCAATTTCAAATGACCGAGTCTGGACCTGCAGTTCATGGCCGGGCCTGTTTTCTACCACGGCAGCAACACCAGGCTGGAATTACATCCCTAAGACAAAGGCCATTAAAGCGTCTGCATGTCACTTTCTCTGCACATGCAGTATGTTCAGGCGCGTTTGAGGTTTTGCATTTCAAATCCTCCTCATGTAAATGAGACTTTTCCGACAGGATAATATCCTCTGACATGCCGGATTTCATCTCCGCTATGAACTTTAGTAGGATTTAGAGACCAAAATGAACAAATTAGCTCGGTTCAAGAGGGTTATGTTTACACGGGAGTCTTTTTTTTTGTTTCTTTTTGTTGGATTTTTAACAGGATTAAACCGCAAAAACTGAAGTGTTGCCATTTTTTTTATGTTGAATGTTTCGGTGTTAAGCCCCACTCCCAGAATGTGTCATTTTAACACTTTAATGGGTGAAGTGGTGTTAAATGTTAGAGTTGATCTCATCCAAAGAGGGAGATCAAAACATAAAAACAGTAATTGATTTTAAAAAAAAGAAAAAAAGAAAGAACATTACTCAGTCTGAGTAATGTTTTTCAACAGATTTTTGTTTCAACAGCCCACATCCTGGGCCGATGAGGCGAAAGGCAGTCTCTTTGAAGTAGAGGTGGAGGGCAGAGGGGGACAGACTTTGCTCTCTATTTAGGTGTCAGAAAACAACACTGTATATGTAAGAAAGAAAAATAAGAACGGAGAATATCGCTTTATCTTTTGTTTTTCCATTTTCTTAACTAGATTTCTCAGGGGATAAAGGAAGGATATTGAACAACAGCAGCCTTTTCTTTTTTAAAAGAGGTTGGTACGTACGATTGTGAAGCATTAGGTGTTCATAAAAAAGAAAATCAAGAATCAACAGATTCAAATATATTAAAACCCTAAACTCATTTCTTCTTATATGAAAAAATATATTAGGGCGGAATGTAATAGTACACCAAATAAACTACATGGAGCACATTTTGGAATTTTTTTAGATTGCTCTTTCTCTTTTGATAATAAATCAGTGTGACTTTTTTACCTTAAAAAATAAATCACCAATTTATTTTAAATCTGGAATTCCAGAAAGTTCATAATTTTTGTTTTACTTTATGGATTGGGTCATCCATTACGAAAAATACATCATAGCTCAAAATATGGTATGTTACAAGAACTGGTTTAATAATATAGCAAAGGACTCTTTATTATATAAATTTAATTAAAGTACATTCAATAACATAGTAGACAAATTCGTATTCAAAAGCAACTTCTTTCGGGCTCCTTCCCTTTTGTAGGAGTCGCCAATACGATCGTCTCTTTCCTATTGAGTCGGCATAGTTTTGTGTTGGATTCCCTTCCTGACAAAACCCTCAGATTTAGCCGGGCTTTTGGCCGGCACTAAATGTGGCTGGGTCGGCTGGTAGCACCAAAGACCTTGCCTGAGGGGTCCACACTGAATTTCTGCCACGCCCTCTTGTGAATAGGATTTGAAACCACTGAACTATCCAGCTGTTCAATTGAATTTGAACAGCTTCTGTACTTGGAAATGGAGATATTAAGCTGCTGTTACTATTTTCGCCTGTAGGGGGCGGCGAATTTTAGGTTAGCATGGAAAGTGGGTGACAGTTTGTTGATTTGTGGGTTTACAACTTAGTTCCAGGAGGTTTTCTTGAATCTGCTGAACGGGAATCAGTCTTATGAGGTTAAGTCATAAAGCAGGGCCGTAAAACTTAATGAAATTCTCGTGTCAGATGAGACCGAGGGGCATATCCACACCTAAGGGTGAAATTTTCGGCGGTGAGCATATATACGTTCCATCCGGCGAGGGACGGATCCACTAAATTTGATTTTTTTTTTCTCTCTCTTGGACATTTGGTGATTTGATGTTCAAGCTGACATTTAAGAAGTATTGATGCTCCTTTACGGCGTGACAGGTTTGTCACTTATTCTCTTGTGACTTACCGGCTAGTTATCTTTCCAGACGGAGCAGAGGCAGATGATTATAAAGCATTTATGCTGAGAGGGAATAATAGGACGTTTGATGGGGAGCCATTGTTTTTTCTTTTTGGGAATTTTAACATTCTGACAACTATTCAGTATTGTGGAAAAAAATAAAACATAAATATAAAAAAATAAATACATAAATAAATAAATAAATTAAAATAATCAAATAGATAAAATAAAAATATAGTAAAAAAAAAAATATATTATATATAAATTAATAAGAAAATACTGATACATTTATAAATATATATATTTTTGAGTTCTGCTATTTACTTTAACTTTATCAGATTTTCAAACAAAGCAAGCTTTATTACTCCCAACCATCATCACTGAAATGCTTCAGAAGCAGGAAGTTTCTCGTGGGTTTCACCAGTAGCACCCTATGCCAAAATCGAAAAGAAATTCCAGAAGGTGATGGCACTCCACCAGTCTGGCAAGGGTTCCAAAGCTGTTTATAAGGTTCTGGGACTCCATAGATCCAAAACTGCCCCCTTTCCATGAAAAATGACCTAGTGCTTAGGCTGTCAAAAAGCAAAGAGCTGGTGCTACGTCAGGCTCTGGCTTTGAACTAGCCCTGGAACCAGTTCGATGGAAAAGGGGCATGAGACACAAGAGGAAGACCTGTAACAATAGTGAGTCTTCACAGATGTGGTTGCAAAATTCCTCAAAGAGCAAAGGGAAGGCTTATCCAGGAACTGACAAAAGATGTGAAGGTAACATCCAAGGATCCTCAGGCCTCACTCAACTCAATAAAAGTCAGAGTTCATGGCTTCATTATACCAAAGACACTAAAAATAACATCATGGTAGAGTGGTGAGGAGAAAACTAATACTAACTCAGGAGAACATCAAGGCTGATGACCTTGAGAGCTTCTCGGAAAAACCTTCCCTGCACTGATTAGAGGAATGAAGAACTGTTCCATGTGGTGTAAACCAAACACAGCATTCCACTAGAATAACATCAAACCAATAGGTTTAATGTCTAGGTCTCTCTTCTTTACCGATGTTATTTTTCACATCAACAACACATGAGCTCATCTCTGTACTCGGAAAATTTTGTAGGAAAATGTTTGTGCATTTAAAGTCACAAACTGATGACCTGACATTCTCCTTCAATATATTTCCATGTGCTTCTTCTTTAGATCCTGCTGCACAATTTTATACAGTATGTCAGAAAACAACTCTGTAAATGTGAGTAATAGTAGTAGTAGTTAGTAGTTAGTAGTAGTTAGTAGTAGCAGAGCTGGAGAGATGAAATACAGCCACTATCCAAAGTGAAACTGGGGAGCTGGTGAGAATTATATAAACACCTTATATAGTGTGGATTTTAACACTATGGGAGTCGGTTAAAACTCTTAAGATAGATGTTTTCATGTGCAAACATGTTGATCCTAATGTGACTGTACAGCATTGTGACGCGCACCTACAGGTACAGTACAACGGGAGGTTGTCCTTCATTTCATCCAGCAGCTCGAGACAAGAGGCGTACGGCAAAACGATGATCCCAAGAAGCGGAGTAAATCCAACACTGGATGACTCACAGTCCATAAAATGATTGCATAAGCTCCGGACTTCAGCCCTGGTGAGGTGCTGAGGAGGGACCTGATAACAGCAGCAATAAACAACAACTCTTTTTCCGCGACATTGTAGCAGCAAATTGCCTGTAAACATTGTTGACATTATATCAACGTGCTGATAAATAATTAAAAAGGAAAATCATAGTTGATGATTAATTGCATTTGGTTCTATTTTCTATCTTAAATCCTCCGTCACTGATGATGCAACTATTCTTTCCACATACAATAGTCCTTGAATGCAAACAACCTCCGTGTTTCATTTACTGAGTAGAATTGTGTTGCACCTACTAAAACACAGTTACGTACTCACAAAGACCTTTTTCACTATTAAATGAATGGAATAAAACTCATTCATTTTACTTGTAAAAGATGCAACTTTCAACATAAAAAAACATCCATCTTTCATTTACTAAACAAAATTATGTTGCATCTACTAAACTGGTGGAGGAGCTTCCTTTAAAAAAAAACAAAAAACAAAAGTGCTACCCACTGCTTAAATCCACCGTCCCCGATGATGCAACTATTCTTTCAACATAAAATAGTCCTTTAACGCAACCAAACACCAATTTCATTTACTAATCATGTTGCATCTACTAAACACAATTATGTACTTCAGACACCTTTTAATAAATGGAATGAAACCCTATTGCTTTGTTTAAGAGGCAAGTATTTAACTCTTACAGCATAAAGTATCATGTGATGTAAACAACATCTATGTTTCATTTACTAGACGCAGTGATTTTTTTTTTAAACACTTAACACCCGTTACGCAGATCTTTACTTTTAAATGAATGGAATGAAACTCCTTCATTTTATTTGGTCAGAGATGCAACTGTTTAGTTCTTTCAACATAATAGGTTCATCTGGTATAAAGAGCATCCACGTTTCATTTACTTAACAAAATGATATTGCATTTACTAAACGGGTGGAGGAGATGCCTTTATATTAAAAATTAATAAATAAATAAAACCCTCTGCTTAAATCACGCCAGATGGTTCAAGAAGAGACAGAGGAAGTAGGTAATCTGGATTTCTGACCTTGCACATATGCTGAGCATAGGGGCGTCTGCTGTGATGAAAATGGCAGCTATTTTGTAATGATGGCAGGAACTTTGCAGTGTTATGTTATAGTGGAGGGCCTGGGAAATACAAAAAAACACAATCAAAAGAAAGAACAAAAAAAAGAAAAAAAGAAACGCTGTACGCTCGGGGTTCTCCTGCGTTCGGCCTTAAAAGTGCCGTGCTGGTTTGAATCACGTTGAAAAATAAAAAGGACAGACCTTGTCTCTGTATGTCTGGCTGGAATCCTTCAGAATGTTTGTGTTGAAGGAAAAAATAGCAAGAAAAAAAAAAGCAAGCAATAATAGTAACAATCATCGGCTTCATCATCATAGCTGTTTATTTAACGTCTCCGTAATGCTCGTCGTGTCTGGCGGTGCACGCTTTACATCAACGAGGTATTACTGAGACGGCTGCTTCTTCAAACAGGCGCGGATAAACAACTGTCAGGTGCTGTTAAAGGAGAGCGGAAGGGATGATAGAGAGGCAAATGAGGTTGGTCTGATGCATTCTAGTGCTCGCAAATCTCATTTGCCGTGAAATAAGTAACCCAAAAAGTCACTTCGCTCTTGTTGTCATGTCTAACAAAACAGATTTTTCATGCAATTTTTTCAGCACTGCGAGGAGAAGAAAAAAACGCTACCGCTTTGTATGCTGGGAGGATCCTTTGATGAGGCATACGTCTCAGGTAATGCACACAATACAACATAAATTGAATTATGTCCCTTGAAACTAGGTTGAATAAATGGGTAAGAGGATCTAAAAAAAAAAAATATATATATATAAATACTTTCAAGCAAATATCATCAAACCACAGAGTTATGTTGCTCGTACTAAACAACGTAATCCTTTACTGTTTGGCTGACGCAATAAATATCCATTGATAAATAAATGTCAAATATGTAACTATTTAGTTGTTTCAACATCAGCTACAAAAACACTTAGATCAATTTATTTGTATTCTTTCTAATGACTGCACCCGTCTAAAAAAATATACCTGCTATCTTTTAAAATCAACTTCCAGTTACGGAGCTGCATCATTTCTGGTTTGTAGATGTAGGATGCAGTCATACATAAGTATTCCACATTTAATCTAAATCGATCCATTATTAAGAGAGTTATGGCCTAAAATAATCTATATGTTCTCGCAAAGCTGAAGAAAATGTTTCCTATGACGTTGTGACGTAACGTAACTAAAAGTTTAGTCAAGTCTAGGATTTGCCAAACAGCACCTCTGGGTAGAATTTTATATAAATCCTTACATTTAAAAGTTTTCCTTGAATTTTGATAAGAAACAAATAAACAAACAAACACCTCTGAAATCAAGGTAAAACATAACAACATTAGCCGAGGCTGAAAGTCATGTAATGAAAAATAACATCCATATTTCATTTATTGAGAACGCTCATGTTACATTTACTACACATAGTTATGTTGACATTCATAAACAAAGTTATGTGTCATTTACTGAACACAATTACGTAGACATTATTAAATTCATAGAATGAATACTCCATCCCTCCCTGAAGATGTAACCATTCTTTCAACATGACATAGTCCTTTAATGCAAACAACCTTGTGTTATTTACTGAGTAGAATTATGTTGTATTTACTAAACACTATTGAGTTGAATTGAATAACTTAAGTTATGCTTAATTTACTAATCAAAATGATGTTGCCTCTACTAAACACAATTATGTACACCCAACACATTTTACTTTCCTTAAGATAAATGGAATGACGCTCTCTTGCTTTATTTAAGATGCAACTATTTAATTCTTAAACATAAAGGGTTATCTGATATAAGACAAATCCATGTTTTATATACTAAACACGATTATGTTGCATGTATTAAATACAGTTTTCATTTTTTTAAAACACAGCTTTGTTTAATGCAATAAACACAGATATGTTGATTTAAAAAAAAGAAGACAGTTAAGTATAATGTACTAAACACAGACATGGAGACTCAGAGACTTTCAGTATGGAATTAAAGGAATGAAACTCCCTCGTTTTACTTGTCTGAGATGCAACTATTGAGTTCTCTCAACACAGAAAGAGCCATTCTCTGAAAAACAGCATCCGTGTCTCATTTCTAAGAGTGTATCCAGCTGTTTCAGCAAGATCACCTCCAGTCGCCTCTTCTGCTACACAAGTGAGCTGAACTGATTTATTTCCTTCTCATGTCCCCTCACGCTCCTCCTTTCCACAAAGTTGCAATCTGGCATGACAGCCATAGCACATAATCATCAGGAGGAAATGAGGAGGGAGTGTAAGTCATGTCAACTCTGAAATAGACGCCGAGTCAGAGACTCCCTGATGAGTATCTTATATATGTAGAACAAACTGATCCTTAGGGGTCCGTCTGCCATGCCGGCTATCACATATTTGATAATGACTGCTTTGGTTCCATTTGAGCTTTTTAATAAACCTGATAAGGATTTTAATTTGCCATCAAAATAAGAGCATTGATGTCAGACAGCCCTTTTTTCATACATCATGGCGTGGCGAGCTCTTTCGTTTCGTCCATTTGAATCGCGCTTAATGCTTTGGGCTTGATGACAATTTGACTGCTAAAGGACTGAAAAACAAACAGACGCAGGCGTTCTCCTGCCCCTCAACAGGGGAAGGGGACAAACACAAACAACATCATCCATTCATTTGATCTGCGGTTGTTTGAATCCAAACGGCGGCGGCTCGGTTAGTTACAAAGCCAGATCCTCATTAGCGATCTGAGCTGTCAGGCTCAACGATGTCATTTCCCACATTAACTCGTGAAAAAAAAAAGCCTGTTGAGTCCGCGTCTTCGGATAAGTGGAAAAACAAGATGTTTTTTATTTTTTTATTTTCCTTTTCACACAATCCAGCATGATAGATTCTGTAAGATAAATCACACCATCAGTTAACTGCTGCACATCATCAAATATAGGTACCCTCAAAGCTAATCCCCCCCCCTCCGACGGCCTTAAAAATGGTATATTCCATAAGCTGGCACAGGAAATGATAAATGGATGAAAAGGTTGTTGATAAGACAACTGAAATAATTTTTCAGAGCGAAGATAAGGGTCACGCTATGTCCAATACCGTAGCACACCTTTCCAATTATCTTCAAGAGCCATTTTTCTTTTCATTGTCTTCAAATCCTGCACTTTCCCACCGCTTGAGTCAAGGGTGACTGACACAATTGCATGCTTGGAATAACAACAATCAAAACATACAAAACAAAAGCATGCGACTGAATTTACAGATATGATATTTATGCACTGACAAGAAAAACAGATTTAACAATAGAATCCTGGCAGGTCTGTTTGTCGGATCTTCACCTAAAAAAAGATTTTTTTTATAGTTAAATTCGCTTTTTTACAGTCATTTCCTTTCAGGTTTAAAAACATTAGATATACTTTGCTGTATCGACTAAGCGACATTAGGAACATCATTATCAACAAATATGAATACATTTTCAGAATTTTTGACCTTCATATCCCTTTCATGTGAAATTGAGAACATTTATTTTCCATGTACTAAAAGCTGAGTGGATTATTATTATTATCATTATCATTTTGTGATTATCACAGTGTGGAATATATCACTGATTACCAACAACATTGATTTGTATGAGTATTAGATAGGACATAAATTTCACCTACTTGGTTCTAAATAAAAAATTATATATTGATATTATTTTCAACTTTTTTTTTGACTTAGGCTCAATGTTTTGCTCCTAAATCCACTCCTTAACTATTTTACAGTATTTTTTGGGGGGGATTTGGGGGGGATAGATCGCAGTCTATCTCGCTCAAAGAACCCACTGCGATGAGGGAATATCATTTCCATGGGGTAATGCTTTAATAATGATTTGGTAGCTAGTACATGTCAAAGCAACTTCTACATGGATGGTAAGCTCCACCCACCAACGGACTGCGATTACAATAAGATAATAAATGTTATGAACCTGTAAGTAGTTATAATGTTATGATTGATCGGTGTTTTATCATTTGACACTTATTTAACTTGTTTAAATCACCGAATGTTGTTGCTGAATGCTGGATGGCTTTATACTGTAAATTTGAATCCACACCGGCGCAATATGTAACCAATATTAATTATTACACGCTTATTACATGATTATATTATTAATAATGTTACTTTAAGCGTAACACATTGCGAAACCATAGGTATTTTTCAAGTCATAGGAAATGTTTGTATTTAAACTGTGTGTTACCCATTTTATAAGACATATACAGTTACATAGTTTCTTGATTTAGCGAAATTCAGATTTATTTCACTTTTTTCATTGACCTCAAAATGTTCTTTTTTTTGGTGTAAGAATTGTATCGAGTGGCGTACATCGGAATAAATTGTGTACATCTGGAGTCAATAAATTCTTGCATGCTATCTCTCTCTGTAACTCGAGTTGCTGGGGGTCATATTCTGGTATTTATTACACATCAGGATTACATTTCTTCTTATAAAAATTATGGGCAGATGCAGCGTAAATTACCGGAGCCCGGTCTGGTCAAAGTGACAACACCTTTACCCTCAAACCGGATCCACAGACGGCTGGTTGTGAATCTTGACAGATAAATATCCTCGGCTCTATCATTCCACCCAGGCCTCCCTCCGCACCGACGTGGTTTATGTGAAGCCGCTACGGGAACAACAAACTTGGATCGGAAGCATTTCTTGGCACAGCCGGTTCTCTCTTGTCATCTCTTCAGCTGCAAAACTGACTCATAAAGCTTAAAGTGTGCAGTCATCTATCTTCTCCTTTGCAGGGCTCTGGGATGTAATTTAGGCATTTTTAATTCACTACGTCCAAATGTTACCCGAGTGTTTAAACATTCTGTCATTTTTCCGATGGCTGCCTTTTGAAGAGGCTGTCAGATACCTGCCTGTCTCTCCTTGGTGATGAATGCGAGCGAGCGTGAAACCAGATTTTTATTTTTTGCCTCCGTGACTGCAATTCTTTTTCCTTTTTCTTTTTTTTTTTTTTATCGTCTTGTGTCCCACCTCTGTGTCTTGGATATATGCCTACCACCCTTGTCCTGAGCTGTCACGGCGGATCCCTCCCTCTTTTACCCTCTTTGAAGTGCAATTACTGTTGATGAAGATCCAATGCGGCCCGTGTAACTGACAATCACACCGCGGCAAAGTCAATTTGATTTAATTGGCTGAGAATTAACTGTGGAGTCGCCATCTCGAGGCGACCCGACTTTAATTGTGACACACTTTTTCCCCCCCATCTCGGTAAAAGTGACACACTTACTTTAATCTCAGGAAGCTCGCTGTCAGGAACATCAAGGGCGGCGCTTCTCTACCTTTTGTCTGCCAAAACACATTCAAAAACCATCCAAAACCGTGCACGATCCAAGTTTGATTTGGATGCCCGTAACTTCTAACAGAAGGACCCAGTCTTGTTCCAGGTTTCCATACACATCGAGGTGACACATCCGGAAACAAATCCCCTCTCAGGTATGCCTCAGAAGAGAATCCACATATTTAATTTAATCAACACTACTCCTCGGTTTGGTGTGATTCTCATTGGTTCCGAGTTGAAGTTACACATTGGATGGTGTTATAGTAGAAATATCTGAAACTCTTAGTGGTGTTTACTGGATTTTTAACACTTTTAACACTGTTAATCCCTCTCACTAGGAAACTTCATTTCCAGCATTTCCAGCGTCTTCTACTTCTTTTAGGTCGCCAAAGCGGATCATCTTATTCTGCTTATTATTGATTTGGGATTGGTTCTCCATTGATTGCCCTTCCTGACACAACCCAAAAGAACAAATTTTTTTCAATAAGCAATGGTGACTCAAATGTGCTCAACCTAAAAGTTGAGCAGGACATTAAAGGGTAAAAAACGAAAATACATTTTCAGTTGAATTGCTTCTTTGCTAATTGCTACAGGTGCTTTTAAGACTTTTGTGTGTTCGCCTTATAAATAATTTGTCACAACAAAATCACATTTTTGTTAGCACCTCTGGCGCATCTGCCTCTTGGAAATAAAAGGCAGGGCCACCTTGAAAAAGCAGTGCGACAGGAGCTGCAGAGAGGACATCCAACGTTAAGTTAAAATTAATGCTGACATCATCTCTTCCTTGTGTTGTTGTTGGCCTCAGTTGCCCTCACTTCTAAGCAACCACCCGGTGAATCTGTGTCTACCGCAAAACTCATAATGCATCGCATGCAAATGAGCAATGTTCCCTATTATATAATTCCACAATGACCAGCCATATGCTGAGTCACTGTCACACAGTTTTCCTGAGACTAATGCTCGGCAATTTTAGTTCAATGATCTCGGCAAACATCAGGGTATTTTCCCCGTTGTACTCTGACGGTGATCAAGGCTATCTGTTGTTCAGGCTCATCGTGGTCTTGCATGCTGATCACAGTGCTAATGATAAATCTGCTATTATCTGGATGACAAGGGCATCTATTTGGGGCCATATGCTTGAAATTTAGCTGCAAAAGGCCAAACAACGTGCCAAATCCATTTGACCCAGCATGGCTACCGGCTGTGTTGGTAACCAGACAGCTAAATTAGGGCTTGATGCAGCTCAAACCCAGCCTCCCCAAAGATCCTGACTTTGTATTGACAATTTGCTAATCAAATTAGAGAATGGATTAGGAGCTGAACAGCTGGTCTTTGTAATAACCCTCATCATTAAGCTCCACTGTGTATTGATGAGCAGACTATTGGGGCACCTGCATGCGGGGCTCCTGTTCCCCTTCCTCATGCTGTATGCCCTCATTGCTTATGATGCACGACATATGAAATTCCAACACTCGCCCGCCACTTTGCCTTTTCCTTACCGTCTAATCTAATTTACTCGAACGCATCTGCAGAAAGTGAATCGAATATATTTCATCTCTTTCCTCATATTGAGGAGATGGGACACTTCAATCCTGTGGCTGGTGAGATGGCTTGCGGCTGGTGAGAGATTATCATCACTGACGTGTGGACTTCAGTGTAACCTAATGAAAGTAATTTTTTCTCCTCCCTACTGTGCGGCACTAGTGCAATATGCTCAACCCAATCTTGCAATTTCCTACCCACTAGCATGATTGTCCCTTCAGGGGACGAGGTAGCAACTGGTAATAAGGTACAGCATGTTCCCTTCCTCTAAATAGCCATTAGCTTCAAGTAGGAGGATTTATGTTTGTGATTTACCACCCATGGAAACATAAAAAAAACCATTATTCTATGTTTTCAATATAAGAATTGAAATAAATAGATCTAAATAGGTCTATTGGCCTAGGTCTATCTATTTATTTTTATAACCAAGCATTATATGCGTCCTGTGACGCTCAGGGTAAATCCTATGAAATCCGTAGGCATTAGGGGAACATGTTGGTGAAGAACCATTAACAACTGGGAGAGTGTGAGATGGTTCTCGTTGAAGGCGGAGGCACTCAAGCACAGGCAGAGGCTTGATCAACCTTGCTCGGGTCTACTGCATGAAGGTGTCTGCTCTAATCAAGGAACAATATACCAAAACCCAACTAATACAGTATGAAGGACTTCAAAGGACCTGCAATAAACCCTAAAAATGAAACCACATGATCCACAGCTAAATCAAAACCATCTTCTACAGATGCACTCTGTCCCCACCCACACATCCAAAACTTTAGGACTGGAACCAAGTGCACGCGATTTGAGACCCTGAGCCTCGGCGGCACCAAATGTCTCACAATGATTGGGTGATGTGTTGGACAAAGGACAAACGGTCAACTGTAAGGATTTGAGTGACTTTGACAAGGTCCATATTGTGAAAGCTAGAAGACTGGGAAGACTGGGCTAGCATCTCTAATCCTGCTGATATTGTAGGGTGTCTGATCCCCTTGAAGAACTATTGAGGCCAAATTGCTGAAAAAGTTGAAGTTGGTTCTGATTAAAGGTATTGGTCAGTGGTCATTGTTGCCAGGTGTTTGATAACTAATGTATTTGTACCCTAAAAATCCCATAATGTATGATCATTTAAGCATTTTAAAATACTTCTGCAATGGTGGAGCGTAACTAAGAACATTTACTCAAGTACTGTACTTGAGTAGCAATTGATTTTCTTTCTATTTGATGCTACCTTATACTTGGAATATTTTATATTCTACTACACTGCATTTTTCCGACAGCTGGAGTTTCTTGGCAGTTTTTCAGATTATCGTTTTTCATATCCTTCCTGCCCAGTGAAAACCACACATTTTCCAACTGTATTGATTATTAAATGTGATAAACTAAAAGATTAAGTGTTCTGTTATGGCTTTTTGAGAACATCCTCCCACTTCTCTGCCTTCAATTTGCTGGAGAAACAAAGCTGAGAAGAAGGTGATGTCATGAAAAGTTGACTTTTCACATGGCTCTCACATGACCATGAGCCCATAAAGCAGCTATGATATTATTGTAGATTCTAAGCAGATACAGTTGGATTACCTTAAACGTTAGCAATTATAGAAGTAACACAGGTCTAAATGTGAGGGCACTAACAATACTACTAAACTAAGAACAAAACTGATCGAAACCCATCCTAGTTCATGATTAGTACTTTCTTTGATACATTTTTCTGATAAAACTTTCATATTTTTCATACTTTTTTACTTTTAAATAAGGTTTTGAGAGCAAGACTTTGACTTATAGTCGAATATTTTCACAGTGTAAAATTAGTTATTTTACTCAAGTAAAGGATCTGAATACTTTATTCATTTAATTCATTTTAGTTTTCATCTGAAGATCAGAAGAGGGATTTGAATCAACAGCCTGGAGTGACTCCTGACTCGCCTACAGTTTACTACACCGACCTTCAATCGGAAGACATATATTCGTCAGTTGAAATGTTTAAAAATGAACTCGGTGAGTAAAATCTAAAGAAATATGAAAGTAAGCAACAAAGAAGCAATTGACTACAACTGATAAAACCAAAGACGAAAAAAACTCCAAGTCGCAAGGACGTCCAGAAGTCTGCTCCCACCAGAGGAATGTGGGACCTCCCAAACAAACCTTGAAGCCAACTGGGCTCGTAGAAGTCCAGGGGCCACTATAGGCCGAAACGTTAGCATAATGTTGATATGACAGGGCCCAAAGTTCGGCGTAACCGAAATGAGTCAACTGGCACTGGAATTTTGTCTATGCTCCACTTTTGGATACTTGTATTTACTTTAATTTCTCTTCCCGACACAATCAAGATCTGCACCAGCATCCAAGTTCATGCATCTACTCATGTGACCCTCTATCAAGCCAATCAAACATGCCGTTGAGACAACACGGCAAGTTTTGCGCCATGTATAAGAAAAACATGCAAAACAGGAGGGGGGAGTCATCGAAGGTACAGGCAGTGTTACTTTACTTTAGTAGGTGCTTTTCTCAAGGTACTGTATTAAATTACAGTACCTTCCTTCTGCGGCAGGAATAAGGGTCCAAATTCGACAGTAGTATCCCTTAAAATACAAAATACTTTTCTTGCAAACATTTTCCTCCTGGCAAAACTGCACTTAACAATTTCTCTGTACACTTTAATGGACGCCCAAACTCTAAAAAAAACTTTTTTGGTAATATTTTACGACCGTAGAAACAGTAAGTTTCTTGCTCCAGCAGGTTAACAACTCCTTCCTCTCCACCTGCTGTGCGGAATGGCAGTTTTTGATGCCAGTTTGTAATTGGGGCATGGACTTTAAAAAACCTGATTGTCAGTTTTGTGGTGCCTGTGGGCCAGATTGCGGCAATGTTGCTGTCTTTGGAAAACATTTTGTGCTTAAACGCAGAAGAAATGGTTATATTCTGGTTTCATTTCATTTTGTCTTATATCTTTACATTGTATTTTATTGAATTTTTTCTCCTTTTCTTTTTCTGTGACTCTATTGGCCCGAATTTGAATATAGAATCATATACAATGTTTAGTTAGGACCATCAGTGTCCTGGAAAAGTTAATAATGGTTCTCACAGAAAGGCGACAGAACACACAGTACATTGCAAAGCTGTTTTGTGTAAAGAAGATAAGGACACATACAAATGAAAAGTGACATTATAAAAAATGTCAATAATTGTTCTGTAGCAGAAGCAGTGGGGTTTTCATTGATCACCCATAACATTATAAACACCAACATATGAAATCACGATATAATGGATTTTCTCAATACTATGGCTGAATGAAACAAAATAAACGATTTGTGAGGGAAAACGGCCAAGTGTAAGGATTTGAGTGACTTTGACAAGGTCCAAATTGTGATTGCCGGATGAATGGGTCTCAGCATCTACAGTCCTGCAGGTATTGTAGGGTGTTGCAGGTCTGCTGGGTGTCTGATCTCACAGAAAAGCTATTGTAGCACAAATTGAGGAAAACTTTGAAGTTGGCTCTGATCTAACGGTGTCTCACTCATACAGGAGGCGCGTAAACAAATCCTCAAAAGGTTGTAATACGACATTGCTAATTACCTCCAAACGAAATAAAGATTTGGAGTAATTACATTTTTACCGCTCTGTTCTCGTGTTTAGGATCGGAAATGCACGCTGACAGTCATATGGGGATTTACAGCTGGGATTACCAAAGTAAATCAGAAAGCTTCTTAGCCCCAGGACCCTGTAGCACACTGGAAATTAGTCACTGCTCCAGTGTGTGTGTGTGAGTGTGTGCGTATATGTCTATGTGTATGTTGCTATGAACTCAGTGGGACGGCTCTAAATGAGAGCAGTTGTTCTGTGGGATTGTTCCACTAATTCATCTCCTACTGATAGATTCCATCTCGTGCAACAACAAGCAAACTACACGCTGCTGTGTTTACAGCGTGTTAAAGGTCTCTTCTCACACATTTGAGCTCCGGTGTCCTATCCCGCTAATGGCTCCACTGCTATTGCCTCGCTTTCTCTATCTCCTTTGGCTTTAAAGGGAAAATAAATCAATAATTCACATCTGTGGCTTTTTCAGCAAGAGAGGAGAATCAAGAGACTTAATGACATACTCAGAAGTACATTTTGGATTTTGTTCACTTCATATAATATAAGCGAAGCTGTTTCTTGTCCTGCTTTACAGACTCCGTTACTTACCACAGGTCTCAACTGCCTTCAGCAGCTCTTATATTGTTATTTTCACTCATAGTGTGGTGAGGAAGAGGAATTTTTGTTTTTCATATTTTCTTCAGTAAGACTAAACTTCCCGTGTAACTCGTTTTAAAATAGAAATGGTTCCATACAATTTACACAAGTTCAAATTCATAGCAGCTACTCTGACCCAGGAGTACGACACGTGCGGGCATTAGAGACATTGAAATGGTCTCAAAACACCATCCAGATTAAACTTTGACAAGAACCAGTCTGTGACAATCCATCAACTTTAGTTCTCCTCCAGTCAAATAATTGGCTAAGTGTTTCTTTAATTGTTAAAAAAATGGGGTATAATGAGATCAAGTGACCACAAATTACAGCGGTCTGGACAGAGGTCACATGATTGACAGGGAAGTAATATGAGAGGTTACTATACATAAAATTAATATTTATTTTGGTCTGCAAGAAAACAAACATCTGAACAATCCAGCATTATGCGACATTTACACTGAATGTTATACAATTTTGTACAAACTCAATACCACAAGGCCACAAATGGATGGGTATTTGCAGCAGGGGAAACAACTGATGTTAGAAAAGCAAATTTCACGTTATTTGCATGACACTGTAACGCAAAAGCCTTTACAATGTTGAGATTCTCCAAACTTCACGTCAGGCCATTAGCAAGATGTTTATGTGGAAGGTGAGAATAAGCTTATTAGAGATTGTGATTGAAGGATCTCTGCCCTGAACAAAAGCAGGACATATCCCCCCTTTGGAGTCTGGACACTGGTGGTGGTGAATGATGACGTTGGATGGACCTGCAAGGACTTAGTGGAGAATGGGAGGCGAAGAACGTGTGAACATGCAGGCAGAGAGATCTAGATGAATAGAGGGAGTCATATTTAAAAGGTCATCAGCTGAAGATGATAGGCTAACCAAGAAAATGTGACACCTAGCTTGGACGGATGTGAATACCGGAATGAGCACAGCTTATATCAGTCAATACCCCAGACATTGAGGTAGGTTATCGAGATTGAACATGTGTTAAAGGGGAGAATAATAAAGTGGTATGAGTAGCAATTGTGGCCCGAGTGTGCAAAGGGATAGTCTTCGTGACTGAACTTTCAGTACATCTTTTTAAACTTCGTTCATGGTTGATATCGGAGTGAAAAGTTGGGAACAAAAATAGCAGAGTTTGTATTTTGTGGAGGAGAAGGGAAGATATTCGCCACTTTACGTTACGTGAATTTTGCAAATCGCTGATTATCACATTTGCGGAAGTAGAATGACAGAAAAAAAACGTTTTTGTTGAAAATGGAGCATAATAATGATTTTTTTTCCTTTCGATACATTCAACATTAAAATGGTATCGATAAATAAATATCATACAATTAAATTAATAAATACATAAATAAAAACAGCAGTGGTAAAAACGGCCCAAAAAAAAACAGGCTGTTCCAATTGCTTTCACTTAATCCGCTATGAGTGGCCATTATTTAGCCCCTCCCACTGTTTTTTTTCTTGAGCGATTTACTATACCTATTGAAGGAATGTTTATTGATGTCTATATTGCTCTGTAAATGGTGAAGTGACCCTTCAGAGATGTCCTTAACGTTGAATTTTGAATCACTTGTATGAATTATACGGCAGAAAAACATCTTCCGCGCCATTAAGGCTAAATGCAGAATCTGTAATTTGGGGGAAATTTGAAATCGAAAATGCAAAACATCCTCTTCGATCTATTAGAGTTTTATTGTCCTTCTGCTGTATTTTCCTGACGTTCTATCTACTTTTTGTTAAACTTTTTTCTCATTTCGTCATAATTTTTTGGGCACTCTCACACAACTGAGTTGTTCAATAAGGAAAATAACGAGCCCTAAAAACCTAAACTCCCGGCCAAATCGTTTGATATAGCTTTTCAAAATGACCGCTTTGAGCATTTTCTTATCTTCCAGCCCGCATATTGGACCGCCCATTATTTGCTGGTGCCTTCAAAAAACAGATAGAGACAAAGACGAGTGAGTGTGGGATGTCTTTGGGGTTTAGTTTTACTGATTTATGATTAAGAAGGGGAGAATGAAATGTGTTTTTGGCAGCCGTTTTGTTCTGAAGCTGCCTCACCATTTATTATTTACGAAAAAGAAACCAACGAGCCAAATAATATTTGAAAAAATCAACAGTACCCATCGTTCTAGGGAGATAAGATTACTGTGTTCCATGTGATCCTGAGTGAAAAATGAGAATAGTGACCGATGAGGCCTGCACTCGCGACCCCGACTGGAGTTATTTGGCCCAGCAGATGATCCCCATCATCATTCTTCTGTTAGGGTAATAGGAGTCGGTGAGTATCTCTGCATCGATTAGCTCTTTTCTGAGCCGCGTGTGTGCCGTAAACACGTCTGGGAGGCAGACAGCATCTCTGATTGTTATCTGAAAAAAAAAACGACCTCTTAAAATCATCCCAGTGACCACGGTTTGTCGCCAATTTGTCAGCATGTATAATTTAATCCCGGCTCACCACCCTGGGAGCAACACATCCTGAATCATCATGATCAGCGTTTTTGTGTGCGCCAACCACACAAGCGACTGCGGGGAAGTGGGGAACAAACCGGAGCACGTTTGCATGAGCCCCGAGGATTTTCTCTGCTCCCGGTGTGGTCTGACGAGACTCTTGCTCCGGAAAGCCCCGGGGGCCTTGAAACTGAGCCGGGGTCTCATTGACATGGAGCACGCAGCTTTGCTGTGACCGCCAACCGCGGCGGTCTAGCTGATTCGCCAACCCAGCCGCAGTGACACAGATGCCAGTGTTTAAGAACACAGCAGGGGGCGATGGCGGGAGGAAGGGAGGGGGGGGATAAACTGGAGGACACAGTTAGAGTAGACTTTACAATATGTTCTCTAAAGAATTTGAATTCAGTCAGAAGTTCATGTTCAGTCGTAGAAGCTGAAACAAACAAACAAGAAAAAAAATTTCAACCACACCGAATCCAATACTTTCAGACAATATAACCAGAATTGCAGGTTTGGACAGGGTATCGATCGAGGCGCCGCCTGCTTATCTGCAGCAATAAACATTCACACACTCACTCACACATCGATGGTGCAGCCACTGGGAGCTATTTGGGGTAGAGTATCTGGCTCAAGGACACTTTGACATGTAGCATCCAGGAGCTGGGGATCAAACCGATGTCCTCTCCAGTCACTCGCAAAGTAGAGAGAGATCTATACAACCGACCCCCTTTCTTTTTTTGGTTGTTTAGTTCTGCTCTGAAGGTATTTTCTGTCTTTATCTCCGCTAAGGAGGTTATGTTTTTAATGTTGTTTGACTGTTTGTTTGTTAGAACTGTTAAACAGAATTTTTCCCACATGAAAAATACTAGTAAAACTTTCTACAACATGGCTAATCTTTTAGCAGTGATTTTTTAAAAATCTTTTATTTTTGCATTCTTTTCCTGCATTTTCTTCGATATTTATTTTCCAAGATTTTATCCGTGCGTTATTACATTAGCCTTATTTTGTAATGTTCTCCCTCTCTCTTAGCAGGGATTTGCTTTTAATCTAATTTATTTCTGTATTTTTCTGTATATTTATTTTATAAACTTTTTTCTCTATTTTTCTTCTGTATAATCCCGACTATATTCACCTTATTTTGTTCTGTCCCCCCTCTCTTTTACTTATTGTTTTTTTAATCTAATCTATTATTGCATATTTTTCTTTAATATTTTTTCTTTTACATCTGGCTTATTTAGCACTTTTTTCTGTTCTCTTTTGCTTTCTATCTCCAAAACAAGCTAAAGAGTAGATGTCTGAAATTCTTGTCTCTACTTCCAATTAACATTTCTGCACTTCAGTTGCTCACTTAAATTTTACTATCCCATTTTCCCCCCCAAATGTATATCAAGAGAGATGAGAGAGTGACCAACAAATGATATGTGATGATTAAATCACCAGTCTTCCGAGCAGCAGCAAGATAATAGACACAGTTGGTGGTGGTGGCTGATGACTCTGCAAAAACATATGGCATGATCAAGCTTGTGAATCTGCAGGGATATGACGGTGATAGAGAGGTGAAGCTAATGAATAAAAGCAACATGAATGAATTAGAGGCAGAACGAGAATTAAAAAAAGAAAATTTCAACATGATGATAGGCTAGCAACTCATGTCGCTGTGCTAGTGGCTAAATGTGACCTCCTGGTATCTTAAATAAGACTGATTGTTTAAGATATGAATGGCAGGATGGTATCAGAACTAACGCGCCCTGTGTGTGCGCTCAGGAATTGTCTTCCTGACTGAACTTTCACTGAAGTCTCATTTTAGTAACAGTGTCTGATTCCTCCCGGGTCAACCTGAGAGCGCCTCGCTGCTGTCTCTCCTGAATTTTCCTCTGCCTGCCACTACTTCAAAAACTCTGTGTCTTTGAATTCAAAATCAAATCTCCTTCTTAGTGCCACGCTGAGCGAGTTCACTCGCCTGTGTGTTGTGATAAATGCAGTCGCTTGCGCTGAATGGGACCCCCATGGATACTTCAAATGTCATCTATACAGTTGGCGGAGGCATTAACACCCACACACCTGCTGCGACTGTTGTTCTGGATTAATCATCCAAAGTCTTATGATCCTGCTTCAAAGTGTTGAAAAGAGCACAATGATATACTGTTGAAGTGATTAAATTTTAAGTGGTGAAAATGCATATTATACCTAACTGTCACACTTGAATCGTAACCTTGATTTACCCACAGCCTGCATTTGAATGCTTACCTTAACCTATTGTTTGTTTGTTTTTATTTAAGGGAATATGATACTTTAGCTCAGATAGGAAGCCTCCATCGCTGTTGTATTTCAGTGGCCTCTGCAGCCTCAATTAGCAATGCTGATCCTTCGTCATTACCTTTACCATCGGCAAAAAAATGTCGCCGCCTTGCCGTTAACATAGAAATTTAATTTCTGGCAATAAATCTTAAGGCAAAATACAAATAATATAGTTAAATAATCTTCTTCTTTGTCTTTCGGCATCACCCTTTTGGGACCACTACAGCGGATCATCTGTCATGTTTTACATATTAATTTTGCCCATCCTGACGCACCAGAATGACAACTGATTCGTGATGCCTCTGTGGCTGGGTTGGAAACCAAGAATTACTATAATGTCAAAAATATCACCAGACACAACTACCAATAATGGATGTATCTAAAGTTTGGTAAAGCTAGCACATTGAGGTTGAGAAATAGGATATGCAATGAACACGATGACTACCATTGATGATCGCCCCAAAAACCCGGGGGCATCCTGCTTGGGCTGACAAAGGGCACGCATCAATAAAAACAAAAAAATCTGAATGGTGATATCACTGATTGGTTTTCCTGTCCCTCGTAAGTAATGTTAATTATTACGTCGTCATGTGGGTCAATTACGTTGCTTGGAGTGGTTACCCCTCTAGTGTGTGAGCAGACAGGAATCCCTCGTTCAGAGGCGGGAGATAGGGAAGGCCGGCATAGCACAGCAGATAAATGAACTATCAGAACGTAGGCCCATCTCCGCCTAAAGAAGATCAGATAGTGTCATTCTCTCCCATCATATCATGTCTATTAAGAGTGTGCATATGCGACCAAAGCCGGACTGGACCATTTGGGATGCGCTGAGATGAGACACATTTTTCGAACATATAGGTCCGCCGAGTGCGACCACAATCTAAAACCACCCCTGGCTGTAACAATAGCCGCATATCCCTTCGAATGGAGAGTTGGTCCAGTAGTTTGACTTGGAACTCTTGAGTACTGTTCTCTAACCTCTTGTTTTAACCCCAATTAACAAGCTAATTAACTCATATTCTAACTCATAGGTTTTGAGATGAGACATTTTTCCCTATGAATGTATGTGTTCAAACATCTTGAACTCTGGTGTATGTTACACGTTTTAAGGCAAGTCTGGGATAGTGGTTATAAGATAACATGTACATCTGGCCAAAGTAGATGATGTGATGCACTGGGGCACATCTTGAGTACAAGACTTTCCAGTTCTTATACTTTGACCCAGGATACCCAGCTGGTAGTGCTCAATTCTATGGAGTTTGTCCGTCCCTTCATGTCCCGATGCTTTCTCTGCTGTCTCTGACATTATGATCATGGCCTTTTGTTTTGTGGGTACCCGTGTTGCATAAGAGGTTGCAAACTTTGTCAAGTGAACTTCCTCTAAAGTCCCTTGCTGTGAGTTGAATGAGCATACACTGTGCACCCGTCTGTGGCCTCCACTGCCTCCACCAGTTCTGCATATTTTCCCATGTACCCGGGGGCACCGAGAGCTCTGGCATGACTACCCGCCTCATTGTTTCTGAGACCTGCAAAAATGTGTGGCCTGAGGGTGGTCTGGGGATGTTTTCAGGGAATATGAGTTGCTCTCCAACATCCACCCTCATCTGCCCAGTTGGGTGCTGCTGCCAAGAGGCCTGCTTAAGCTTTCAGCATGGGGATTGGGTGCTCACCTGCTCTCACGAGTACTAACCCACAGCCTAGTGCTCTGAGATGCTTTGCCTGGTCAATTTTGCTGCAGACAGACTCAGCAGTTTAATATTTTATTTTTCATATTCCTAGGGTAGCCTTGAACTGTTTTTTATATTACATGTGGTGTATGTAGCTTTTTCACTATGTCAAGATAAAAAATATCGACATCTTTAACAATTAAAATATCTTCTTGTAAACATACAAGCCATGGCTGAGTACATGGTACCGATTTAAATCAAGCCATTTTGGGCAAAAAATACTGGAACTCAGTGAGAGTATGTGAGGACACACAGAAACTCGGGTTAAGGCATTGTTCAAACTCTCTGCAAGTAATATGGTTTGTTAAATAAATTAACCATTGTTAGATAACACCACTCAGAGAAAATGGAGCACAGCATGTGTTTTTTCCCTGTGAGCCTTTCATTAAACGACTGTTTCATAATCAATTTCATCAGCGTTTGTATTCAAAGCAGCAACAACGTGTGTCCACAAATTTAGTGAAGTGATTGGACGGAATCTGCGATCATCTGGACGACTCTGCGATGTGCTCGAAACGATGACAGAGCCCTCGCATCTGTCCGGAGGAGCGGCGTTACCCATTAGGTTGCAATGGCTGTGTTTCCCTTGATTTGATTCAATATGCAAAGGCCCTCTGAGAAATCAGACAGCCTGCAGGATGTGTACCACGGTAATGTGGCTTGAATAAAAAGCATGATTATGAAGAGGATAATACAGAATGCACAGCAAATGATACTATCTGTTGTTCCACTCATCGTCCTCTCTTTTCCTTCACAATTTCACTTTAACGCAGTTTATTAAATCAGTGGTAACTATGGCATTGGCATATTACAACATGTCCAGGAACAGCACTATGTCCACAGGGTTCCTCCTTTTAGAGTTACTAGTTTGTATGTAAGACGTGATGCTTGGCTCTTATTGTTGCCAGGTAACCATAAAAAAACACATAGAAGGTTGCTTTTTTTTCTTTTTTTCTCCACTTTTTTTTAATCCCTCATACATGCTTCAAAAAAAAAAACTGCAATCCTTCCATTGTTCTAACAGATGCCATGAATGGATGTTAGGGCTATGTTTACAAATTTCTGGAGGTCAAAAAATAGTTTAGTCAATTGATTGGCTCCCTTTATTCCATGTCTGTTGTATGTTGATTATGTTGAGGTTATCATTTGTGAGGTTAGGATAAGAGATAAAATTGTGATGGCTAGACGAGTGGATCAGAGCATCTCCAGAACTACTCGTCTTGATGGTTGTTCATGGTCTGCAGTGGTTAGTACTTACCAAAGTAGACAGAGGAAGACCAATTGGTGATAGAGGGTCAGATCTGATAGAAAGGTCCATCGAGGAGCGGTTTCTGTTCAAAAGTTGACCTACACAATATCAAACAGGTGGTTTTAATATTATGGTTCATTGGTTTTTATGTTTATATCCCTTTAAAAAGTCAGGAATATTATGGAATCATCATTGCCGCACCTGCATATCGTTCGTGCTAATGCGATATGTAGACCTATACAATATTAGACAGGTGGTTTTAATGTTATGGCTGATTGGTCTATATTATTAAATTTGTCAATGAAAACGTCATCACCACATCCACATACCCTTCAAACTAACGTGATACTCAAAAACTATCGGATCATTTCAGTGTGAGGAAGAACTGGATTGATTTTTGGGAAAGGTCAGTTGCGTTTTTACGACACCAGGGGGAGCTTTATCGCCCAAGTTTTCAGGCCATAATTTCTCAACCGTTGGACACGTATGGTCCGAGATCGGTGCTTATGAATCGACTCCATGAGATCTATGTTGTATTTGTCAAATTTCACACATAAAGGTTATTGTTTTACTCACTAGGGGGAGCTTTTTAAGTAAAAATACAGATGCGTTCCAAATCTGGTGCAAAAGAGTCGTGTAAAGAAGCTCGAGATTGCATGCGTTGAAATTCATTCTTAGAGTACGTATATTAATCGAAAGCGTGAGCTTTTTTTTTTTTTTTATGAAAATCAATCATGGGCATTGCTCGTACAACAAAGGGGATTGGGGTCGGAAAATGAGATATGAGACTGAATTGGTGACACATGATTTCAAAGAAATGTTTAATTCAAGATGCCTTAGATAATTATGGTCTGGGCTGTTCTGTTGAAAAGCCCTCATGTTTTAGTTATAACTACGCTGGAAGTCAGAATTCTTCCTGTCAGCTCAAAGCGACTCACCGGGTCGCTCAACATCATCACAATCACTGATGGCAAAAGGTGCGGAGTTCAAGACCCGGGTGACGCAGGATGGACATCTTATACCGGCTCAGGCGCCGTGCTGAGAGAATTAGAGACATGACTTCAAAGTTTGATGAAAACTAGTGCCGGTAGTTCTGCTGATGAACCCTCCTGCTCATTATTCGTCTTCAGCATAGTCAGGCCCGACTCCCCGCCGCGCTAAATCTATGATTTATTTAAATTTGACCATTGCTTCTTCTCTGTAAGTGAACCCATTTGACCAACCTTGACGCACTTCTCCTTCATCCAGAAGAATGCATTCATCAGGCATCCAAGAACTTAACATCATGTGAGAGAATGTTCAGAGCTCACATATGGTAATGTCATGAAGTATTTTGTCTTATAATTTGTGTCGGAGTTTCCAAAATTACACTATGATATACTAATTAGAAATTGTCATAAGTGCTTATTATCATCTATTAACTAATCTTGAGTAGATAGATGGATCGGTGTGTACGTAAGGAGGAAAAGAGGTAAGTAGACAAATAGAGAAATAGATTATTATGTAGCTAAATGAATGGATAGATCTTTATAAGAAAAAAAAAGCAAAATCAAATCTGGTTTGAGCCACTTTTCTTGCCGTGTGAATAAAGCCAAATGCTACTTAACAAAACATTATCAAATCGAAATAGGTATTTTTTGTGTTTGATCACAAATAATTCACACACGGCAAGTTACAGTAAACACAAATTGTTTCAGGTCTTACCTGTTCAAAGACACCAGGGTTACCCGAATACTGGAGCTACTTCAAGTTAGTGTTGGGTATGTCATTCAGACGAAGCTTGACTTAGGATGACCAAATGAACAAAAATGTATTTATTGAAACCTACAGAAATTATTGCTCTAAATGTTGTAGATAATGTTTTGCATTCATGCACGAAAAATTATAGATTAATTTATGTGGCACAAGGAATCTATGGCTTAGTTCAAGACTAACATACTAATACCAGAATGCTTATTATAGTTTAATCAAAAGGAATTAGTTATTGATGACAAACTGTACAAGTATCTCCAACTGCGATGGAATAGGTTTGGATAGAGTTACGGCATTATGTTTCCTTTGCTGCCCATTTTATTAACGATAATATTGATACCCCTGATTCCGATTCTCTTTCATAGCTTCTGAAAACTCAGTCGTGGCTTTCCTTTCCTTAGGGGCCTTGTGGCTTGGGAGGGCCTCCCAAAATGGCCTGAATGTAGTCCAGTCCATATGCCACAAGGTAGTTGAAGGTGTAAGGAGCTCTGTGGGACTTTGGTGTCACCGCAGTCCAAAGTTCTCCGTCTCATCAGACTAAATCACATGCCAGAATCCGTCCCAGACCACACTCGAACCCATTCCATCCAGAGTTCCCCTGCACTCCTGCCAGTCGTTGTCCTTGTCCTGACTGTTACTTTCGTTCCATTCAGGTGAGTTTCTCTTGCAGCTCTTGCGAGACTCTGCAGGTATTATTCTTTTACAGGTAACCCCTGTTGCCCATGACAGTGTTTTTTTTTAAAAGATAAACGCACTTTTCAGGGTTTTCCCTTCTTTTCTTGTAAGTTATTAGCCACATAAATGTCAGGTGTAACCATTACCACCATTCTTTTATAAATAATGACAGGACCACTGTGTTTATCTGTCTCCGTTTTACCCAGGGACCCCTAATAAACAAGCAGCTGGGTCTGTATTTGACATCACATGCTATGAAGACTAAAAAAGAGCCGTGGAGACAGTTTTGTGATTTCACTTGTCAACTAGATGATGGGAACACGTTCTCTCTTCCCAGAGCTCATATCTCATCCACCTGTATAAAGAACTGGTTTAGTTCCTAAGTACAACCCTCAGAAAATTATAAAAAAAAACATTTTGATGCCATTATTCCAGAATGAAAGCCCAACATACTTCATCCATCTATCTTATTCCGCGTATTTGGGATCGGGTACAAAGGTTGCAGGCTAAGAAGGGCTTTCCAAATGTCTCTCTCCCCAGCAACAATCTCCAGATCATCCTAGAGGACCCCAGGGAGTTCCCAGGCCAAATGAAATTTAGAGTCCCTCCAGCAAGATCTATATCACAGGGTCTGCTATCCGTAGGCTTTCTCTGAAAAGCCTCAGGTTGGTCTAGCCTAACAGCATGGAGTGCAAAATTATTTTTTCTGATGCCTGTGCGATCAATAAATCTTATTTTAATTAGGACATTTATGGCTTCAACGTGCTGTGAGTGACATTTCTTTACAGATTGTATTATTGATATATTATACGATATATGGCTGACATAACAGATTGAAAAAAATATATATATACAAGTTACACTATAAAAAATCTTTCTAAAAAATAAAAAAATCTGAGGTTGAAATGACAAAAATGCCCCTAATGAGATAGAATGTCAGGTTGAGCAGTTCATATTGATTTTTACCATCAGTGATCATTTAAAGCCCTGTGTGACTCATCCAGACAGTGAAGTGTACCTCCTGTTTCTAGGAGAGGGATGCGACAAAACACTTATTTGACACCCTGGGAATGAGCCTAGAATGAAAACAGTGTTGAGAGAACAGAGTAAACAACGGATTTAACAGAAACACATTTACATTGTTATTGTGAAATTGACACAGCACGCTTTTGGGACTCAAAGCAGACCAATTCTGGCCCCTTGTGAAACACAGTGTGGACATTCATCCATAAATATTAGACATAACAAAACAAATTGGTTTCAGCCCTTTGAGACTCACATTCGGTAACAAAAAAAAAAAAGGAGGCCAGTGCTGCAAAGCGATGCTCCTGTCGGGCTCTTGAACTGTAAATTCTGTCACACTACAGCACCTGAGCCAGTGGCGTGGAGCCAGAGGTTGACATGCATTCTCACACGGGCGCCACGCGTTACCACATTCAATGATACGTGGTGTTCAGGTGAGCGGGTCCTTAACCTTCACGGCGGCAGAAGATGAATGAAGAGAGGCTTCCACTCGGCACGCCATCGCTGGCGCAGGTGGGGAAAACAACTTATCCGGCGTGACAGACATGATTGATTTTGTTGTTTTGTCTGATTAAGTAGAAAGGTAGATTTTATGATTGCTGTAAGCACAGGCAAACAATTAATTAAAGGTGTCCACATGCTTCTTCGGTGAAATTCAAAGTGGCTTTTGTATAACTGCCAGTGTGACTTTCCCTCGTCTTTGCAGCTAAATAGATAAAGTTGAATAAGAGAGTAATGGTGCCATCTGTTAAAGTCGGCTCAAGCAGCCATAGAGTTGGTTCCTCGGCTTCTGAGATGTAGAATTTATGAGCACCTGTGGCATTCCATGTGGCAAAATAACACGCAGTATTTCATTGTGCATTTGGTTTATTGCCTCTTAGCGGCTGATTGCTACCTTGTCCTTGTGTCAACCCTCTCCCTTCCTTTGTAAGAATCGTCGGGAACACACTTCTTTAAGAGTCACCAACTGTATAAAAACATCCTCGATATTAGAGCTCAGCATCAGAGGGTAGAAAACTGCAAGTTTGCAAAATACAGTGGCTATAATGTGTGTCTTTTTATTCGTTTGGGTTGAATCCGCATGGACTCGGTTCAACAACCTTTACTCGCATCATCTCTGAGGATTCTTTAAACTGCCGTAAAAAAAGTTTTTTTCTCCATCTACGTCCTGATCATAACCGCCGGATATTAATGTATCTCCAGGAATTCAACCCTTTAAATTAATTTCTTTACACAATGTCACACAAATATCCCCTCCTTCAACTTGCCATTGGATATTATAATACAAATAATTAACTACTTTACTATTGTAGACTTAATGCTTTTAACCAACAAAGGTCCTGATTATCACTATCAGGTAATAATCATTTTAAGGAATTTAACATGTTAAATACCATCTTGTTAACTCAACAATTAATTAATACAATATTATAGGATCTTTGCTTAAACAGACAAAATCTTATTTATTACACAAAAATCTTCTGAAAATGATGCGGATTACCCTTCCACTGTCAAAACGATAGAAAAAACAAGTTAATTTATCCTATCAAGTTTTAATCTGTGGAGTATATATTATATTGATGAACAGACAAATGTACAGTTTAGAAATCAGATCAACAGTGTGGAGATGTGAGTAATCTGACAGATCTGTTTCTAATCAGTATGCTGGACAGACTTATGTTGGACTGTATTTGTTTTTCCATTCTATTTCATTCACACATTATGTTTGCCCTCAAACGCCGCTGTTATGAAACTCTATTGTGATTTCAGACATTTGTTCTGAAGCAAACACCAGCCAAAACGTCTTCTGTCTCCATTAACAAACTCAACTATGGAACTAAAGGCAATTGACGCGACATGTAAAATTAAATTAAATTGGGACTGCTGCGAGCTTATTTTTCCCTCTCCGCCGACTAAAATGGTATTCACCATCTGGTCCCTCAGGCTACTTGGAGACATCACTTCAGAAATACTCATATGTGTGTGAAATTTGGATTACTAAACTCTCTTTAATCACTTCTTTAATGCCTCAAACTGTCATAGCATGCCTGCTAATGTCTTGTAAAGCCACAAAAGCGAAAGTCCCCTGGATTAAGTCTGTGCTGACATGTGGCGCAGGAGCTTTTTTCAACTTTATGTGCAGCTAAGCATTCTTTTCTTGGGAGGCGGAATCTTCAGTAAAGGCACTCTTATGCCTTTTACTGCACAGGGGACTATTAAAGAGTTGGAGAATGTCGAAGAGAAGACAAAAAGAAGTGTAGGATGTGTAAATGGGGATACTTTGAGTCGTTCAAAAATCTGCTGTTGGATGTAAAAGAATAAGACAATGGCTACATTTACTGTTTTGACAATCAGATTTTTTGCGCAGATCAAATTCAATATCTTGATTGGTTGTATTCATAATAACTGTTAACTCCATCTAGTTCTAAAATAAATGGCACACATTTGCACATTGGTGCCTTTTTTGCTCAAGTTCTTTGCCTTACCTAAACATAATATGTCGTATTTCGGACACAACTCAAGGTATGGAAATTACAATAGATGCATTTACTAGCAAATGCGTGTTTTTTTTTGTTTTAATACCACCATCTCTAAACCATACAGCTGTTCTCTACGGTGCGTACGTCCTAGCCTGTCACATCACCGTAGGGAACAAGAAGGGGCTCAGAGTCAACCCTTGGTGCAGTCCCACCAAATTAATCACCTGCAATAATTAGTCAAAATTTGTGCCTTTGTATTTTTGTATACCTTCTAACTGAAACATGTTGAGTTCTTTCCTTCTTGTAAATTATCATAATTGCATAAAACTCATATTTTGAATAATAACCTTTTTTTGCAAATCAAGCAACCAACGCTTATATTGTTGCATTCAAAATACCTCTGAGTCTTTAAGCTCTGATATTTAATGACTTTTGAGGTAATGAACTCCAAAAAAAACCCTTTATTGTGTACCTAGCTTGCTATTACAGCATTATTACAGCATTGGGAATTGTTAAAACGATAGAGACCTATTTTTAATAACAGAAAAACAAAGCTTTAGAGAATTTGCAAGTTGTGTCACATGGCTGCAAAGGATGGTTCATTGGATGCCAATTAGGGACTTCATGAGTTAAATAATTAGGAATTTTCCATGACATATAAAGTGGTTGACACTCCTCTGTCATTGTGGATTTTTTTATGAGTTAATATGAGCAAAGAGAACATGATGAATTCAAGGATACAGTATTGACACTTTTTTGATACCTGTAATGACATTCGATGGCTTTTTAGCAACCTGAAATCCCTGAAAATCTGATATACCTTATCAAGAGGTCGTCATAAGCAGTAATATACAACCCTGATCCAAAAAATGCACGGCAAAGACAAGATATTTAAGGTTCAAATTGAAAAAGCTATCTTTAGATATAAACATCTTCTGCATAAGCCCGATGCCTTCAACGTGTTTCAAACAGAGTTAAGACAGGGTCATGTTTACCACTGTGTTACATCACTCTGACTCAGTCGCCTCTGGGAACGGAGGACACTAATTATTGAAGTTTTTCAAAGTGAAACTATTTCTCATTCATGCGTTTGACTTAAGTAGCATTTTGCCCTTCAAATGGTGCCACACACTTTCAGTGAGGGACAGGTTTGACTGCAGGCAGGTCAGTCTACTAAAACAAAGCCATGATGGTGTAAGTCAGCAGATTCTGGCTTCATTGTCTCGCTGGAATAATCAAGGACGTTTCTGAATATCCCTTTCGTCTGGAGTGCAGCATATGTTGTTCCAAAACCAGTATGTACCTTTTGGCATTAATGTTGCCTTCAAAGATTTGTGAGTTTCACAATTTCCTGAGGATGGCTCATTCCATCATAGGTGCTGGCTTCATGCTGGTGAGAGTCTGGATGGTCCACTGATCTTCAGCCTGGAGAGTTCTATATTTGAAATGTGGACTCAGTAGAACAGGAGCTAGAACTCAGAGGTTTCTGGATGTTATTGATATTCAGTATGTTGGATGGCTGGTTGACTCTTACCTTAAATGTATTTATAGAGTGACAGATTGTAGTTCCAAGTCTAGCCAGAAAATTCTATTGATACTTAATTTTACACAGATATCGATGATGTGACATGAAAAGCCACTTAAATTTGTTAAGGCCACTCCCTCTTTCTGCTCCCTCCAACAGTCAGAGAGGGCTACTAGTCTGAAATGTTTCCATCATGGTCTTCAAAAACTAAAGGACTGTTATTTGGCATCTCTTCTGAACTGATTTACCCTTTTTTTTTTAAGCAACAGTACATTTAAAGTGTTTTTTTAAATTGCACTTTATTTTTGTTAACTTAACATTTCTGAATAGTGTTTGCATTTGGGTCCTCATCTTTTGGAACTTAAACCTAACATCTTTTCCGTGTGATCCTTGTTTTTGACTAAGTAAGGAAATAAATATTGTCCCTAAAATGTTGATCCATAAAGTCCTCAGTTTTCAAGTGGGGGAGCTAACCCCACCCTAGCTTGTGAAAAACAGCCTTTCAAGAATTTCGTTTTCATTTCACAACTTCCCTTTACTTTTTCTGAATTAAACTTTCTTCTAATCTAATTTCTTGTTGTGATTAAGAATTACCGTAAAGTAACAACAATACATTATATTAGTTAGATCGTGACACATCATGCTTTGGACTGAATTAAACAAAAGTATGAAAGGATTAATGAAATGATTGAATCATTGAATCTCTTCATTCTGTTTTCATCACACAGCAGTTGGAATTGAGGTTAACAGTTAATTATTCCCCTCAACAAGCGTGCAGCACCACAATGCTTGCATCCTTTAAAGTCCTGTCTTTGTTTGTTAATTCATGAAATCAATGCTTATCCTTTAATAATTAAGAGTATTGCTTCTTACAGAGCGAAATGTGTTGATTTGTTGAAGGGAATAGCCACATCACTCGCTACATAGTACTCAAAAACAGAAAAGCTGCATAGATGAGAATACTTTCCAAACGCTACAGACATATGTAATAGCTATGCATTTATTCACACATATCACATATTCAGCGCACTCAATATCACAAATTAGACAATAACATACCCTTCCAGATATGAATATTTATGATGAAACATAGGCAAGGACATAAAGTACTACATAGAGATACAGATTGTCTCCACAGAATATCATATTATCCACCACTACTGAAAAATAAACATTAGTTCAACCCGGTTTGCCGAGAACCTCACCTCAGATAGTTACACTGAGCCACGCTTAAATGGCTTTTCGTGATGAACATCCACAACAGCGAAATAAATACCTGGCATTGAAAAGGTAATCAAGGATCTTGGCACTTATGTATCGGTCCAGTGTGGTGAGGCGAGAGCTGAGCTGATAGACAAAGCTCTCAATTTACAAGTTCCAACCCTCGCCTATATGGTCATAAGCTGGGGGTAGCATCTGAAAGAATGAGGTCAAGGATGCAAACATCTGAAATTCGCTTCCTTCTGTTGTGTTTTCATTAAAATATAGAAAATGTGTTGAACGCAGACGTTTATTTCAGACTGTCAGCATACATACAACTGTTACAACTATGACAAGTACAATGCTTGCCCTTTCTGCCACATACCGGTTTGAGGTATTAACAGCTCTTATCAGTGTATCCGCCTTTCTTTAGACACAAGTGGAACACTGACAACTACAAACAATCAGCTGTAAACGTGAAGACATGAACCCATGGCCCATGTTGTAACAACATAAACACACTAGAAAAAAAGCCCTCAGAGAGAACTAACCTCCTCCGAGGAAAATCAGTACCTTGGAATAATGGACATTTCAAGCAGATTTTTCCATTAATGTCTGAGTTATTGCCAGCGTCTAAAACAGCCAGCAACTCCAACAAACTCTCTGAGTATCTGTGAAATTCTCTGCAGCCGCTTGTTTTCTGTGCCTTTCGCTTCAGCATCTCTTTTCAGCCCACTGAGCCCACAGGTCCACCCCCAAATAAACAACAAGGGAATCAAAGGAACAATTTCAGCAAGCCACACGTAATGTCCCCAACATTTATCACCATTAAGATATGCTGAAACCTGCCATTTTGGTAAAGTTTCATGCAAACCTGTGCTGTATTTTTTTTATTATGAAACCCCGCTCACCAGCAGATGGACAGACGGAAGCACAGGAGTGCAAATCTAATCCTCCTTCGCCGAGGTAACTATCAGAGTAAATGTTTAGGAATGGTTTCCTTGGGTTGCTCCATATGCATTAAATTCAGACTAAATTAAGCTATGTTTGATAAAGCATGTTTTTCATAAATAAAAGCTCCCCCTTGAGTGTAAAATATGAACTATTCGAATACATGATGATGCAAAATTAATCTTCGGTGGCGGATGTGGTGGCAGTGTTGAAGCTTCAGGAATGAAATGGATGCCTGAGTGGATCTTGTAAGGAACAGAAACAAGCAGCGGTTTAAGGAGACGACTCCACAATCCTGCAAACAAACCTCCACGGACATATGGATGCGATGACACCTCTCTCACTCACACTTTGATGCTGTCAGATCTGCAGCAATTTCCATCTCATTGACGCTTATGAAAGAGACACCCGACAGGAATATCAGACAAACATGATTTTTTATTTTTCCACACACAATTCCTCACCTGTAAAATAGTCCCTCGCTCTAATTACATCCTGTGATGACATTAATCACGACACCCACCGGTCAAAGCACATCTTTACATCACCGGTCTGGCATGCGGCGCCAAATACAGGAACGGTTAATCTAATAATATCCTTGGTTCTCCCAGGAGCACACTCTGCTGCAAAACTCGTATCGCCTGCAGCAACTTGATTTGAATACATGTTTGATTCTAATATGGCACATCAACTCGGTATATACATAGATTAGACTTTAAAGCACTCTTTGCTGAAGCGCTAATTAGTCTTTGCATGAGATTTTGAAATGATCTCCTTCACTGGGAGACTCGCAGTGTTCTATAAGTGTTTCTTTTAATTATTATTTTGGCAGCAGAGGAGCATCTAAATTGAAATGACTTCAAATCTGGCAGCAGCCCGTCTCATCGAATATGTGGACTTTTGCCTCGGCAACTGAAATGCCGCTTGTTCCGCTTGGATAATCTCAGCCCTCATCGGTGACTTCCTCTCTTTTCTTTTCTTTTTTTCTTTTTTTTTTTATAGCTGGGAGGAATTTGGGTAAAAAAAAAAAAATCATGGCTAGGTTCTTTGGACCTGGGTATCAGTCAACGTTGTGACAGATGGCCAACTCCTGATCCATCTCTGCGACTGATTGCCTTGTGACTGAAAACTTCAAATGAGGGGCATTAATCTGTCCCCTGTCTCGCTGTGGGCCAAGGAACCGGTTCAAGGAGGGAACCGATATAAAACGAAAACTCCAGAAATTGATGAGGCAGCAGGGCGCATATTAGCATTCCTCAAAGGGACGGCCCACATTAGCCTTCCTTTTTCGCGGGAGGTTTTCCAGAAGTGAAAGTTGGGTTTTATAGGGAACCAGTCCCACCACAGATGATGTCATTATTGTATAACCATCAATCGGCGCCATCAACATTTATTTCCTAGCGATACTTTGAAACCAAAACCTTTTAAGTGTTAGCTTCCATCCATCAAAAGTTTCTGTTCAGGTTCAGGCCATCAATCATCACCAGCGCGGTTGTCGGATTTTCTTTGCTGGTATATTCCTCATATGGACCCTGCAAAACATCAAAACAAGCTGCTCAGAATTCTGCGGGAAGGAGGATCAGTGCGCGCCCATATTCCCTGAGGTGATCAAGTGATTAATAGTAATCATGGAAAGCCGATAGATTAAATCTCACGAGGAGCGTCCATGCCTGAAATTTGTAAACGCACCACGCTTTTAAGGGGGAGGAGGAACAAACGCCCCCAGACGATTCTAATCCCATGTAAATCAAATGCTTCGTTTTTTTTTTTTTACCCAGCAACAGTTATGAAGTTTTTTTATTTAATTTTCTGGATGCTGCAGCTTGAAAAGAAAAAAAGCAAGAATTTGAACTTAATTAAGAGGTAGCGTTTTTGAATTGATAAATTACAGGCTGCTACAAATCCAGAGCATAATAAAGACTTAGCTGTCACTGTTTGGTTCTGTTTTTGTTTTTTATCTTGCTCTTTTATACAGTTTTATCTTTTTATTTTTTTATATCCCAGGACTGAAGGTTTATTGGAAGATTATTGCAATGAAAAATCTATATTTTTTTATGTAATATTTTGCCAGATTTTAAGCTATCCTGCTATTGCAAAACGCTCAATGTATTTATTATTTTGAGTATTTTCTATTATTATTTATGCTTAAATGAGTAACTATATTACTTTGTTTGAATACTGTTATTTTTTTAGTCTTATAAAAAAAAAGTTTTACAGTGAAGCTACAAGAAATACTCCTAATCTTATGTATTTTTCTTAGGGATAACAGAATGTAGCAACATAGCAGCGGTGGGTGTCCCAAAAATGAAATGATAAACCTGTAGGGTAGGAAACGGATTTGAAATGAATAAAAGAAACAAAACAAGCTGAATTGATTGAAACGATGTCGGAATCGTATATCATGTCATCAACATTTTCCACATCTTTCTTTTCATCATTCATCGTTCAAACCATTAACACAAAACTACCATTTATCACTAATGGAATGTCGCCTCGAGCGTGGGTTCAAAAATGTAATGAAAGAACTGGAGGTGATGAAAATGCATGTAAACTGATAAAAACAGTGATGTATTGTCATTTAGTTTGATACATTTACTGATTCTATTGGTTGTAAATGGTGGTGATCTAATAATCACTTTATAGTTTAGGCAAAACCCAATTAGAATTCGTCATTTGCAGTGACCAATTTTTAATTTCACATTCCACTTTTATTGCTCCATCTCTCAGTCTGCATGCATTTTTTATCCCCTCAGATATTTTTTATCATTTCATTTTTGTTACTTCCACCCCTCTTTGCAACAATTCTGGATGTGCTCTCAATATTGAAATCCTTTGAAAAAATCAAGCCAATATGAAACGCGTTCATGCACACGGTTGCCTCCAATGTCAGTGTTAAAAGGTCGATATGGTGACATCATAAACTGCAGTGAGCAGAAGTCGCTCACTGTAAACAATGAGCCGCTACGTGGCTGTATGCGGGACATCTAACGTGTGACGGCTGTGACAAGCTCTAATTGACTGCTTTGTGAAGCTGCCAACCTTCACACGATGAAAGGCAGATAAAAGCCTCTGCCGTTCTACTTTTTTTATTTTTTTTAGAATATTTGTTTACTTGAAGTCCAGAATAAGGAGGTGGGGAGTCAACGACATCAGTCAGCAGCCAGGAGTCTCTTCTGAAATGCCTTCATCTGATCCTAATGAGCCGCTCTACTGAAATACTATTTTTTAAAACAAGTCTCCCTCAAACTACGAGGATTAGCCACAATCGTGCTTAAAAATCAACAGTGAACATTTCTTACATCCGCCAAGGAGGTTATGCTTTCACTCCTGTGTGTTTGTGTGTTTGTGTGTTTGTTTGTTTGTTTGTTTGTGAGCAGGATGAAAAAACAACAACTACAGAACACATTTTTAGTATTTTTATTTCAGTATTTTTATTTTTATATATGGAAGAGTTGATTAAACTTTTGTGACGCATGTCACTTAAAATGTGTTTTGCAGTATTTAGAATGAAATAATAAGCCCTTTGGAGTGGTGACGCCCAAATGTGGTTATTGCTGCCTTTGATCCTTTGATTCCTTTGATCTTTCTTTGGTATGCACCTTGGCGCTCAGTTTCAACAGCTCCTTCGAATAATTTGACATTCACCTTGGGGTGGAGCTTTGGTCTCAGTGGGCTTTACAGAGATGCTGAAGTGGAAGGCACAGGAGACGAGCAGCTGCAGAGTAGTTGAGAAATTCTTGGCGACATCGTTGGGGTTGTCGGTAGATTTAGAGGCAGTCTAAAACTCAGACAGTAATGGAGAATATGCGTGAAGTTTTCATAAAGCTAGGGGACTGGTTTTTCCTCTATTTGCCTTCTCTGTTTTTTCATTGATTCTGTGCATTCATAAAAACATTCGGTTTTAGTTTGAAACACTGAGCTCATGCAAATTTCCTGCGATGATATTTCAAGTTTCCTTCTATGTCTTTTTTTTTTGGTTAACAACGCGCTTCTATATCATCGCCACTCTCACTCAGAGAGATTTTCAAAATAACCAGAGCACGGTTATTTCCCTGCCACTTTCGCTTAGGCTCATGTCCTCCTCCACAAGATGATTTCAGACACCTGAGTGAGACGTTCACGATTCAAGTATCCTTTGGTGAAACCTTGAGGCGTGCTCTGACGTAGATTTTGTTGACAATGATGGATGCAACCGTCACGGAGACTGACGAGGTCGCTGAAATTAAATTACATTCCAACTATTTTTTCGGCCCTTTTCAAGGCTAATGTTGCAATGAGATGAGGCATATGTCGTGGGAATAGTCCCATCTGAGAGACGGGAGGTGACAGCAGCTTCAGCAGCAGCATGCAGTCAGAAGGGTGAAGCAGTCGGAGCTGATATATAGAATTTTTGACTCTAAGAATGGTTGTTGCAGCTGCAAGGATGAGGTCCAGGGCCTGACAGCTTATATTTATTGTTAATGCGAGGCATCTTTATTGAAACCATAAAACCCCTTTGTGTTGTGTTCAAGTTTGTGGGACCTGACAGAAAAATATATAGAGAAATAATGTGATATTTTGTTTTGTTTTCCATTTCCTGTGGAGAACATGTGAAAGAACACATTTTCACTGAGTGCAACCCCCACATATTTATCACCTCCAATAAAGGGTTGATGTTTACAACCAAGTGTTATTTGGTTTTTGGTCGGTTCTGCTTGATGCCCCGCACACATTATGTCCTTCCAACATGTTATGTGGATATTATGTGCGCCAGGAAAGATTGTGGTACAGATCAAGATAGATTTAAGGGATTGATTGGGGATTTAGTTTTATTGTTTGCCACTGTCAATAAAGTGGAAGGCATTTTTAAAGGCATTTGCTTAAAAGAAGCTCCCCCTAGTGACTAAAAAATGAACATGTAGAGTAAAATATGATATAAACAAGATAGTTCTTTTTTCAAAAAAAAATTTAAAAAAGAGACTTATGCTAGTGATTAAAATACAAACTATCAGAATAAAATATGTCATTTTAAAGTTTTGCCTTCTCAGGTCGTTTCATGTGCCCCAAATTTGGTCTAAATCGGACCTACGTTTAGGAAGTTATGTCCAAAAGCCAGTGCTTTTCGTGATAAGCTCCTCCTAGTGAGTAAAATATGAAATATTAAGGTAAATTAGGATGCACACACAATAGAGCTACCTGAGTCGTTTTTATTGCAACATATTTGGACTAAGTCAATAGCTATAAATCAACCTAATTTTACATTGAGGGGAATGCTGGGTTGCCTCACATGAAGGTTATAGGTTGAGATCCACCTCTGGCCCTGTTGAGTTTGTACCTTCCCCTACTCTGACTTCCTTCCAGAACCCAAATCACGCAATATGGTGATGTCGTGTCTAGATTGTCCGTAGATGTGGATGTAAGGGTGAAGTATTGTTTGTCTTTGTGTATTGACCCTGTGATGAACTGGCAACAATTCCAGGTTTCCCTCCTGTAACCAGACGTCAGCTGGAAAAAAGGTTTTCAGATAATGACAGCAGGATCTATGACCCCCCCGCTGGCCTCTTGTACTTGTGTGTGCATGTCACACTAGAGTGCTATATCTTCAAACAGACTCTGATATAAAACAATGAGAACCTGAGGAAACAGAAGTCACAGGTTTTAGACCATCATTGTATTCACTGAAACAAACAGGTGATAGAAGGTCAACTGAGTCTGCGTTAGAGACTAGAACTCTTTGAAAATGGTCATGACGAGTTGTTCGGATGGACTTTTTGGTTTTGTTTATCCTCCTTGATTGCTCACATTCTAACATGACACTGTAGGTCATGTAGTTTAAGACAGCGCCTAAAACTTTTATATAATCTGAAACATTAACAGTCTGAATCCAGCATGACTTTTAGAAGATATAAGATAAGATCAGTTTACATAAGATAAGATTTAATAACATAAAAGGACATCTTTCTTAATCCTTAAGGGAAATTAGAGCTCGTATACACAAAATACACAAATAGACCAAAATAAAGTGTGAATTTCTGGAAAAAAACAATATAATAATATCAAACAGGAAGTAAAAAGGAGTATTCTACTTTTTATGTAAAGTTTTCGTGACAAGAAACCTGTACATATAAATATGGTTATTGTCCATTGTGTGGTCTGCCAGAGTTTGCAAAGAGGATGATTTTTTGGGATGAAGTCTGTGAAATTTTCTTGACAATAATCAAATATTTTCAAATATTATTCAACATAAGAAAATGTATAGAGAAAAAATAATGGGACATTATAAAATCACAGACTAATATTCAGGATAATCTTATCAATAGTATTTGTGTAAGTTCTAATTCATTTAGTGACTATTTTTTGTGATATGTGAAAACCAAAAAAATGGCCAATCTCCATTTATGTAATGTTATATTATATTATTATAAGAAAGGGTTGGTTAATACAAATAATTATCTTCTTCCTGCTCCTTTTTCAATCGTAGAATCTAATGTGGTGAAATCGTTATTGGAGAAGTACGCAGAAGTGAGCAAAATAAAAAATTAAATGAAATGTTTTCGAGCAATGGAAACAAACCAGAAGATAAAGAGATGCTCAAAATAGTCCAATAAAGCATTGCTATAAAATATATGTATGTCGACTGTAAACTTCTCAGCTGGTGAGTGGCTTCAAAAGGTAATTTGTCATCAGTTATTGTCTAATCAGAAGGAGGCTCCCTTGTGAAGTCCGTTATTATTTCCATGGCACTCACACCAAGATTCATTGTGAGAGTCATGATTACCGAGCAAAACATGAAAAAAGTCATCGGGTAATCTAAGGAGGTTGTGTTTTTGTAGACATTTGTTTGACTGTTTGTTTGCAAAATTACACAAAACATTTTTTAAATTAAAATTAATTAGGTGTCTTCTTGCGGAGAGGTAGAATATAGGCTAAGGAAGAATCCATAACATTTTGCTAAATCAAAGATTTAGATCATGATTAGCTTGGTCTTCACCTGGAGTTCCATTCTAAGGTAACTTATCCATTCCGTTGTCTTCCGTGTCACTGGACCATCAGACCATGCAGCGCAATTCAGACGTCCTTCTACCCAGCTACACTCTCCAGCCGCAACCCCATGGAATCCCAGGGCGTTCCCAGGCCAGATAAGATACATAGTATAATCCATCCAGCTCTCTCTTCGGCACAACGGACCGATAGAAAACCTTTTCCAAGATTTTCATTTGAGATGGAAGACATAGAGGAATACCTCCGGCTTCGTTTCAATAGTGAACCTGAGTCTTACAAGATTATGCTGAGGACATTGATTTTAAAAATATCTTTGTGTGGATGCTGCGATTTGCACAGAGTTCTTTTATGTACCGCCGTTTGTCTCCTCTCACTTCCATCTTTACCTCTTTGTCCTCTTCATTGTACAAGGTTACAACACTCTCCTTCAGCCCGGGCATCGCAGGAACCAGATGTTTTTTCCTTTATCTGTTGCCTCTATCTATCCATGTGACTGTCGCTAACCTCAATGTTCTTCTTCGTAGCCTATGGTCTCTTTTGCTGCTTCATTCATAGCTTTGTTGAAACTTCCCAAACTGCCGATAGTCAATGCTGCTTAGTCTTGGAGGATGCTGAGTCGATTATTCAAAGAAAGGCTAACATTCATCTTCATTGATGATCTTTCAAAGTATGGACCTGGTAGGTCAACTTTCTCCAAATATGAAACGAGTTTGCGA
Organism: Lophius americanus; assembly: GCA_037951165.1. NCBI lineage: Eukaryota > Metazoa > Chordata > Actinopteri > Lophiiformes > Lophiidae > Lophius > Lophius americanus. The sequence goes on from JBBDHG010000081.1 coordinate 1,278,013, forward strand.
TGCCTTCCAATGTCTTCCTCTTACCTAAGTATTGTTGTTTATTTTTGTTCCAAACAAGAATACCAGTCTTCTATGTGCATTAAATATTCACACACACAAGGATTCAACACATCACCAAGAACATTTCTGCTTCCACTACTCCCACACTTTAGTGTTGCAGGGAGCTCATTGGATGGGCAGATCTACATGAATCTGTTTAATTGGCGTCATTCATAATTTCCACAAAAGACTAAATGCAAAATTATATTTACCATTTGTTCAGTTCAAAGCACTTTAATCATATTTCCCTAATATTTGCTCCGGATAAACATGACTTATTCCAACCATGTCTCGATTATATTGATGTTGACAGATGGCATATCGGTTGGGAAATGCAATCTAGCTGAGGTTAATTAAAATATTAACAATGTAAGCTGCCTGTATTGTGTAATTGCTATAAGTCAACGTCATTGAAGTATTTTCACATCAATTGTTATGGCTGTATTCGTTCAAATAATCAATGTGCTGCGGGATCAACAGACTGGGGAACACATGATGAGTAACAAAAACAAGAATGCCACACAAGTGCTATTTAAAGTTAATTGAATTCTTTCAGCTTGGTCACCAGCTCCCTTAGATGGAACCTGCAAAGCATGTTCAAGTAACTACATCCTCTGTACTTCCAAAATGGCTGCACGCAACATTAAAAGATCTATTACTGACCCGACACAAAGCGGCCAGAGCCCAGGGACCTCACAGATATCAATTTAGGTCTTGAATCTAAACAAATATCTGATAGCCGACTATAAATTAAGTAATAAATGATGACAAATTGCGTCAAGGGATCAGTCTACCCCATACTGGATGGTTTCTTAGTTAATGATTTAGTGAATTTATAAAGCATGGACCAAGAAATCCTGGCTTCACATGTCAAAATCATGACATGTCACATCAGGGACATTGTGAAATGCTCTCTTATACCTGTGTATTTAATTTAGATGATGGCAGGAGAGAGTTCGCATAGCTTAGCTTTGCAATGCCTTTCTCAATGAAGGATATCAAGAACAAAATTTATCGTGAAAATGTGGATTTTTAGCCACCAGATATATCATCAAAATTAAGCCCATGCTTTTTTCCCCTGACAGTAATCATATGTCGCTGTAAACCCCCCAAGCCTGGATTGTACCTCATAAAAAAAAATTACATCTATAGAAGATAGATCTCCCTAAGACAATTCATATTCAACAATTTGCACTGCAATTGAATTGGAACAACAGTTAGGAAGTTATGCCTGACAAACATTGTTTGTCATGTGTAGCTACCGACATTTCAGGGTATAATTTGGGGCTCAAATAATTTTCAGGATTGATATTACTTCCACCACAATCATGTTGAGACAATATGAAAGATTAATGACATAATTGTTAAGTCATAGAGTTGAAGTTGTGCTGGAAAAATTAAAAACAAACAAACAAAAAGAAAACATGGATCCTGAAATTGGATCCGTGAACCATAAAAAACATGATGTGTGTCTTTAAATGAAAATAAATTATATTTAAATATAATAAAAACCCTGCTTCAATTGTTTATTGCACGTAGTACACAAGGACTACGATTTGTATTCTTCAGTCGCGCATCTTGAATCAAAAAGGAGTTGATGAACTGTCAATTGCATTATTTCATCATGAATGACCTCCTTTAGTCTAAAATATATCAAGTCAATGAACGTGAAGGTTGTCAGCGTGATTCTTTGTCTCCACAGAGTCAAACGCTACTCATGTCAGCAGCCGGATCAAGTGAAAGGTTGTGAACAGCGTTGACAAAGTGATGGGCGAGACAGTTGTGTGATTATGGCGTTATCAGCCTCTTATCAGTGTTTACTGTGCGAGCTCAAGCAGCCATGTTTTGGCGGCCTTTACCACCGTCAACGTATCTGATAAGAATGGTGGCCGTTGCACCCGAATGGAAATCGCCTCCACCCTCCTCTCTCCCCCAGCATCAGCATCATTCATATTCAGGTAATATTTCAATATCTATAATCAGTGCCACATTTTCATATCATGCCAGTCAGCCAGTGCTATAACCCACAGACATCGCTCGTGCATGCTCGTTCTTCCACGGCAGAGTTTATGATCCCAAACCGCTGGTGCTCGCATGCAGGCGAGCCCACAGGCTGTTAAACAGGACGCAAGGTAACGCCTGGTTATGACATTTCATTAAAACAAGACAAGGTCAGGAGCCTGGGCAGAGGGATCTGTTTTACTGGCATTCAAGGAGTGGTGTGCCAAACGCCATTTGACCTTGTTGGAGCATCCTGACAGTCTCACCCACCGCGCTGCTCCGCCGAGGGAGGAGCTGACATGCTGCCTACCCCTCTATAAGGGATGGGCTCCCACCGCGCTTGCATAATGTCACGGTCTTGACGCTTGATTACTATATCATTAGTTCTCCTCTCCGGCTGCATTCTGGTCCGAGCTGAAACGTCTAAGATGTCCACACGGTCGTGTCACGGGGTTCAAGCCTGGGAGGCTCCTGCAGGTAATTATGGGAGGTCATCTGGGAGGTCATTAGTTAATCATGCCGCAGTGCTGCTGAGGACGTTGTCAAGTCTGCAGTGTGGTTTGGTGTAGCGCAGATTAGCTTTAGCTGACTTCATGAAGTCTTTCAAATCAAGGAGCTCACAAATAATCCAAGCATTTAAAATATGATAAGGATGTTTTGTGCATCTCTGCGTTATCTCTGTCTGCTAGTTGGTAAAAAAACAAATAAGTCTCTCAACAGATATTGTGAGTGACTTATTTGTGATAAATATCTGATGAAAAGTTAACCCCTCTGATGTGCTAGCCCCAATTCACCCGTGACTACCTGAGGACCTCACGTCTTCAGAGCATCTAAACAGGATAAAATCATGTCAGGATCATGTCGACACAATAGGTCAGCTGTCGACATGATCGATGATGAGCGCCCTGGGTTGTGTCTCAGGTACGTTCGCCGCGGCATGGGTGTAAACCCCTGACCTTTAAGTCCAGGTCAACCTTGTCACCAAACCGGACAGAGCCCACCATCTAGAGCTCTCATCCCTTAAGGCTCGTTTCCACTTGAATCTTTGCTTCAAGTTACGGCTTTCCCGCGGTCGCCGCTCCTGGTCGCTGCCATACCAAACAATTGTTCATGATTCCACCAGACACGCCAGGGCCTTCGCTTCAACCATATGAAATTTTCGGTGGAAAGTTATACTAGTATACTATTTGTTTTTCAAGATTAAAATCTCTGTACTTTAGTTATCATGGATAAAAATCCCTTTCATTGATTCTTGACCCAAAATCCAGACAACTCAGTTGAGGCAGAAGTGTTGTTTTGTAATTTAATGATGTAAAATGTGGAATTGCAGCCAAACAGTGTCCTGAGAATGTTGATTGTAACAAATTAACTCAATAAACAGACATCCAAAAACATAAAAATAGATACAAAAAGAGCACAGAGTAAATCTAAAAGCATAAGTTAAACTCACAGATGACTTACACTAAAACTCCAGGGAAACATGAGGGGAAATAAACAAAAAAATATGGGAAACATGAAGAAAAAAATCTAAGAAAAAACAAAGCTAAACATCAAACAACATAAACAAACTGAGAAAGAAAAGAGAGGAAGACGGACTTTACTGGACTAGAATTAATGGGGAACAGGTGAGGAGTAGAGACAGATGGAAACACTCAACTATCAAAAGTGGAGGGAAAAGCTTTCAAAATAAAACAGGAAACTAAAAAGCAGCACCGTAACAGGTTTTCCCTCATAATTACCATTTATCTCTGATACAACATGTGCAGTGCTAGTTTTGCAAAGTTTTAATTACAAACCGATCAAACTCAAAGAATCCCTGGAATGTGTTCATCTCTCAGTGGCATTTACCTTCAAGCGCACCGCCGCAACAGAACAGATCTCACAACAGCGCCGACGGGTCTCATTAAGGAAACATTTCACAATCTGACTCTTTTTTTAAAAGCTCCAAATTATCAGGATTTAGGTCCTCTCCAAAAAATGTCATGCATGATTGGGCTTGACAGATTGTTTGTGGTGAAAGAGGAACAGCTGATTCGTAGAAGATTTTACTGGGACTATATTGACTAAGTCTCAGTGAAGACTCAAAGTCTAAATGATGAAATAATACAAACAATTAACTCATCAATGCATATTTTAATTCACCTTCTCTCTCATTCTTCCAGCATCCACAAAAAACAAATATCCAAACCAAAGACTGAGTTTTTCATACAATATACGTGTATATAAATAATTTTTCATGATTGATGCTGTTTGTCTTGCTAATATTGTAGTTATCGTCCTCGTCATCCCCCACCTCTTTTATGATCCTAATTTTTCCAGTTTGGTCATCTCATCCCTCGCTGCCTTATTTAATAATAAACAAAACGCATATATATTGAGGTGTAAGACACACAGAACTTCATTCTGCATTCTGAGGTTGCTGGATACAGGACAAGAAAAAAATAAAGAAGAACTTTTAATGATATCTATTTGTCTATCTATCTATCTATCTATCTATCTATCTATCTATCTATCTATCTATCAATCTATCTATCTATCTATCTATCTATCTATCTATCTATCTATCTATCTATCTATCTATCTATCTATCTATCTATCTATCTAACTATCTATCTATCTATCTATCTATCTATCTATCTATCTATCTATCTATCTATCTATCTATCAATCTATCTATCTATCTATCTATCTATCTATCTATCTATCTATCTATCTATCTATCTATCTATCTATCTATCTATCTATCTATCTATCTATCTATCTATCTATCTATCAATCTACTTATATATCTATCAATCTATCTATCCATCTGTCTATCTCTCTATCTATTTGTCTATATATCTGTCAATCTATCTATGAAGGCGTATAATCATAGTCTATTTACTGTTTCCTCTTCTGACCAATGGTATATTAGATATCTCATCACTTCCTCTCAATGCTGAAGCTCATTTTGAACAAAGAAAAGCATGAGACTGCTCATAGATTCATTTTACAAGGCCGGAATCCTCATCTCATTTGATAGTAGACCAAATGAGAATCTACTCAGGGTATCGTAAGAGGACTAATAACCTTACTCCTGGCGCATAAAATAAGAAGCCTGACCTTCCTTTAAACTGTCTTTAGCATTGGTTGGAGGGTGTGGATTAATTGAATATAAGGGGAACTTTCAGGGCCGGCTCGTTTACTTTGGCCTTGGCTGTAAATGTTACGAGATCCCCCGTTAGTCATAAAAAATCATCTCGCTTTTTGTGTGGGCACCAATTCATTTATGTTCCCTTAGTACTCGCAGCGATAGGGGGGGTATGATCATGAAAGGTGCCGACTCTGCTCGGTGTCTGTCCGCTATTTAACCTGCACACTCACATATTCCACCCCTGAATGATGAATCACATTTAAAAAGAAATATAAAAAGTAGTCAGTCCCACTCTGACGAGGTAATTGCCGGCATGAATGTAGAAAACTCCCTTTTCAAACAACCTGGACTTGATTTAAATTGCCGGTTACTTTGAAATTTTTACGCCGAATTCTGATGAAATATATGAATAAAAGATATGTTGACGATGCATGATTATATACTACTTTCTAGGAGGTCCATGCACGTAACGACTCATCGTCTACAAATAATATAAAACGTGCTTTGAGCTCCATGCGTTCTTTTTCTGCAGCCTGCCTCTAAAATATTATGGTTACCACCCAGCCGCCACCACCCCAACCTTTTTTCAGAAGAGGTTATATTATACCCAAAGAGAGAGCAATTATTTAGTACCTCCATCTCTGCCGACCTCCTCCCAACCTCTCACCAACTCACTGCCATTCTCCTTTGTCATTCTAATCTCTTCCTCTGGCGTTGTTACACAGTTTTGACCTCCAGCGCCCGTGCGAGTGCACGCAAGTTTTGCTTGCGGAGTTTCCTTTCATGGTCGCCGGTTGAAGGCAGAGGGTGAGGCAAGACGGTCAAGGGAAGCAGTTCCCATTCAAAGCTTTGTTTTTTGTCCTTATCTCCAGAGTGGATGTGAATGCAAGTCTGTCCAGTTTGAGGACAGCGTGAACCCAACAAACAATGAAACAGAATTCAATCAGAACCTCTATTACATGAATTTATGGGTAAAATGTTGGAACCAGTATAGTGTTAATTTTTACCGTGCAAATAGGCGCAATTATGTTGTTAAGCCCTTTTATTATGTCACTGTGAAAGAGGGGATAGTTTGAATAGACACAGATCAACCATAACATTAAAACCACCTGACTAAGGTAGACCCTTTTATACCGCCCGCTCAGGGTGCCCTGAGCACCCTTTTTCTCAAACCCCTTCATTTGTATAAACACAATGGAGGTATAATACCGGTCTGAGCTGTTCGGCCTTTGAGATGTCAGTGGAGGTAGTACATGATGTGAAATTGATGTCTCCGTAAAATGGGGATTTAAGGAACTTCGTATTGTATGGAAAGAGGGTTAAATCTGACACCATGTAACAGTGAAGGTAAAGGATAATGTGTTTTTCCATGATTATCAATTTTTTAGACAGAGCGTTGGTTTTTCACTGACCTATTACATCTCTTTCACTAGCAGAACCTCATTCCTCCCTAATTCAATTGCCACTCCAGCATTTTTCCAGTACAACTGCAGTTTATGTTCAGTGTAAAAAAATGTCATCCTTAGAAGGGTCACAAGAATTGTGGCACTGTTGTGCAATCTTTGCGTAGAGGGGCTGATTTTTAGCTCCACATTTTGCTTTCTATCAGACCCAAAATTAACCTTTTCAGCAATCTGTGATACAGTTACTTCGCTGTGGAAAAAGACAATATAGGCTCAACTTTAATGCCTCACCATTGAACCTTTGGAACCCGAGACCCAGTTGCAAGTCTCACCAGTTCTACTATGTTAGACCACTTTCGTAGCCTCTAGCCATCGCAGTCTGGGATCATTAATAAGGCCTGAATTTCATGGCGATGCTCTCAACCAGTCATCTGGCCATCACAATTTAGTCCATGTCATGTCATTTAGTCCATGTCATGATGCTTAACCATTTATCTTTCTTCTAATACATCACTTCAAGAAAACACTCACTGCCTAATGTACTCCTCCTGCTGAGAGATGCCATGGTAACGAGGTAATTTATGCTCCTCTGACCTCATGATTGGCGTTTGACGCTCTTAAAGGATGCTAAAGTCAATGTTACAGCTATGATTGAATTGGGTATAATTTATGTTTTAGGACGTCTTGATTTTTTGGAGGGTTCTCGAGATAATAAGCTTTTATCTTTACTGACTGTCACATCCATGCTATGAGTACTAGGTTGAACTCCTACTTTAATTAGGCTAAAATATTTTTTCCTCAATTGTTTTTGTCCTGTGTCATCACAAAATTGGGAGCTTGGTCAGGGGATTTCTGCTAATTGCAAAAAGAAGATGAAAACAGTGCTGCCGCCTACAGAGTCAGATATCAGGGGAGAAAATACGAAGGAAAATTCAAAAACAGTCCCGCCCACATGTTTTCAACTGACAAGTGATTCCCCGGGAAGAGATTCCCTGGGAAGTGTGGTTGAAGTGTTGTCTCCTTGATGGCACAGCAGAGCCATCATAGGAAGAGAGTTGCAGCCATCACAAGGTCTTCTAGATTGCCAATTCACTACGGGCAAAAGTATGTGATGTAACAAGTTGTCACCCAAATCACTCAGACTCCAACACCCTCAGTGTGGTCACCAGCAGCAGCGGTAGATAATTGCACAGATGATGACAGTAGGTCAAGACCCAATGAGTCTCAGGAAAAATTTGAATGTCTCAACTCTGCCAGACCATAATTCAGCTGCACAGTTACAACTGTTTCCCACAGTTGGAGCCAGGAGAGAAAGTTCCTACGATTGATTGAGACTTATCCGTGCTGGCGCTTGTTGAGTTTGAGCTATCAGGAATATTATGATTTGCATTCTGCTCAAAGTGGGTTCTTTCTACAAAACGTTGTTTTACCAGTTCTTCTCCTGATAATCTAAAATAAAACAATTTTGCCAATGTTAAAGCCAACACTTAAAGACAAAAAAACAAAACAAAACCAATGATGCTCAAACCTATGAGTAATTCAGGTTTTTCTATTCACCTATATTGCATGTTTTTGGACTGTGGGAGGGAGGGGGAGCATCCAGAGGGAACCCACGCAAACGAGGGGAGAACATGAACTCAGAATCCTCATACTGTGTGCAACACCACCCACCCATGTGATGATGGAACATTCCACTCTGACGTCATGAGCAGTGGCTATAGCTGTTCCAACATGTTGAGCCTACTGGGCCACATTCGTGATTTCAGTGTACCCCTAGTGGTACTTTGAAGTAATGCAGGGGCTAGACAAAAATTTCTGAAAAGGTTAGTTTGAAAGATCTCACTCTATCCTTCCTTCATTCAATCATTCATTTTCTGTTAATATTTTATTCATTATATCTATCTCTGCAGACTATCCTACCTTACACTGAGAAATGGGTTACACCAAGGACAGAGGACCAACGCATAGAGACAAACAAATATTCACACTCAGTTCATCTGTATTGCATCTTTCTGGTCAGTGGAAGCCAGGGTACCTGGGAGGAACACTTAGAAATGCAATTTTAAGTCAAATGAACTCAATTATATATTTGGAATTCCTACTGGTTGTTCTTTATTTCACCATATTTAATTACAATAAACTGAAAAGAATCACGTTTACTGAGTGAAGCGATCTTTGGGTATTAGATGACAGACTTACAACAACAAAAATGATCATTAAAAACAGAATATTGAAAAATAAAGGTCTGAAATCTGATTTTAATTTTAGAGTCCTTCACAGAGAATTTTAAAAAATCAAAAAAACAGTAAAAGAGATATAAAAATAAGATCTTTCTGAACGTGTTGAAATAATTTAGGGCTACCTATTTCATCTTGTCTTGTTTTTGTTTTTGTTTTATCATGACTTGAAATTCAGAATACTTACCTCTTTTCAATGAGGGATGATTTTTCATTTGTTTTTCTCTTACAATATATCCTGCTGCTGACATTTATTTATTGACTTATTTTAAAAACACATTTCATTAATTCTCAGTGGCGTTCTGTTTTGTCTTCTTATTGATTGTTTTATGCTGTCACTGCTGTTTTCTTTATAACCTTGTGTTTTTCCTGTCCACTGTTTTATCATGATATTCTCTCTGTGACTCTGGTGGCTGGAGAAGAGCTGATCGGAATCTTGATGCACTTGTTTGCAATGATAATTTTTCCATCTTACAAACAGTATAATTTTGTTCAAAATGGCCAAAATATCTGGATACTTTGGTCATATGTGCTCTAAATTTCCCCATATGGATGTGACATTGATATAATAATCACAAAATCCTTTTTTTAACAAATTAAATAAACTACTTTTATATTCCTGCCACTGAGTATCTGCATATATATTTAATAACTGCAGACTCCATAGGCGAAGAGATTCTTCCGTCTTTCCCACTTTCACTCATAAGGGATGGTGGGTAAATTTGTTCACATTCTCCCCACATTTTAAACATATAGAGCAATCTGACATGTTTATGCTCTAGCGAGACCACAGTTTGAATAATTTTAAGTATTTCTAGCCTGTGGGAAAATAGTGAAACTGGCGAACTGAGTGATTATAGTCAAGGGGCTCCCCGAGTGCAATGAATCAGATCAAGCAGTTACACTATTTTCATGCAGATGAATATTCTTTTTCTTCCCAATGTGAGTCTGCAAGTGCCTCAAACATGTCACGATTGCTATATGTATGGTATTAATTGTAGTTCACCCGGAAGGCTTACTTTTTACACCACTCTGGGAAGGGAAGATCTTGCAATGGGTCTGCATGAGAAGCGACTGGAGATACAAACATAGATATACGGTATATATATATATATATATATATATATATATATACATATATGAGGGTGGCTCTCCTCTATGTTCATATAATATTTTAGTATTCAAAAATATAAACTTATTCCTTTATGGCCCATTTTGGTTTTAAATGTCCTAAAAAAACTTTTTTATTTTCTTTATTAACTTGTATTTTCATCAATTTTATTATCCTGCGTCGGCGCATGCTAACAACAGACTGATCAGGTAATTGCAGACATATATGTGGGAAATATGTGTCCTCTATCGATGCCTGCCATTTCCTCTTTGGGGGTGTGAAGTGAATTTTCAGCACCCCAAACCGGGCACACTTCCCACCTCACTGTACCTTTAGTCCATGATTATCACAAACAAGATACGAGACACGTGACAGCCATGCGGTGTCCGATTCCCATGGAGAACGTTTTTGTCTCTCTATCACCATACAAGCAATTATATCAGAACACAATTAAATAAAGTGGGTATAAAAGGTTATTTTTGACCTACAAAGACACTTTATTTTACAGCCCAACCAGTAGAAGTAAAAATAAGAACCATTCAAAACTTTAAATAACAGTGTGCACTGAAGAATTCTTAGAAAAGGCATAAAAATGAGAGAAACTGAGGGGAGAAAAAGATCCTGAAAGGAGGGAATAAGAATAACCAATGGAACCAGACCATATTGGGACTTCAAAGCCCCTGCACAGCTTTTAGCTGACCTGATTCCAACCAGTGTGACCAGACATGGACAGTGTAGCGAAAGTGTGAAAGCCAAGTGAAAGATTCCATTGAGCTCTTCCATCAAAGTCTGGATCCAGTTGGTTCTTTTTTCTTCATGTTGGTAGTGACTCAGAGTCAGGATGATTCAACTTCGGATGCTTTGATTTCGAACATTCTATTTGAAGTCTCTCAATCACTGAGCTTTGAGATTATGCTATTCTTATTCTAAATCTTACTTTCTATGCCTTTAGCTGAAAAAGATAAATATTGTCCGACTATCAAAGTGAACTAACATTTGCCCCTTGCTTTAACTGCCTGGAGTCTGAGGTCACACTGGTTTGAACTATAGCCGCATTATTTTGCTTTACCACTTGTTCGGGCACGCATTAGTGAACACCCACAGTGAGTTCCACTGCCATTGATTTTCACCTGTTTACAAACCTTGGCCTATAATAGGCAATCTCACCTGCTCAGGATGGACTGTTCATCAAACAGAATAAGCTTAAGATGCGTCACTGGAGTTTTAAACATTAAACCCAATGTCATGATATCAATGCTTTAGAAGTAAGGGACGGGTTGGATGGTTTCCTACCCCTGCAATGATACTAAAATAACCGACAGGTTAAATTGAGACTATTCTGAATTATGCACCCCTAATAAACTTTGTGTTTATGGACAGGTGAGACCGGAAATAATTTATCTTCATTGTCATGAACATCGTATGTGTCACTATTTGTGAGTGATCTGTGATTAAGCACAAAAAATACCAATATATTTGTACTGTTGTAAAAAATGCTTTGTCATGATTTTACAGAAACACCATGAAAAAAACAAACAAACAAACAATCAATTAATTTGCTCAGAAACTAACTAACCTATCTCTAACTAACCTAGCTATTATTTTTTCTTATTTTTTCCAAACGATTTTATTTCAAATATATATATATATATATATATATATATATATATATATATATATATATATATATATATTTTTTTTTTTTAATCAAAAAACAATTTATTAAGCAGCAATATTTTTGTTTTGACCCTGTCAACATAATTAAAATAACCTTTTTAATTTGCTTTGGCAAATTTAATGGAATGCAAAGGGTTGTGATTTGCAGATGATTTGGAGCAGTTATATGCATAAAAGATATTTCATCTTATCCAAAGTAAAATTGGCTTCATAAGTACATTTTACATTCAGGATGGTGACAGAAGATGTTTCAAATTGTACAATCTTTCAAAACGAAAACACCTCAATTAATGTCAAATATGAATTTTTGTGAAATAAAAACCAGGGACGGTGAAGAGGAAAGAGGAAGCTGTGTGTTTTGAATTTTGGCTCAAACGAAACCATAGAGGAATCCCTCTGCAGTTTCAGCGGTGTGAGATTTATTTCACCCCCTCAGAATTGCGAAGCACATTTCATAAAATGCAATGCATTTATTTTCAGCTTTGTTTTCATCTCATTGATAGCCAACAGTGAGGTGAAGAGCGGCAAACGTTCCTCTCTAGGCCCCCGCTGTGAGGGCGTTAAATGTGATACATAAAATATTGCGTTGACCCAATTGGAAGGCCTCTCTTTCCAGGAACCTGGTTGGTGGAGTCGGGTCATCAGGGTGATTCAACTCACCCGCTCTTGTGTCAAGACAGACTCTGGGAACTTATGGAAGCCGGTGGAGCGAGATTCCAGCTGCCAATCATTTAGTTTTGTTCTATTTGCTTTGTCTTCACACTTAGGTTTCTTTCATTTACGTAAATCCACTTTTAGTGAAAGTTCATGTGCATTCTGTCCTCATTAGCATAGCCTCGAGCCAGGCTCACATTATCCTTAAAATAGGCAAAAATAATAAATCACCACTTCTGCAACAGGGTGCAGGAAATGATTTAACATGTTTTTTTTTCTCTGTAAAGATGAAGTGATGCATGAATCACGGGGACAGAAAAACAAAACACTTTATCCACGATGATTGCATCCCAGGAAGAAAATTACAGTTTAATGTGGTGTGCAGTCGCATCAATAGACATAATATGACATATGACACATGCTTAAATATACATCCAATGTACTCCTTAATGGTACATTGCTTATTTATCGGTGGTCTTTAAGGTAAATATGACATATATTATAATAATTCAGTGCGGATTTTTTGCAATTCAATGTTCTTCCCTTTTAAAACAGTAATAAATGATCACTACACTGCTAACAGAAACGACTGTAACACAACATATAAAGTCTCCACAGTCATTCATTTGAAATTTTATGAGTATGGATCAGTAATGCACCTGCTTAAATAAAACACTTACGAATATAAAGCAGGTTTATGTCCATTAGTAATTAATGTCATTAAAAAGGCCTCTGGTCTCGAATCCAACCTATTAAGCAGCCTAAACGTAATTTGCCTGTACATTTTGAATTTTTGCTAATTCAATGGCTACACCTTCATTCAAGAAGGAGAAAGGAATTACTTCTTGTATTTAAGATCTTGGAAGTGTCTAGGAAGCGTTGGAAGTGTCCAACATCCTGCTGCATCCGTGAAAGTGCTTTCATTTAAATTTCTGCTCGTCTGTTTGGTTGTGCTCATCTTGAGTCACTATTTCTTTTTGAAAAATGTGTGGCATGTGATTGAATTTGTTTATGATTTGACCCAGTGGTAGCATGAAAATCTGAAAGAGTAAGTGGCCAAGGATATAGGCCTGGGGGACCCCCAACATCAAAGATGCCACTGAGGAGGAGGCATTTATCATGGCTATTGGCAAAGTCCTATTCGATTAATGTTTTGGAATCGTAACGCATTCAAGGATACATTAATCAGAATGATGTATCTTCATACAACAACAAAACGACTTATAAAGGTGAAATTTTCTTCTAAAAGAAAAAAAAATGCTTCACTAAAAGGTTAAGCTAATCTAATTTGAATTTAGTCAATACTGTGAAATTGAAATGAATAATTTTAAAAAAATTTAAAAATTTTTTTTTTAATGGTTTAAAAACCTGCTGAGCACACAGATTGGAATTTTATGGGAAATAAGAAGATATTAAATGTAAATTAACTAAATTAAATGAATAAATTCAAAGAAAATATGCAAGGATAGTTTTTTATTAGTGAGGACTTTAAGGGGTCCGCTGTTAATTAGCAGAAAAATGTAATTTCTTTAAAATCAATTGAATGTGGATATTCACTCATATTAATTAACTTCAGAATCCATCTTAATATTCCATCTCATCATTACAGCCTGTGGTTTCTATTGTTTCGGGAGGATATCCTTTTTTTTGTACATTATCCTTATCGCTAAATTTTATATAAATGTTGCAAGTTATAGTCCTGCCCGTTTGGAAAATGTATTTGTATTTTTTGAAGGATGAGTCATAATGAGTCACAGGATACTAAATAATTGTCCTTAAGACAGGTCAGTATAGCAGCATTGCAGTAGATTATATTGATTTTTTTATTATTATTATATGAATTCTGGTGGAGGAGAATTCGTCTGCAAATGGGATCTCTGATGAAAAATGTAACAATGAGCCATTTTTTTCTGCTTTTGAAATCATGTGCTTCTATTGTGACGATTCAATCCCTTTCAAACAAGACAATATTTTTTGATTTTTTGAAGGATCTATGCTCCCCTGGAGTTTGACTCAAGTGAAAGAGTCAAACTGAGTCACTGAACTTATTGACATTGAATTCAATCATTTCAACCGAGGCTTTCTTCCGAAGTGACCACAGCCATCTACATGGTCAAAGTCTTTAAGCATTCATCAAGCAACAATGGGCCGAATCCTGTTAAATAAAAATTAAATAACATAGAAAAAAAAATTTCTATGAAAATGAAATATATATGAAAAAAAAGGACCGGTTGGTCCTTGCTGTAGAAGGACCTGGTGGCTACACAAATGCAGGAAAGGCATCTGTGGACTGTTCCACCAGGAATGACAGTTCAGCTCAAGTGAATTAAAGCTTTCGGACAGCTTTCATTATCACCATTCTAACATGATGCTTTTCAGGCTTCCAGCATCGGCAGAGACTTTTTTTCCCTCCATTTTTTGGTCTAATTAAAAGTAGAACTGTGTCTTCCATAAGCTGCTAAGTCTTTGGGATTCAAATATAATCATTGCTAGATCAAAAAGGGAAGATGCCCTCCCCTCGCTGCTTGATTAAAAAACTGGTCACTGGAAAATGCAGTTGGTTTTGCTGGAGCTCCTGTCAGCAAGATAAACAAGGTAATGTAAATAATAAGGGACTCAAGAGACACCTCGGCCCTCTGGGAGGGGGGATGGGGCATGGAGGGGTGGGGGGGTGGGTAGGGGGACGCGTGACTTCTGCTTCACAAAGCGAGAATACATCTCTTTCATAAACTGCACGCATCACCACATTGAACATGTGTTCAACAAACCGATGGACTGGTAGACTCTGAACTTTAAATGTCACATCAAATTTGGTTCCCGAGACCAAGCAAGGAGAAATTCACATGATCCAATATGTCTTCACAAAAACCCAGGCCTCTAAGCCACATATTTAAGTCATCGTTCAAAATTCTAGTTGTACTCAAAAATGATCTAATGCAGTAATGAGAAAAAAAAAAAAGAAGTTTGAATTTCATCTATTTTAAAAGTATCTCATACTAAACTGTCAGATCTTAAAACAACAGTTAATATAAAATTACCAGATAAAACAAAAAATACTAGTATTTAAAGATAATTGCATTTCTACTAGTCCAGAATGGTTCTAATATCAACTTTAAATGCACGGGAAAAAATAGGAAAAAAAACCCAAACCTGATTGACACTAACAACTATCAGCCCTGCTCAATCACAACATCACTTCAGTACACCATGTTCAGAAACAGGAAGTTGGCTCCGAGGTCTCACCAGTAGCACACTATGCCAAATTCAAAAGAAATGCCAGAAGTTGATTGCAGTTCCAAAGCTGTTTCTAAGGTTCTGGGACTCCACAGATCCATTGCTCCTCACATTATCTGGAAAATGGAGATGAATTGGAACAATAGTGAACCCTCAGAACCCTCAGAGAATCGGACCAGGATCCAAAGCTCCTCCTGGAGTACGTTGAAGGCTCATTAAGGAAGTCAAAAATGATCCAGGGAGAACTTCAGAGGACCTGCAGGCCTCTCTCCTCAACAAAAGTCAGAATTCATGGGACAGTGATGGCATGATGGGAGGGTGTTGAGGAGAAAGCCAGTGCAGACTTAGAAGAACATTGAGAGATGTCTGAATTTAACCACAATAAAAAAAAGTGGAAAGTAGAACTGTTTGAAGACAGGGGTCCCGTTCCATCCGTTGGAAACCAAACACAACATTCCACTACAAGAACATCAGATCTACGGTCAAACATTTGTTGTTTCAGTACCAAGCAGATTCACCATGATTGAGGGAAACATGAATTCTGCTCTCTATAAGAAAATTCTGAGGGAGAGGGACAGCATGATGTCCTTGAGTTTAAGTTTAAGTTCAAGTGGACGTGGGTAATGCAGGAGGACAATGGTACCAAGTAGCAAAAAAATACTCAAAAGGAATACAATCAAAGTTCTGGAGTCAATGATGGACCTGAACCCCACTGATATTCTGTAGTGTACGTTTACTCAGGTGGCCTTCGCTGGTTGTTGTGGTTATCTCCCACACCGGTTCTGATTAGTGACAGGAAAAGGAAGAACTGCGGATTGGGTCCAGTACTTTTTTACAGCCCTGCTGTATGTTCAGATCAGGGATTGAGAGAATTTCTTCATTCCATCATGTTTTGTTCGACTCGGTGCGTTCCGTGCTGTGCAGACTCCGCTGGAGATCCAACTGACATGGGGCTGAATAGATAGAGACAGAATTTCAATTTTGAGGTGAACAGTTCCTTAAAACAACTGCGGCGCTCTGCCTCTGTCAGGGCCGCATGAATACGAACGCATCGATTTTGTCAGTGGAAAATCAATCATCTGGTTGAAGGTGACACGGGGTGATGTCTTTGGACAGCTGGAAAATACAGCCTCGGCCGCTTTTGAGCTCTCGACAACAGGTAGAGAATCGGCTCTGTCAGATATTAGATAAATTACAGGACGGATAATCAGTTAAGCTGTTGAAACTACAAGAAAATCATTTTGCTGCTTTGAGACGAAACAGAGTGTGCTGGCACTGGATGATGAAAGATATTCCATATTTGTTGTTCTGTCAATAATAGCAGATGCACCGTATGCTGAGAAGAATATTACAGACATGTTTGAGATTTTCATGCTGCTATTTTTAAGTATTTATTTCTGAAGCCTCGACCCCACCGCGGGGAATCATCCCCAGCCAACTGCTTCTAGTGCATGCTTACATGTTAAGATTTAACATATGGCCAGTGATAAAGATGTCTCATAATATCTGTGTCTGTCTTGTGATCCTCTCCCATCTGTGTTTCACTTAAACAATAATTCAAACATTTTTTTATGTCATTTTGAACCATTGCTACAACAATATGAACACATAATATACATTTTATTTATGTTGTCCTTCTCTAGAAGTTCGGTGACAATCTACAGAGGGTCAAAATTTGAACACGGATTAGCCATAGCATTATAACCACTTGCAGATAAGGTTACAATAACGATGATTGTCTTGTTACAATGGCCACATTGTGAAGGCTAATTGAGTGGGTCAGATCATGGCTAGAACTACAGCACCTGTTGGGTTCTTCTGGAATGTACTGGCTGGAAACTACCAAAGTCATCTAAGGAAGGACATCTGGTGTGTTTGTATCAGATTTAACCCCTGCTCAAGCTGAAAACCCACATCTCCCTTCTACATGTGTGGAGACTATGTTCATGTGGTTTTGTGGAAGGAATGTTTATCACATCAGTACACAAGTCTGCACGAGTCAAGGACATAAAAGTCCTCAACTACTGTAATTGTGATATTTCACTGTTAATGAAATCTAACACCAAAAAAAACTTTGCTTTGATTGAGTACACCGCTGAAACTTTTCTTCTTCAGAGAACCCCTTCATCAGTTTGAGTGGAGGATAAACTCTAAAGTTTTCCAAGAACCAAACTTATTTTTTATGATACTTCAACGATATTCCTTGAAAAGAAAAATACTGTTTATCTTGTGATAAAATTATAGGGATTTTGTAACCTTGATTATATGTCAGTGCTGTGACAAAGAGCGAGGGTCACTGGTGATGGATTTGGAAAAGTAGAGCAGGGTGTCATCGGCATAGCAGTGTTACCAAAAGGTAAAATGAAGAGGATGAATAGAAGTAGACCAAGTACTACACCCTGGTGGACACCTTACCACAGAGGATCAGTGGGGAAGGAGCTTATTGATGCTGATGAAATGTTGTGAACTTGAGAGGAAGGACTTGAGTGGTTGATAAGTGTGTCAAAAGTTTTAGTGATTGTTATATTTCTCTTTATTTTTTTCTTAAATGAGTAAATATACATTATATTTTTAACTCATTGTTTCTGTAGAAATGAATGTGCACTTTTGCTGAATGTTAAAACATGTCAGACGGTAGGTTTACATGGTCATATTAACAAAAATGTGTAATTTGGAAATCATAATATCCAAATATTCCAGTAGTACGGTAAAGTTGTATTTTCAACATATGATCTTTCAATGGTGAAATAACATGTGACCTAATGCAGTCCAGTCCGGACCATGTAAAGTTAAATGTTTGTCGATTAATGAGTGCCGGATGGTGTCAGTGCAAATGAGGTTCGCTGGCAGTTCTAAAATTACCAAATATCTGCCTGGCTGTGAAAACACGTCTCTGCCCTGAGGGACATATTGCATGGCAAGCTTTCAGCCATCTGTGATAAAAGAAATCTGCATATTATTCTTATTTTTTTTCATTTATGCGTTAAGGCCCCCTTTTCCTGTTCTAAGCCGACACTTTCGCTAAAGTCCAAAATATATCTTTCATAACAGCCCCTATGCAACCACTAAATAGTCTGTAACACTTAAAGATGATGGCGCACGCTAATTAAAATACATCTAAAGGCAGCAATTTTTTTCTTTTTTTTCTTCTTCAGGTGTTTATAATAATTCTGTGAAATGTCCTACATCAAGGGGTTTAAGCCTCAAACAACCATCAGCATGTTTGCAATCCTCACAGACCGAATGAAACACTTAAGCTCTGGATATAATGACTTACAGGATACATCTAAGCCTTGTATAAAATATTCCACCTTTTTTTTTTTTTTTTTTCTTATCTTGAGAAATTTGCTGAGCAGGCGGGCTCCTATTCTGCAATGACCTGTTTTACGATTCAGGCAGCAGTAGACATTTAGACTTAACAAAGAGCATAATCCGCATGGAAGGCAAGAGTTGTATGTGCTGTAATCAATTCTGTCCTTAATTTTTCCGAACCATGTGAATGTTCTACTTCTTCTTCTTCTTAACTTATTATCTGTATTTAGTATCTGAAAACAGTGATGGTCAGACAGGCAAAGGTTCCCTGTCAGATTCAACACTAGGAAGGTTAATGTTCACGATCCGAGGCTCATCTGGACACCTTTTTTATGAAAGTGGAGAATGAAGTATTGAGGATGAATCATGTCTGGGATGCTTTTCTTCATTATGACTTATTTCATTTTTCAAAGTCAGTGGAGGATTAAGGATGATTCTACATCTGGCAGCTTTTTTGAGTAAGTTGCTAGACAAAAAAGGAGGTTTCTGGATATGGTGAAAGAGGACATGTAGTTGTTTCCTGTGACAGTTATCTAGTAGTTGTAGATACTTTCAGATTACATTTTTTCATAAGGTGCTGATGTCAGCTGTTTCCGGAAACTGCATGATTTCATTACGGATTGAAAATGATACTTTTCTAATTCTTAAGAATTAGTAAAGTAAAGTAGTTAGATTACATTGAACATCTACAGCAGTAATATACTGCATGTCCACACAATAATGCATAAAGCGTCATGTGTGGACATGCAGTATCATGAGTTATTAAACTAAGCTAAGCAAAACTAAAGCCGATGAACGCTCAGCACCAAACCGTCGCAATAAGTATTAATTTGAAAATTAGTCAGTGTATGGAAATTTTTTGCAAGTTGGATACTCCAATTTTTTGCAAGTTGGATACTCAAATTTTTTGCAAGTTGGATACTCATTCCTGTCCCAAGCACCTGGTAAGAAGAGATTTCTGAAGTATTTGTCAGAAAATTGTTAGAAGGCACTGTGCAGTACTTTTACGTTGATACTTTGAGTGAATTCTGTCGATAATGCTTGTAATTTTCTGTTCTGTTCTGAACCAAAATGAAAACTTTCAGCAATTTGAACATTTTCAGCAATTTGCGATACAGCAGTTCTTCTGTGGGATCAAACAGTACAGGCTAGCCTTCCCATGTGACTGAATGAGCCTCGGCGACCCATGACCCTGTCGTCAGTCCACTAGTTGTCCTTCCTCATATAACTGGTGGAACATTTTAGACATAGTAACCTAATGGTCGCAATCTGGCCTTTTACTTAAAACGTTTTCCCGCTTCCAATAAATAAACTGCTTGCTTTATATAATCTTACTATGGCACCCATTGAATGACTATTGAAATGAGATATGTTCATTTCTTCAGTCATTACTCGTTAAGGTCAAAACAGACATATTTCAAATAGATTTTGTAAATTGTACCTTGGTTAAAAATATTTTTTATTCTAAAGCCAGCTTAAGAAAAACAAATCTTAATATTTCTAATCCATTTTAAACTTAGTGCACCAAAACATTGCATTTTCTTTTTTACACCTTGAATGGCAAATGGCAAAAATAATTATAAATACCTCAATTCAGTTTTTACTATGTGTCTAAGTCGTCCTGTGACAGTTAGGGAGCGTCACAAATAATGAAGAGTTGTCCCAAATCTGTGCCGTTTTTGATTAGTTATAGACAAACAATGCTGAGATGAAATTTTTGACATTAAAAAAAACCTCGTCTGTGGTGTCTGATCCCACAGAGGAGCTGCTGTTGCACACATTTTTGAAACAGGCTAATTCTGGTTCTGATACAAAGGTGTCAGAACACACGGACCATTTTTGTGGCCAAAAACAAAAGACCTACACGATATTAGGCAGTTGGTCTTAATGATTTGGCTCATCATGTATACTATTCTTAAGCGTTCTAATGTGTGTTGTGTGTGGCTAATGTGCGTTGTGTGTGGTCACACAAATGACACAAAGTTATAAAAACTTCCCTCACCCAGCGGGTATGCAAATGATAAACTTTCCTTCTAAGTGACACAAATATCTTCTATGAGTGGATGGAAAATTGGTCAGTTATGATGCTTGATGTGCAAATACTCATCCTCCCTCCATGGAGAATAATTCATTACACGGCCCCGGATGACTTTCAGGTACACAGTTTGTCTCCGCAGCGAGGAATGTAGATCTCCACTTTAAAAAGAAGGGTCAAAAAGTCATTACTATGCTAATGCGATGCAAAGGGCCAGAGGCAAGGAGGCAACAATTGATTTTGAAATTGACATGCTGTCACCATGACTGGTCCCGACTCCATTGAGATAAACAAACGCTCTGCCTAAAAGAACAATAATCAATCCTGCATTCTCGGGCACCAAAGTTGGCAAAATGATTATTTTCCATGAAGTTATCAGATTGAATTGAAGCGCCTGAAATGCTGGGACTCCTCATAGTATGGCGAGATCAGGTTTCTGCAAGGGTGCAGAGATGATAATGGGTGTAATTCCTACAAGGGACACACGACTGTCGAGGTCATGCGTGTTTTTCTCTGATGTGGTTTTAGGCAGACAACCAGAAGTAGCATTCGCTATTTGCTTTTAAATTCATAGTTATTTTCTCCACTGTTAATCATTGATATTTTTTCTTTACACTGCAAAAACTAAAATGTTACCATATATATTCATCCATATATATATGGATGAATATATAGGGAGATATATATATATATATATATATATATATATATATATTATCCATATATATATTATTCTAATGTCTCGTCAAAATATCTCATTACACTTAATAAAAGACAAAATCACTTGAATAATAAAATTTCAGTGAGATCGAGATACTTTTTTTGAGAACGCATTATGAAAATCTGTTCATCAGAGAATCTTGAAAATATCTCATATGCATAATATGATTATTTCCAGCAAACTAAAGGATGTATTTTACCTAATTATGCACAAAAGTATTTATTTTTTTGTCTAATTTCAAGTAGAGTTAGGGTTATTTGATTGTCTTACATGTAGAACAGCATCACTCTAATACAACTTAGAAGGAGAAAAATGTACCCAAAGTGAAGAGATTGACGTGTCGCGTCGATGGAATCAGAAAGGTATGAAGTAATACCTAGTAGTAGTAGTAGTTACCCAGCAAAATTTGGCGGGTTCTATTAGCAGATTTTATTTTTATTTAAAACATCTTATATTCAATATTTCTTCACTCATTTTTGAAGGTGGAGTTTTACTGTTTTTATTTCTGTATTCTTTAAAAGCCCCACTTAAATTGGGCATCAAACCAATTGATGCATGCATGAGAATAGAAAAAAAAACATCCCGTCATGTTCTCCCTTTGTTTTCAAAATCTTCCATCGCATGTATTTAGACGTTTACTGAATGCAAACACGGACGCATCTGACATATGACAGTGATGCTGTAGGGAACCTCTGCTGTTGACATGAGCTTTATCATACTGTAATATTTAAAAAATACACTTAGATTGATGGCTGTCTGTGACATCAACCATCTGGAACCAACTGAATATGCAAACAGGATTTTGAATCTGCAATTCATTGTGCAAAGACACACGGTTAGCCTTCAAATAGCAACGGGTCTGTCAACATAATAATGCATGGCGTCAACATACAAATGTTGGAATCAACATACAAATGTTGGAATCAACATACAAATGTTGACTCCAGCGGTGCTCCATAATAAATAGCGCATAGTTACTTTATAAATTCTGACGAAACAAAAAATAATTGCTGAAGTTTGTCCAATTTTGGAGGGTATTCATTGCAGTGGAAGGGCAGGATAGTGGAGAGCCGGGCGACTGGTGCTTCCCGCCATGTTGACCCAATCCTAGCATTAGCTATCTTGAATTTTAATTGGCATCACCGGCCATGTTGCATCATGCATGTTGTAGAATAATGTCAGGTTTATCCCTATACATCTGCCTAGATTTCTGCACTCCTCATTTTGCATTTTACAAGTCGACTTGTATAAGCCTGAATTCACGGCACCCAGCAGAAATAAAGGAGTAAAGGTTCAGAGCCTTAGAAGACATTTGTCTCTTGTGATGATGACTGATAGAAATGTTCTTGATAATGAATCACGGCTACTGGGGGACTTTATAAATTCCTTCCAGCGATCACCATCCATATGGCAGATATAAATATTGTACGCTAGAAATGCGTGGTGCTCGTCTGTTAGAAGACAGCGTCATGTGAGCACTGTTTGAAAATGCAAATATAAGAGGAATACATTTCTGCATAATAACAGAATTATATGGTGGATACATAAAACGTATTCTCCTGAAGGGGAAAGACGAGATGGTGAAAGATTACGATACTTCCAGTTGACTGAGAGGATTTTTCCTTTTTTTTTTTGAAAGAGAAAATACTGTTGAACTATGACCAAAACTATGAGCCGGTGTTTCTGATTTCATGAATTACTCTAAAATGATTTCTTTTATATGAATTTGATAACAAAAAGAACATATGAATTACACAGACCCCAATTTACCTTCAGAAAGGCATTGGACTGTTTTGTTATGTTTTAATTGAAAGGTATATTGATGTAAAACATTAATACAAAAAAACAAAAAAACAAAAAAAAAAACAGGTCCATGTCAGGCAGGTCAGCAAAACTTTCTGTAGGGTAAGTAAAAGTGTGTGTAGGTGTGTGCATATGTGTGAGTCAGTGTGTTGTTATATATGTTGGAAGGATTCCTGAGAATGAATTATAATAGATAAACAAAAAAACAGTAGTAATAGAATAACTTTACTAAAACTAAAACTATGAAGCCTGTTCAAATTTTGAGGTGGATGTCAAAACAATTTTGAGTTTAGACATCCACGCTTCAATTTCAGCTGATGTCAGTACCTTATAACCTAGAAGGATACGATTTCCACCATTGCCTGTCCGTGTTTTTGTTAGTATAATTACAGAAAATATAATGGATAAATTTGGATAAATTTGGAGCAGGTGATGTGACATCTTAATGTTTTTCTGAACCAATTCAAGTTGGTTTTGATAGTTGAATTGAATTCAGATCAGTTAAATAAAAATACAAACATGTGGATATGAAGAAACAGGTGATAGTAAAGTTATTTTATTTTTTATAAAAAGGGTCTTGGAGTTATTTTTGAGGTTTTCCTGTCTGCTCATATCGCTATCCAAAGATCCCCTCTAACAAACTCCGTTTGAGTTTAAGACACTCCCTTATCCTGGAAATGAAATCAGATTTTAGAGTCAAACGTCTGCTTGACCTTATTCTGAACTGCCCACAACAGCAGCGTGAGGAAACACTTAATGATGAATTTTAACAGTTATAGTAATTTTATTAGAACAAAAATAACAGTCAAAATCTGGATTTGTATTCGTTTTTTGAAACATAGCCTCCTCTCTTAACTTTGTAAATGCTATATAGTCTTTTTCTATTCCTAACTTAACTTCTATTCCTGACTTATTCTTTACACCAATGTTTTTAAAACCTATAGAACTCAGCTTCAACTCAATGCACTGAATCCGATATTGAAATAATTAAATGTCTCATGGCATTTTTTAAAATTCTTCATTACTAATGACTTGGCTCTTGAAGGACCTTAATCAGAATTTACTGATTCGGGTCAAACCCTGCCATCTTTAGTCATATGAATGTCTGAGCCTTTGGCTCATTTATTGCCTGTGGTTTGTCATATTAAAGCACCTCAGAGACAGGGTTTTAGTAAAAATGAAGATTCATTAAAGTTCATTCTATGGCCTCAGGGGAAATCAACAGTGATAGAGTCAAAGGGCTTTGCTGTAATCCAATCTGCTCAGATATGAGTAATACAATCCGTAATGCTTTATGAGTAATAAAGTGGGAATATTTAGGCTGCTCAAAGACTTGAGGGAGCAATCATTGAAGTGGGAAATGATTTAAGTTGACAAAGACCCTCTGTCTTGGAGTCATCACGTACATCCTGAATCCCTGAAGTCAAGCACCAAAGTGTTCAGGTAGGAATGGAATCTGGAATGAATAAT
The DNA here is from genome assembly GCA_037951165.1 of Lophius americanus. Taxonomy (NCBI): domain Eukaryota; kingdom Metazoa; phylum Chordata; class Actinopteri; order Lophiiformes; family Lophiidae; genus Lophius; species Lophius americanus. Next base: position 1,302,843 of record JBBDHG010000081.1, read on the forward strand.
AAATGGGTCCTCATTTTATTGCTTATACTCATTAAAAGTCAAACAGCGTCATTTGTTTGTTAAATATGCATTATTCTTGAAACATTGTTCAGTAATAGATGATTTTGGCTGGGACAGATTGTTAATCCTGACTAATGTAACCTTGACTTTAACATTGACACAGGCTTGTAATAATGACTCCATTCGTTTTATGTCCAAATAATTAAAGAGTGGATCATCACCTTCATTCTCCGCCCCGGGTCCCCAAACCTCAGAAGGGTAGTTTCAGTGTGGGGAAGCACATCATCAGCACTATAAGGGCTTTAAGTCCGCGATTTATGATGTTTTGTCAATATTTTTGTTGGATACAAATTTTGCGGTTCATTTTGACTTTGAATTAGTCAGCGCTGCATCAAAGTTATTATCATGTAAAATGTAAATGTTTGGTTAAGGCAAAGATCCCACTTAAACAGGCTTCAGGAAGAGGTTGCTTCTGTTATTAATTTATATAGCTTGAAAGAAAGAAAAGACTTATTAAATGAGTAATGTTTCCTGCATAAAAGCAGTAGTAATATACGTATTTCTGGCACATAATTATGTTTTATAGTTATCCTCTCACACTAGAGGTGGATTACATTTAGATCTTTAATTAATCATTCTTGAAATGGAGACTTAAATCCATCATATTCATCATTGTTAAATGTTGATAAACTGGTTTTTAGATCTTCCTTTTGTTATGGTTATTTTTAATGACTATTTGTACAAAACAGTTAGCACTAATTATTGTTACAATAATTACAAAGGCTGCCAAATACAGTTTTTTCAACTGCTGTTAAACTAATGGATTGTTGAGCTAAAACATGAAAGTGTGAAAAATATGACAGCGATGGAGAGAGAGAGAAAGAGAGAGGGGCTGGAAAATTTCATGTTCATGAATATGAAAATCTGAAAAGTATTTTGGCATGAAGCACACACATCATGATGAATTACACTAACAAACAAACGAACAGCAAATGGCACAATAGTCACATAGGTTAGCATGACACCAAATAAAAATGGTGAGTCCAATTTGAGATTAGCGTTCAGCACCATGGATAGAAACACGCGTAGTAACTGATGGTAAGGGTTTCAGCACATTTGCCAGAGAATCACCGTGAGACTGGTTTATAGTTTTTTCTGCACCATGGATAGAGACAAAGCGAGAGACTGGTACGCAGTGTTTCAGCACCATGGACGGAGAAAGATTACGCAGTTTTGTTTTTTTAGCACAATGCACAGAAACACACTGAGTGGCCTGTTCCCAGTGTTTCAGATCCATGGATAGAGAAACACCAAGAGACTGGTTGTTACTATTTCAGCACCACGGATAGAGATACAATAAACAACCGGATCTTGATTTCTCAGCACCATGGATAGAAGACGGAATCCTTTATCAATGACTTACAGCCATAGACAGTACAACATAGTACAACATAGTCCAACACATTGAAATTATTTGTCCGCATTTGACCCATCCCCGAGGGAGCACTGGGCAGCCCCTTTGAAGCGCCCGGGGTGCTAGGGTTTCAGGGTCTTGCTCAAGGACCATCAACAAGTACACCCTGGTATGTACTGGAATCCGCTACCTTCAGATCTTCCGATTGGGAGATGGCCTCTCTATCAACTGAGCTACAGCCGCCCAAGAGACAAACTAAGCGACTGGATCCTAGTGTTTCAGCACAGTGGATAGAGAAACACTTAACGACCGGATCGTAGTTTTTCAGCACCATGGATAGAGAAACTCCGAGCAACTGGATCTTATCGCTTCAGCACCATGGATAGAGTAACACTAACAGACCGGTTCATAGCGTTTCAGGACCATGGATAGAGTGACACTAAGATCCAGTCTGTTAGTGTTTCTCTATCTATGGTGCTGAATCACAGAGCGACTGGACCTTAGTGTTTCAGCACCAAGGATGGAGAAACACTTAACTACTGGATCTTTGTGCTTCCGCGTCATGGATAGAGAAACACTAAGAGCCAGTCTGTTAGTGTTTCTCTATCCATGGTGCTGAAACACAGAGCGACTGGACCTTAGTATTTCAGCACCAGGGATGGAGAAAAACTTAGCAACTGGATATTTGTGCTTCAGCACCATGGATAGAGAAACACTAAGAGCCAGTCTGTTAATAATAATAATAATAATATATTTAATTTATAATAGTGTTTCTCTATCCATGGTGCTGAAACACAGAGTGACTGGACCTTAGTGTTTCAGCACCAGGGATAGAAAAACACTTAGCAACTGCATCTTTGTGCTTACGCACCTTGGATAGAGAAACACTAAGAGCCAGTCTGTTAGTGTTTCTCTATCCATGGTGCTGAAACACAGAGCGCCTGGACCTTAGTGTTTCAGCACCAGAGATAGAGAAACACTAAGCGACTGGATCTTTGTGCTTCAGCACCATGGATAGAGAAACACTAAGAGCCAGTCTGTTAGTGTTTCTCTATCCATGGTGCTGAAACACAGAGCGACTGGACCTTAGTGTTTCAGCACCAGGGATGGAGAAACACTAAGAGCCAGTATATTTGTGTTTCTCTATCCATGGTGCTGAAACACAAAGTGACTGGACCTTAGTGTTTCAGCAACATTGATAGAAACAAACTCTGGTTTCTTTCCAAACACTAAACTTGCACGGCTTAATTGGACAACAGAACTATAGAGGTATGCTAAACTCCCGACTAGTTTTATACGAATAACATTTATTCTTAATTTTTTTCTCCATCTTTTTGTGATGGCGGAATGTTTTGACACATAGTATTCAGAATGTTAAGACTGCAATATAAATTATATCAGATAAATGATGTAGAAATTAAATGGATCAATAGAGAGATGATTAACCTCAGGAAAACTAGCGGGAGGTCTTTTTCATCCTGGCCTTTAGTTCCTGACATTGTATTTTTTAAATATATGTTTATCATAGCATAAATTAATGGGATGTCAGGAACAGCATTAATGGTGCAGTAAAATACTTCCATGTTCATAAGTATGACATTATCGGAGTATCTTCGATGTCTCAGTCATGATCACACCCTCTGATGGGATTAGAGACATAACACTAATGCCATAACAGACTACAACTTCACGCTCCATGTAGTGCGGGTAATACATACACATACATCGTGGGACAGATGGACCAGAGGTTGTTCTACATTACAGCAGCATGTATGCCGTTCTTTCCTTTGATCTGCTCTTGAGCACATATGCTTGCTTCCACACGACCTGTTCAAACATATCTATATGTTGAAAACAATGTTGGTGTGCTAAAACTACAAAAAAACGGCAATTTTGAAAAAAATAAATCAAATTCCCTTAATGCTTCAAAAACAATTAATCTACATTATATCTGTTAACCATGGTATGCATTTAAGAATTCAAAGGGTTTTTCTTGTTGAATTAGATTCAACTTTATTGTCATCAATATCATGTACGGAAACAAAGAATGCAAATCAGCCTTTTTCTGGTCATTGGTTGATTTAAGTGGATCCTCTTCTAAATTATATACCCAAAATAAACTTATCTTTCAACTATCAGGTACATTTGCATAGCCTTCATGTCTATGGACATTTAAGACTAAAATGATTTATAGCTTTTACTTTAATGTCTGTAAAATTGTAACTGTTACTATGTTTGGGTTATATTTGACTAAACAAAAAAATACCATCAACTTCATCATTCTCAGCAGAGCCATTAGCCGTCACCATCAGCTTCAAGATACCAAAATAGGGAAATTCCATGCTGCTGTTCAGAGCTGAAAATTTTTCGATTACAATCTCCCCGGTAAGTCTGAGGACTTACAACTTTGTAATGAAACATTATGTTGGAATAAACATACATTTTTTCTTCTTTCTCCATCTTTTCTGACTGAAAGACTAACCTGGTAAAAATAATGATATTGAATTGATACTGATTAATAAGTTCATACAGACATCTTTCCTCTAATATGTGCTCATCTTAAAACTAACTGCAAATACAGCTCTATGCGTGGTGTTCACTGAGTGTCAAATTTCCATTCTGAATGTTAAGAAAATAGACAATGTTGTTTTAATCTGATTTAAACAAAAAAATGAAATTTTTGCACACCATCAATTTAGACTCCAACGTTGCTCAGAGATCCCAAGTGTATTGAGGAAGAAGGATTGAAAAATTAAACACCGTGACTCAATGAGATGTATTAATCTGGGGAAGGTTTGCTGAGTATGCACATTAGTTTTCCAGCAGCTTCACAATCAAACATTCTGTACACTGTTGCTCTCTAAGCTATATAGTACAACCATAGACTTACACACTGAGGAGCTCCATCCTGTTACTTTTGGGACAGGTGCCTTGCACAAGAGCGCATGATTCATTCCTTTCAGTGCAAGGATTTAAGCCAAAAATCCATTGTCTCTAATCTTTAGTCAAAACGGCCCACCGACTGAGCATTCCCACTGAGCGGCACTAGTGGAATATTGTTGCTCAAAGTAGCTGGAAATTGAAAATAAACAGCATGCCACAATGAATCTTTGGCACAGGGAGTGGGGAGACCATAATATGTCTGGCAGGGGTACATGCCTCATGCATGGTGGAAACAAACTCTTCTGCCCTGACGGCTCTGCAGTATATAAAGTGGAACCTGTGCTGCTGCAGTCAGCTACCTATCAGCAACACGGGAGCTGCCAGTCAGGAGAGGAATGGCTGAGCCTCCACAGATATGACTGCTTCGTTCGTTCAACGTGAAGAGAGACTAATGCTCAAAGAAGATTGCCTGTTTGTGTGTGTGTTCTATTTATTATTATCTTCCTATTTTACCTTTTACTAAATAAATGCTTGCACACTGACACGTGTTGACTACCAGTCCGGTTCAAACACATCATCATTTTAATTGTCCACGTTCGTATGTCTCATCAGTAGAAAACAAGGCCAAAATCAACTCAAATACCAAAAGAGATGAGGAAGAAGGTGACTGATTGTTTGACACATCAGTCTTGGAATGGTACCAAATATGTTTCTAAGGTTCTGGGACACCACAAATCCACATTTGTCACAATATTGACCAATGGAGAAGACTATGAACAATAATGAGCCTTCACAGAAATCGACCGCCTTCAAGAATTTCTCCAAGAGGCTCATTCAGGAAGAAAAAAAATATTCAAATATAAAAATATTCAAAGGTAATATCCAAGGAATTACAAGACTCTTTGACGACAATATATTTTCAAGTTCATGGCTCCACTATTCCAAAACCAGTTATAAAATGGCATCCACGGAGAAATAATGTAGAGAAATCCACTGCTAACCCAGAAGAACATTAATGCTCATCTGAATTTTGCCAAAAAACACCCTGAAGAGCTTTTTGGGAGAATCTTCTCCGGACTGATGAAGGGAAAGTTTAACTGTTTGAATGCATGTTTCAATCACATCTAATGTAAACCAAACACTGCATTCTACTAGAACATCATAAGACCTATGGTCAAACATGGTGGTAGCACTGAATTTGAGGGTAAGGTTAATTCTGCTCTCAGCAAGAAAATTCTGAATGGGAATGTCAGATCGTCAGTCTGTGAGTTCAATGCATCTATGTCATTCATGAACAAAGGCAATGATCCTGAGCAGAAGATGAAGTCACCTTCGAAATGAATGAATATAATTAAAGTTCTGGCGTGCTCAAAGTCTTCACTTGAACCGTATTGAGATGCTGTGCTAGGACTTGAAAAGATCATATCATGCTCATAAACTATCCAATGTTGCTGTAGAATTCAATTTTGAAAAACTGCTGCTGAAGGTGGAAGTACGAGATATTAAGTACAACGAGGTGAAAACTTAAGTAACCAAACTGGTTACTTATGTGTTGGATAATGCTTTGCATCATTGATTGAAATTTTAATTTCAAACTAACATTTTGTCTTCAGTAGTACAAGATTCAGACAAAAATAGAAGGAACCAAAAAGTCCTCCTTTGCTTTTTTCACATCACTGTATATGCCAGCAGTAAATATAGGGGATGCTACCACCATAATTATACTCGGAGGAAAGCTTAGCTTTCTATTTCTATTTGGAGTCTCCTCATAACATGAACTGAAAAAGCAAAAAAAAGGTTTGGTTTGGTTCTCTCTTGTTGGATTTGGCTGACCTGTTTTTTAGTTACCGTGTGATGTATAACTTACTTGAGAATGTATCCACCCTCCTGCCTTTGACATGTTAGGGGTGACATTCGACTGTTTAAAGATAACCGGTAGTTTCTGCGGTGCGTTTCTTGCAGTCCTTGAGGAAAGAAGGATGGCTGTCTGAGACTCCGTGTCGACTACAGACTGTGAAATTGCAAATCACGCAATAATTGAGAAGTCGTTGGATGCATCATCAGGTCCAAGTTAGTGAGCAGGACAAAACTGCTTTCAGCACCCTTTTGTCCTTCTTCTAGTTTGAGAAGATGAGACTGGGCTTATAGTGCCAGTACGTTCCTGCCGCTTTTGAAAAGATACTCAGAGACCATGACAGTCCTCAGGCCCCAACACCAGAAGGCAGACAACAGCAAATGACATCAGTGTTCGACTGTTCTACAGGAATACTGTTCAACTGGGCGGCCCCTGTGAAGCGACCAGGGGGCTTACGTTTCAGGGTCTTGCTCAATGACCCACGGCTTGTGGCGCCAGGGACTGGGGACGAACCCGCGACTCGAAAAGTAACTAGGGACTACAGCTGTCAGACAAATGTAGTGAAGTAAAAAGTACAATATTTCCTCGTGAAAAGTGGTAGAGTAGAATTATAAAGTACTTTAAAATGTAAAATACAAGTAAACTACAGGTACCTCTAATTCCTTCTGAAGTACTGTGATTGAGTAATTATACTTGAGTTTCCAGCCAATTTCGGGTTTAATGAGGGATTAATTTGATATGGCAACAAGGAGCGAGTTGGTATTTATAGTAAACAAAGGCCAAATAAGTCATCAAGAGAAATGTCACAGGGAGCCGTAACCTTTGAGGCGGGCTAACCTTTGAGGCTGACTTGCGAGATATAGAGTCATTTAGTGGAGCGAGAGTGGCGCTGAGTCGTAATGAGAGCCGCTGTGGTGTTTGTGACAGAAATTAACTTTAGGTTAATGATTCGGGATAGTCGTCAGGGAGCTCCTCAGCACAAGAGCGCTGCAAAATAACACACAGCCTCCTGCAGATACACGGGCTTTTATGCTTGCATGCACTCGCAAACACAAGCGGACACAGTGGGGCGTTTTGGAACATGCATGGTACAAATCGTCAATTAAACCCTTGAGGATCTCCAAGATTGTTTATGTTGAGAGGGAGCAGCCGCTCTAGATTCAGAACAGCCATTAGAAACATTCTAACCTCAGAGCTCTTTCTTGAACTGGTTGATTTTCTCAGTTCAATCTGTGATGCAATAAATCTTACATATCCACCTAAGAGCATGCAGCCGGATTCAAATTTTGCATCCGTCCTGCACTGGCTAGAAACTCCGCCGACGCAAATATTGACGTTAGCCTTCACCACATAGCAATCCGAGCAGGGCTTTGCTATCCAAGCAGCTCATTGTAAACATTTTAACGGTGATGTGTTCGCTGGTGGAGACACACTGCCTGTGAGGTCTGTGCGCCGCTTTGCCTGCATGATGAAACATTTTGCCTCAGGTTGAAGTCATAAAAAGTGAAGCTGCTGGGCCAGAAAACCACATTTTCTGAGTAGGTAATCATGACCATTAATCATGCTGGCATACTCTGCTTTCCCATTGGCCAAGAAGAACAGGTCATGGCTGGAGAAAGCACCTCCAGTATGGAGGTGAATATGCATCTCCCTCCACCCACTGAAGGCCATTTGGGCTAAATGTGCAAGAAGCAGATGTGTGAAATTACCTCAATTGTTGTGGTTCAAAATAAAAACGAAAACAATAATGATTAATTTAACACGTGAAGATCATGGCTTTAGTTCTTTTGCACTTCCACGACACTTTATTGCGATAACCGCGCTTTAAATGTTCTACTTCTTGGGCGAAGACACCGTCAACGAAAGTCTGCAGTCTTGGAGATGCTCTGACCCAGATGTCGAGGTGTCACGGTCTCAAAGTCGTTGGGAATCGTAACACTGGCCCATTTTCCTTGCTTCCAACACATCAATGTAGAGAACAACTAATATTATCATTATAAGTCAAGCGTTGGTTATAATGTTATGGCTGATCTGTGTATATTTTTACAATAACAATTGCTCCACTTTTGCTTCTTCTCATTCTCTATATTATCTTTGCTGCACTCTGTACTGCTAATGTATAAGGTGTCAACAACCTTCAGCCATAACATTAAAACTACCTGCCTGATAACGTGTGGATACTTTTTTGATGCTTGAACTACTCTGTGATGTTACTGTCTTAACTGTGACCTGTGTAACAGTGACCTGTCGCTAAAATCAGCAGTTATCCTTCCTTATGATGAGCTCACGTCAAATGCAATATGCTCAACAATGGCGCCATAGCATGCAACGCTATAGAGCACTGAGGCGCAGAGGGGCTTGCTTTGTGAAAAGTTGGTTCCCTGCGGTCATTGCAGCCTGGAACAGCAGGCCATAGAGTGTGTACTGCTCTTTGTCATTGTGTGATATGTAGTAAGACATGCACAGTGCTGTGGAATGGAATTTCCCCTTTGGGACAATAACGTCTAAAGTCAAAGTCATACAATGTTTCTTCACGCTCTGTTCCTACGAATGTCACCTGGTATTATTTGTGAGTAACCCAAACCCGCCAATATATACTCCATCCTTCCAGGAAGCGTATCTACAACATTTCTTTCCACTATTTGCATTTGTTGTTGAAATGTATTTGTTGTTTCAGATAAAAACATCGCTAGATTTGAGCTGATAATATTTTCTGGAGGCGGACAAACATCTCCGATAAGCATCAACATCCTACTTACATGCAAATGTTTGACTTTTGGAGAATCTCAAGGCTGATAAGCTTTTGCATCACTGCACCACGCTGACTCCTTGTTCTCTAAAAATGGTCTCTTTGCCTCATTAATGTCATTCATGTCAACCTGCATTTCTCTGTGACTCCTGAGATCTACCCTGTCTAAGAAACAGAATCACGTTTAGTGTGAACGCAGTCGTAGATCACTTTGTTTATTACTAACCACAGCAGACTAGGAACACCCAACAAGACCTGAGTTATTGGAGATGCTCCAACCTAGTCGCCATCGCTTATGCTTGAACATTTATTCCTACTTCCAAAACACCAACTTCAAGACAAAATGTTTAGGTGCTGCCTAATATCAAATCACCCACACTGAAAAAATATTTTTCTTTGAAAATAAGTAAAAAATAATGAATACAAGTTGTTTTTAGCTTGTAATATGTTTTTAAAACGTATAGAAGAAGTGAAAATTTGCTAGGTAAGATTTTTTTAAATAAGATGTGATATTCATATAAAGGACATCTTGAAAGGAGCTGGTAAATCTAATTTCTAACTATATTTTACTAATATTAGGAAATTACATGTCTCTGAATTAGCCAGTAATACTTAAATTTCGGTTTATTCTCCCTCCTTTTTTTTAAATAATTTTTTCTACATTTCTTTCTTTTGTATTGTTATTTCTGTTTTTTTTTTTCATAAACTTCCCCCGTCAGGATTTACAAAGTTTCTATCTATTTAGTAGTGACACTATTCTTGATTTAAGACGGTAATATTCAACTCTTTTAAGATAGAAATGTCTTTTTAGGTTAGCTGCAAATACTCAATTTTTGTTTGAGATATTTTCAAGATTCTTTGACCTAACAAGATGTTCAACCACATGGAAACATTCCCTAAGTCTCAGTAAAATGTTATTTGTTCAGTGATTGTGTAGAAATTAGACATATACTCTTGTAAAAATTTTGAGTTCTTGCAGTACGCTAACAGGTGCCTAACAGCAACATAATGTTATCATTCTAACTTCGCTTGTTATGGTTATAATGTTATGGCTTATCAGGGTATGGTATATAGTGTGCATATACTTACATTGTGCTCATATTATTCCTGTGTTATCTTCTAGCATGCAGCAGATGTGACTTCTATATCCTTGTATATGAGAATTCTATAAATTAATCCCAGTTTCTCCATTGTTTCCAGTAGTGACATAATTTTGGTTTAAATCAGGTTTAATAAGCATCTTATTACAATTAATATTATCAAGGAATCGTTTCCTCCTTCTGATCGTGTGAGGTTGCATACTGTTTATGGCTACTGGTTGTGAGAAATGTCTTAATTTTGATTATGACTCACTTCTGCCATCTTTTGTTCCGTTCAGTCTTTCAGTCCGGGACACATCAGTCATATCTGAAAAAGGGAGTTCAGAATTGTCTTTATTTCTGAATTCAATTTAACTTTTTCCCCACAGCAGGGAAATCAAAAAGAAATCACCCTCCTGCATGTCTCCGTTTCATGTTTTTATTTTTTTATAAAAGCTTTGATTTATTTCACGTCAATATCCTCAAACAAAGGGAGGCCACTCCATTCGTTTGGAGACTGATCGATACGCCAGAGCTAGCGAGTTTGCGAGCGGGCGCTGCTTGCCACTTCTGTTGAGGAGAGAAATGTCTCACCGACAGGAGAATACAAATTTTTTTAAGATGAGCAACCTTTTGCATCGACTGTGAATATGGCAGCCTCTCAATATCCGTGTTCACATATGGAGTCATTCCATTGTGCCTTGTGGGAACTGGCTAAATGCAGAGCTTATTACCATAAAATTAGGTCACACAGGTTTTCGTAACTTCTGCTTTTTTTGATGTTCACTGCCACATTTTGGGACCACAACTTGCCCTGAAATTTCCCTTGTGGGTCCGTTTAATCTTTAAACGACTAGACTGATTGCTGACAAGCCCAGATGCTGTCGAAAGTCCGGGACCTTCTACCAAACGGCAGCATTCCTGGCATTAGTGCTGACACACTGTGCTGAAACACGGATAATGGCTTTTTCTTATGTTTAGTAAAAGGAATCTAGGAGGAAGTTATTAGATTCAGGGCTAATTTAGGATTCCAGGCAATTCAAGGTTTATCTCGCCGGTGCAGCATCTGAGATGTCAGTGGATGTAAAAATCTCCTTGTGCTGTCGGGGGTCTATCATGACAGCTTTTATGTCTGTTTGTCAGGGTTAAGCATTCATGCCCAACCTTTTCTTTTTCACCGTGTAAAAATAAAAACAGCATATTCATGTTCTATTCAGCGCTTTTCACCCAGAGCGTTTTCTGTTCAAGCAACGTGTGCAGAGACCCATTTAATAATCTCAGCACTGCTTCTGCTGAGAGCCTTAGAATATTTCAAAAAACATATACTCATTATACTCAATTATTCTTCTTTTTTAAGAAAGTTTACTCAGAAAAATGATCATGAACTAATTGTTTCTCCACAGTCACTCTTTAGTTTGAGCGTTGAAAAATCTATTCAACCCACTTGCACATTTTTTCTGTCACCAGAAATGCTTTTAAAAAAAAAACATTTATAAAAAATTAGGCTTGAATGGATTGGAGGTGCTATGAAACCACAATTTGAAAATGTATATAGACGTCTGCTCTGGAGAAGAAGTCATCAGAGTAAAACAGTGTGTTTTTATCTGACTGTTTTTATCCTTAAAACTACCTAACGCTCTCCCTTTCAAAAAAAAAAAATAAAAAAAAAATAGCTATAGGGTGTTTTTAGTTTGTAATAATAAAAAAAAACTGCCAATAGAGGCTAAAATGTGCTTGGTAAGATTTCTGAAAATACGATGCTATAATTACATTGAGGATATCGAAGCCATCAAGGTTGTGTGTCACACCAACACCAAACCCTTCAAGATAAAATTTCACAACAACATTCAAGCCGTCAAGATCTTATGTCACACAGACATCAAAAACATCAAGTTTTTACATAACGTCATCAAAGCCATCAAGGTAACATTTCATAACAACATTAAAGCGATCAAGGTCGTATGTCACACCAACATCAAAGCCATCTAGGCTGGAAATTGTTTCATACATCAAAGCCATTAATTACCCAAGTAAGAAAATACATTAAATACATCAAGTTTACATGTCTCAACAACATCAAAGCCATCAAGGTTGTATGTTGCAAAGACATCAAAGTTATTAAATACATCAAGTTATCACAAAATACGTAAAAGTCATCTCGTCAAATCGCCATTGTTATCCATTAAAGACGTCATCGTGGGTGCCATTCAGCCATGTTGTAGAAAGAAGACACCACAAAATTATTATCTCACCAAGTTTCCACAAGCACAAACTGAAACTAGTTTGTGCTTGTGAAAACTAGGGGTATATAGATTTATCAATCTATATACCCCCTTGTTAACTAAAACTTGTGAGTGTGTTGACACCAAAGATAATATTAAAATGTTTTGACCAGAAAACCCAGATACCATTTCAGTATCACTTTTGCTAACTGTAAAAATACAGCACAGCTTTGCGGCACTTGTTTATGGATGAGCCCAATCTGTCAAAGTCTGAATGAGTCATGTAGAATATTCAAGCAATAAACAGATTGAGATCAAAATATTTGCTTCCCATTATGTCGAAACTCTAGAGATAACATCTCTCTCTCTCTCTCTCTCTCTCTCTCTCTCTCTCTCTCTCTCTCTCTCTCTTCTCTCTCTCTCTCTCTCTCTCGATATGGATATATATATATATATATATATATATACATATACATTCCTATCTCATCTGCTCTGTGTGTTTTCCCCCAGTGGAAATGAAGAATCTCTCCGACGGAAAAACAGTACCACCACGGAGCAGTTTGGCATCATTACATGACGTGGCAGCCTGTGGTTGCATCAAAACTGTTATCTTCCCGCCGGTGCATTCATACAGAACATCTGGCAGAATCAATCTCTCCTTGTGGCTCACCACCTCTCTTAATGACAGAAATGAAGCGACTTGAAAGGTAGAAAAGCAAAAGAAAATGTGATACCCCTAAAAAATCTGAGTGATTGGAATCTTAGCAGAGTCTTATCACCTTCACAGAATATGGGGAGATTAGTATGGATGGGCTGAAGTAGGAGAAAGATAGCCGAAATGTGTATTTACCCATTAGAGGCATTGATCAGGGTAAACACACTCAGAGAGACGTCCCTGGTGGAAGGAATCAATGGGGATCAATCAGACCAAACAGGCCGCAGCTAGTAAATATCAGGGGTCGACTCCCCTGACCAGAATAATCAGCAAATTCAATTAAATCCAAAATAGAGAAGTGACGTCAGAAGATTACACAATATTAACCATAACATACGACATAATATACGACATCACCTGTCGTATATTGTGTAGGTCTCGTCTAAAACAGTGCTGATCCATCAAAAGCATGGATCAAAGCAGTAAAGTATATATTTTTTGTCATTTAGTTACATTTTATGTAATGCCATTGTAAAGAGCTTTACAGTATATATGTTTTTTCTCGAGTACTTGCTCACAGAACAATTTGTTGGGTCTCGTAAGATAAGCATTTAGAGTGTTTGGTGTGGACCTGCTCTTACTGGAAAGCACCTTGAGACAACAGTTGTTGTGAATTGGCGCTATATAAATAAAGATTGATTGATTGATGATCTTGTTGTCAACCCAAGGTGTACCGTAAGAGTCACCATGTTTAATTCATAACTCAGATGCAGAAATGTGCAATTTACAAGATAAACTGGAGTAACGTAGGCTGTCTTCTGGCCATAAATCCAAAAAATACCCAGTAATAACTTCTCCTGAGTGTTGTATTTTCTGCGTAACGCTAATATCTGGCACCAAGACAGGTTCTTCTAAAAGCTGATTACACCGGAAGTGCCGTGTTACGCATCCCAGCAGCAGCTAGACGCTATGCTCCAAATACGCGCCCGGTCTATTTTTGATGGAAGACGTGTTAATACAAACAGAGCAGATTGAATCAGACCGGAAATCAAACAAAGAAACAACACAGAGCACCGGTCAGTTTTTTAATACATTTGACTGGGGGCTTTCAAAATAAATAAACGATACCCCGGATCATAAAACATCAAGTTACAGGATACCGATCTTACTGATCTGATCGTGGTCTGCAGCAACAGACAACCTTCACCTGAATGGTTTCCCAGTAAAACATTGTCCAAGGCATCTATTACTCTGCGGTCCAGTTCTGATGCTGATGAGGCTATTCTAAGAATGTGGTCACAAAAAAATACATATTAAATTTAAATTTAAATAATAATTAAAAAAAGTTAAAAAAAAAATCATAATGATAATAATAATAATAACAATAATAATAATTAATAAAATAAGATGAATAGAAAGATAGAATAAAATAAAAGCATTAAAACATTATATGCAATAATGATATACAATAATGATATTTGCACGGTCACTCAGACCAGTGTGCAGGACACAATAAAATAGCAACAACAATGAGAAACCGATCAAATTAAAAAACTGAATCTAATAAAATAAAAGTAGACTCAGAAGTTAAATCTTTTTAAAAAGACATCAAGCTTTTTGCCTGGTGCCAGGCAACACAAGAACTCCAGGAAACTCATACATTTATTATGAAAGACCTTACGACACCCTACGACTCTAACTGGTCCCCTACTGAGGAAGGAAAATGTTTTTAAGTTTTTTGTTGTTGTATCATGTAAGTCTTTGTTTTTTTGAAGCAGAATTTGCTAAAACAAACATTTGAGTATTTTAATGAATCACAACTTCATGCTTGGCTTTTTCTTCATCAGACCCCGACAAATAGTTTTATCTTGACCTTGCACAATTGCATCCAGGCCACGAAAGGTTCAGGAAATTTCATTACGTGAATGAAATCAGGAAACACACAGTGGTCGGGGCGTAATTCATTAATAATAAACATAATGCTGCTCTGCTTTGAATGGGGCTATTAGCGACGGATGGTCTGCATCTGGGTTTCAGAGTTAACAGGATTTCATTGTTGCACTTTCCATATTGCTGTTGATTAAAAATGCCTCCAGCAGATATTGTGTGATTACCCAGCTGCTGCCTGACGCCAGAATACAATAAGCATGATGGCAGAGAGTGGTCAGAAGGTTCTTTTGTACAGGTCAAAAAACTCAAGCGTGATCACGAAGTTTGAATGAGACAGAATTGACATTAAGGATGTAGAAAAAGCTTAAAATATCAGTTTTTCTAGCCTCTCAAAGTACAAGTCAGCATTCGCACAAACATTGGAACAGTAACAACTCATGCCATCTGTCATTGACACACCAGTGGAAAAGCCATTGGGAGCAACTCGGGGTTCTTGCTTCAGGATACTTTTACATGTAGAAGGGAGGGGATGCGATCAAACTGCTGACCTTGAGATTGTTGGACCGTCTGCTCTACCTCCTGAGCCACGGCTGCCGCATTAAAATGTTAAGTTACACTGACTTTTAAATCCTTGTCATAGGTTAAACAGCCTCCCAAGTCATAGGCACAGTTCCTATTCTTATTTTCTTCTTCCCTCTGATTTATTGGATTTACATCTCTGATCTTCTGCTGTGTACTGAAGCACCAAAACCTCTTAGATCGACTGGATCAGGTCCTGCTCCAGAGTCAGAACGAAACATGGAGAAGCAGCTTTTAGTTTTTTGGCACCAAATATTTGCAACAAGCTCCCAGAAAACTGGAGGACCTCTCAAAACTGTCAGTGCTTTAAAATCAATCTTAAAACTTTCTTTTTTGCTGCTGCCTTTTATTACATTTTGTGATGTCGCTGATCATTTCCTAATTTTATTTTATATCCCCATACACATTGGGGTGAGGAAAAACTTTATTGATTTTGGGGAAAGGTCAGTAAACCCATGTTTTTCAGGTTGATTTATCTTTTCCCACATGTTCACCAATTCACCTATTATTTTTGGACCTAGGTGGAAGCCTACACAGAAACCACTTTATCGCTCATCATAAAATCATGCTTGCATCAGTCATTTTCTTTTCTCTCTCTCCCATCAGTAAATACCTTTAAAGCAAACTAGTGTTGAGTGGAAAAGTTACTAAATGTCAGTCCTTTGGTAAACTTTAGTTGGAAAACAATATGAAACTGTTTTATAAACCTCCATGTGTGATATCTGTGACTGCTTTTTAATAATAATAATAATAATTTAAAAATATCTGTCTTTAATTTTAGATTTAAAAGAAAATAGTTGAATAAATATCCCTATTATGATGATTATAATTACATCTGTAACTATAATATTTCACTTCTAATGACAAAAAAACTATTTTTTTTGTCATTTATTTTGTTATATTTCGTTGTTAGAGTATCTATAAGAACAATTATAACCCAATAATTTGGTAACGACCAAATTAGGCACTGTGCCTAATAAAAATTTTTTGATTAAAACATAAAGTGTGAATTAAAACATCAGTTTACCAAATTGTAAAGTTCGAAGTGGTGTCTTCTGTGAGACTCACACGGATTCTGTTCAGACAAACCCTTATTTAATGTGAGGAAAGCCGATTCAGTGCAGGCAGGGAAGGGAAAACATATGAAAGCTTGAACACCCACAATGAAAAGCATTGTTCCATTGTTTTAAGAGCTGATAAAAAAAAAATGTCTCCACAACGATCATGATAGCACTGAATCATCCAAGTGTGTGAGAGAAGTGCCCTTTAAAATATTATTTGATGGCCTTTTTTCATCATAAGTCAGCAGGAAGTGAGGAGACAGGAGTGATATGCGTGAGAGAGAGAGATGAAGAGAGGCGGTCCAACAAAGGGAGAGCGATTCAAGGCAAACCGCAGATTCCACTTTAATGTCTTTGGTTTCATCTCATTTCCTCAGCAGCATGAGTTCACTACACGATCTCCACCAGGGAGGTGATAGTTTAACTTTTGTTTGATTGTATCTTTGCTTATCTGCAATATTACGTAAAAACGTAAAAATGGAATTGTATGAAATTTTACCCGGGGATTGATTTTCACATATCCCTTTATTACATTTTTGCAACGTCATGTCATGACGTTGTGACGAGACATTGGAGCAGTGGGATACGAGGATCGTACTGATCTTAACCTTCCAGTCCATCCTGATGTTTGTCTCCATAGGCCAGATTTACTTGATTACCTAAGTAATCAGGGCACTTTTCTGAGTTTTAAAAACCTGAAATCCTTAATTTATTGCATGAATTTTTTCTGCAACTATCTCCACTTTGGGTACTGTTTTGCCTTAGATTAGCTCTCTGATTGCTTTCTAGGTCAGTGTTTTTCCACCAATCTATTTAAACTGATCAGCAGTGACATTATAAACACTGTCAGTTGAAGTCAGAATAATATTAATTATCTTGCTGCAATGGCACCTCTCAGTGGTTCAGATGTATTAGGCAGGAAATTAACATATTTTCCTGAAGTTGATAACGGAAGCAGGAAAAAGAGCTTGAGTTTGAGGATCAGGGTGGTCTAACACTGTGATGGCTCGATGACTGGGTCAGAGCTTCTCAAAAAACTGCTGGGCTTGTTAGGAGTTCCCGCTCTGCATTGGTTGGAACCTACTGAAAGTGGTCGAAGGAAGGATAACCGGTGAACCGGCAAAAGGGTCTTGGGTGCCCCAGGCTATTCAATTTGGGAGCCTTCCTGCAGACTTAGTATAGAACAAGTTAAAGATCCCCTCCACTCAAAATTTAGTTTTTCTTCACATTTATGCAGTTCAATCTCAGAGAATCCAACACTAGGATGTGTGAGACGAGTCTGACACGATCAGGCTGTTTCTACAGTCTTTGCTGAGAGTATAAATGTTCTCTTTTCTCGTGTTTGGAACCAGAAATCCACGGCACTACGCAAAAGTTGCGAGAAATGAAGAACGGAAAAAACTGAGTTGTTTTCCTAAAATCTAATTACATTTCCGTTTTCAATTTGCACGTCTTGAGCGTCATAGAGTTGCTGGAGAGATGTGAACGTTTGTGTTCATCTGCTTTGGTGAGAGAAAGAAAAAAGCACATATATGATGGGTAACGTTGGCAAAATGTAGATGACTTACTGAAAAGCTGCTTAAGCATTGCATGATAATGATAAAGCTTGATAAAGTTTTGAAACAGTTCCTAATATTCAAATGGTGAAATAGTACAGGACCTCCAACCTGAGCTGCTGAACCAAAAAATACATTAAATGATAATTCAATTTAATAAGGTGAAAAGCGTATCGAATCACTTACTAACCATCATAAAAAAAAAAAAATCACCCGCCTGGATTTAATAGCTTATAGTGTCACATTCACACATCACAGAAACAAGTGCAACCAAACACTTCTGGAGAAAACTAGAGCTTCGATTGAACAACTGATGATCTGACATTCCTCTTCAAATATTCCTGGTAGAGAGCAAAGCGTCCCAACAACATCACAATGCCACCTCCATGTTTGACCTTAGCGCCGATGTTCTTCTAGTGGATGTTTGGCTACCACCATGGGACCCCTCTCTTCAAACAGCACACAATCCAGGCATAAGTCCAGAGAAGATTCTCCCAGAACCTCTGACGGTCATCAAGGTGTGTTGTGGCAAAATTCAGCAGTGGC
This sequence comes from Lophius americanus, assembly GCA_037951165.1. Taxonomy (NCBI): domain Eukaryota; kingdom Metazoa; phylum Chordata; class Actinopteri; order Lophiiformes; family Lophiidae; genus Lophius; species Lophius americanus. The sequence continues at coordinate 1,321,332 of JBBDHG010000081.1, forward strand.
TTGCTGCTCTTCTGTGTTTTGCAGGAGCAATTTTCCCCAGAGTTATAGGACTAGAGGATCTATGAACTCTGACTTTTATTGCAAAGAGAGAGGCTTGCAGTTCGTTTGATATTTTCTTTTCTAACTTCCTGAATCAGTCTTCACTGCTTTTGGAGGAATTCTAGGAATAGCTTTTTTTCACCTCTTAAAACCCACCTCTCTAAAAAAAAAAAAAAGCACTCAGTAAAAATTTCTTTTTTTTTACAAATGTTTTCCACATTTTTTTTAATATCATGGTGAAAGGGTTCATTCCATATTACTTCAATTTTGGGATGTTTCAAAATATCTAGTTTTACTTTCCCTCTCTTAACATAAGTTTGGGCCTTTTCAAAAGACAGAAATGCTTTACAGTGCATTACATGAAACGTTTACAAATAAAGAATATTACTCAGTGTACCTGATTGTGGAGCACGGTTGCAAAAGTCACAAAAAATAAAATGTCATAAACGAATGGAAATTGCTCACGAATAAACGCAGTAGTTGTCCGACTTTTGTTGAAAAATTGTGGCAATAATACTATTACTACTATTTCTTCTACTATTCACACTTCAAGTCACATAAATGACATCAACGTCATCAAGCTACGTAACACAAAGACATCTAACTTTGTTTTGCAATCGGTCCAGGTTCATACAGGGAAACTGTTCAGGTAAAAAAAGATTGACCATCAGGCAAAAATTCAAATTTCTGGAGAAAAGTTATTCTTTTTATTATTGGAGGAATTTTGGAGGGTTCGCTGCTATTGAAAGAATCTTCATTAGATGCGTGTCACTTTGGGTCGGTGGAGTCCCAGAACCTTAAATATAGCTTTGGAACCCTTACCAGACAAATGGATTTCAATCACCTTATTGTATTTCTTTTGGCATAGTGTGCTACTGGTGAGACATGGGAGCCAACTTCCTGCTTCTGAAGATGGTCTACTGAAGTGATGATTTGGTTGAACAGGGCTGGTAGTGAACAGGTCTGGGTCTCTCTAGTCCAAGTGGAACCAGTAAATGATGCAGTTTGGTAGTACTTTAGATTTAAGGGGGGTGAACTCCATTTTCATAGCACTATCGTTTTGGTAATGTTTTGACAAAATGTTATTCTTTGCTTGGATAATAGATGCTGTAGCTGAATTTATTCAATAAAGCAGGTGTCCTTTATGTTCTGTGGATAAGAAATACATAAAATCCTTTTATTTTTGGTTGACATTATTGTAGTAAAGAAGTAAAAACCTGCTAAAAGGCATCTACCCTACTGATTGATTGACATGTTATCTCAAGGATGCGCAGGGAGAAGTATTGCAGCTTTTGATCTGACACCTTGGTTTCATCATGGTTGCCAGATGGAATAAAAAGTGTTTTCTTCAACAGAGCATTTAGAGATACAAGAAAATACTTTTTTATGTTTTATATTTTTCAAGGGCTCAATGAATTCTACTATCGTCTGATCAAAGCAACCAACTGCAAAAGCTCTCAGGCCAAGACAAGATCTTTCTCACAGTGCCACATTTGTAGCATTTCCATTTAAAAAACGAGGACGAGAAGTTCTACCTTGAGCAAAGAAGAGCACCAGCAGTGAAAGGGGGAAGGACCAAACATCATATGAACAAGGATATACATTTTTGAGCATGTTAGCTAACAAGGAGTCCAAATTACTATCAAAGTTGTTAAATCTCCTGTCTTACCCTCAGAACTTCACTTTAGGTTAGTGTTTTCACGACGACAACGGGAAAAATCTTAATGTGAAACCACAATTAACAACAGACGTTGACAGATAAATACCGTTTATTATGGATTATTGTAAGTTTCTACAGCATAGGATAAATTACTGTAATCATCAAAAGTAAGATAATCTGGGGACATTTCTGTCAATCATCTTCTATTATCAGGTTTTATTCATAACTGTAATTTCCTAAAGTGATACCTCATTCTAATTGTCTAAAGTATATCATCTGTTATTTTTATATTCTAAAATATGTGATAATTTACTGTAATTATTGACAGTATATTTTGATCACTGTGATTTTAAACATTTCTTAAAAATCATAAAAATATTTTTTTACATTATGTTTTAGTACACAGTATTTATCAACTTCACATTATGACTTATTTTGATTACATCATTTAATATTTTACTTTTTTTCAGAATATATTTTCTGTTACAGTGACTTTACAACAAAGCATTTAAATTTACTGTATTTTGCTGCAATATACAATTCTCCAAAGTTTATGATTTATTGTAATTATCGACAGTATATATTTGATTACTGTGATTTTAAACATTCTCCAAACATTTCATACCTTTACTTTTCTACAGAATATATTATATGTTACTTTGACTTTACTACAGCGTGTTATGATTTACTGTAATTTGCTACAATAAATTATTCTCCAAAGTATATCATTTACTGTAATTATCTATAGTACAGGATAAATTACTGTTATCATGTACTAGCATGCTGCTAATTTGATTGTCCACAGTATGTGATCATTACATGATTTTCACAGATTTTCACATTTTGATAAGTGTAATGTTTTCAGTTAAGATCCAGTTTTCCAGCAATGAATGAAGGACTTTCATTTCGTCTGCATGAACACAATACACAACCTTGAATTCCACTGTTTGTTTTTACAGTGCAGATTTCAGATCCAGTGAAAATCAACACCCTTTGGTGAAGCGACGCTTCAAAAGTCAGTCACCCTGAGACTGAGTTCCTCTTTCCCTCTGCGGCCTGATGGCCACCTGCTGCCTCATCAACCAACAAATTAAACACAAACCTAACAGAAAGGTGAGCCCCGCTGCATCACCCCGTTTGAATTCACTCAGGAAGAGGTCACCTATCAACCACGTGTGAAACACAAACATCAACAGGAAAATCCTGTAAACTATAAGATCAGATTTTTCATCTTAGAAACTCTTCTCAACGTTGAGTTTCACAAATACATAATTCAAACTCCAAAATCAGCTTTATTGATCACAGATAACTTTTTTCTCTGCAAGAAAGTCCTGAGTCCCTTTGAAATGCATATGTTGCATGAAGACCCAGGATGCATTTCTGTACTTCTAGATCTGCAACTGCAACCTCTGCAGTATCTCCACACCGAGACGTCATTGTGCACAAGGAGGCAAACATGGATCTTCTCATTATGCTCCTGCTTGGTAAAGCAGCGCCAACTTTCCTTTAAAGTCCCAAGGAGTCTTTGAGTGAGTTCACATGATTCCTCTCCGTGATTGAGAGGAATTTTTTCTGCCAGTGAAAAAATGTTCCAACCGTTCAGTTTGGAATGTAAGATCACAGTCTTTCTTGTTTCCTTCAACAAGCTACTATTGAATAAAATAATGCACCCAGGATGCATCTCACTCTTTTTGTTCTGTATGATAAAAAACGTTAAACCCAACTGTATCATATACAATACCTCCACACTGATGACTCCATCTGCAACGAGATACAAACATGCATCAGAAAAAAATATATAACAAAATAATTTTTGTGATTCATCGTATAATTCTGATTAGTATAGACCCAGATTCTATTCATCAGTGGCTAAAGGTGGATTACCCTGCAAAATGGGGAAATTTGTTCATTCATTCAATCATTCATGCATTCATTCATTTGATTTGCCTTTTACACATTTTATATACACATAGAAGTCATTTGGAAGTCAAAAAATTGCTTGCTAAAATTCTTCTTCATGAATTTCACCAAATTAGAGAAAACTTTTAAATATTTCTGGAACAGATTAACTTTTGGAATGTATCTAAACTAGGATTTAGTGGGCAATATTTTTTATTCAAATCATTCCTATCTTCAGTAAAAAAAAACAAAAAAAACAAAAAAACAAGTACCTAATGGAAGTCTTCTCCTAAATCTCCGGTCAAACAAATGCCAAGTGGTTTGGAAGCTTCATCACGATCATGTCTACATTCTGAAATGAGCGTATTATGGCCTTTACAACAAACATCAGCAATCAACAGAGTCAGATACGTCACGAAGAAAAATATCAGCGTTGGACAATCTTGTGTCACACAAAAGGTAACTACGCAATTTGTTGTGTCTCTGCAACTCCATATCAAAGACCAGAAACTCTCCGTACAACGTATGAATAGTGTGGGTGTGTCCACTGGTAAATGATGAGATTTGTATTGGAAAATGCTCTTTTTCTCTATATCTGATCAAAAAACATGTGCATAAATAGTAGATCCACACTGAAGCCTCAGTCTGCAACAGGATGTATCAGTGCGTCCTAAAACTCGTTCCAGATCCACCTAGAGTCTAGTGCTAGAACTCACTCACATCCCCGCCACGGGTGAGTGGGTGAATATGGTAGAGTGTGTGTGTGGGTGTGTAGATATACGGACTTAGATGGGAACATTAAACTTTATTGCATTCCAATGACCAACGCTTCACCAGTTTGTAATGCCAGGATCACTACAGACTTTCAATTGGGGGCTGCATCATTAAGCTAGCATAGAAAAAAGAATGCCGACCCAGGATGCTTCAAACATATGCAATGCAACTTTGATACATACAATATATAATCACTGAACAGGATGAAGACATGTACCGTAAAACTTGTTAGTATTCCTCTGCTTTATCTAACAACATCATTTCTCCTTCGAGATCCACCTAGGGTCCAGTGCTTGAGCTCTCACAAATCCTCTCCATGATTGGATGAAGGTGAAGTAGCCTGCAGAATGGGTGGATGGTGTGTGTGCAATGGGCATGGAGGGATAAGAGACTTCCATGGGAACACTAAACTTTTATTGCATGCCAATAATCGACGCTCCGATGGTTTGCAATGCTAAGATCAGCACTGACTTCCTTTTTCGGGCTGCTTCACTAAGCTACCATAGCAACAGTTTCAGCATAACATCTCCCCTCCAAACATCATCTACTCACAAGAAAAAAAAAAAAAAAGCCTGAATTATGCAGTGAGTTAGGAAGCAAATCAGCCACAAGACTTTAAAAGATGCATGCAGCCGACACGCATTTCACACAAACTCTGAATCTCATGAAGCCGCGCTTTTTTCTCTCGCTTTCGCCTTACCTGGGCAGCTCCAGTTCCAGATGGCTGGATTATAGATGACTGATATCTCAGATTGTGGATGCTGTGCTGGAGTGCATACAGCAGCGCGCAGCGGCGTTGGGAGGGAGGAAGAGGAGCGGGAAAAGGAGGAGAGGAGGGCGGGGAGAGAGAGAGAAAGAGGAGGGAGGAGGAGGTAGATGAAGGCGCAAATGCTGAATTATGGATGTGAACGGGGAGAGAGAGGGATTCCTCTGCCGCCCTCACTCCCCAGAGCGTGAATCCTCTTCTGCGTGGATCAAATGGCACAGTCCACTAAAGGGCTGGGTCGTGGCAATGAACAGAGGGTATCTGCCGAGGCTGGGATAGGATGTGGCGGGCGGGAGGCGGGCTGGTGAGTTATGCTATATGAGAGGCAGCACAGCTCATGAGAGGTGCAGATAGTATGAGAAGCCATTCCACAGTTTAAAGACCCAGCACACAATTCTCTGTCTGCCTCTCTTCCTCCTTTTACACACTCCTGCTCACGTAGGATCAATCTAAGTGGGTCTAATCAGTTTAAACTCTAGCTGCAGTGGTTTGACCAGGTGATCAATAGCTCAGGCTCTTTATGGCAACTTCCTAGCTATCTCAAACCCCTCCTCTCTGACCTGTCATTTACCTCACATCCACCTCCTTTAACTCAGTTTGATAACAGTAAAAATTTAAAATTCTATTTTCTCGCCAAGGATGATCATTGGTTTGTATGTCTGGTTTTTTTTGTTTGGTAGCCAAATTACAGAAAAACTAATGGACATATTTGGAAGAATTTTTTTCCAGATGTAGGTTGTGACATATGCTACAGATGAGGACCTCATGACATAGCGTAATGATAACATGTTTTTAATCATCGTAAGACAAGGCTCTCTAGAAGGTTGTTTGATATACTTCATTAATTGATGGACGGATTTGCAATCATGTCCATCTTGTGTTTGCCTTTTCCTGTTCTGGGTCCAAACCCTTCAGGGAATAGGAGAGATATTAGTTTTTTTCCTCCAGGGCCGAAATCTTTTGCCTCGGGACCAACCTCTCTTACACTTCACACTTAGCACCAGTAAAAAAAAACACCCACTACTCCACATGGTCCTGAGATGCTGCTGCTTTTATTCGGACAGCTGTGTTCTACGGAACTCATAAAAATAACTTTTTCTCAACAAAACTCAAAGCAACTGCCTCCAGCTACCTTCACCAACACACTCTTGTGCTCCTTCGACTCACTCGTCCCCCCCTTTCCCTGAGTTGACCACTAACTCACTCAAACACGCACACACAGACGCTCTTAAAGGGGCCACAAACTCCTGTAGCATTTGAATACTGATGTGCCTTAGAGGTTTGTGCTCATCGATTGCGATTTCTGATTACTTATTAACATAAACATTGTTTCAAAAATATATACACTTATATCTCTGCCGTCTTCTTTTTGTTTAAAGAACGTTAACTACTGCTACTATTACTGTTCATTTAAATGTACATACTTTAACTGTAATTTAGACAGAATTATAGTCGGTAAAGACTTGCTCATGGTATTGCGGTTCATTTTTCAATTTGCATTATACAACAATTCTATGTTGTAAAATTATTATATTTTTGAAGTTAAATTCTGTGTTTTTCGTTCTGACCATACAAAAATTGCATTATTCAATGATTTAGGATAATTCTCTGGGCTATTTTTAAACAGCACAATGGTTTATGAATTTCAGGATGCTTTTGCTATTGATATGGCAAAGCCATGGAAGAATTAAAAGGGGGTGAAAAAAAAGGGTTTTTTGAAATAGCAATGGAAAATAGCAAAACGCCAAAAAATTCAGAAAAGGTGTATCACTTTAAAAAGCTCAGACTTATCAATATATAGATCAAATAACAAATAGAAATATCAATGTTGTTCATTGGTTGTTGTTGTTGTTGAATGAAAATATATCTCTAAATACAGTAATTTACCTTCATTTTATATAAAGTCGTTGTAATTTTAATTATAAGGTGCTATATACATTGGGAAAATAAAACATGACTAGGAAAATGCCAGATTTTTTTCTGTTTCCATGGTTACAAGTTAACTCATTCTGCCGGTTATTTTTGTGCATTACTCTAAAACCGCTGAATACTTTTTCATAAAACTTTCTACACAGAACAAACAAGTTATGAAGTGGGTCCTTTTGAGATTTATATACTTTATTTTTCTGTTTCCAAAGCCACAAGTTGAATATTTTGCACATTCTTTGTGTGGGATTTGTCTCCGATGAGATTCCTAGCAAAAGTCCCAGAATAGTTTCATATCTTTATATATAACTTTATGTAAACATCTCAAATCTATTGGGAAATTGCTCTCTGAAACTTTAGCGATTTTGATTAAACTTTCAGCAGTAACCTTAGCAGGAACAACTTACAGAACTTTTTTTTTCTGAGTTTCATGTTTGTTTTTACTGAACTCTTGACCGAGACACTAGCGAACATTGAAAAATAGGAACATTATTTGGATTTTATAAGGCTATTCTTGGTGGGCTTCCACCTTATATCCTTAACTACATACTTTTTTTTTTTTTAAAAGGATAGTTATTGAATTTACTCCTGCTACTTATTTCTCATGTCTGTCCCTAAAAACCACATTCACTTCAGGGGAAGGTCATTTAAGTTTGCTGCCCACTCTACATGGAATCAGTTACATTATGAGAAGAAGAAGAAAAACATTTAAAGTATTCTTAAAACACTTGAAAGGAGGCACATCTGATTCTACATGTTTGGACTGGACTCTCATAACTCTTACTCGATCTTGATATAAAATATGAATGATTCTTTATGACATTAATGTTTATTCGTAAGCTTGTATGTTTACTTTACTGCTTAAATGGATGGATTAAAAGGGCTTAATTAACAAAAAAAGAAAATTGGAAACCTTGCTCATTTACATTGAAAGTGATGACCTAAGCATTTTTTTGTGTGTGTAAATCCTTTTACTTGCTCGGTTTTCTTCCTCACCACCGATAAATTCTCACTTTTAATTTGCTAATGACTCGCTATGTTTACCAATAAGTCGTATAAACATTTTTAAACTGTAGTTGGATGTTATACGCAATATATGTTTTAAGTTGAGCATCACCTGAAATACGCACCCCCCACAAATAAAACTTAAAATAGAACCTAAAAAAAAAAATCATTTGCACAATGTTGGTGGCTGTAGACAGGTGAGACCTCAAACAATGATGTTTAAGTGTCAGTAACATCTTACCTGTCACTAAGCAATATTTCTATTCTTGTTTCATTTATTTATTTATTTTTATTAGATCAAATGGGCTTTAAAATGATTATATCACATAGTTACACCAATAAACAAAGCAATCATTGAATTTGCTCTGAAACTCTTTTATGGAAATACTACAAAGTTCATGTACTTTTGAACAGTTTTTGTGTGACAGGACCGGGAGGACGTTCCATTCGTCACAATTTGATAGACAACTGTCCCAAAAAATTGCCAAAAATTTGATTTTTTCTGGTAGATTCCAACAGAGTCTATTGGGGGGAACTATATTCACATACTATAAACTTTGGCTTTGACATAAACTAAAGTTTTGTGGGTTTTTTTCTTCTTTTTTGTTTTCCAAAAACTAGAATTGTTCAAAGTTAAATAAATAAATAAATGAATAAATAGAAAAAAATAGCTAGAAGCCCAATTGTGGGCCTTCGGGCGAGGACAGGTAAAGAATGGACTAAACATAGTCAGAAGCTGCAAGATGCTAAATGATCTCTTGAATTGAGTGGAACTATAGAAGCTTGGGAGATTCATCATGACCGGAGACATTTTTTAGATTAAATTTCACCTAAAATATTGATTAATGTAGCTTAAGATGGTAGATTAGCTCATTTACCGAGCAGTTTCAGATGCCCTCCTCCACAAAAATAATTTTGTAGTGACACTTCATTTGGTGTGTTGTTTTATCTCTAGTCCATCATGCTTTCTTCTGCTCTCCGCCATCTAAATGATAAACATCAGACCCTCAGCATCTCAGCGGTAAATTTCCAATCAAACCCTATTGAGCATCATCAAACTTCGCAGTTCAGAAAAACTAATTAGGCCACTTTTATTTCCCTTTTCCTCTACAAACATAACGTCCGTGACATTTGTCTTTTGGCTTCAATGGGAAATTAATTGGAACTCATTCCCAGGTGAAGTGACTCAGTAGTTGTTTGAGCATATTTATCGTCTCCAGCTCCATTTGGGATGTTGGAAACATGACATCTGAGCGAGAGCGCTGGTTTTTGCCAAAGACAAGGCAGAAATTTCTGGACGTTGACTTTAAATATCCCATCAGTAGTTGGGCTTGCAATGGATGCTTTTCTTCAATTGGATGAAATCATTCTGATTGTTAACTGTTTACATGTGATGTCATTAAACACAGTTTGATCTTTGTAGTAGTTAGTCTAAACAGCATGTGATATGCCCAAAAGTGACAGATATATGGATGTCTATTTTTATTTATATTGTTTTTGTTTGTGAATCTTCTGATCCAGCAAGTTAAAATATAAAACGGACTGTGTTATTTAGTATCCTCCTAGTCAATTGAAAGTGTTTTAAACCACAAGAAAACACCTTGAAAACACAAGTGTTTTAAACGACAACACTTGTGTTTGGTTTAAAACAATCACAAGTTTGTTGTGGCAGAATATATCTGCCTGTGCAGATATATTCACACATTCATATATCTGCACAGGCGAGACCCCAACTTGGGGTTCAGAAAGTTGCTCAAGGACACCTCAACATCTAGACAGCAGCGGCCAGGGATCGAACTGTCAATTACCAAGAAGTGGTAATTTTTTAGGACTTCTCGGTTCTTTATAATGTGGGACTTTACTGGCACTGCTCTCAGAATAGCAATCAGTGGACAAAGATCCCTAGCACCGAATGATGATTTTTTTTTTCAAATTTCAAGCCTTCTATGGAAACAAAACTTTTAGATGACATGTCCATCATCCTCAAAGTTGTGTTCGAGGCATCAATGGCCCCAGATGAAGTCAGAGTCAAAACTCCCATTCCCTTTCTGATGCTTGTCAAAATCATTTTGAACAGACGTGGCAGCTGTGCAGAATCATTTCAGCACTCACTAAAGTACGCTTTGGTCAAACCTGGCTGCCGGCTTATTTGTGTTTTTATTAACTCTTACTTTCCACCTCCTTGTCCAACTTGAAACGCAAAACTTAATTTGTCTCCTAGAAAAAGGAAATGCGTAAATCGTATATTTTTGATGCCTACGTTTACAATATAGCTTTTACACAATATCTTTTGCACTACTGTTGTATGTACAGTAAATTACAATAAAGATTCGATTTCACAATAAACTTTTGGCATTAACACATTTTAAAACAGGTCCAGATGTGAAGGTATTTGAAATAAATCGCTTTTGTTCAGCAGACAATTCAAACTTCCCACCCAAACCACAAGACAAAATGCATCTCCACCAGCTGACAAAACACGAAGTGTTTTTTTCCGGCTTGAAGCAGCTATCCTCTTCCCCTCCAACCGCTGTTGCATTACATTATCATACAGCTTCACCACCTCCATTGTGCTAAGTGTGAAAGCTATAATATAAAATGGAATAAAATGAACTGGTTGAAGCGGTCATTTCCTGCATTGATTGAGTGTCTCAACAAACTCAACAATGCATTATGGCAGTACATTGTGAGGGGTAAAAGCTCTCCGCCTTCCATCTCACAGCAATGCTCAGCTCTCTGGGACCACAATATTTTATCAGTGATGGACAAGTGATGGCTTTAGAGTGCAGTGCAAGGACACCGCAGCGATGGCTGCTTAGAAATGAGGATGGGGAGATAGATTTATTCCAGCCTTTAGTGGCCTCTCTTTTCTTAAGATTCAGTGTCTATCATCTATAACCAACGGATGGAAAAGTAAATGATGCAAGAAATAATAGATATCAGGATGTCCTATACATATATATATATATATATATATATATACGATGTCCTTATACATATTTTTCCTTTTTTTCATAATTGTCTATCTACCTCAGTTCTACAGGTGCACCGAGTGCAATATTCCTGGAAGATCACCGATTTCATAAAGTTGGACCGGCCGATATCAATTATGTCCAATTTTTTTTTTTCTTTAAAGTTTTAAAGCCAGAATTAGCAGTGCATTTTAAGCTCTCTTCTTTTGAAGGTATTACAGTGGAAGTAAGGCTGGAAGGCATTTTGTATTTAATGTAATGTAATGCTAAATCCTATTCCCGTTGTATTTCTTGTACCAGCTGTAAGACATTTCAAAGTTTAAATAAAACTTTCTCAGCCTTGTTCCGTCCATTGTCCATCCAAAGCCAACATAAAACACAAGTTGACTTTGGATGAGATTGTTCAGGGATTTCAGGACTCATGGTTGGCTCTGTGCTGTCACTAGCTTTAGCCAACGTTAGCTTCTATATAAGTGCTATGTTCCATGGGCTGATTCTTTTTGCACTGTCTGATTAAGTTCGTTGTGCTGAAACTTCTCGGGGTTGTTCATCCACAGCTTATTTTGTCCTTACTGGTGTTACAAATTGCGAGCTTTGTGTTTCCTTCATTCACGGTAGCCATGGTAGCTAATGTTTGGTGTGCGTTTACAGCGCATGCATCTAACCGGAATGGAATCAGTCTGAGTGAGGTCGCTCGGGCAGTTACCGATCACATCAAAGCTCTCCACCTACAAGGTTCAAAAAACTATTTTCTGTCACTGAGTAAATGAATGGCCCATTGAGTATAGTAAAAAGAACCGCAACAAAAAAACAAACAAACACGCACACTAAGTTCTTAACCTCACAGGACAAAGGACAAGCTATAAACATCAAACAAAGAGAATATTAAGTCCAAGTAGAAAATAATTAATAACTTCAAAATTGGAACAAAAAGTGGTTTTCTGGAGCATATATGGGCTAACAGGTACATTAGGATGGATAGCAGCTAACTAAGGAGGTGAGCAGAGGGACAGGTATGGTAGGGAGTTGAGGAAATGTACAGTGGTGGCCCGTCTTCTCTGTGTTGTACATCCCGATTAGTGAAGCCACCATCTTAGGGGTAGCCACTCAAAAGCTGGGAACGAGGACTGGAAAACTCGGGTTGAAATGAACATTGTATTTTTTTTTATCTATTAACTTTTTTTGCATAGAATTTAGATCAGCATCACATGTACAAAACTCAACGTTTCTTTTCTGTAATTCGCTGTGACAGGTAGGTGAGTGAGTTCGTCTGTAGTCGAAAAAAGAAGAGTGACACATTTTCCATTGAATACCTATAAACATAAACACTCGCCCAGTGTTCGTAATCCGATCCTGCAGAAAGCCGAGATTGACGCAAACTGTTCTATCTTTATCTCCATCAATATAATCAACTGTGAGGCCTCCTCTAGTGTGCATCGTTACATTGACGGCGCCGGGGAGCATCTGTCTTGCTCCGAACATACTATCGCCACTATGATTGAGTTTTACACCTGCGTTCTCATCCTTGCCTTGTCAAACCTATCCTCCGCTTCTCCGGTGCAACCCGCCACAGCTCCTACCTCCCTGTCAATGTCAGGCTCTCCGAGGAAGTCGCTCTGCCCAGCCATGCGTCTGTAATCATTCTAGCTGTTGCAGATCTGTTTGGTGCTCCTACGTCGGGCCATGCTGTAGGTGAGTGATCAGCCATTCTCTGGGATACACAAGTCTGCCGTTGATCAATTGCCCCATTAATCCGGCGGCAGAATGGATAATACACAGCTAGAAGGGATAGAGCGCAGCGACATGGGCACGTGTACTCACGTTGCAGCCCATGTAAAACAACCCCTGAGGTTGTTTGAGTAAAACACTCTCATGTTAATGATACCCTCTCCATCCATTTGCATAATGAGGTACCTATACTAGAAATGAATATTACCTTGGAATATAAGATGTAAATCGCCCACTCCGATGCACAAGAAGGGATGAAAATGTGTTTTGGCCCCACTTGTGATCTCCTTCTCCGCTAACGAGTAAGCTATGCAACATATCACTGGAAAAATAAAACGCACAAGCAGTATATTTGTACCATTCAAACTGATTATGTATTTCTATTTTTTTTTTTTTTGGAGTATGGACAAAAAAACAGGTTGTAAAATTACATTTCTGTCAGGAGAGACAATTGAGTGACGTTAAGATGATTGTTTATAACAGCAGATGATATTGACGAAATAGTCTGTGGAAATATTTTGGAGCTCAGACTCGTCAGGCAAAGATTAACTAATCAACCTTAACATTATAACTACATGCAGGTGAGGTCAGGATAACGTTAGTTATCTCTTTGCAAAGGTTTTTACAAAGAGGTTTGTTTGTTTTTATTAGGGATAGTCAGTGAATATTTGTACCCTGAACTCAGTGTGTTGGAAGCAGTGAAAAATATAAAATATAAATGACTTCAACAAGTGCTTAATTGTGATCGCAACTCAGGTAAAAAGACCTCCAGAACTGTTGGTCTTGTTGGGTGGAAATAATTTCAACTGGTGATCCAGCAACAGGGTCAGGGGCGCCTGAGGATCAATAACTGACTGGGCGGGTATCTCATTGTTTTTTATCACTTCTTATCAAAATAGAAACATTTTAAATAGGCTACATTATAAATGAGAAGATGCAATGAGTCGAAGTAAACAGCCACTCCTTGAAAGATTTTCTTATTTTCATATATTAGAGAAATTGTGCGTTCTAATTTAGGGCACACATCAGCACACATAAGTGGAACAATCTTTAGAGTTAACTGCCTTCGATTCAGACGAATAAAATGCATTTATAATGTGGTAAACAGACACTCAACATTAAAATAATGCACATTCAATACTTTATATGAGACAAAAAAAGTGGATTTTGGTATAAATAACAGACTCCTGATTCAATCCTGATTCTTTCAAATTCAATACTTTAATCATCTGAGCAATATTCAGTCAATATTCAATACTATCCATAAATAGGAAACACTTCTTGTTGAAGGTTTTGGTGGAAAACGAAACCTAAATGATATTAGGTAACTACTATATGGGGCAATTGAAGCCAAGACACTGGCAGTGATGGCTAATGACTCTGCAGCAGCATGATAATAGGTTAGCAATGAAGGTGTTTCACTTTGCTTTGGACAGCTTTCACCTTGTAGTAACTAATTAAACAGTTTCAGAGCAAGATAAAGGAACTTAACATGTCAGAAATCCATTAAATTTAAAAAGAGTTCCCTTTAACGTTTAAGTTTAAAAAAAAATAAAATTAAAACAGATTTATTGATTGAAGATGTAAGGATTTATAATGAGGGAAACAATGAACATAAAAGCATGATATAATTTCACAAATCACTGTCAACGGATTACAATAAGTAATTTTTCAGAAAGAAAGCGGTCAATGATGTTTTCCACGGTAATTTTTTTATTTAGGAGAAATGGCTCTCGGATAAGAATGCAAAGGAATAATCTTCATTTAACAGCAAAAGAACATAGAAAAAAACAAATACAGATCCTTGTAAAATAATGTATTATTCAAATATCGGAGAATTTTCATGTTAAGGGTGCTGAAGGATATCTGGCCAATCCACTAAGTATAGAAGATTGTAGAAAATGTTGCATTTCTTTGCATCTCCCAGTGGAAGCAGTTTCCTAAAAGTCCATTAATTACATACTGTACCTGTTAGCGTTCACATCATGCACAAATATGGCATTCTAACAAATGTAGCAATATGATATCTGTATACAGATATAGGAAAGACACATAAATGTAATTACTGTTGGTCCTATCCAGAGACAGGCCATTTTGACCGGTTTACCTTTTCCAACTATATATTTATGGGGCAGTTAATGTAACTGTAACTCCCTGCAGCTCTCAGATCTCCTTTTACACCTCCTTCTTTTACGAGGAGGTATGAAATTATGAGGATATCCCCATAAAAACTGGGCGGTGGATCACAGAAGATGTGCCGCAGCTGAACCTCGTAAATTCCTCTCTCATTGTCCGTGTTGGCTGGAGGGTGTAATTGACCTTTTTGTGGATGGTTCTGTAGATGATGGAGGTGCAGCAAGTGTGCAAAAAACTTTGTAAAGGTACAACCAGGGCTCTTTATTTTTGTCTTAGAATTCAGGGCTTGTCCCCTCACCTGTTCACTAGTGCCTGGAGCTGGTTGATAAATTGAATCTAATGTAGACTTGATCGCTAGTTTGATTTGTTTTCAGTGAGGAGATGCCGTAATGCAGCGTTGAGACTCCTGAAACAATCATTCTGTCCATCTGGGAAATTATCAGCTTCGAAAACAATTTAATTTTTTATAAATGTACTAGGTGTTGTTATCAAAACCAAAGCCTGCAATTACCAGCAGTGAATTCAGCTGGAGACATGAGTATTATCCGACCCTACATGTGATGATAATATGATTGTTTTGTCGACGGTGAGCAGAAGGTCTGATTTTATGCCCACAGACCGTGACAGGATTGAAGTATCTCTTGCAATCTAAAGCTTTCAGACATGGTCAGCGTTGTGCATATACCATATTTCAGATATTACTATCCACTTAGGCATGAAGTATCAACAATGCTGAGGTAAATTGACTACTCGAGTGTCTTATATGCATCTAAAAACAAAGTGGTCTGTTTTAAGTTGGTGAGGCTAACGACTCTTGGGATCATTGATTCCTTATTTTTAGTCCGACCTTCTTCTTCCTGGAGGGAAGACAAACCTTGATTTTAGTTCCAGTTTTATGTTGTTACCTTTGTTAACTCTCCTCATTTTTCCCATTTGACTGCACACATATCAGCCATAACATAATAACTAATGACAGGTGAAGCTCCAGTGGTCTCCAGTAGTAAATGGACAAATGAAGGACAGCTGGTGAACTGTTGACCAGGTTAAGGGTACCCATGGCTCAATTATGCTTTTAGGGAGCAAAGCCTGTGTTGTCTGACCACACAGAAGAGACAATTTAGAACAAATAGCAAAAAAACCAACAAACATTGTGTGCTAAGAGAGAGGTCAGAACAAAGAGCGGAGACAAAAAAAGGTGATCTAGTGGGTTTTAATGTTATGGCTGAATGGTGTGCAGTTTTGTCCCGCGTAAAACACGAAAAAATAATTTCTAATGAGATCCGCCGCGGTGACCTCTAATGTGGGAGGAAAACGAAGGAGAGTAGGCAGATTAAACAAGGAAATGGGTTTGTTTTGAAAAGATTTTTCGTGTTTCATTTTATGTGCCAAAATAAATACTTTATATCAGACAGTAAATCTGACTGACGTGTGTTTTACCGAAGTCTGGCTGCCAACTCTATACAACCGTAGAGATGAATGACGTTTATTTGGCAACAGTAACCGATAGAATCTTCAGTCAGGCAGTAAAGTGTCAACAATAAACTAATCAAATAAGGCAGGTGGGTCCAATCTCATTTATGATCCGGGTAAAAGATGCTGCAGAAAGATCCTTCTGTCATTTTGTACATATATGTAAAACAAATTCTTACAGACGAAATGAAGCGGTACCAGCAGAAAATTGTCAGGGGCAGGGTAGTTTTAGTTTTCCTTAACCACTATAGAGGACAGGGTGCTTCTTTTGGTTTTTCTTTAATTATTCTGTCTATAATTAACCAATTTCCTTCAAATTTTATGGGCATATGTAGGACTCCGAAATTAGCCAGATCTGGAATTGAAAGTATATTTTAAGATGGATTGTAGTTGGTTATCAAAGGCCTTGTTTTTTTGTTTTTTGTTTTTTTTTGATTGCATACAGTTAGTCCATTTACGGTTGATTTTTCATTCCAAAGGAATAATACGAAGCCATTTAAAAATGAAATAAATGAATAAAAAATTTAAAAAAAGGAATCCAGAAGGAATTTCATAATTAAGATGTGTTCAGTAATTATAAATTATTTTAAATTAAGCGATACAACTGATTTGGGTCACGATATGTTTACCTTAGGTGCTGTTGTGTCTTGGTTTGAGAGTGCTTCTAGTTTCCTATAAAAGCCATTTAAATTTTACTCTCACAATGTGACACAAATAGCCCTTTTTTTATTTTTTATCATTTCCTCTCTTTAATTGTTATCATTTATTCAAAGAAGAGCCACTATTTATCTGCATTTTTCCTAAAGAACATTACAATCAACTATCATAAACATAAACATTAATTCCACATCCGGACATATTATTAAAGGGAAAAATAGCAAATGTATAAATACAGGGTCACATGTTCATGAAAGTGGTATAGAGGAAGACGAAAGAATAAACTGGAGTCCACTTTATTTTTATCGTATATTATTCACTTGTGTTCCTGGCCGAATCACTAGACTATCATTTTGTTTTTCATCTTGGTTCTATTTATTCTTAATGTTAGAGGCTGTCTAATAACTTTGTTTTTCCCAATATTTTTTTTTTGATGCTGCTTCAGGAAAACGGTTGAATCCTTTTATCCTCAGCGAGCCAGACATTAATTAATTTTATCAAGTGAAAAAAAAAAAGTTAAATATAAGACTGCTTTAACTGCTTTTTATTTGTATTTTTATTTCTTTTTAGTGACTAGCCTGTGTCATGATGTGCTTGACTGATTAATGTCGGTGCACTTCAGTAGACAAGACCTCGCACTTTAAAACCCAGCCTGAATCGGCCGGTTTTTATGGAAATGGGTAAGTAAGTAGTAGTAAGTTTTGCTTAAAAAAAGAGCAGTCGGAGAGATGCCGACATTGAACCTTCTCCGTTGAGTGGAACCGGCAGTAAGTGCTGAAGCAGAAGCACGACTCTTTGATGCTGTTGTAGCAACGGGTCAGGACCACCTCCAGAAACTAGGATTCTATCAATACAGTAGCTGCTACGGATTCTGACATTCAACCCTTTCTGGGGTGAAGTGAACTGCATTAAACTAGTAGATTATCTATATTTGGCTAGTTAGTAATGGTACAAAAACTACCATTACTAACCCTAACCCATCCATAAACAATACTTTTATGTTATATATTTTACAGACGCGCCTGCCTAATGTAGACCTTACATAACCTTAAATTAACAATCAACTATGTCTACAGGCTGAGCATCGACTCATATTATAATCAGAATGATTTCAAAGCTAGATCTCAATATTAATCCACAGAGTATTTTATTTATTTTATTTTTATTAACTCTGTCTGCAAAGTTTTCTGATAAGGTGCGCCTAAGTGCTTCTTGCAATTCCTCCACACCACCTCCTCCTCTTCCACTTCTTTATCTGTAATATCTCCTTAACATCCTCAAATCCTCCTCCTCCATCAATCTCACTGTACCTCCTGGCTGACGGACTGCCACGGGCTTTCAGAACCTACAGCCACCCCTCACCCTCACTTCTGAAACTCCTCCCACAAGACATCTGTAATATTAACTATCTTCATACCTTTTTTTTTAAAGTTGTGTATATTTTTGGGGCAGCACAGTTGTTCCATATCCAGAAGGTTCCAGATTCAAATCCGTTTCTGCTCTTGTATCCTTACTGTGCATAGTTTGCATTTTCACTCTGTCACTGCATGGGTTCTGTTGGGATACCACTGAGTTCCTCCCGCAGTCCAAAGACGGGGCATTATAGGTGAATTGGTGATGTCTTGATGATCTGGGCGATATGTCCAGAGTGTACCCTACTACTCTAGCTTCAATATCAGCTGGGATAGGCTCCGCCCCCCTTTTACAATGAACAGGATAATATACTGT
The DNA here is from genome assembly GCA_037951165.1 of Lophius americanus. Taxonomy (NCBI): domain Eukaryota; kingdom Metazoa; phylum Chordata; class Actinopteri; order Lophiiformes; family Lophiidae; genus Lophius; species Lophius americanus. The sequence continues at coordinate 1,340,092 of JBBDHG010000081.1, forward strand.
TCTATTTTGATCAACTATTAAGTTTGATACATTGAGAGATTACAACACATGTTAGATTTTACTGCACGTCTTCTAAGCGTCTTTGAAAGTGCCCCTTATAAAATGTATCACCTTTGTTCATATCATTAAGATCAAACAATCGCTGTAACTGTGCTGATTATGTCAAATTAAACACAAATGCAACAATTACTGAGTTGAATCATAAAGGAAGCCTCAAGCTGTGAAATATAGTGTTTTCCTTGATCAACAGGCATACTCATTATAATAATATGTACGATGAGCACTTCCTATAAGAACTGGACCATAAACTGGAGAGTATGTTTTTCAGGCGCACTCTTAAAAAATGTATTTGACTTCTAGATGGCAGGAAAGAAGAAATAATAGAATATTCAAAGAAGTCCAAGAGAGAACTGATTCAAACCGGGAGAAATACATTTAAAAAGAAAAAAAGGAAATGCTGGAAGACATGAAAGATGCCTTTTACAAGGTTAAATCCACCAACTACAAAAGACGGATCAGACTGCAACAACTAACCCAACAGAAAATAATCAGGAGTTTTCTTAATGTGATACACGTTGTGCATAACAGGAAGAGAGTTTTTTTTGTTTAACTTTCCAGCAGCTCAAAACCTAAATATAGCCGTTCCGAGATGAATGAGAACCGTGTGACATGTGTTTACAAGCACTGCCTCTCTTGTAATTGGGCTGTGAGCCGCAATAAACAATATAGAAGGATGCAAATTTCCCAAAACAAGACACAACAACAATGAATTCATTAATTTACCCTTCAATGGCAGAACCTGCTTACTTCTCTGCTTTCACACTTCACTTCCAAATATCCTGATTACTCACCTGATAATTGCATTTTGTCTCCAAATTATAACCCTGCTGCGTCGCCGGCAGAGCCGAGCGGCCTACATCCAGACGGAACTGACGAATGGCGTCTCACTCATTAATTAGGAAGATGAAGCCGAGCGATGCTCTCACTCATTAGCTGCAGAGTGACTGGGCTGGTCTTTGTATTCTTCTCCCCTGGACCAAAATCAAGGTCACCGTCTGTGCTGGTTCTGTTAGCAACGTTTGCACTGCAAAAAGTCAGCTCTCAAAAACAAGTCAAAATAGTAGTAAAATGAGTGATAAGATTATATATATAAGCAATACAATGTGAACGTATTCAAATCATCAAGTTATCATCACGTTTTGATGTGATCAAATTCATGTTATCACATTATAACGTGAAGCTTATCACGTTGTAACGTGCAAATGACGTGAAAATGATCACGTTAGAATGTGAATATAATCATGTTATGGATTCTAAATTTATCAAGTCATGGTGTAAGAATCATCACGTTATACTGTTTTAATAATCATGTTATAAACATGAAAATGATCACATTATAACTTTAACATTATTATTTTACAAAAGTGAGACTTAACACCTCATAACTTGAAAATGACATGAAAATCCTCGCGTTAGAACTTTGAAAATGATCATGTTACAAAGATGAAAATAATCACATTAGAATGGGAAACTTATAATGTAAAAATGGAAACATTACCGTGCTATAAATATGAATATTATCACATTCTTATGTGAAACTCATGTAAAAACGTGAAAATGATCACTCCAAACCGTTAAGAATTATTACTTTATAACTTAATACTGGGTTTTTTTTCTGTTTTGAGGCGTGATAGCAAAGCATTTCTGTAAATATATCACCTTCATTGCAGAAATCTATCTTAGTAACATCTCCTTTTTACAGTGTATTTACTTATTTTATTCAATCAAGCTTGCAAACACTATATTAGCCACCTATAACAGAACAAATTCACAAATAATGGGTAGAAATGTGTTTCCTATGCCCAGTAGATTCTCCCATTCTAGCTAGTTTAGCTTCTCTTGCATTTATACTCCTGCACTAATACCCGGAGATGCCGCCTAAATTGCTGTTTGTATGTCTGCACCTATACTCCCACTCACTCTGCACTGTACACTGAATGTTCCTGACACAAATAAATTAATCTATACGCGGTGGAGGAACGATAAGTCTCTCCCACGAGCCCTCCATCATCCCGCCTCCCAATCGCCCTCCATGATTGAGGCCAATCAGTTGCATCAGAGCCCACCTCTTCGGTCTCCTCTCTCTTCCATTTGTGACCCACAGTCGAAAGCATTAGCCCTCCACCACCGATGCAATTGTCATCCCACACTACAGCCGCAACCTAATTGAGTTTTTTTTTTTATATATCCACTCCTCCTTACCTGTGGCTCAATCATGACGAGATTGTATCATCCATAAACATTGACTCTTATGTATTTGTGTGTGTGTGTGTGTGATTGTCTGAGCCTGCAAGTGTTTGACCACGTGTGCCTCCGCCTGCAGGAAATATTTTCTACAGATTTTAGTTCCCAGCTTGATGTGAGGCCTTTAGGCATGCAGACCCTGAACTGTAAGCTTTGCAATTAATCGATTTTCAACACGTTTCCTTCATGCCTTTTTCTCACCATCAGGTCAGAATTCATTGCTGCTATTTTTGCTGCATGAGACCGAGCTAAATGCCAGTATAATCCGGCGAGTTTCAGAGGAGATGACTAAATGGTGGCCCAACCTTCCTTGTTCGACTTTTTGACTTTGCAGTCCACAAGAAAATTGAAGGCGAAACCTCTTGCAGACAAACGTCTGGCTCTTTGTTTGCAACAAACAGAAGTTGCTTCTGGACCGAACTGAATCATGGCTCAGTTTATTCACATTGTGAAGGCAGCTTTTGGATGGTTTGGTACAATAACGATGATGATGTTACAGCAAATAATTATAATAAACCAAAAAAATTAAATAAAAACAGAATCCCATTTTAAGGCCAGATAGACATTAGTGTGTGGAATACTGGATTGATTTTGAAAAAAGCCGATTGTGTGGGCCAATCTAACAGGTCAACCTGTCTTGCATCCTCAGACAGAAGGGTCTGTCATCATTCTTCAGACGTAACATGAGGAAAGACTAATGAAGCAAGTGGTGCAAAGGGAATATTTTTATTTCCTTGCTTTCAGGGATGAGGCATATCCGTAGTTGGCAAGTAAAATTGTAATTTAAAAAAACATAAGTTTTCCCTCGCGGCTCCATCCCTGACCCCTTACAGTTTAGCATACACATGCTGCTACTAGCTCATATTACAAACCGGTTCAGTCAGATTTTTCAAAACGAAATAGTGACTCAAAATTAGCACAACCAAACAGTTGAGCAGGATATTAAAGGGTTTAAGGTAAAAATTTTCTTACCTGCATCCATCCGTGATGATAAAAGCTTCACCCAACTGAGCAATGTCGAAACCATTAGTCACCGCAGGGAAGGGTCAGGGCTCTGTCTCGGTTGTCTACCTCACATCGGCCCACTGAGATTCATTTTGCTCTAATGATAGCAAGTGGCGAGCTTCTGGAAATTTCCTGCATCACCTGTAACCTTGCCTTATTTGAGCAACTGGTGGCTAGTGAACTGCACCTGATCCCTGCTCCTCTTCTTTAAGGAATTTCCACTGTCCGCTGGCCAGTTTAACTGATATGACAGCACTGTGGATTGATCTGCAGACTGAATCTGATTTGTAATTTTGACCAAAAAAAACTGCATGAGTAAAACCATTATCAAGATTATTGCCCTCTATGAAATAATACACTCGCTCTGTGTGAGACAGAAATATTTATTAATAACCAATAATGCATTAAGTAAAATGGTCATCTGCCCCTTGGTCTCCTCCATCCATCCGTCTTTACACTGAAGAATTCTATAGTTAATCCATGAAATTATTGTTCATTAGATGCAATTGTGTTTCCTAAAAAACACTTTACTCTGGGGAAAAGGCTGAATCCCAGATTTTTTTCACCGACCCAGTGATTAAAGGCCTCGCTGACCACCATCTGAGTTACCGCTGCCTCATCCATCCACCGGAAACATCTCAAAAATGCATTGCACATACCTCTACCATCATCAGAAGTGATATCTTGGTTACCAACAAACATTAAAAATAAATGATTTTGCTCCAGCTCAAATTAAAGCAAGTCTTGCAAAGTTCTTATTATGGTGCCTTTTTCGTCCGTGTAACGTTTGGTAATCCAATGTTTATTACTGTTCTCTGAAAATGAAAATGTTTTTTTAATTTTATATTCTGCTTTCCCATGATTTTACTGCTATTCATATTAGAAAATGCAAACAAACCTATCTTTTTTTTTCTTTTTTTTCTTCTCATTTTGACCATAGAAGAGAAAATAAACCTTTGTGTTTCTATTATTTTCTCAAATGTCAGACAACCACTTTTTTGTGTAATTATTGTGTGTTTTTCGAATACAGGCTCCAAAAACCAAAAATTGAAATACCAAAAGAGACATTAACCCATTTTGCATGATTCCACAACTTTCTATTCGACATGGGGTAACAGTACTGGATGTATGGTCCATTTTTTTTTTACATGGTGCAAGGAGAGCATGTTGAGTTTGGCTGGCTGTCAGAGCCTGTAAGATGTCTGACTTTTCATGAACTGTTAAGAACAGTCTCTACACAGATTACACAATGTCAATGTTGGCCTCCTCAAGGATGGCAAAGAGCTGGCAAACAGCAATGAGTTGAACCATAATTTGGACTGAAAGAAAACAGACAATCTGGTTCTGAATGTCAAAACCTACAGGCTCCATCACTTCAATGCACATCAGTGGTGTGGTATTTCATGAACACTAGTCTCACCAAGTCTCTGAATATCTTAAATATTGCCAGAAGAGCTCAGCAGCATCTGTTCTTCCTGTGGTAGATGACTAGAATCTTCAGACCTTCACTGCCTCCTAGGGGCACTGTACCCTAGCAAACGTCCTGGACAGCTGGTAAAGACCCATAAAGCCAAGGACCAGTACAATCCTGCCAAGTGGTGAGGACAGCAAAGAGATTCTCTCAGACTTCACTTCCATCCATTGAAGACATTGCTCCAAAACGCTTTCCAACCAAGAACATCAGGATCACTTGAGACCCCACCCACTCCTGTAATGGACAGTTTTCCCTCCTGCCATTTAGGAAGAGGTTTGAGGGTAAATTGTGCAGAAAATCAATCAAGTTATCACATACTCAGCTTTACGATATGTGCAAAAAAATCGCATTGCGGTATATCATTGAAACAGTTTTATTCGACTTTTATTCTTCTAATTATCATATTTTCAGTGTTGATTTCAGATGCAGCATCATTGTTGGGTGTTTCATCATTTCAATTTAAATGACAGCGTTGATCTAGGAACCTAATGCTCACTATCAGTTCTCAATAAAGTACTGATATTGTCATCGAAACGTCAGTATGTGTTTATGTTCATTACTCTGAAGTACAGGATGAGATATCCATCATAAAAAGAAGTAGCAAAGAGGGAGCAGCCATGATCTCCACAACTGAACAACCTCATCACAGTATCAGAATCATGCCTGTTCATCCAATCGTACCCAGATTTTTCCACCTGCTCAAGTGATATTTACTCCACACCATTGGGTATTTTATTACTAGGGTTGTCTCCTTCTGTTATTTTCTTGCACCTTTGCCAGCATGATCCCTGAGTATGGGCTCAACAGAGTCCGCTCCACCAGTCCATGTCTGTAGAACCTACAGCCGTAAGCCTCTGGCACTAACTTCCCTCATTTCTCTCACCGCCTGCTTTCATTCAGCTTAGTTAGCTCCGCCATATCTCAATGACCAGCCCATCCTCTGTGTCTGTTCCACCATTGGGCCAGCTTAATCCACAGTGCTACAGCTCTCCGTTTTAACTTTGTCTGTTTTCATTGTTCTAATTGGCACATGTTAAGAGTACAGCCTCAAACCCATACAATTTGAAAGGATAGGTATATGGCCATAAGTCATAATATTGTGGTAGAGCTTTAGTTGCCTTTACTAGTATATTTAAAAGAAAGCTTCAGTGGTAAACAGGAGCGTTTGTTATCCTCTCCTCTAGCCCCTTTTCTCTTGTCAAACCTCCCCTTTTCTTCCTTTTGTGACATATTCTCATCTGCGGTCATCTTTCTTTCCTGACCTTGCTTCCTTCACAAGATGGTATTCTCAGAAACTCACAACAAAAACCAGCTCAAATGAAAACAACGAAAAGTAATAAAATAGGAAGTAATACTTTCTATGCTACTCGACCATTGCAAGATATGAATTTTATGAAGTTTTTGGCAAAAACTAAAAACCTAATGGATGCATTTGCATGCAATTTTACGTAGAGCAGCTGTTTGGCAAACTCTGGATTCGAATAAATGTTGGTGACATTTTGCCATGTCATAAGAACATTTATTCCGTAGGGGGATTTGGCACTTCCGGAGCTTCTTTGTCCATAACAGTCTTAGTTATGATCGATTTAGTTGGAATTTGGTATTATAATGTCGCATCCTACATTTAAAGAAACAGAAATGATGTAGATCCGTAACTGTCAGTGGATTTCACAGTGGATCAGGTTTATTATTTAGATGGGAAAAGTCATTAGAAAGAATCGACAATAAAGTGATCTAATTTATTCTTATCACAATAATGCATACATACATTTTTTACTGTTGTCCCTTGCCAGAGGTTTCCACGCTCTGCACGCTTTTGTAGTTACTTTTGCTCCCAACAATTTTGAGTTATAGCATGGGATTGATCACAAAACAGCTTCAAAGCAAAAAATCTTAAGACTGTGTGATACTTACTCAGGCAAACTGATGCAATGGATGCAAATATCCAGCTCAAAGAAACTCAAAATAAGACATTTAGAACTGGAAATCTAACATATCCCCATTATATCACAGAAAACTGCCTTAATGTCAAAATATTCCTCTGTTCAACCATCCTAACTGTCATCTTTCCTCAGGCAGAGAATGTTATGATGTACAACACAAGCGACAGTACAGATGACTTTTTGTGGAGTCACTCAGTGTTGATGAGTCTAAAAACCATCTCTTTATGAGCCATCGTATGTGCGTGAGCAACGTTTTCTTATTACACCTTTTATAAAACCAAGCTGATTTTATAAATTTAATTATGATGCATCCATTGTGTCTTCTTGTGTACACCATTAATGTTATAAAGCACTTTGGTCAACACTAGTTGTATTAAAATGTGATGGTAATTAAGCTTTTAGCCGACCTGACCTGACTTGACTTGACGTTGTTTGCTTGGCCTGTTTGGTCCACTGGCAAGTCAAAAGATCAGGCAGACAAGGTAAATTTGTTATTCCACGTTTAAAATCCTTGAGAATTTGCTTTGATATAGAAAACCTAAATAATTGTGAAAGATTTTTAATTGTTAATTAATTGTGAATAAGACCTCAAATTGTCGATTTTCAACCATCTGTCCATTCAATTTCATCCACTTATCCTGGGTGTGGTCGTGTTGGCAGCAAGGCTAACAAGGACATTACCGATTACAGAGATACCTCTCCCCAACAACATTCTCCAGCTCAGTCACTCTTCATTTCAACTCTTAAAAATATTTAATACAATTATGATTGAACATTTGCATAAAAGTCTTCTTTAATGGAGGCTATTTCTCTACGGCTGAGGACATTTTCTTTTAAAAGCCAAGTACACAATCTCATGCTTGCTGGAAAACTGATGCTTTGCCAATATTCTCTCCTCACCAGCTGTTTGTAGAAACTTGCCGCTGGCAGAAAAGTAAAAAAAAACAAAATTTGCAATATGGGGTCAGGGTAACCTACAAATATGCAACCTCTTCTCCTAATAATCTGCCCTGCTGATATGAGTACTTGTCAGGAAAATAAGAGCTCATGCAGAGTAACAGGAATTCATTAGAGGGACAGAAAAGCAGATGACTAAGGCCGCCTGACTGCAGTAGAGTGATTTAATAAGATGGGGGGACAAAGGCTTATGGAACGGTAAGGCAGGAAAGGATCAAAAGCAGAGACAGTGGTGTAAAACAGGTCAACAAATCTGTCCAGGAGCAGTTAAGAACAATAATCCAATATCAGGGAAAAATGCTAAATGTGCAGGCAGAGGTTGAAAAACAGAATATCGCCCGGAGGCTAGAAACGGCCCTGACATGAAGCACAAGGTAACAATCTGGCAGAGGGTGAGGGAGAATTGTCCGCTCGGGTATCTGCAGGGCTGATGAGGGGAAGTGGAAACAAGTGAGCGGCCAGATTAGACCAGATAAGTCCAGAACAGATAAGGCGAGTGAGAACAGGTGTATAATTGGGTGTTGCTGAGAGGTGATAAATAATGAGGATGAGAAAGTGTGATTGTGGCTGAAGGAGCAACTTAAATTTCACTTTTTGGTTGTTGATCTGTCATCTTAATGATTGAGTCCGTACAATGAAGCTCTTAGTAATCGATGTTATTAAATATTTTTTGGTTTCACGTGAGTAAATTGAAAATACATGAAGTATTAACATTCTCCCAGTTGCTTGTGTTGTTGAGAGTAACAGTCTGACAGGACTGACACTAGAAGTACTCTTAATTGTGACCTTTTTGTGGTTGGGTCACATTGGGAGTTGTAAGGTCAGACACGTTCTAAGTGGGTGTTGGATTCTGCAATAATCTCCATCCTGTTCTTGATATTCATCGATAGGATCCCAGGGCCAAGTGGAGGTGAGTGTCTGCGGTTTGGAGAGCTTAGAATTTCATCTGTACTGTTTGCAGATGATGTGGTTTTGTCCGCTTCCTCAGTCTGGTCACCAGCAGTACTAGATCGGTTTGCAGCTGAAGGTGAAGACGCTGGTATGAGAGTCAGAAATTCCAAATCTGAGAATGTAGTCGTATGCCGGAAAACAATGGGCTGTTCCCTACCGGTTGAAGGTGAGTTGCTGCCTCAAGCAAAATCGTTTAAGAATCTTGGGGTCTTTTTCCCCTAGAGATGGGGCAATTAGATGGACAGGAAGTTTGTTATGGAATACATTTTAACTCTCATGAAATGTCAGTCAGAACTTTATAGTTGTAGGCCCAACTAAATTTAAGTTCATATACAACTGTTCTCAATGTATCCACTTTTTTCTGAGCGTATATTGTTTTTTGTAATTTGTCATTCACACAAAACACAATGCAAATTTTTGCTTAATAGCTCTATTTGTACCACCTTTATTGCACAAATGTCATCTGGAATCATTGACATGAGATTACAAACATACAGGAAAGATACATACGATGTGTTATCATTAACCATGACCGAGGTCAACACAAAAGTTAGACATGCGAAGGATTTATATAAATATGTTTTATTTGAAAGCTTTTGGAAGTGGTTGCATTTTTTGATATTGCCGAAATTAGAAAAAGAGCAATTCCAAATCTATATTTTTTTAAATAAAGTCTCATGAGCCAATCCGCATGGAGTAGAAGGACTTTTTTATTTTTCTCACAAGACCAGTTACACAAGCTTTCTACCACTCAGAGGATATAACCACAGATACTTCCACCTGTTATGTGTAAGCTTTTTTTATGAAGTTTATGAAGTCAGCTTTGAATGAGGATATACAAAATACAGATTTGTGCATCAGTCTGTAAATGTTTAGTTCTGGTTGCAATGATTACCAAAGCACAAAATGGACACCTCAATAGTGAACATAGATGTGATCCATTTCAGAGCTTATTTTGATGGATTTCTATAGGCTCTGCCTGGGAACATTACCAGAGACCAAATGCTAATTATTTCAATTTGCTTCCGAGCATATAAGCTTGTTTTTCTCTTTAAAGTTGTTTACATCAAAGGCTGGTACCAGTGATCAAATCCCTTTCCCTCTGACAGGACTGACTTCAACGGTACTTTTCGATCATAAGTCTCACTTTTTGTTTGCAGATGCACTCAGCACCGTTGGCACTGACAGATTCAATCTTTTTTTTCCCTCCAATACTAATTAACCAAATTAGACACTGCTGCCACAAGTCTGCACAGAAAAGGGAAAACATGTCAAACAGCCACAGCAACATATTTCTGTGTTCATCATTATAGTTCTAATTAGGAGTTGGCGAATGAAGAAGAGTGACAAAGTAACCAGATGTTCAGTGAATGGATTTCCAGAAAGTCTGAGTGTCAAATAATTAAAACTGTTAGTTTTTGCCTAATGAGACTGTGACAGACTTTTTTCCACATCAGCCATTCTAGCCTTTTTTAATATTGTAAACGGGGGAGTTGATATAGCTAGAACTACGCGGATGTACCAGAGAACAAGTGTATATCCCCTAAAAGCCCACTGTCCTGTGTATATACTTTACTATATAGCTAAATTGAACAGATGGTTGGGAAGTTGTCTCTGAAAAAACAGTTACCTTCCCCAAAATCTATCCAGTTCCTCCTTGCACTAAGGTATATGTGTGTAAACAATTTTGATGTTATGTGCAAGTAATCCCCCCTCATTGAGGTCCTCAAATTAAATGTGAAGTTATGTCCAAATTTTAAAAAAAAGGAAGCTCCCCTTAGTGAGTAAAATATAAACTATTAAAGTAAAACATTAAATATATAAGCTGGATTTCTTCAAATTGATCCATATGCACCATATTTGAACTAAATCTGACCAACTGTTGAGAAATTAAAGCCTGAACGCTTTTGGAGATGAATCTGCCCCTAATGTTAGAATTATACAACCAGGCTTTCCCAACTTTCACTTCTTCATTGCACTAAGTTCTATGTCTGCATGAAATCTGACGACGATGCAAGAATTGTTTTTTGAATTATTGCGCTAACAATCTGGGTTCCATGTGGACCCAGATTTAGAATATCTTATCACTCAGTCATTACCTTACCACTTAGGCGAGCTTGTACGTGGCAAATAAGCACGTCTACACCGTTTCTATCCTCAGCCTGAACATAATTATCATCTTCAAAGTCGAAAGTGCACAGCTCTGCTCTCTGTAATATTTAGGGCTTGAAGAAGGGTGCTGTAACTAAGACTCCAACAATCGTTAAGTCACCTTATGCAACTGATAAATAGGAAAACCGGAAGGGGATATAATCCAATTATAGCAGCAACCTTCTAACAACCGACACATGAAGTCACTCACATTAATTATCTTTTTACAATACTCAAAAACTGAAGATTTGTTTTTGCTATTTCTGGACATAATAATAATAATAATACATTTCATTTAGTACCTACAAACGGGTCTAGGGATGGACAACTAGAGAAACCAGTGTCAGGTTAATGGGCGCCCAAGGCTCCACTGATGTGTGTGTGGAGCTAAGGCTAGCGTTTTTTCTTGGCTTCTACAGAAAGGCTGCTGTAACACAAATTTTTGATAATTTTTTTTGATGGCTCTGTGCAGATGCAGTCCTGTCGCAGTGACCATGCTGACCCCGTGTCCACTGCTGAACGCTCCTATAAAAGGGCGTGTCAGTAACAGATCTTAATTACAGAACAATGGACGAACATGGTCCGTTAACATTCTCGTTTACAACATGTGGACAGCTGGGTGCACTACGGAGAGACAATAAATGCCAAGAAATGTAGTTTGATGCTCTGGACATTGTTCTTTTTTTGAACCATGGGTCCTTCCATTCATGCGGATGATAAATTGATATGGACCACATACCTTAAATTGTTCATGGAAATGTAAATTCCCTGATGTCAGTGGCCTCTTCCAGTGGGATTGTGCTCCCTGACACACACCAGAAACGGTTCAGGATTGATTTGAGGGAACCCAACAACCGGTTCAAGGTGTTGACTTGGCCTCCAGTTTTCTCCAGATCTCAATCAAACATCCGGCATCTGGGTGAGTCCAATCCACGGAGGATCAACCTCACATGGTACCGCTGCTTAAGTCAGCATACTGTCAGATGTCTGGTGGAGTCCCGGCCTCGATGGTTCTGAGCTGCTTTGGCGGAAAAAGGAGAAGTATATAGAGATAATGTCCAAATTGGCACTCTTTTTGATATTAACTATATGTTACTGCTTATGTGGTCAGAATGAGGCCTATAGAGGTAGATTAAAAAATAATATTCTGTTTTACTAGAGAAACATAAATTTGTACAGTAAATAACATGCCTGCCGCACACATATATATATATATATATATATATATATATATATATATATATATGCTTCTGATGAGATTGACAATTCTTCCTTATGAATATGCAGAAGAAGATTTCTCTCATTCTCACACTTTCTAACGAGTGATGAATCTTTGATAGATTTTTGTCACATGTAATGGGATAATATGCCTTTGTCAATGGGGGATGGGTTTTATTGAATACAATTTCTGTTGAATTTTGACAAAAAGTATGACCCATTATATAAAACAGAAAACTATATTATTTTCCATCAAATTTTTTAAAATTATTTCTATATTTCCCATTATAGAAATGGAACTTTCTATAATGGGAAATATAGAATATTATTTTTATCTTCAATGGTTGTAATTTATTAAAGCATGTAATAAAGATTTTCTCTTTTATTATTTTTGCCTTGTCATGTATTCAAGGCAGCCTTCTTTTTTTTCTTTTCTTTTTTTTTTTATTACCAGCTTAGCTCCATTTCTTAGCTTGACCTGAAGCGAAGTAAATACAAACTTTTTCAGTGATGCTAGAGCAGAGGAAGCTTTCGGGGTTTCTGAGTCATGCTAATAATGGGATTTTACCACATTATCAAATGAGGTGTTAAAATGTTTCAGCCTTTTTTTTCCTGCGGAGGGTTTTCTGCGTGGTTCAGCGTAATGAGCAACAGGTGGTGCCCTGAGATTGGTCGATTTGAATACATTGCCATTGCCAGATTGGACGAGCTGCTGCAATCGCGCCAATACCAGCTGAAAGTAAGTGGTCCTTCTGTTGAAGCCAGATTTTGTTCTTGTGAGCTACGATGAGCGTCCTTACCTTGAACAGGGAATATTCAATTTTGTCAAATTCTAAACTAGTAATGAAATGGAGCTGATCATTTCTATTATTTTTATTAGTTGTTTTTTTTCCACACCACTAGCACTTTGGCAGGAGTGAGTTTTGATTTTTGGAGATTAATTGTTAAGGAGCTAAGGGGTAGTTGAAGTTCTGCTGTTTTTTTTTGTTTTAAAAAAAAAATTAAAACTTTGTATTCATACTGCGTATCAAGCATCTGTGAGAATGGGAGGATTTTCATCAATGGCTAGGGTCGGCACTAAATAAAAAGCATGCATTTGCAGCCTTTCCTTCACTCCAACCACTTCTCTGTTCACACTTTCCAAAGTAAAGAACTACACGCGTGCGTACCACATGATACTGAAGAAATCGGCAGGCTAAGGATAACCATGGATGACCATCATAAAAAAAATAGCACAGGAAGCTAAGCATTAAGAAAGAGACTGACAGCGGCTGGGGCTGCTTTCTAGAGCAAATATCACATTTCAGAGGACTGCATGACGCAACATGGGTTCCAGAATGAGCAAGAAGTGATGTTTTGCGATTAAACCCCCCTGTTGTCTTTGTATTAAATTTGACTGATTCTTTTTATACCAGAAATATATGAGATGGATTGTCCCACATGGTCTTTGCAATTAAAACTAAAAGCACTCAGAGGGCGCCAACCCCCCCTGCCAATACTCAATGTAATAACGCCATTTCAAATCGAATCATGTCTGCGATATGACAAAAGAAATGATTGTTAAATCCATCCATTTATTTATGTGTTACTGCAAAACACTTCAAATTCCCTCAGGCATCAGGCATATCTCCAGAATATGCCAAAACTTACCTCTGTTGAAAATTTTTTGCAAATCTGTCCATTAGTTTCTCCATAATCTTGTTAACAAATGGACAAACAAAGGTAAAGACTATGACCTCCTTGAGACTTTGGTACTGTATGGCAATCCTGTCATTGCATTGTGGGTGTTTCATACGAATTCATAGACTTTGTTGCAACTTGTCATTATGTGCAGTGATTTTAAAACAATATGCTTCCTAAATGTCCATAACTTTCAAACGTTTTAATTTGAGCTCAAATAAAATCAAAATATTTCAGCTTTTATCTTAAGAAAAACAAAATATAATAACAAGTTTGGTAGATCTATTGACTATGAATGTCACGAAACTTATGGAATAGCAATGGAAATAATTCATTAGAGCTATAACACAGAATTGAATGAAAATTGTTTGGTCAGCAGGAAGTACCAATATGAGGGGTATTTACCCCAAAGGTTAGCGGAACTTTTGTGCATAATTCTAGCTCCATCTGAGCGACAAACTGACTTTCATAATACATGTTACAGTTTTACCAGTTAATATGCTGCTGTAATTGATAAGTAATTTTCCAAGAAGCGGAAACTGAAAGATGCCAGTCTGAGTCCTTTGGGGTTGGAGCTGGGGGCTTGTTGGGCTGAACAGAGAAACTGGAATGGAAGGCGCAGGGGAAAAGCAGCTACAGTACTTGAGTGGTAGAGTGTTAGAGTATTTGAGTGGTACTCAGACTTTGTTGAAGTAGTTTTAAAGGCTGGCTGGCAAAAACTCCGACATTAATGGAGTTTTCTGCATGAATTTTTCTTTACTGTTGTGCCTTGGCAGAGGTTTGCGCTCCCGGAGTGCTGTTTTCTAGTTTCATATGCCATCCTGTCATTTACACCAGTCATGCATGCTCAGTCTTAATTTCCTGCTATCACTGTTTGGAGCTTTCATTTGAAATCATCGGTTCAGTTTATCAGTCCAACAGGACAGCGACGCACCCTTGTTAGCCTATGATCTTACTGCTATCTTTAACTACCTGCACATCGTTATTTCATGCTACTTTTACGCCATCCACCTCTCCATCAATGCTCAGGGATCATTTCACATCTACACTGTTCTGTGCAAACTTCTCAGTTTGACCAAAATTGCGTTTGAGACAGCTCTCCCCGCCCCCACACAAAGATATGCATCACACAGACAGACAATATGTTCTGGATCAAACTGCGATTCGGATCATTTAAAGCATGGAACATGTTAGCAGAAAGGGAATAAAGCCCGGAGGCTAGAGAAGCACCGACAAGGAGCAGACAGCAGCACAATCTGGCAGAGGGAGTGAGGATAGTCCGCTCAGGTATCTGCGGGGCTGATGAAGGAAAGTGAAAAACAAGTGAGCGGCCAGATTAGGCAAGATAACTCCAGAGAAGATAAGGGAAGTGAGAAGAGGTGTGTAATTGGGTGTTGAAGACAGGTGATGGGGAGAGGAGGGAGGACAGGGAGAGAACGGTAAATAATGAGGCTGTGGAGGTATGAACGTGGTTGAAGGGAGGTAATAGAAGCTAACTTTCATACTGTCATCTCATTGCTTAACTCATCAATTTGTTATTTTTTTAGTTAGAAAAATATAGCAAGCATGTCATGGCAACATTGTTCCCCAGTACTGTTATTGTAATGCACCATTACTTATATAAGTTGAATGTATTTCCATACTCTCCCAGTGCTGGCTTGGCTAATATCTGGGTACATGCAATACCGGTGACTATGAATTGTCTGCAGGACTGTGAGAATGAAAAGTAGTATATATACACAATTCTGCCAGTTCATCACTGGGGCAACAAACGCAGAGCAAAAGAAAAAGTGTGTGTGTGTGTGTAAATTATTCTTTTTTTTCCGGTATGGACTGGCAAAATTGTACATGGCGTACCCCGTCACCCACCTGGGATAGGCCCCGGCTCCTTTGCAAACCTGGAAATGATAAGCAGATACAGTCCATGCATGAATTATCCATAGAGGGTAAGCTTTGATGTCACATTGCCACTGGAGCATTCATGAATAAAACAGGCCCCTTACATTAAAGACAGTCAGACTCAACATTGACCCTTATTAAAAGAAACCCGTATTCAACAGACCGGTGGTGATGCAAGACCTCATCTGCATCAGCAACAGAAACACACTATTTGTGGTATGTATGGTATTCAATCAGAACTGCAAGCATTAATATTGAATGTATGGCATTTTGCACTGAAAGATGGAAAATGTCAACTTTCCTTAATCTGATGTGAACAGCAGCTGTGACTCAGGAGGTCGATCAGGCGGTCCACTTGTCAGGTCAGTGGTGCGATCCTGCAGTCGTGTCAAAGTGTCCTTGTACAACACATACTGAACCCCAGTTTGCTCCCAATGGCTTTCCCATTGATGCAAATCTTCAAAAGATGCTCTGAGCCTGAGGAATAAACCAAAATATATTCAAAGCTACATGAGCCAGGCCACATCTACACTCCACTGCAGATCTGCCACCCCAGATGAACCTGACGTTATTATCACTGGACTGACCTGGGTTATTAAAGTTAAAAACTGCAGGTACCATCCAGCAGCTCTGGAGGATCCAAAATTTTATTTCAAAACATACTGCCAGAACCCGTATCTTTATTTTCCACAATCCCCTAAATGTAAAATGTGATTTGCAAAAGTCATCCAATTTAGGTTCAAGTTTAATTTATTAAAAATGTGTCTTTTCTTTTCTTTTATCTTTTCTTTTATGTTATTTTATCAACAATCAATGTGTTTTATTACTAGGTATCTGTAATGAGAATCAGGTAATAAGGCTGATACGAATTTGGGCCATGCTGTGACAGACAGAACCATCCAATGAGATGGGTTTAAGCTCCCTTTATATTTCCAATAAGTAGAATTGATTCAGTCTTCAGTGCTTTTAGAAAAATACCAATATTTATCATCATAACTGGGAGTAAATCATGTTCTGTATTAGGCTTTTATAGACGCGACTTATGGGTCATATTATAAAGGGGTTCAGTCACATTTCTCCATAAGAAAAAATAGTTACTCAAAATGTGCTCAACCAAAACAGTTGAGCAGGATATTAAAACTCAAACTCGGAGTGAAACTTAACAATATTCAGAATTCAGGTAGAACTTTTTTAGCTGATATTGACTTTATTGATAGTTGACTGAAATTAACTCTTAAAAAGGCCTTCTTTATTTTACTCGGTTGGATTTTTCTGACATTATTTTTTGCAGACTAGCAGCAGACACGCGTCCCTCTCTCCCAGAGGCATTAGAAGGGGTGAAACTTGCATCTTCTGTCTCTCTTTGGTGTTTACTTTGCGATTTCAGTTGCTTCTCATTTTCTTCAAAGAGGCTTTATGACGGATTTGTTTAAGCTGTAGAGTAAAGAGTCAGGAAAGGAAAGATTTGTTTGAGGTTCCTGGCAATCCTTAGGGCTCCATTTTAGAATTTATATCCACCTTTCAAAAGTAGCGTTTTGTTTGTTCTACACATCAGCCGGAAAGAAAGGTGAAATTATTAAAGCTAACTTCAGCTATACAGAATATATTGTGCTATAGTCCTCGTGGAGCAAATCCTTAATCCTGAAAGATCATTCAAGTTACTAGCATTTGACACGTGATTTTAGTCATCCTGTTCGTTTTAAATCTTTTTGAAACTGAAAATCAACAATTTATTTTTTTAGTCAAAATATTAGATGTCATCACAGCATTTATTGTTTTTTCTACCAGAATAAGAAATTGACATTGTTCAGCCATAACACTAAAACCACCTGCCAAAAAAGTCTTTCTTTGGCCTTCAAAAAAGCTATATATTACTTCATCACTATTTGTTGCGGTAGCTCTTTCATGGGATCAGACAACACCGGCCAGCCTCCCCCGGCTCAATTAACCTTTTGGCAACCGTGCTCTAGTCGCCAGTTCACTGATTGGCCCTCCTTGGACTATTTGGTTGATACCAACCACTGCAAAGCAAAAAGACCCAACGGAACTTGAAGTTTTAGTAATTCTTTGTCCGTTTTACTTGCTTCTAACACATCAACTTCAGTATCACTGTGCCATTTTTCAGGTGATCAATGTTTTTCTATGTCTATGTGGATTCTCATTCATTCATGACATTAAAATCCATGTGGATGGAATCCAAAGTAACTGGACTTGGTTTGAAGATATTTCACCACTCATCCAGGAGGTTTCTTCATTTTTAACAGCCTGGTGGGGAGTCATGGATTTTCTTTTTTTAAATAAAGAATCCCCACCTCCACTTCAAATCCCCAGCAGGCAGTTGGAACCGAAGAAGCCTCTCGGATGAGAGATAAAACGTCTTCGAGCCAAAACAGAAGTCCAGCTGCTTTGGATTCAAACCCACATCAATTGTTATTCTATCTTCCCTTGTAGGTGTTTTTAATGTTCTGGCTGATCTCTGCAGAGCGCAGACATCCGAAATTAAGGTTTCATGCATAACATTTCTTGAGCAACCGACTTTTATTTCCACATGAATGAGCTGACATCTTGAACTGGAGACCAAGGCAACGCTGGTGGTGCAACACCAGATGAGAAGGTGCCGAGCAATTGTGTGATTTTTAGAATCGGGTCCTTGAGATAAACCTCAAGTCATTTGGTTCTGAAAAGAATAGTGCAATGTACACCAATTAAGATTTTTTTAACTTGCACATTTTTTTTACAAGTTGAAAAAATCCGTGACTAAAACGTTCCCTTGAATTCTGTATTTTATCGTTTGAATCTCAAATGAAACTGTTGTTTTCACAGCTTGAATCTAATATTTGACTCAATACATGTCTCCTTTCCAGCTTGGCCTTGACAAAAAAGAATCCTCCTTTCAAGTGAGATAAATTTATCAGAAATGAACACGGTTCTATTCGCTATTTTTTTTTTCACTTGTCTGTATCATTTGGTTCTAAAGCCGCTTACAGGTCTTACAAACCGCAGGTCACTCAAGCACAACACGTTCTGTACGCCACCGTTTGGCTCTTGAGCCGATCATATTTGTCAGATTTAAAAAAAAATTGTATCTATGCTGAGCTTTTTTGCCTTGGTGTGTTTTACTTGCCGCCGTAAGAGAGAAGTAGATGTTTCAACTATTAATTTCTGGACACCTTTTCACTAATATTCCTCAACGGCCTGTTTGGCTCTAATGTGCGAACCAGCGGAGCTGCATCAGTCAATTCGGATACAGACAAAAACCAATCCCAGAGCACACTTAACGGATTTGTCAGGACTTGTTTTTAAAAGAAGGAAAAAAATAAATAAAAAGGCTGGAGTGCATAAGAAATCATAATGGACAGTAACACAAGGGATGAAATGAGGTAAACAGAAAATAATAGACTTGTCTTGGACTGCTTCTGTTTATATCAGCGCGTTAAGAGTACAAAATAAAAGATGTTAAATCGGTGTTTTGTGCATGCAATTTCATCTTTAGAAATAAAATAAGCGGGTTAAGTTGGAATTGAATTGAAATGTTTATTTTTGAACATGTTAAAAACAACAATATGAAGATAACAAGAAAAAAACGTGAGCCTAGTGGACGGAAAAAAGAAAAATAATTTGTACGGTATATTTACATAAACTGAAAAAAAAAAGCTTCTGGACTTGATTTATAAATTCAAAAAGGAGTGAGAAGGACAAACTTTAGTCCCACCCCTTTTGAAATATAATATCCAGGATATATCAAATTCATTATGATCATTCATTCATTATGCATAACCACTTCTCCTGTTTAGGGTCAAATATCTACAAATGTATTTTCCCATTTACATAAAAAGAGGAAGATAAACCAATGAAGAATAAATATGTAGAAACAAAATAAGTAAACATAGTTGACCTTGACCCGGTATTATCACGGTGAGGAAACACACACAAAGCATTATGGGATCCAACTTTTTAATATACAAGTCATACAATTGAACCGTCAGCTCAGCTTCTTTCAGTGCAAACACTTCACTGATAACCCAACGGCTTCAGCAGCTTGATATTTCAAATAAAGGAAATCTTCCCACAGCCACTCACTTAAACGCATCTCTCACAGGGCTAAAAAAGTTTGGGTGATGAATCACGGCTTCCTTTTTTTTGGTTACGGTTTTCTCTTGAGCCTCTAATCAGGTAGCGGTATACTCGGTGTTAGCGAGCTCATTCGCTGCGTACATAAATCACTCCATGTGTTTCCAGATGTACTTTTACAACACGATGAATCAAGATAGCTCAAACGTATTTAAGGCTGCAGTGGGCCAACTTTAAAATATTATATCAGTTGTTCATACAAGTAGTTTTCTGCCTGCATGGGTTACACCCACTCCTTTGCTATTCACTCTGTTCCTATGAGCTGCAGTGGATGATATCATTAAACATGAAGACAAAATTTGGGAATATTAGATACGATTTTATTTGGAACAAACACCCCTTTCTTTTCCCTTTCTTCGATATAAAAGTAAGAGTAAATACGACGTGTACATGGTGCTAAAAAGAACCTTTTGTTTTTTTCTTCCTCCAATTAAGATTCTCTCAACAATTGGATCATACTCCACAACCTGACCGAGCTTCAACATAACAGAAAATAATGCCATGTACAACTAAAAACATGAAAGTGCTATAAAATCAATGCATCAAACATCACATTCTGATGAGTTCAGAGAAAGGAGGTCTAGCAAAAGTTCCGTCAGAAAGACGATCCTCACAGTACGGCCACAATTACTGCTCATTACGCTCTGTTATGCTCACCTTTGACACATCCATGGTCTCAATTACCTGCTTCACACCTATCCATCTCTATCACTGTCAGACCAGAATGCAGTTTCAGTTTCATTATGTATCAGTCTTAGCAGCTTAGCTGCTTTTGTAATAAATCATTCATCTTTTCAACATCTCGTCTTCTCTGATGGAAATTGTGATTGCCGTAATAGCCACCTGACTCACACTCGGCTGCGATCATGAAGATGTTACATTTAGGAGGAACTGGCTTATGTAATACTTTTACTTTTTTTAATAGGCAGTTACACTTTTGGTTGTATTAAAAAAAAATCATGAGATCATAGTAATTTGAGATTGTTGCAAGTAATAGCGTTCATACAGCAACATTAACACAGTTCAGAGGATCCCTGAGGTGAAGTCACAGTACAATTTAAAAGAAAAAAAAAAAAAAAAAAAGGAGAATAGCCTTAATAACTATTAACATCTTATTAGATGAGATTTAGGATTTAGACGATGCTAATGGTCATGTTTGGGATTTAATTATTCACTTTATAGCTTTTTTGCCCTGGCTATGGGATCTGCTGATTGTCCCCCTCCTGTGTATCACAGAAAATATTCTCATCCCCCTCTCAGCAGAATAAAATGAGTCTTGTATCGTCTGTAACCCACTAACTACTGAATTAGCATAAACATATCTCTATTAGTGCAACAATGGCACATCTAAAGTGTGGGTGTGCCCCTGAGGAAAAATGGAGTGCAAAGTAGTGCATTTATGCCGTAATGGCTAAGCACTTTCAGTAAGTGTGATGTCTTCAACACTGCGCCAAATTTGAAATTAATTACTACAATAACATGAAACTCAATTTGATTATCTGTAAAAAAGTGAATTACTGCTCCGTAGAACAACCCATCATTATAATGCATCTATCTTTTAACGTTATTAACCTTGATTTTGTCAAATGCACTATTATCGGCGAGCCCAAAGTTACATTGTGTATGACAGCTTCGTTATGTTTTCATGCTGATTCCAGGGTTCTGAGCTATACATGTTCAGAACCTGTAAAATTCATACAACGGCTCACTCGTTGGTTGTAAGCCATTGCAGCCAGTGTGTTTGATAAAGTTTCAGTTAAGCTCGCTGATATCCCTTGTTTACATTCTTAGCAAGCGGAGCAAGGTATGTTATGTTTATTTAACAACTGTAAGATTACTGCAAGACTTTTCATTCACATAACATTCATACAGTGATGATAGAGGTGGCCATGCAAGGTGCCACCTGCTCATCAGGAGCGGTAACCATTCTCACTCCAATGGAACAGCCATTCGGAGCAACTTGACGTTCAATACTTTGCTCAAGAACACTACATCAAATGTGTAACGCAGTGTTTGGGGATTGAACCACCAACTTTCAGATAAGTGTACAACCGCTCTAGCCACTGAGCCACCGTTATCCAACATGCAACTGTTGCAGCTAAAAATCAGCCCATATGTTTATGCATATGGGTTGCATGTGAAATTCCCAATGAGCCCTTTTTTAGGGGGGTCATTTTTTAGTTTTCACAGTGAAATATGGCTTGATTCTAGCACAAAAAAAAGTTCACACCCGTCAGAGACTCATCCGTGATTATTGCTGCCAACAGCTGCTCCTGATATGACTATTTTACTAATTGATTTCTGATGAAACTAACTCAAATCATTGACAGTAGACTAATTTTAATCAAAAGTAGTCATATTTGTATCAACTGTGAATTGAGTCTTTGTACCTGGCTTTGCATGTAGCGCTATGATTTTATCCCTGCAAAGAAAGACCTTGTAGCCGGTAGGGATCAGGCACCATCTAATTAAGCTTGGTAAAAACATATCATACACTCCATCTCCGTGTCCCACTCCACTCAGAAAGCAATCAAGTCATAACTATGGCGGCTTCAAGATCACATGATCAGGTGAGACACTGTGGGCATTTGGAAAAATAATGACATTCTCATCGGGAGCATTGTTTGTCCAATATGACGTTGAAAGGCATACAAGTAGACTGAAGAGACTTTTTTACACTTCATTGCTCCCAAGGGGAATTTCATTTGCTACGTCTTTGTACAGAAATACAACAGAACAATTATGACATGAAATTACTGACATCAGTCCACACTCTGGTTCGATCACTTAGGCGGTGAACGTTGGGTTCAGACTTCCCTAATGTGAGCCCTACTTCACCTCAGAGCTCTATACCTGACTGTCCTTATCCTTAAGGATGAGGTAATGCGGTGTGATGTCGTGAGCACTAAGGTGTGTGTGTGCTTTTATCGTTAAGTTCTGTGGTAAGGTGTGGGGAAAGAGAATATCTTGGCAGCAGTGTTGATTACTTGTGTGAAATTGGTTTACTTCATAACAGATAACAAAAAGGTTCAAAAAGTAGATAGAAGGTAGGAGGAGGGGCGATGTAAAGACCAACGGGATGACTGACGGTTTCTGGTGGCTCCTCCTTTCGGTCTCGATCATGTGCTGCTCGAGTTCATTGTCTCTTGTGACTCAAAAGGTGTATTAAACTCTAAACCATTTCACCTGTCTTGTTCTCAATGATTATCGGGTGCTGAAGAGAGGTGTTCATCCATCGTGTTAACGTGATAACTTAAACTATTTCATGGATCATTTTCAACTGTTACGCCCAGACCTTTGTTGTATATTTCCAAAACGAGGGGGAGCTTTATCTCAAAGGTTTCAGCCATAATTTCTCAATGGTTGGTCTGATTTAGTCATAGGAGAATATGAATCAAATCAAGGAGAGCTGAACTTAACCAAAATAATATTTAATGGATGATTTTTGAATGTAGACACTGCCAAGACCAAACAATCTGAATCCAGTCCATTTTGCAGCCCATCAATGTAAATATATGATTAAATAACTCTGTAGCAACAGTAAAACAGCCGAAGGAAGAAGCATCATTGGGAAATAAACTACATATTTTTGGCACAAAAGAAAATTGTCATGTTGGACTGTCTCCATTGATTCCAAAGCTGATGTGTTACCCGCCGACTCAACCTAACTTAACACAAGCTTGTTTTTATAGCAAAAATGAACAATAGCAGCCCCTGTGTTTGTCAATCGATATTAACTGTTTCCTGCAGACTCTTAAGTAGCACAAACATTGTTCTACCTTCCCAAGTTATAACTGATGTCTACTGTGTCATAATCTAAATGTGTAGCAGTGTTTGGTCGCATGACTGTTAAAATTAGATGCTCCCAATAAACTGTCTGCAGCTTGATGTGGCAGAGTGACCCACTTACTTACATTCTGACAGGAATTAACCACTTTGTAATTATTCCTCATCAACCATATTTCCTTTTTAAAGGGACACCAACTCCTTCTTAATTCCATATTTCACACAAGCGGTTAGTAAGAAGCCTGATATATAAATCCAAAGAGAAGTCTACCTCCTGAGCAGACACAAATTGGAGGGTGGTATCTAGTACACGTGGCTGCACAGCAAAGAAATAATTACACCACTCTCTAACGGTTGTTTTCTAGATCTAACTAGATGTTTATAAAGCTCTGAACAAAGGTCTGCGTCTCCTTATTTGAATTCAGCATTGTTGTTGTTAACCTATGTGTCTGTGCGCCATCATAAATGTGGCTACAAGGAGACAGACATGCTCTGAATTCACAGTTTGCCATGTATATCAATCATTCCTGTATGGGGAAGGAACCAACACGCTTTCACTGCTGCTGAATACTGAGTCAGCGCCGCTCCCCTACAAATAAGTCCTCGACTGGCTTCATGGTGTCTGCAGGGGCAACAGACCCTACTGATTCTGCAACGCAAAATGAAAACAAAGCAACAAAAACAATTCTCGCATTGCAGGATATCAGGCTTGTAAATGTGAGCTGAATAAAGTCTCAGAATTTTCTTTCCTCACACGCAGAATCCATGGATCCAACCCATTTCTTGTTGATCATCTTATTTGTCTTTCTGTTTCTCCCTATCGGGGTCGCCACAGCGGATCACTTGTTTCAATTCATGGGTCAGTATCCTGCTGGCTAACAGTACCAGTGACGCTATTTGTTAACCTGGGCCCCAATTGATCCAATTTGGAAATCAAGCATAGGTTTTACTCTGTATTCCCTTCCTTACGCATCCCGCCCCATTTATCCGGGCTTGGGACCAGCACTAGAGGAACACCCCTCTGTGGCTGTGTCCAACCCATTTCTTGATTGTAGTTAATTGAATTACATTTTACAACGGAAAATATTTCTCATTTTCTTTGATAAAATTGATCTAGCAAATGAAGGATATACCCTGACTATGTTGTAACTTAGATGAATAACACATTCCTCAGAATCGTTACCGAAAATGTTATGGATTTATTGACTGGAAAACCAAAAATCAAAGCAAAGCATTATAATCACCATTACTGGTTCAACGAAAGAGGCGGAACTTCCCTGTCAGACTTATTAATCCAAAAGGCTTCCTATTAGTTTTATTGCCGTTTTTTTCAGATTTGTTAAAAGAAAATAAATCATTTGAATGAGTTATCTATTAAAAGATTCCGCAACCTTACCCAAGCACTCCCATTGCTTATAAATCAGCTCATAAAGCTGTAAATTCTCACTAAACTACTTTGTATCAGATGGACAAATGTGTTGTCAAGAATTTTACATTGTATTAATTGTACATAATTCACTCTGTATTTCATTCCTTTGAGAACCTACTTGGCATCCCAAGAAGTTGGATTGAACAAATTCTAGAACTTAAGGCTCGGATGTTTGAGGAACTTTGGCTGTCGGAGCGACTCCATGAAAACTGTTAACTCTTATAGGAGAGCGTGGATAACATTTGGGAAGAAAACCCCAGCGCATCCATATTTAATTTGTTATTTTTCCTAATTGGACCACAGTTATACACAGAAGTTGCAATCTGTGTGAGCCGGACTTCCAACTGTTAACATAAGCCTGTGTGTCTCGGATCCCACCCTAAAACCGGTGTCTGAGAGAAATGAGTTATTCAGCGAGAATATTAGCGCTGTGCTCTGTCTCAGCAGTATAGTGAACATGCGACCATATAGTGAATTCCCTCCTTTTGAAACAACAATAATAGCTCCGCTGTAGAAAAGCGAAGACAGCGGGTCGTCCTTTCAGTCGAAGCCTGCTTCTCCAATTCAATGACAGAACGGCATCGCCAGGTAGCTTCTTTTTTTTTTTCCTCTCGGGTTGATACAACACATGAGCGATTTTCATCCCCACCAGATGTAACAAGAGTTTAAAAAAGATGTGCAGACATCTACTGTGGGAAGGGAAAAGGGAAGATGAGGCTTTAAACTCTGCAGGGAGCGGGACAACATGACAGGCAAACGTAGTGATCGTGGGCAACAGCCGTGAAATAAAATTCCCGTTTTGGTGAAGTTCCTGATGGGAAGTGCATGAGAGACTTTCAAATAACTTTGTTGCACATTTCATCATTTTGAAGGCTTGTGTTCAAAACGGGACAATTCAAGTTTGTGTGATGTCCCAAATGTAAAATTAACCTGTTTTAAAGTCTCATCTCATTGATCGCTCCTCGAAGGGATTTAGTGTCCCGCTCAAGGACACTCCTGCGGGGACTTAACTGTCATGGGTGCTTGAATCTGGGTCGTCTGGGTGAAAGATGGTAGGACTCATTTTAATCAGGTGTTGTTTGGTATGCTACCCAGCCTGCAGTCTCAAAATCATAGTCTGGGTTTTTTGGAAGGTCTCATTAAAAGAAAGGTACTCACAACTTTTTCATGTCCTTGTGGAACAACAGAGAATCTCAGACCTGTCTTCTAAAAAAACAAAAAAAACAAAAAAACAAAGCCAACAATGAAAAAGCTATCGTCTCTGATGCAGATTTATGAACCACTTAGGAATATTGTTTGACTCATCCATAAAAATATGATGGTAAGATATTTGTCTCTTTGAACTTTCTGATAACTTCATGGCAGTTGTGTTACCTGAAAAAAAAAATCAATAAAATGTATTGATTGGCAATTTATTTTTTACTATTTTATGTAAAACAGGCTCAGCAATGTTTAGAACAAAGGTAACCTGAGGCAACACAGAATTCTTTTTTGAAAACGTTTTTTTTGTACTCCGAAACTCTACACACAAAAAAAGTTCACTGGTAGAACAAATTAAATTAAGTATTATTGAATCTAAAATTAAGTTGGAAGTATTTAATATTGAGACTGAATTTTGAAGATTTTTTATATCTGGAATTTTACTTTTTTATGCTTTTGGCTACTGTAAAAAGAATTGCAGATGACCTACAATGAATTACTTTTACTAAAACTAGTAAAATTCATTAAATCATGTATCGTTGAGTCTCACTTGTTTTTCGTGTGAGGTTTTTGAAAGAGATTTAGAAGTTTTTCCAAGTCTAGGATTTTTATTTTTTACGTTTGGTCTTGGACTCAACAGTTAGACAAATTATGTAATAATGGCAAACCTTAAAAGAAATGGACCACTTTCCTTAATTCCTCCAGGTGCGCAGTGAAGGACCATTAAGGAAGTGCAAAAAGACCCAAAGAAAACATTTAAGGAAAAGCAAGCCTCTCTCACCTCAAAAGTTCAGAGTTCAAAGCTCTACTTTTCCTAAGACACTTGGCTGAAATGACATCATGGTACCTGATGACAACACCAACCTTCAAGCTTATCTGAATATACCCAAAACACACCTTGATGACCCTCTGAGGTTCTGGGAGAATCTTCCCTTAATTGTTGTCTGAAAACTGTTTGAAGATGGGGGTCCAGTTACCTCTGGTGGAAACCAATCACAACACTAGAAGAACATGAGACATGGATGCAGAGGTTTGATGATATGGAGATGATCTGCTTCAGGACTAGGACGACTCAGGTCTGTAAATTTAAGCTCAAGCCGGGTCAAGCAGCAAGACAACGTTACAGACAAAAAAGTAAGTCCATCTCTGAATGGATCAAAGAAAAAAAGATTTTTTTGTACTTGTATGTACCCTGTTGAGGTGCAGTGGTGGGAACTAATAAATCCCACCAGAAATCCTCTGAGGTGGCTGCAGTAAAGTAGTTTTGCAAAAACCAGTCACTA
Organism: Lophius americanus; assembly: GCA_037951165.1. Lineage (NCBI taxonomy): Eukaryota > Metazoa > Chordata > Actinopteri > Lophiiformes > Lophiidae > Lophius > Lophius americanus. The sequence goes on from JBBDHG010000081.1 coordinate 1,367,503, forward strand.
GCAAAAATAAGTGCAAATAAAAGTGACTACAGCAATATCAGAGACTGATCTCCAGTTGGCAGAATTGTTTGGTGGCTTTTTGTGTTCCTGCAAGAAACTTGTCACTATGAGAAATGTCACTATGAGATTTTCCAGCATTCACAATTGATGAATGCTGGAAAATGAAATAATGATGATAATTGAAAGCTGTTTTATTGATGTGGAAAGAAAATAAATGTTTGTTCGTAGAAGATGAGAAGTAAAAGTCAGGGGACAGGAAGTTCCTAATCTGGTAAATATCCATATATGCTATGAGTATTTCAGCCAATTCAATTTTATATAGATCTGATAGAACATTGTATAATGTATATTCAAAAATCTGTCTTTTATTCCATGTATTCTAACTTCTATTCCAGATATTTCAACTTTGTAATAAAATATTTTTCAAGTTTAATTAAGAAAGTTTCTTGTTGTATAAGTAAATCTTCACACATATTGCAATAACTCAAATCTCACAATTTGTGTGACGAGCAGCCTGAGATCTTAAGGCCGAACCTGAAATTGTAATGAAACTCTTGCCCGAAAGCTTCAATAGATTAAATTTTTTTTTAAATGCCATGGAGAAGGTTTTCGAAGTTTGAAACTCTTGGAAAAAAAACCTTGAGATTGTTTGAAGACGTTCAGCCTACAGTCACGTCATAGCGAGGCAGTAACCTGTGTGCAGTGACTAATCAAAAATGAAAACCAACATTGATTCCCTTCAATACTCCAAAGCCTTGAAAATGCTCATTTCTAGCATTCTTTACCTTGGGCTAAAACCTTGCCAAAACTTTATTTTCACCACAAGCTTGACCAAACATATAATAAATTCCATGAAAAGCACAAAACATCTGAATGAATCAGATGGAATATTTTCCATTAAAATGAATGCATTTACTATTAAAAAAAACAACTTCTTCCATGGAGATTGGTTGATACCCCGTTGTAGATATCCTGCTCAGCTTCTCTATTAAGCCTTTGCATTATCAGATAATCCTAAACCTGTCAGGATTTCTCTGGAGAACAAAGATTCTCAGGTTTCTTCGTTTCCCCCCTCCTTTTATTCCATCGTGACCATCATTAACATCCTAGATCAACCCTCTAATGTGGACCCGAAGACGGTTCTACCAGAGATTAACCCATTGCAGCACGATGAGGATTCAGCTAAGGTGCACATTTTCTGCCAAACAGATCAACTTCACCATCATCATACAAAAATACATATATTATGTACTGAAACCTGAAATTTCTGCAATTCCCCATACGATTGCATGGGGGTGTCTGTCTCGATGTTTGAATCAGGAGTTCCAGGCTGAATTCTTGAGTCTGTTGTGGATGTGTGGTAATCTGAGTACTGGAGGATGAAGTGAGTCCTCGCGAAGCCCATCTATCTTTATCCCAGCAGAACAGCTCAGCCTCCACTTTCAACACTTATGTAAAGTATACTGTACAACCAGGCTGCTTCTGCTTTACTGTTTAACAAATATCATCTACCTCTGGCATTATTTGAAGATTAGTTATATAGGTTGACCATGAGATCATAAACTTCACATTGCTTGCTGGTCAGCTGCAACTGGAAAATAAAATGTATCTACTTCTCCCTTTGTTCTTGTATCAAATATGGAAACCTGGTCAATGATCACGGGGTTGCAATTAGTCACATAGATACATTTCAAACAGGAGAGTCAGTAAAATTCTATTTAGGATGATTACGATCAAAGTTTATCTTTATTTTATAGGGTAAGAACATTGTAAGAACTAATGTTAAAATAGATATATGTAACAGTTTTGATAATCAAACCGTTGAATGAACTTCGTAATGACCTTAAATTGTGTAGTTCTTTTTATTTTCCCCCAAAAATGTGTCAAACGTAAAATAATCAAGGCTTATAATGAAATTCTATCAGTATTAAATAACTGAGGCTTATATATAGTAAAGTATATGATTTATTTTTCCCTTTGGTATTTTGTTAATATTCTGGATTATTCTTTGGATGGTAACGGCAACAAAAAAAAATTAGCCTTGAACTTGAGCCTGCTCCTTTTTCAATAATTTACAGTGAAACAATTCTAAAACTTATTGTTTCTCTTGAACCGAAATGAAATTTTTATCACTCATATACATGAGTGATCTAAATTGAGACTGAGCATGTGTTTAGAGATCACCACAGTGGACTTTTAATCACCAATGGGGGCATTCCTTCGGCACTGTTGAACTAGAACAGGTATTGATACATATACTTGATGCCCTTCCTGACACAACCTTTTAAGGGACTGACACCAAATGTACAAAGGCTTATAATCTGGGGGGCTGGAGCTTTCCCAGTTGGCATTTGTTAAATTAAGGTTTAAAATATTACAAACCAGACAAAAGAGCAGAATTCAGGCTCAGGAAGTGTTTTGAGAAGTTTATTGCTTCAGGTAACTGAGGAGGCAGGTGAAGGCACCGGGTGGCTGGAGAAGGAGTCAAAAAACATGAATCAAGACTTTGAGATATTTAAGGACCAATTGGGTTTGAAGTAAGGTCAGGAAAAGAGTGGCTGTAGCCAAGGTTAAATACTGCCAGGCTCCGTTGTAGATGGAAATCAGGTGTTTTGATGACCAGACTATGCCATTAGGTGCTGCCACTCAAACGCGCAGACAAAGAGGAGAAACCCCTCAATGCAAGCGAACCGGAGCAACATTGCAGGAAAGAAACGGTCCAACCGACAAATCACACCCAAAACAAACTAACAATCACATTAATGGGAAATCCAAAATCACCAACTCACCTATATTACATATTTTTGGACTGTAGGAGGAACCCGGGGTACCCGGGGAACCCCCACAAACACAGGGAGAAGAAGCAAACCACACAAGGAAAGGCCTCGAGTCCAGAGGTGGATTTGTACCAAGAACTCTTTTACTGCAAGAAAACGATTTAAACCACCACTCCACCATGCTGAGCATAGAATAATCACTAAAACTGTATTTCACACTTAAAACTGTGTTTCACACTTAAAAATTGCCATTGAGCCGCAGTTCACTTGTGTCAAACTATGACATCATCATGTGACCAATGATGATTTTTGATATGATTGATCAGTTTTTCATAAGTGAGATTGATTGATTGATTGATCGATCGATTGGATTCACAGCTGGGATTTTATTGCAGGAAAAAAAGGTTTTCATCGATTGTTTTAGATTATTATTTTTACAGAGCAGGGCTTTTGACATTGATCTACCCCAGAGTTAAAAAAATAACAGTCATGAGTGTTGAGTTATTTCTAGGTTTATTCTGTTTTGGTTCTTTGGTTTAATTTTGAAGATTTATATTCATTGTCCTGCTCTATTTATCGTGTTTTATTTTGAATGGCCATCCCTCCCGTCTTCTTTGTGTTTCACTTGTACTTTTTATCCCTCTCTGTGTCAGTCTTTTCCAATTTTGTTTCTTTTCCACTATTGTGTGATTGTTCATTTAGACTCCAAATTGCCATTATCCCTTTTGCTCAACAATTAATTATTCATATTAAATGTCTTCTAACCTTTAACTCAATATTTATTACATTGGCTGTGTTTAAACTTGATCTATTAACACCTATTTTAGGTAAACATCGAGCTTCATCAAATAAAATCATAACAGTCGTAGATGTTTCGTGCAGCCGGTCCTCGAGTTTCTTTGTGTAAGTTTTCCTTCTGAATTTCTCATGGTTTTTCTCGGTTTCTCTGGATTCTGCCTTTTTGGCTTGCCTGGTTTGGACCACTGCCTGTTTTTGGAATATGAGTTGTGCATTCTGGACTTTATAATCAAATCACTCAACGGCCTCTTTCTTGTTGTTGCACGTGGGTCCAAACTTTGCTCCAACCAAGGTTCCTAGCCCTAATGGGAAAACTCTGATCGTTTGTGTGAACCAATTTTATGCTGGAAGAAATTCTTTGCAAAACTGGAAAACACACAACTCCAGCCCAGCTGTGTGAAATCAGCTTTACACCGGAATCACGCCTTCAGGGTGTTACTCAGGCTACTGCCAGTGTTTCCCCCCCCTGCAGTATATCTCAAACAAAGTCTGCAAACAACTACAGGCAGAGCAGAGCCTCTAAGGGAATTATGGGGAATTCAGGGCATCCTTAGCAGAAGAAGACTCGGAGGTAACTAGAGAGAAAAGTAGATGATGACACATTTCATAACTCCTGTAATGAGATCCGGAGCAGAAACGGCAGCGTGTTGCACCTGAAAGAAAAGTGGGCATTTAATTGTGATTTAGGAGGATTTAAAATCTCCCTTAGATTTAATCTTAAGAGACATATTTATTTTTTAACAAGAAAACCTCAATCGGCACTCATTTTAAAAACCTACACTGCACTGTGATCGAGAATTATACGTTCATTAAGTTAAGATTATGTGAGATATGAGCCTCAGTTCTGTTTCACTACAGGCTCTTGAGTTTGTTTGTTTTTTCCCTACCATATTCCGTGCCGGTGGCACTTATTTGGAAAAATGTAAAGCAAACTTGGGGCTTTAAAGAAAATTACCCCTGGCTGCAGAATTTTTCATCACTTATTTGAGGGAAAAATTGCAGGTTAAGATCCGAGGGATTGCCAATGTGACTTTGGGCCTCTTCATTTATAATGCATTGCAGCTTCTCTTAGTTGGCAGGTGGTGGTTTGCAGCAGGGAATTTCTAACAGGTATATCATCAAGTAGGTGGGAGTGGAGCCGCTGGAGTGAAATGGTTGACTGGTCTACTGAACAGTCACTGCTGCAAGCGGTGGAAAGATGGGAAATCGTTTGAACATATGATTAACATATGTTTTTTCTACCTCTTAAAGTGGAATAGGAATTATTAAAAAAACGTTCTTTATAAGGATTGTTGACTAGTGTGGAACTTATGAGCTGTTTGCAATAAAACAACCGTTTAAACTACTGTTTAAATGGTTGAATGCAAAAGTAAATTTGATGTCCTGCTCAGCTGTTTTGTTGAGCTCTTTTTTTGAGTCACTGTTACTTGTGTTATGTGCTAAAAAGAATACCCAACTACAGTGAAGGCTGCTGCTGGGGGTGGTTTTTTGATGCGTTGCTTCCAATGGCGCTAGGAACCTGCAGCGTGTCAAGGGATAAGATGGATTCCATTAAAGAGGAGGGAATCTCTAAAAAATGTTTCTGTCAGCGTCTGTGGAAGCGTGAGTTTGCAGGTGATTGGTTATTCCTAAAGGAAATTGATGCCAAGAAGTGGTTCCAAAAGTCCTGTAACTTCCTGGTGCCGCTGTCCCAGTTGCGTAAATTCCATGGAATATCTCTGACGGGATGTTAATAAAGAAGTTGGAGCAGGAATATTACAGAACTGTTGGACTTTGCCATTTGCCAACATTAGAAGGAGTTGGTGTTTATAAGATAAGATAAGATAAACTCTTATTAGTCCCAGATCGGGGAAATTGCAGGGTTACAGCCGCAAAGAGCACACAGATCAATATAACAGAATAAAAATGAAAATATGAATATAAATCTATACTAGGGTATTAAACCATAATATAAATATAACACTATTATATTATATTATATATATTATATTATAATAAATATTATACTACACAAAAGGAATATATTATAGTACAGTATACAATATACTGGACATTTTACACTATAATAGAAATATTACACTATACGATAATACAATAAACATATGCTATGCAGTGATTTTAAAAGCAGGTCAAAGCAGCTTAAAGGTTTTTACAAAGTACTGGAGGCAGTTGTCATTAAGGGTTTCGGATCATTTACAGACTGCAGAAGTCAGTTAAGGCAGAGAGTTGTTAGATTTGAGGGGGAAAAACACTAAAAACATAGTTCTGCTGCTGCTACACTGTATGTCTAATAACAGGCATACTGAAGCATGTAGGGTAGGATACATGGTGTTGCATCCCGTTTTTTCTACCACAGGAAGGACATCTGAGAAGTCATGTTTCTCCAGTGGAATCCCCTGGTGGTCACTTCATCACATGGTTTTGCATTCTGGGCCACTTTATAGCGTACTTTTACACTGTTTTTATTTTATTCTTTTTCCAACATGACAGGACGGACGGCAGCACTCTGCCTCCCATCCCTCGAGTCCACCAGTGCCTCCAGTCATCAATAACCTCAATCCAGAGCCTCCTGTCTCCTGATCCTGCATATTATTCTTCCCCACAGCTTATTTCTCACACTTTAGTTCTGACCACTGAGTGGCGACTTCATGCTCAAGTGTGCTACTGGACCCTCTGATGACAACTGCTTATTAATATTAGCTGTTCAACTCTGGATTAGATCTTCCTATACAGCATAGGAAGATCTAATACGATCTAATGCTTATGCGGCATAAGAAGATCACAGTCCCGCATGTGAAACGGGTCGGCTGCAGAATTTGCTTTGTTTTCGTCCTCCCTAAGTTGAACACACCGAAGACAGAATGTTTCTGGTTCTGATAGGATACTTTTTTTTTTTTTTTTTTTGCGATGCTTTTTCAGCCAAGAAAAAAGAGGAAGAAGGTTAAGATGCAGGTGGACCTCTCATCCCAGGAGGGAGGTTTTTTTACGGACCGGGTCTCCAGCAACAGTATCAGGATGAGATCCCAGATGATAGAAAGAAGATGGCTGCTGTATAAAAAAAACAAAACAACGCTTTTATTATGGACAAGATCAAATCACTAACAGTCAAAACATTGAAGTTGGTTCTGGTTTTTATTATTATAATGGAAAAACATAATTATGGAAAACAAGTGACCGTTTTCTCCAGAAAACTATTTCATTTTCTTGCTATGAGGAGAAAACAAGCACCTAGAAATCAATATATATATATATATATATATATATATATATATATATATATATATATATATATATAAGCTTACACACTAGTAACTTCTGATTATCATAAGTGGGCAAAAAGAGAGTTTTTTTTGTTCCTAGTGTTTGGTATTGGGTGATACATAATTTATAAGTATAAATTGCTCAAATAACTTGCCGGTTATTTAACTTTAAAAGTGGTGCAAGATATGCCAGAGGAAAGTAACAAGTTCATCTCTAATGACTTTCCCAGAAGTAGCTAGAGTACGTCCCTGGAATAGATGGAATAGAAAGTCAGAGAGAGAAAATGAGGAAGCTCCTTATTTATGTCAGTATTGTTGTCTGATGAGTTGCAGAGTACACTAACTTAAAAAACTGCCAGGGGGAATTGAAGAAAGGATAGAGTAACCCCAGGACTGGCCACTTCATTCAGCTGTAAGTGTAGACATTTACAGTGTAACACTCCTCTGCATGATGGAAATCTCATTATCTCTCCCGCGAGAAAAGGAATAAAGCACAACTCTCGATACCTTTGCCAAGATGGTAATGAAACCCAGCAATCTGTGTGAGCTCTAGAAACTTGAACAAATAAACCCCCTCATATGTTAATGCAACCAAGGCCGTTTCTGTGCAGAACTATTTTAAAGTTGAACTGGTAGTTTTCCTTAAGTGATATTCCAATTAAAAAAATCTGAATGTGTGCACTGTGGGTTAAATCTGCAATAATTCCGACTAAACCAATGAGGACACACAAGTCGACTCATTATTACTGCTAAGAAGGGACACAAGGAACATATAAAAATATTGTTTCTTATTTTATTTGATCCGCCATAATATTATAACCACAAGTGAAGAAAGAATGACACTGAGTATCTTATTACAATGACACCTGTCAATGGGTGGGACTCAAGTGACGGGAAAGTGTTTGAAGCAGGAAAAACGGGCAAGGGAAAGTATATGAACGACTGTGATGATGGTGAGAATCTCCAACACTGCGGGTCTTGTTGGGTTATTCCCAAATTGCATTATTTAGTGCCTACCAAAAGTGGATAAATAAAGGACAACTGGTTCACGGGGGATAGGGTCATGGGCGCCCAAGGCTCATTGGGCGAAGGCATGGGATAATTTTCTCACTTCATGACCCAGTTGCACTCCAACTCAAAGACAGATGACCTGACATTCTCCTTCAAAATGTTATTGTAGTAAGCAAAATCATGTTTACTTCAATTACTCCAAGTTATCCTGACCCTATAATGACGTACTCCTGATATTGTACCTTAATATTAAGTGGAAATGGTACATGAGCGTACCTTTTACTACCTGGGAATATGTATGTACCTTTTGGACCACAAAAAGAGGTCCACATAGCTAGCGTTAGGTCCAATAATTAGCTCTAGAGGGTTCACTAGTGTAGATTTTAATTGGGGGACAAACATTGACTCATACTGTACACTTCAGAGTGTAATTAGGTGCAACTAAAAAGTCTGAAAGCTGACTGGAGTTGTTTATCATCATTCACCTTGCGTTGCCTGGTTTTCCACCTTGTATTTAAAGGTGGAATATGTAGTACCACCCCTTTATAAATAAGAGAACACAAAAGGACCTAATGATGGTACTCCAGGGTAACTAAGCACTGAGAATGTTTCTCATGTGAAGACAACGAGAGAGCCTTCAAAGCTGAATTATAAATCAACTATGTATGTTCGAATCCATTGCAGTTGCCGGTTCATCGGTTGCACTTGAACATGGACTTCAAAACAAGATGTGCCCTTTGAAGTAACCAAGCCCTGTGAGTTTAGAAACCTGTCCCAACCTGTTTCCAGGCAACATAAATAAAGTGATTCCGAGGATCCGCGCTGCCGAATTTTGAGGGGATCTAGTAATGAGGGAGGTTAAAATATGTGAACCTTGATGTGATCTAATGTTTCGAGCTTTCATTAAGCGAGCGTGATGCTGTGGTGTGCGGTATGAGCCCACTCCGCGTGGATAGGAAGTTTCCAAAAGGCCGGGGGTGGAAAGACGCGGCGAGCTGAGACGAGTGATGCATGGATCAGCTTCCCTCTATTTAATTATACTCTCAGATGCATTCATGTTTAATGAATCTCAGGAATGTTTTCTCTTTACGATGACATTTAAGGGAAAACGAAAACCAGCATAGGAAGACAGTGGATTTGATTAGTGCAAACTAGGCACAAGGTGACAGAATGTCACCTAAGTGATATACAGACTAAGCACACACACCCACACACACGCATCATTATTAGAGAAGTTGGAATCTAGAGATAGACACCACTGACAAAAACTAAGGTTGTGCACCTTGACTCTACACTGGAGATCTCAACCCTCTGTACTCTCTGAGAACAGACTGGATTTGTTAGTCGATTGAGCAAGAACGTTCCTGGTTCCAAAAATAGCAAAACCATGCAATATAGGTGAATTTTTGAATCAGAACTGACTGTATGAGAATGCGAGAACGAATATCTGTAATTACAAACTAGACATCACAGACAGCAAGTGTTTATCCCTGAAAATTGCCCAATCTCCCTCGTTGAACTCCCACACCCCTCCTACAAACAAACCACAAATTCCTGATTTCTGGTTTGAGAGGGGTCAAAGTTTTTTCCTAATGGAATATTTCGCGAGACATACCTTAAATTTACCTTTTAGAATTTAATGGCTTTCAGGCGTAACACAGAATTCAAGAACGATGTATGTTCATTCCAACAGATCATGTATGATAATTACTCTTTAAGAAAGTTTTAGCCGCCTTGACTCTTCCTCTGAGGCAGCATGTGTTTTCCTCTTTAGGAGTCTTATACTGGTGGTGATGGATGATGACTCTGCCGAGACTGATTGGTCTGCGAGGATCGTCATAGAGAAGAGAATAAAACGATACGGAGAGAGAGAGGAAAAAAAAACTTTTGAGGAAGGGAAAATGGCAGTTGTATATATCCAACACTAGGGGGAGCTTTACCTCCAATAGTTTTTTGGCCATAAATTCTCTACAAATGGTCGAATTTAGTCCAAACTCATCATTTCAAACCCATAATTCAAATCAATTTGAATTAATGTGATACAACTTGAATGTATCGTGTTTTACTTTAAAACTTTAAATAGTTTATATTTTACTCATTGTTTGAGCTTTCTCCATGAAAAATACTGTATACAAAACTTTGAATTTAATTTGAGGAATTCAATCAGGGGGACAATTCAGGGGATTTGGGACTTTCCAGGGAAATACTCTTGCTGTCTGTGACGACAGTGTGGGTCTAGTTAATCTCGATCCCACTATGATGCTACCTACTGTATACCTTCTGGAGTACAACAAGGAATCAAAGGTTTAGGGGGTTTTGGTCATCATAAACTTGGCTGTGACAAGGCAAATCTTAATTCATTCGCGCCTTCCTCCTTAGCCCCTCTTACTCAGTAAAGTTATTATTTTATGCAGGGCAGGGGGTTAGGCATGCTTTTTCTAATAAGTCACCCAATCTTGTACATGTTCCAGCATTTTAATGGCGTTTTAAGCCTTTGCAAAGTATTTTCCTTTAAAACCAGCAAAGCTTATTTCTGGCAAGTTTTGTGTGATTTTATACAAAACCACATTGTAAACCCATAAATAAATTAGACACAATTATAAATTAGAACCAATTATAGTCAACAAAGTTCGAGTCACGCATCTACAAAAGCTACAATCAAGTCATTTCATTGTAGAGCAGCAAAATCCTATTCATTCTGTTCAACCTGACACCTGCATGCGTGCTTCAGGTGTGGATCAGCTGGAGAACGGGCTTTGCTTGCATTACTCGAGCTTTGTGTTTGTATTTTTAGACCCTGCATGGGAGTCGATGGTGGATTACGCTTGAAGCCCCTCACAGCAAAGCAGTCAGACAAGGTGACCCCTGAGAATGAGTCTGTGTTTGGAAGATATGGAGATCAGTGTGGTCATCCATGACTGCCATTTTTTTTTGCTTTACTCTTCTTCTTCTTTTTCCCTCCCTATTTGAAGTCATATATTCAGCAGAAGCTGCACATAAAGCATTTATGCATTTACAAATGTAACTCCACCATCACTACGGGGCATTATACTCATACACAGATGGTTTATCTGCCGAATAACAAGAGAATCATTCTGGATTGTAATTGTGGTTTAAATCCCTCTGAGGGAGGTTTCACCAGGATGCACATGAGGAATTAAGTTTGTTTAATGGCAATCTGTCGCAGAACTATCACACATTTATATTAATATATTGCATTTGGGTGTAAATACATTTGCAGACACTCGCACTACAACTACAATACTCCAGACTGCTGTTGAAAATACTATGGGGTAACCATGATGCAAAAATGCAACATACAGATATGTATATGTACAGAAAAGGAAGAGTCTGTTGGACTTCAAAATGTTTGCAGTCATGTAGGACGATTATAGAAGGTGTGTATATTTTTAGTTCATTTCTGTTTTTGGATTTACTTTTGCTGCATATACAACCATGTTATTCCAGAACAAATATGTAATTAGATACTCATTTATGTATTTACTTACCACGAAACAAGACATCTAAGAGGTATTCAATTGCAGAAAATAAAAATGGAAAAATGGACAAATTGGATCAATATATCCTAAAAAAGACGTGGATACTTTGTGTTAACATGAAGAATCAATCAATTTGTGGACCTTTTTCAAATTACCCACGTACACTTTAGTGTGAGGAAGGACTGAATTGATTTGAGGAAATATCGATTGTATATTTCCAACAGTAGGGGGAGCTTTATCTCAAAATATTAGTCTGATTTAGTCCAAACAAGGTTCACATGAAATTACTAAAGCAGGTATATCTTGTACGTGTCATATTTTACCGGAATAGTTCATATTTTACTCACTAGGAGGAGTGTTTTTTTTTTAGTTTTTTTTTTTTAATGAAAAATACTTTTTAGGAAATGAATTAACATTAATTTGAAGAGTTCGGTCTTTGCGATTGCTTGCACAACACAGGGGACCGGGGACTTGTTGGGGGTATACCCTTGCTGTTGGGGAAGACAGTACAGGTGTAGTTCCTTCTGATTTTATTTCCTCTACCTTGTCTGGCTTTTATGTAGTGTTACAATAGATAGGATATTTTTGGTTGCCATATGAAGGCAGAATGTGACGATGTTGATGTGAAGTGGATGTGTTGGATGAAGGCAAAATGGAAAAGTGTACGGACACGGTTGACTTTGAAAAGGCCCACATTGGGAAGTTTTAAAGAATGGGATTAGAGCATCTCCAGAACTGCAGGTCTTGGTGATTGTTGATGTGCCACAGGGGTCAGTACCTAACAAACTGGGCTAAGGAGCAACAAAAAGAGAGCCGGCGACAGATTCAATGCACCCATGGCTCACTGATGAGCCTATGGGGTTCAGGCCTGCTGACGCCTGGTGTCCAATATCACAGAAGGGCTAACTTAGCATAATTTGCTAAAACTTAAACGTTGGCTCTGATAGAAAAAGTTTCAGACCACCCTTGCTGCATATGGAGTTCTGTAGCCGTGGTTCAGTCAGAGTATACAATATGACCCATGTCCACTGCCAGAGGTGCCTACAACTCATCAGCATCAGAACCAAACTAAAGAAGTAATTTTCATGTTGACCTGTAAAAAAACTATGATGGCTTTGTGTCATGGAACAGGATTTTGCAACAGGATGTACTGTAGGCTTTGGACTACGTCCTGCAGGAAAACCTTTTGTACTACCATTCATGCGGATGTTACTCTTAAACACACCCTGTTTCACAAATTCAAGGTGTTGTCTTTGCCTCCAAATTCCAAAGATCTCAGTCCAATCCAGCATCTGTGCTGAATGAAGAAGTCATTTTTATGAAGGGTCGATCTCGCAACCTACAGAACTGCAGAAGAAGATCTGCAGAAGATCTACAGAAGATCTGCTTGTTGTTATGGTGTGTGTGTTTGTGAGGAGGTGTCTTTGTATGTCTCTGGGTATGTATGGTTTTTCTTGTGGTTATAATATTATGGCTGAAATGTGCATTTCACCATTATACTGTGCAAAAAATACAAATAGTACGAAATAATAGCTTTGAAAATATGGACAGCATAGCCTTCGCGATTCAAAAGCATATTTGCAGTTATGGTTAACATGACGGTCAGGGGCATAACAGCTATAGTGTTTTGTTCTTGCGATCACTGAGATCACTCTTTTATCGCACCAAATCCTGTCTCTTGCTTGCCGGCAGGTCTGTATTTGCCAGGTAAGTACTGACAATCAACTGCGGCGCCGCCGTAAATAGTCGCGCTTTGGCTCCAGAAGGATATACTTCCAACAGCCCTCAACTTTTCGCTTTTGTTCCAACACCTTTGAGAGATGATTCCTCATCTCTTTGTTCCTGTAAGATGCCTCCTGAAGTCATGTCAGAGCGTTCAAAGGAACTGTGATGCTGCCCTATTTCGGCGACAAGACAGGCAAGGGAGCAGTCGTTTTCTTCTAAAAAGGAATCTGCCGTGGAGATGCTGCCTATTTCTGTGTGCGAGAAGAGCTGGTTGGCTCGCACTGCTACAAAAGCATCAAGGAGGGATCCCCTCATTCTTCTCTTTGAAAGCGTGCTTCTTTCTCCAACGGTGGCGACTTAAACTGCTCTGTCCCCCTCTGCCAAACAATCTCACACGGTGATGGAGACAAAAAAAAAGAGCCCTTCGAAGGCAGTTCAAAGCAGACAAAGCTGACTTGGCCGACTGCGGCGCCACTTTCTGATGCGTCATCACCGTCCTCTCTGAAACCTTCACCCTGTTCAACCCCCACATTAGTCTTGTGTTCACCACAGGCTACCCATGCAAGGCTGTCGCTGTGAAGCCCGCTCAGGCATTACAAAGCACGGTGACCTCGGAAAATTCTTCTTATGAAACAAAAAGCATCCCCTTTATAATTTAATGAAAGAGCGGGAAGCCCTGAAGACTCCAATTTCTATTTTTTCCTTCTTTTTAGATGTGTCAAGCACAGGGCGGAGAGATTATTCAAAATATTCTAAGGGTGCTTTCACATGCAAGCAAGTCCAAATCAAAGTTCAGGTTTAATTTTTCCATTGTATATGTTTGATCCGGTTGTTTGGTTCCAAATTTCAATTCTTGCAAATGCACAAAAAAAAACCTTCATCCTGTTTTCATCATTCTTGAGGGCTAAGCCTCCCTGTTTCATAATGACATCCGTCCTTCCTTCTTTTTGTCTCCTCTCTCTCATCCTCACAGCAAATACATTTGAAAGTTTCTTTCTAAGGAAAACGATATTAACTACTATTACTGTAATGGATGGAATGTAACTCCCGTAACTTCGGGTTGCCCTCGCAAAGGAAGGAGGCTATGTTTTTACTTCCGTGGTTTCGTCTGATTGTTTGTTAACAAGATAACAGAAAAACTAGTGGACGGATTTGCGTGACATTTTTACCAGCGGTCGGTTCTGGCTTATCCTACAGATGATTAATTTATGGGGATGTTACATATATAGCAGCATTTTTAAAAAAAAGAAGAAGAAAAAAGGCGTTTGGAGAAATTATGTTACAACATGGCGAAACGATCCGTTGAAACTGTATCTATTATTAATGCCTTTGTTCCTATGATTCTTTTGATGTTCCTTTAAGGGTGGAGTGGGCTGAAGAGAGATGCTAAAGTGGAAGGCGTAGGAGACGACAGGCTACAGAATATTTCAGAGATACTCCGATAGTTTGAGGGAGTTGTTGGTAGATTTAGAGGCTGCCACTAACTCAGACATAGGAAGAACAAGGTAGGTTCAGATATAAGTCCCGAAAGTTCCAAACCATACAAAAAAGTTCCTTTTCACTGTAAACAAACCAAACCGTGGTTCAGTTTGATCCGGGACAAGGCCACATCTAATGTTGAGACAAAAATGTGGCTGTTTTAGCTAAACCCTGCCATGCCTGGTCCAGCTTAGATTTATTACATCTTATATTTGAAATAACTGCCTTCATGCAAACTTAGCAGTTACTAGGCCAATATTAGCAATCAAGCAAAATTTTGTTTCAGACCATTCTTTCAAAAGTGTCCAAGGTCCTCAGTTTAAAGACACATAGGCTAAATTCAAATTAGCATGGGGAAGGGAGTCAGTTTTTTTGTTAAGATCGCATTTGATAACATAAATCAAGATAAATTGAAACTCCTGGATAGAGGATAAAGGGCCCAATTTAATCTGACCTTTTATCCTCTAAAGCGTTGCCTTTAGAGGAATTTAGGCTCGTCTCAACAGACTATTTGTCCAAATACTTCTCAGCCGTATGGTCTCAACACGATTATTTCAGTGCTCCCAATCGAGTTGGAGCCTCCCCGATCTCTATTTGTAAATATCAAACAAGTTTGATATTTATGACTCAATAGAAGGACGTAGTGTGTCCTCCATGTTTGTTTTTCTTTGTCATGTCTGGTCGCACCACTGTTAAATCCTCACTACAAACAGCATGTGTGTGGTCTCGCCGTCTGTTGAAACTGTCCTTATTTCTCTGGAGTCCCCCGTTTCTAAAATCAGTTAAGATTTGAAAATATTCTAGTCTCTAGCTAGCTAAACATGATGTCATAATGATGTTAGGAGCACAGCCTCATTAGTAACTACATTTTTGCTTACTATTTTTCTTGTACAGATTCTTTATTTCGTACTTTCCCACTTAATTTTTTTGCGAGATTGGATTTGAAAACAAGGTCCTTGCCTTCCTCTAGAGCAAAATTCCATTCATACATTCACGCCTAATGGGCCCATTTTGGTTTCGAGTACTTTGAGTTTTCACATATATACAAACATTTTGTGGTTGTTGAAGCGGATGATTTGAGGAAATGTCAATGGGTGAATATCTACATTCATGCTAGATATAAGCCACTCTAGTTTTGAATGTGAACTGTAAAGGTAATTTGCCACAATAATACTTTCAATTAATTTTCGTTTAATTTAATGCCATGAATTATACCCCACAAAATATTTGTTTTAGAAATTGAAAAACGGGACATGCTGTTTACTGAGGTATCCATCACCTCAAATTCATTAGCAGCACAGTGTTCCGTTCAGGAGCGAAGTAATCAGTTTGCTACTGTATTGTAGTGAATGATAATATTGGATCAGTGAGAACAATAACAGGTTTTATTATAAAACACGACCCTCGGTTAGTTAATGAAATACGGGGCAGAGATGCAATCATAATGACCACGACTTCACACAGTAAAACTGCTAATTCATGGTTTGATGACAATGAAGCCAACCTCATTGTTGCCCTCTTATGTTAGATTCTGTTGAGATTATAGACATAAGACTGGGTGAAATTCTAGTTTGGTATAAACTAAATCACCAATCATGTAAACAATCACACTAAATGAAGCGTCTCTTCCCAGATTATCTCAAACAAGGTGTCGCATTCATACATACACCAACCAGCCGTTATAGTAGGACCAACCAAGTATTTTGTATTGGATAATTGTCCCAACAAAACAACTCTGTGATGAGCTGTTTGTTCAAAAATAACTTTTCTTTCTCTTTTCTTTTTTTTTTATCAGCTTCTCCACAGTAACTCTTCAGTGGGATCAGGCAATATATATTCTGACTCAAATCAATTTTAAAGACAACTTCTAGAAGAGCGGCTAAGGCCGACTGGACACTTTCACTGAGAGAAAGAACACAAAAAAAACAACAACAAACATTAAGCAAGGGTTTTACAGCCATGAATATTTCAACTTTTGTATGTAAATTGTTATTTTTATCTATTGTGTATCTCTGGAACGCTGTGTGCTGCTGCTTGTCGTGACCAAGATGCGCTTGAAGAACAGATTTTAAATCTCAATGGCACTTTCCTGGTAATAGAAATCGTTTAAAGAGAAAACTTTAAAAGAAAAGAAAAAACGAGTCTATATACTTCGTTTAAATTTTTTTTTTATAATTTCAGGTTGTCTACGAACATGTGGCAACTGGACACCAGATGGAAACTAGCTTTTTATCTAACTGGGGTGCATTAACACTTGAGTGTTTATTAATGTACATTGTCCCGTTTAAAATATAAAAGAAAGAAATTAAAAACAAACTTTGTTAGGTAGTAACCACTGTGGACCAGGAACCTCCAACAAGACCCGCAATTGTGGAGGTGCTGTGACCCAGCAGTCTAGACTTCACAATCTGGACTCATGTATCTTGCTTTGGTACTTATAATTGCTCATTTTGTTCATTTTCTGCCTAATAGATCCCACCCACCACTTGGTGCCATTGTAAGAAGATGAACACCGTTATTCTCAACACCTCTCTGAGTGGTCATAATGTTCTGGCTGATTATAATAAATACATGAACTTTAAATGTTGCACTTGTTGAGGTAAAAATCTGTGCTGCTGTCCTGCTTTAACATATAGAACGCAAACTCTAATCTCCTGGGTGTGATGATTGCGTCCTGCCCTATGCCCCACTTGGATCTTAACACTCTAATATTCTGCTCAACTTTTTGGTTGAGCTCATTTTCAGTCACTATTTCTTTTTGAAAAATGTGACTGTACCGGTTTGTAATATGAGCCAGTGGAAATACATATATGCTAAACTGTAAGGGGTCAAGGATGGAGCGCTGGGGGACATCACAGGTCAAAGGCTATTGAGAAAGTCCTTTTCAATGAGTAGGAGGTTCTTCGTATAATGTATGTACAGAGTTACTAAACAGAATTGTGTAACTGGAAAATCCCCAAAAAATTCTGGCTTTTTGTCTAATTCATCAATTTTATTATGCCCAACCTTTTGGTTTAGCTTGTTTTTCGAAAACTATTTCAACCTATCTTCCATGAAATACAAAAGTCAAGATTTTTGTTTACGTTCTTGATGAAGCGATCTGTCGTTTTATGTTGAATTTAGTGTGTCAAAGATGATAAATTAATAAATACCCAGAAGAAATCAAATATGTAAACAAATTATTTTTTTTCTATTGCAATTTTTTTTTGGGAGAGGACATTAAAGGGCTAAAACAGAATCTATTGGGCCGTTGCTCTGTTTGATCTTGGATGTGTTTTGATTGGACGTACATTAAAGCCTATAAGGGTGCTCGTACATTCCGAGCTGTGAGAGCAAGCTTTTTTCTTTCCACCTGATGAATCGCAGACTAATATTCCCTCTCCTTACATGTAGCTCCAGCTTGTTGTCCATAAACTCCTCCAATTTCTTTACAGATTATTTTTTTCTGTTTCTGCTGCAGAAATGGTTCTCGAGGCATCCTTTCATTTAATTGGTTTGGTATTTTCCTCTAAATTCAGTATTCAGAGGGTTGGTGAGCTTTTTAAATGTCAAACAAAACAGTCAAAGCACTAATATCGAATCCGCACTCAACGGTGTTCCCTTGAATCACTTTCGAACATATTTTGCATTCACGCCAAATAACAATGCAAATTTTTGTCTGTCAGTTTTGTCTGTCAGTTTTGTCTGTCGTACCAGGAAATATGTACTTATCTAGCGCTTTTCTTGTATGCTCGACTACTCAAAGCACTTTATAACACAAGACAACATTCATCCAATCACACAAATATTCACAAAGTGGTGAAAGAGGATGCCATGCAAGGCGCCACCTGTCCATCAGGAGCGGTAACCATTGCCACCCCAATGGAACAGCCACTGAGAGTAACTCAGATATAAGATATCCTCCAGATTCTTACTCAAGGATACTTTGACAAGTAGACCGGAGCTGCCGGGATTCAAACCAACGACTTTCAGGAAAGTGGACGACCACTTTATCTTTATCTTAAGCCACCTTCCCCCAGTTGTACAAACAACCCCCCCGATTGAACTCCTCAGATTAAATGTAAGGTCCAATGTCAAGTTATCTTTCTTTATCTTTTGCCACAGAGGATCATTTGTTTCCATCCATGGTTTCCGCTGGTACCCTACTACTACTACAGTGGCAGCGATGGTATTTGTTAACCTGAGTCCCGTCCCATCCGGCTTCGAAAGAAGTTTCCTCTTGCGCATATTGATTTGTCAATGAGCTCTATGTCACATGCTTACTTTCGGAGATAAAGCTCCCCCTAGTGTAAGAGATAAATAACAAGCCTTTCCCAAAATGATCCATTTCTGAGTTATCGCGCCAACACTAAGGATCCATAGCGGGCGCGGACGTGTTGGCGGCGATGAGGATTCCATAATATCAGACATTTCCGTGATATAATCAGATGGTTACAGTTTAATTTTGGAAAAAATAAATGTTTTTTTTTAAATTTTGGGGGAAAACATCTCTGTATTTGTAGATAGAATTATGAAAACGAGGCTCCCCTTATAAAATGTAATGTGCCTGAATAAATGTCAGGATATTTGTTGCAAATCATAAAACATTCTGTCTGGCAGCTGAACACAATTATTTCACACTGTACAACATTTCGCAGTGTTTGTCAGGCTGTTGATCTTTTTGTCCTCTCAGTTTTCCAAGCGGTCGAGACTTGTGTCATGCTGAAAATGTTCCAATTAGACGCTACGTGCATTTAGGTCCGTCAGCGATTTGAAATTCCATAAGTGCCATTACAAAGATCCCCTTTTGACCCATTAAAGGTTATTTTCAGTCAAAAATACTTAGAACACGATTAAACCAATTGCTATCAGCATGTCCCTTCTCGGAACCTTTATGTATGTATTTTTAAATAACAAGGAATAAAATGCTGTCGGCACAATAAACAATTATGCCAGAAAGGCAGAAAATATAGAATAACGAGCAAGACGCCAACCTTTGTAAAGTTTTTAAGGTGAAATTTGTACTGTCTCCTCTTCCAGCACGGACCAAGGTTTAAAACCAAGGAAACTGCAACGCTCATTTGGGCTTTAAAAATATCCAATTAGCAAACACTGTTGCCTGAATATGCATTATTCTACACAAAGAAAGATAAGACCCATGCTCAACAAAGTTTTGGGTCTACTGCTGCTGCATTTTAAAATCCCCTCTCCTCACTCACCAGAGACAAAAGGCCACACATTAAAACTTTTTATATTATATTTTTATAAAATGCAGTTCCGTGAAAAGTATTGTTACTTTTCCTGATTTCTTCTAGTTTTTGGGTGAATCTAATTTAAAACTCTGTTGGATCTTCAAACGAAATTTAATACGCATGCATTAAAAATGCATTTTTCACCGAAAAGGGCAAAAAAATGTATCCAATCACCAGCCTCCTGCACTCAATATCGAGTTCTTCCACCTTTAGCATCGCTGTGGTGGAATTCCATTCCACTCTTTTTTTGTAGAATTTCTATAGTTCAGCAAGATTGGAGGCTTTGTGAGCATGAACTGATCTTTTTTGTTTTGAACCATTCTTAGGTTTATCTCAGAGACTAATGATTCTCCATCAGAATTTTCTGGCAGTGAGCAGAATTTTTGTTTTACCATCGATCACAGCAAGTTGTCCAACGTTCACTATTGTTCCAAGGATCCGTAGAGGTCCAGAGCCCTAGAAAAGTATTTTGGAACCCGTCCAATACTTATTTAGACTGTAGTCTTTTTCATAGTCGGTCAAATTACGAAATCAAAATATAACACAGCCAACTATCAACCTTTCACATAAACAAGAACAGAGTGTTGACAGATAGAAAGGCACCAGCTACTCAATATGAGGTATAACCTTTCACACATTCACTCACACACTAATGGAACAGCCACAGGGAGCTTATTAGGGTTGAATGTTTTACCCAAGGAACCTTGGACATGTAAGTCGCAGGAGCTGGGGATTGAACCACAAACCTTCCAATTTCCAATTACTGGATGACAACTCAAATACCATCCTTTTATCCTCTTCATCATGTCAAATAATGTCAAATATTGTCAAATTAAAAAGCAAGTTGATAATCAAACGGACAGGATGTCTTTTCTGAAACCCGTTAATAAAACCAATAGAAAAAAAGAGTTTGATGTCGGATGATGGCTGTTGTTGTCTTCGGGAAAAAAAAAGAAATTAAATTAATAATAGCTATGAATAGTGTTGCTACATCATTACAAATAACATTAAACGATTAGAATTTATTATCTGACATTATTCTTCAATCACTGAAGTACCTGCTGCTTATTTTTTTTCCATGGAATTTACAGCAACCAGAGGTGTTACAGAAAAATATGTCACTGTTGGCTGGTGACCTAATGAAACACCATTGCCTTAAAAATGGTAGGCAAAGGAGGTGTTGTTATGGCTAGGAGATTTTTTTTCTGCATGAGAAAAAACGAGACGTGTGAGACGTATGTCTCAGCCAGAACCAGGATTAGGTTTGGGGTTCTTTGCATATTCGCCCTATGTTTGGGAAGGTTCCCTCCGGCTTCAACCTGCAGTCCAAAAATAGGCAACATTAGATAAACTCTAAATTGCCCAAAGGTGTGAATGTGAGAGTGTTGGTTGAATATCTCTATATTGATCCTATGAGGAACTGTCTCGCACCCAATGTCAGCTGGTATATGCTCCAACCGCCCTGTGACCTGAAAAGGCTCCAGAATAGTGGATGTTGAATCCAAAGTGGGCAGAACATTCAAAAGGGGCTGTCTTAGATTAATGTTAACGAAAGTCAGAAATTGATAAAGGTTCATGAGATTTCCTTGGATGTATTATAAAATCATTTAATAGCCTAAGGGGTACAATTCAGATTGTTTTTGTTGATAAGAATTAAACTAACTATCTACGAACACAATCGTTTCACCGACTTGAATGCATGAACTTCTGCTATCTAATAAGAATAGTTTTGTTACTGGTAGACAACAGGACAGCAAGAAAATTGTGGATTTTTTGAGAGGGTTCAACATTGTTGGAACCATTTGGGACTCCTCATTTCAGGCATTTTAGTGTAGAAACATTATGCAGACGAATTCAATAGCGCCATAATTTGCGAGCCCATGTCCCCCTTTTGAAAACGTAGATCAATCAAGTCCTGCTGGAAAGAGCAGATACTGGCTCATCTCTCTGATCATCAGCCAACCTTCTTGCACTGAGAATATATACATGAAAAGAAATAAGAACAGCGTCCTTGGAAGGGATGTGTTATGTTCTACCCATGTTCTGAAGATGCAAGGAAGTAAAAGCTCAGCTAAAGCCTATCAGCTACCTCACTGGACATTCTATAGAACTGTTTTTGACAGACCATGAATAATTAAAATAGCTTTTTGGTGGTTTCACAACATCTCATTGCAATGTCAACATACATTGATGTCGCCAACGAGAAACTTTGAGCTTTGCCCTGCTCTGCTTCCCTCACAGGAAATGCTGCAACTTTGTGATCTCCTGAATTATGGTTGCATGTTACGGAAACAAAGCTCCCGCCATTTGCTATTCATGCTGCACAGACAGATAACCTTATATTTTTTAAGTCTGATTGTCATTATGAGAAACGTGTTTTTGCCTCCGCCTGAGCTCAAAGAAGTGAATCATGTTGTTTTTATATTTGAGAAGATGACAGACATTAATCTAACATCGTAAAGATGCCACACAGATTTTTATGGGCATATGAAATGTGTATGTTGCATCTCTCATTGCTGGCTTAACCATACATCTTTGGGAATACATTCAAAAATGAAAATCTTGACAGAACGATCCATTGGAAAATGCCATTAAAGTCAAACAGAACCCATTTAATCATTCTTTAAGTTTGATGTGATGATTAATTATAAAGAAATGACTGAGAACGTGAATCAAACAGAAAATGTTTGGTTAGTATTTGTCTCTGACAAAGCCAGAGGAACTAGAGATAGGCAGAGAGAATTGTCCAAAATTAGAATTTCAATATACAAATGAAGAAACAGATTGGGGAATCATTTTTGGAGGACACAATGCAAATGGAAATTTAAGTCTTTGATAGATCATCACATTAGATGGGTATTCCTCCAATCTCATATTTTACACCTATAATGACTATAATGTTTCACATGTGCTGATTTGTGTAAAGTGTGAGGTTAAATATATGTTGTGAGTTTTTATTTTATGCATGCTTGTTTTAATTTCACCCGATAAACATTACATTTTGGCAAAACTATTGGGGAGCCTTACAAATAAATTCTAGCAAGTACTCAAAATTACACCCCAGACATCAAAATGTGTTTCATATGTCTATGTATATAAAAACACACAATAGTATCATTTTAATATATGTTATATATAATTTTACCTTTTCACATACAATATTGAATTGAATTTCCGTCAGGATTAGTACAATTACTACTAATTTATTACTAATAAATAACTATATGTAAAAACAAACACTGTGATAATTCATGAGACTCAAATCAAACAGGTTTGCTCTCATATCTCTGAGTATCTTGGCATACACTCTGACAATATGCTTACTTGGCAAATTCATGTCCCAAGAGCCCAAGACTCTAACTAATATTAGAGGATGTTTTTTTTGTTTCCGTTAAGGCTCAGACTGTATGGCGTTGATGAGTGGAAAAGTATATCCTGACAGCTAAAATCCTGGTTCAGACTGCTTTGAAAGTCAGAGGGGAGGAAAGAAGAGCAGTTCCTTTGATCCATTTAAGAAATGTCTGCACTTAGAGGTGCTCTGAGGGTACTGGCTGACCCCTCCGATGTTCTCTGCCAGACCATATAGAAACCAAAATGTCTACACAACCATTTCATAAAACCATGCCCTGTTCCATTAACATGTCAAACAAACAATAATATAGATATAGCCTGGACTTCAAACTACTTTCTTCTGGTCTCCAGTGTAATACAGTAGGTACAATTCTACTACACAGTGCAAAATGAAGGGTTTTGCTTTACTGTTCCAAAGTGTAACACTGTGTTTCGCTGTGCATTCCCTCAACACTGAGCGGAACATAAATTTCCCTAAGGGGACAATAAAGTATATCATATCGTAAAAAGGTTGGCCTTACGAGCAGTTTCTAGTTTTCTCAACACTTTAATTATGAATTCCCTCGGTTGTTCACCGACCTGAATAACTTGACTGTACGACAAGAACCACCCCATTGGACACCTTACAGCTACGATAATAAAGAGCCCGTTCATTGGGATTATGACATTGGGGCAGTAACACAGATTTAATAATACATTCAACTAGAAACGGGAGACGGACATGAAGTAGAAAAAAGGGGAAAGGGGAAAAGGGAACAGGAAAAAGCAGAAAAAAAGCAGAAAAAAAGGAATAATTTAGCAAAAACAGCAAAAAGGGAAAAAAGAGGAAAAAAAGAAAATACAAATACGAGGCAGGAAGAGAAGGAAGAGCTGAATAAATAGCTTCCACATAAATATAGATAGTTTTTTCATAAGATTCTACATGCTATAAACTATATACAATATTAATTACATAATAATACTGAAATGTTCTCCAATTTGGGTCCCTGTCCGAGCTTTTGCTGCTTTGGAGAAGTTTAAAATATCTCAGGGAGGAAGGAAACTCTCTACAGAGTTGTTTTGCAAAATGGACAAAATTAAAAAAATGTTCTCTCTTTGAACCATAATTATTCACCAAGGAGTTTTCACCGCATGCCGACCTCTGCACATCAACAAGCTCAGATTCTGGTTGAATTAAAATTAACTCAAACCAGGATGTGAGATATATGCAAAAGGATATCATCGCACCACCTGGTTGAAATGTATTCAAGGACAGGTGAACAAGATGTATAGAAGTCACAATGTCAGACGTATATACTAATTAATGTAACAATAATTTATGGTGTTCCTGCATTGGGTTGCATAAAGTTGCAAGTTCCTCTTATTTGGTGTATAGTCTGTAGGCGGACTTGGCTGCATATGCAGAGTCCTGCTTAACTCCCACACAGAATACCACGGAGAAAGTGCTTGTTTGTATTTCCAAGATGCAACAAAGCATATCTGGGCTGGCTTAGCAAATTTCCCTGACGTGAAAAAAGCGAGAAAGCGGTCCAATTGTCAAACGTTGCGTCACATCGTGACTCAAACCGTTTGTTTGTTTTTTTTCCATATTGAGAAATATAAACATAAAGAAGAGCAGCCTTTTGACGGTGCGTTCCAACAACCTCCTCATCTACATGTCAAGGAGCTTAATTGTCATTCAGACATAATAGCTTTCGCCGCAGCATATGGTCTGGAGGAATGGCGTGCAGAAGGTGCCAACACATGGCCACTTCATGAGCTAACGAACACAAATCTCGGAGGAACGGGTGAGAGGCACTAAAAACTGACGTGTCAAAGCTTATTTCGAGTAGGTGCCAGTTTGTGCATCTGCTTGCCCAAAATATTATGAACTCATCTTATATTTCATAAATCAATACACGAAAGGATTAAAACTTCCCAACTGCACCTGGTATTCAAATCGGACTTGTTTGGAGAGGTTACTCAACATATTAAGGCACTGGGTTTACACCTGTTTTTTTTATTGCATTCCCATCATCCACAGTGAGATTGGATTGAAAATCTGTTCTTATAGAGAAAAGTTTGTATTCATACTTGAACTGGAATCCCATCAGGCCCGGACTCCCGGAGAAAAAATACATTGGATTTTAGGGTAGTTCACAGTTCACCCTATCCAACCATCCACAGCAAATTCTTAGCCTGGTTCCTCTAGTTAAAGACAATTTAAGACGTTAAGTTATTCCTTCTTTTGTATGAAAAATATTGTCCCGTTGTGATGCAGCACCTCCATGGAGGTGACTCTGACCGAGTGCAACACATTCTGTCAAGTAATTGCTTCTTGCTGTGTATTATTTAATTTCCATCTCTCTTGTGTTGTGTATGTGTGTGTGTGTGTGTGTGTGTGTGTGTGTGTGTGTGTGTGTGTGTGTGTGTGTGT
The DNA here is from genome assembly GCA_037951165.1 of Lophius americanus. NCBI lineage: Eukaryota > Metazoa > Chordata > Actinopteri > Lophiiformes > Lophiidae > Lophius > Lophius americanus. The sequence goes on from JBBDHG010000081.1 coordinate 1,393,051, forward strand.
GTGTGTGTGTGTGTGTGGGAGTGTGTGTGTGTGTGTGTGTGTGTGTTTATTTTGGTAGATCTCTGTTAAAGAAGGGTTTAACAAAAGAAAAAAAAAAAAAAAACTACTGACTACTACTACATGGTACTTATATGTACCAGCATCCCGGATTGAGAGGGGATGAATATTTCTTCTCATATCACGAGAATTGAGACATTCGTCGGGACGTCACAGAATCTGAAAGACGCAGCGGCGGCACAGCAATAGTTCTTCTAGAGTTTATATATTTATATACTTGGCAGTTTGGATTAGCAGGAAAAATGCACATCCTGTTCAGGTTAATAGGAAACAAGGTACAAAACACCGATTTCCCAAAATAATAAGCAAAGCAATTCCGCTGAACGCTCCATATACCCCTTATCTTGTAATTACGAGATTGCAATCTCATTATTACGAAGGTGTCTGATTTTTTTGTTTTGTTATTTGGAGTACAAAATCCACTTCTGTATTCTGGATTATTGCATCTTGCAATGTAAGCTCTCGTAGTACAGATTAGGGGGCAGACTGGTGACATAGCTGTTAACATAAAATGGTAAATACGAAATACCAACTAGATAGGCGTACATACACACATTTGAATACCAAGTGTAAATAAGGTCATAAAGATTTGGATGTTCGGGATTGCTTAACCCATTAATAAACCCTTCTTCTCTAAGGACATTTTTTAATGGCTATAAATGAATCAGTTATATGCATATTTAATTTTTTTGATACATTTATTAGTTTCATATATTCAAATCTCTAAATTTGACATTTGTTTATTTAGTAGTCACATGCTCTAATAAGCCTAATTACTGACCAGGATTCTCTCAGTAGCCATGGTTGATGCCTCCTCCTGGGTGACGCCTTTGACCCGTGGTGTCCCCCAGGGCTCCATCGTCGGCCCCTTACACATGCTGTCAGTGGGCTTAGATTAGAAACTGATTAATTCACATTTTTCAATAAGAAATAAACTCAAAATTTGCTGAAGCAAAAAGTTGAGTAGGACATTTAAGGCTTAAAACCTTAAACTTTCTAGTGGTGTCGAGATGTCAACCCATATTTAATACTAGAAGGACTTGCTGAAAAATGTTATTCTTGATGAAGTAATGGTCAGCTCATTCCAGCTTTTGGAGAAAATGAGCTGCAGAAGGTCAAAAGTCTGAGACTCAAAGCAAATACGGGATGATTATGTTGACTGTCAGACTGTCAAACCTCACCTCTAAGAACCACTGGGTAAGACCGACTCGCTACTTTATATGCCGGACACAGAAAATGAAAAGAAAGGAGTTCAAAAAAGATGAAAAAAATTAATTTATATTTTGTGAGCGCAGTGTTCTCTTCCAATGTTACTGCTGGAATCAGTTGGGAATTAATATTGCCGAGCCAAAAGTATAAATTTTATGGGAAAGATGAAACAAAATTAAAACATAAAATAGTTCATTTGCAACTTCTTATCACTGAGCAATAAGTGAACAACATTGTCCACAGTTAGGGATGGTTGTCTGTGTTTGGCCATGAATAATGAGCTATTCTACCTGCATCGCCTCAGGGCACACAGCAATGTCTGTGAGTTTATGAATTACAGATGTATACATAGAACACGCTGTGACGCCACATGCGCAAATAAACTCTGTTGAACCACATGCTGATAGATCATAATTGAAATATTTAATTGAGGCTGCAGCATAAAGCAGGAATGGATCCATGAACAAAAAACCTATTTCTTCTTCTCGTTAACTATTCTGAGCTCAATGCAAAAAGTATGCACGTTATTTTCTACACAAGTCTATAACTGATAATACACCCCTACAAAAAAATAAAATTAATAAATATATATATATATATAAATATATATTTATACCCATTCAGTTCTGTAAGTGTTCTGCAGGTTTTTTTTATTATTATTTCTAAATCACATACTGTCTGTTTCCTCTCATATATATTTCTTTTAAATAATTTCTCTTCACACCCGCAGCTGATGGGTTACTAATAAGACTTTTAACAAGCTGCAGTGGCTCCTGATCTGGCAGACGCCATCAGTCTCTCGCCGTCAGCGTACACGGTACAGCTGCACAATATGGCAGCTGTGAAAGCGTCTCTCACTTTGTTCGGAGCTGAAACCCTTCACATGAATCGAAATATACAGATGTCGCACTTCCTAATAAAACGACTTCTGCAAGTGGACCTACCTACTTAAAGTCACTTTGGTTCCAGATCAGGTTGGCAGGAGGGGTGAATAGGCGTCACATCAGCCTGCTCAGCATTTTCTATCCATGTATGACAGCCTGATTCAGTTCTAGTGTCACTCACTATAACTGTTAGGAGGTTTATGTGTTTGTTTTTTTACCCCTATATTTTCCTTACACCAAGTTTCTAATTTTACAAGATTCAAACCTCCTATCGTGTTCAGGTTTGACACATGAGAGGCTCGACCCAAGAACCAAACTCGATAGCTAAGAAGATTGTAGAAAGAAAGCAGCTAGTAGGCAAGCCTAAGTGCACCTTATAGCACTCCTGTGATTAAACACAGACACTGAGCTAACGCAGCTAGCGGACGATGCAAAGGCAGAATGAACAGTAATTAAGTTTGTACTTCATATAATCATATATATTTGCAAATATATATTTATTTATTTGAAGTATTATTTGATACCAGCAACATGCTTCAAAAAAGGGAGCAGCTATGGAAAACTGCAAAATTAGCGACATCTACTTTTGTGTTGATGCAATCGTTTCACGATTGTATCATGACAGATTACGATGAAAAGATGAATTATTTATTTCAAAAGTTAATGTGCGATAATTAGTTTATAAGAAAGTATGTGGCGCTCAGACTATGTGAGTGGATTGAAATTGACTGGTCTCTGCCCTGAGCAGTATGATGGAATATCCCCGCTTTGGAGTGTGGATATTGGTAGTGGTGGTGGCTGATAACTCTGCTGAGGCTGATGAATGATGAGGCTGATGGATCTGTGGGTTGTCAGGAGGTGATGGGGTAGTGGAGGCGGCCCAAACCAGTAGCATGAAAGAACTAGCTGAAAAGAGAGAGAGAGAAAGCAGCTGATGGTGATGGATTAAGCATGTAGGTGAGACACAGTGATTGGTTGATGAGGCTACCTGAATGGATGCACCTGATATCAGTTGACGCCCTGTACGAAGACTGAGCAAGTGTGAAAGGTGAGGATAATGAAGGGGAATGAGCAGTAACTGTGAACTTTTGCTATATAGAAGTTACAATCCGATTCATGAATCTCAATAGACGCACAAGAAAAAACACATTTGGCGAATAATTACATTTTAATTTGTTTTACCGAGCATCCCATCTATTTTGGAGTCAGCGCCGATGTTAAAATCTCTCTTACAGGCCCCAAAAATGGTGTTAATAAACTGTTAACAACTCAAGGTGTCAGAAAATCAAGTTCTCCATTTATGTGGAAATTAGAAATATTATGTCTGCACAGATAGTGTCTTTGTTTTCATCTGATCCTACTGCTAATGGCTCTCATTATAACATGGGTAGGGGGAGAAGAGGGAGAACGAGGCCTTTCAACTTCTTCCTGGTTACCAAATAGTTATTTCAGGATAAATTAGATTTTTAATTGGAATGAATTATGCAGATAGAAAATCCTTCAATTTCTTGTTGCGATTGAATTTAAATGTCTCAATAAAAGAATATCCCCTAAGTCATTTTAGTTTGACCAGACCGAGACACAACTTTGCCTGTCCCCCCCGTTTAGGTAATCTCGGTAAGTCTTAATTTCCAAGAGCAAATCCCTGAGATCGTTAATAATGGAGGACCTCTCACTGTTTCAAAGGAGCTTTTCGCGGTTGATCTGCCTGGGACGTCTGTCAGAGACACAAAGAACTACATTTTTTATGAACTTTGATTAATTTGATTGAATAATTCAGCAGACGCTCTGATGAACGCAACATCATTCTCCAGGCCCTTATTGTTCAGTTTTTTCAATTTGTCAAAAAATGACGTTACCCATGAGATGTATGTGACCAAATATTATTTTTATTATATAATTTTGGTCCTATTTATGTTCCTGTTTTAATAATTTGTTGCTCAAAGGTCGAAATGGAAATTTAAATCATAGTGGGGAAGGACCTACGATGATTAAGCTTAGAATTGCATCAAAAATGTGAAAAAATGTATTAGTTTCTAGTTTACTGGTGAACTTCAACATTGGGTTGCACCTCCTCTTCCATCCCTGCAGTGACAGTGGTATATCCCCAGAAAGCCCCAAATCCCCTGCGTTGAAAAAGCAATCCCCGGGATTAAACTCCTCAATTTAAAAAGTACGCTGAAAAACTGTTTTTTTCGTACAAATGTAAGTAAAACATGAACTTTGAGACTAGAAGATGATATACACGAGATAGACCTACACAAAAGGCCCCCTTCCCCTAGTGTCTGAAATATAAAACCAACCTTTCCCAAAATCAATCCAGTTCTTCCTCTCACTAAGGTCTAATTGGATACAACATTTGGTAATCATCCATGAAAATATTTTATTGAGTTATGGCTTTAACACGAGGGATCCATGGATGTGGCAATGACGATTCCATAATATCCCAGACTTTTCAGGGATATAATGAGAGTATTCCCCTGCTCTGACTAGATGTTTGACAATCAGCCATCCCTTGTGAGTACAAGGTGAGGGGGCTGGAAGTAATTCTCGCTGACAAAGGCAAGAGGACTGGAGCACAGTTCAGAAACATAGAGATACAAACATCCATTCATGCATCCACTTCATCTATATTGCATAATTTTGGGCGACGCTTTGAGGAAAACTAGAGCACCAAGAAGATACCCACCCCAACAAAGGGAGAAGATGCACACCCTACACAGAAAGGCCCTAAGTGGATTTGAACCCAGAACTATCTTCCTGTGAGGGAGCAATGCTTCCGGCTACTTCTTGACCATGCCTTTGCATTCCCTTATTTTCCCTGCAAAAAAAAAAAAGAAAAAAAGATATAATGGAGATAACTGGAAGGATTGCATTTTATTAAATCAACAGAGAACGATACAGTGAGATAAACCACACCTGAGAGTCCTTCTGATATTCAGAGGGCAGCAGCTTCAATTCCATTATACACTCTGGTGCTTTTAATGACGATTAAATAGAATCTTGATTCTTTAGAATTGCATTAATATAGATTTCTTTCTCTGAAAGTGCAAAGGCATTGACTAAATGCCTTGCTTGATAGAGCACCCTTTGACCTCTCTGTCTGCAACATCAGTCCTGAGGGTCTTAGACTCCCAGCTTTATATCCGCAGCTGACTACAGGTATTAAAGCTTTTAACCAGCTCTACTTTTCTTCATCACGTTTCAGACTTTGTTCTGGGTAAGTTGCACTGGTAGACAGTTTAATCTATACAGTGAAACACCTAAGGACCCTTAAGACATACACATTTCACCCATAACATTATAAACACTGCAACTCCTGTCAGTGGTTCGGGTATATTCGGCAGCAGGTGAACATTTTGACCTGAGGCCGATGAGCTGGAAGCAGGGGAAAATGGCAAACATTAGGATCTGAAACGGTGCTGGCCAGAGAGCTGGGTCAGACTACTATTAGAACTGTAGGTCTTGTTAGGTGTTCGTGGTTTGCAGCCTTTAAGATGTACCAAAACGGTCTACAGAAGGTTGACTGGTGAACGGGCGACTGGTGAACGGGTGACGGGGTCATGTTTGGCCATGTCTAAATGTTGGACATATGGAGTAAAGACTTGCCAATGTTTTCCAATCCCCCAGAAGAGACAAAGAAAAAGGTTAATGATGATTCTGAAGTAAAGTTGAAGACTTTGACCGGTTTTGGTTTCAAAAAGGGCGCCTAAACAATATTAGTCTACCTTTCTTAATGTTATGGCTGATTGGTTAAATAAGTCCATATAAGGACTCCAGGGACACAGGAATAGCATTCTGAGAATTGGGAACAACAGTGAAGATGAGAAGATCCTTTGGAAACCGATGTCGCCTGAGATCTCATCCATGGTCCATGGACGACAACACTCATGAATAAGGGAAGAATTTGTTATGGTCCAGTCCGATAAATAAACCAAAGATGTCTCCAGTGAGTTTGTGAGATACTTCTTCCCTAACTTCTAACCAATCAAACAGCAGCCTTACTCTCTACACAGACATTCCGCTTATTCAGATGGCGCTAACTTGATTTTCTGCAGACCTCATGGAATGAGTCAGTGTTGTGGCTGAGTCTGCGTGCTGCCGGAGTGATGGATGGCGGCGGTGCTGATTGAACTGATTCAGAAATGCATTTTATGAAGGGGACAAATGTTTCCGCCTCGGCCGCGGTGGTCAGTTACATTGTTTTCCAGAGACTTCACCTTTTCCTTCTCAAAATAAGCCAAAATAAACATTTTGAAATGGGTTTTTTTTTTATCGCTTTTTCAGAATCAGAATCAGCTTCATTGTCAAAAATCACGAGGTGCTTAGACAGGAGACAACAAAAGGACAACAGAGTAATTTATGGTATTTATTCAAGTTAAGCATCGGGATCGTGTTTGTTTGTACTGATGGCAAAAAAAAAAGTGCAATAATACAAGATAATTAAAATCATACAGCATTTACATAAAGCAGAATGTAGATGACCACAATCTCCATCAAACCGGCTACCTTCCATCTTCCGATTGGGAAGCCGACACAGTGTTGTTTTTTATAATGAGGGGGCCAGTATTGGTGGAGCTTCTCCTGGAGTCATATATCAAATCGATTCCACAATGGCTCAGTCTATAATTCCCACCAAAGTGCCATGAAGAGTGTGCAACGGGGGAGAAATGGATCACTATGATATGAAATGCAATATTAATTATTTACCAAACAGCTGGATGGAACTGAAACACTGTTCTCGTCATAAAACAGAGCGAGTCAATAACAAGGCAAGACGATCCGAGTCGCTTAACCAATCGCCTGCCCGGTCCCTGGAAGGCCGTGGGGCGAGGCTCCTATTTTAATGGATCTTTAATTCACAGCCGCTGCCCGGCCCATAACCTCCTAAGCCCCCAGAGCTATCAGGCCATGTGTTGGCAGAGAGTGTGTTTGTTTTTCCAGTCAAAAACTTTTCAAATACAGAGTTTACATGCAGCAGTTTTATGATTGACTCAAGGCCTCAGGAATGGACTTTCAGCCCGATCAGCTAATGATAATGAAGCGTTTCAATTTCTTTCTTAAGTGAAATATAAACAACAGTATGTAAAATTAAGGGGTATCTTTTGAATGATTGTAATAAATATTCATAGATGACTTCTTCTGAAGAAAAAAGTTTCACCTCTAAAAACCACCAAAAGATGAAGATGTTTAAATAAAGGGTTACTGGCTAACTACTTTGTGATTTTAGAGGTTTGGGAAATTCGTTAACCCTATTTTGATATATCCAGCATCATAACGATGCAACCTATGATGGAAGGGAAAACACGGAGAAGCAAAACAAACAGTTCATGTCAGAAAAAAGGATAAACACTGGGGTGAACTCTCTCAAGTGGACATCTCTAAGGGGCAAAGGTTTTCAGAATGTTGCCAAAGTTGTCTATTCTCTGCAAATTTTTTAGACTACCTATTGAAATGCATTTTGCCCAACCACACAGTGGTCAAAGGTTGGTGTATTTATCCGGGTTTGGGACCGGCACTAGATTTAGACTCACACTTTTCCATGCAAAGTAATAATTCCTCACATTTGTGCTCATTCAAAACGTTATATTCTTAACAAATTGGTGAACGTTCTTTTCCTTCATTTTGATTAAGAGTATTTTTTTCTTTATAATACGCTGAAAGAAGCTTCATTTTGAGGACAAGCGCTGCTTTATCATGTCTAACGGAGGCAGTGGAGGTGATGGGGGCATCTGCTTCAGGCACTTCCCTTTGGACCTCTTCCACATGCATCCCATCATAGGAGGAGAACATAAGTTAGACCCAGGAGGATCTGGGGTATCGGGAAGTCAAGAATACCAGGCTTCAGCTCCTTTCACAGAGATTAAATGCCAGATAAGGGACAATGGATGGATGGATGGAAAATTAGAGAAAAGCAAGAAATTTTCAAAAAAACACTTATATACACAAAAGAAAAAATCATTATTTAAGTAATCCTCTGTCAATGTTTTTGTAGTTTAAAACAATATCCAATTCCGAACCACAAAAGATTATTATTTTAATCTCCACTGGATTTTTTTTTGATGAAAAAAATACATAAAAATAGACATTTTAATCATTTATGGCTTCAAGGACAACAGACCGAGCCTTAGAAGTGTGCTAACAGAAAATAATTGATTGTTGAATCAAATTAAGAGCATTTTGGTTTTAGTTTAGCTCTGAGGGAGCCTCATTAAAAAGACAAAACGCCTGTGAACGACTCGCGAGAAAACGATTTCTGGTGCCCACAAGCAGCAGAATTTACAAGACCCACTTTGTGAAGTCATAAATAAATTCCAGAAGTAAATCATCTCGTATTACAAGTACATCGGCAGAGAGGAGGGAGAAACAGCGGCCTCAGGATGAACTTTTTACCTTGGCTCATCTCGAAGCAACCCGTCCGCCTGAAGATGTTTGTATCCCAGAGAGGTTCAAGGAATGGCTGCTGGTTCCTATTTGTACATGTGGGAGGGATTCCCCAAACGCACTCCCTTCTAGTCACTTTCTCATTCGTTCTCCCAGCTCACAAATCAGAAGCTCCAGCAAAGGCGGCACAATCCTCAGATCCGACTTGGTGAGTTTTTCTTTAGAAATACAAATTCATGGCCAATTCCATTAGCCGCATATCTTATTTTCTCAACAATTTTGCAAATCTCAATCCTCTGAACAAATCCCAAGAAACTGAATTAAAAAAAAAAAAGGGGTGCCTTTTTGCTATTATTTCCCTAACCACATTTGGTTTGCAGAAGTATCAATGGAATTCATTTAGCAGAGGTTGTTCAATTATAATTATTGCATTAGGCGTTTTATTGAAGAAGGATTTTTATGATTATCTGAGCAAAAAATACTTCAGGTTACAAAAAAATGAAAAGATGAGCGATGAATTTCGGTTAGTGAATGGTTTAAGGAGCAAAACTCTAATTATTTCTCCTTCAGACGATCTGGAGTTTTTACGCAATTATGTTGTTTGCTAACTGCTTTCAGGTTGTGCAACACGGATATTCATTATCAGAATCAGAATCAGAATCAGCTTTATTGGCTATGTATATGCATACAAGGAATTTGACTCCGGTTAACTGAGATCTCACAGTACGAACATCATATAAATAAATTTAAATTAAATGGACAAGGCAATACACAAATATACAAGCTATAAACAAATGGAGATGTTCTTGTGTACAGGCTATATACATTTAAATATATATGTAGATATAAATATATATGACAGTGCAAAGATGTCAGAGTAATGACAGTTGGAGGTAGTTATTGTGTAATGGGGTGAGCCACTTATTGTTCAACACTGACACTGGTTGTTCGTCAGGTTGATGGCCCGTGGGTAGAAACTGTTTTTGTGTCTGGTAGTTTTGGCGAACAGTGTGCTGTAGCTCCTGCCAGAGGGGAGAAGTTCAAACAGGTTGTGTTCAGGGTGTGATGGGTCCACAGGGATCTTCCCTGCCTGTTTCCTGGCTCTGGAAGGGTATAAGTCCTGGATTGAGGGCAGGTACGATCCGATGATTTTTTCTGCAGATCTAATTGTCCGTTGTAGTCTGTTTCTGTCCTGTTTGGTAGCAGATCCAAATCAAACAGTGATGGATGTGCAGAGAACAGACTGGATTACTGCAGTGTAAAACTGGATCAGCAGCACTGGAGGCAGGTTGAGTTTCATGAGCTGGCGTAAGAAGTATATCCTCTGCTGGGTCTTTTTGATAATTGTGTCTGTGTTGGATGTTCACTTAAGGTCCTGAGAGATTGTAGTTCCCAGGAACCTGTAGGATTCCACAGCAGACACAGTGTTGTTCAGTACAGCGGGGGGGGGCATTGACGGGGGGTTCCGCCTGAATTCCACTCTCATCTCTACACTTTTGAGCTTGTTCAGCTACAGGTTGTTGTGACCAAACCAGACGGCCAGCCGTTCATCCTCCCGTCTGTATGCAGACTCGTCGCCGCCCTGGATGAGGACTATGTCCGTTTTGTCGTCCGCAAACTTCAGGAGTTTGATAGATAGGACGTCAGAAGTGCAGTTATTTGTGTAGAGTGAGAAGAGTAGAGGTGACAGCACACAGCGCTGTGGGGCCCCCCTGTTGATTGTCATGGTGGAGGATGAGACCCAGCCTAACCTGCTGTCTCCGGTCCGTCAGGAAGTCTGTAATCCACTGACAGATGGAGGCTGGTACAGCGAGCTGCAGGAGTTATAATCATCAGTTCATAAGTTAGATCTGGGTTTCAGGAATTTCATTTTTTTCATGTTTTTTCAATAAAAAAAATACTGAGGCTCATTTAAAAAAGCTTAATTCACCTGAGGAATAAAAAATGGAAATTTTTCCTCTTTTTTTCTGAAACTATGGGATAATTTTGATAAATTCAGAAAAAAAAGATCCTTATTTTCCTGAATTAATGTTCCATAGGCCTAGTGATGAATCATAACATTAAAACCAATTGCCAAAACATTATTGTCTGTGTGTTTTGACATAATGTCGGAATCAGCTTTAGCTTTTTCAGTAATTTCTGCATTTCAAGTCCATCGATGAGCCTCGTTGACTTTAAGAACAAATATTCACTAGCTTCCTCATATATCCTACCAACTGATTAGCCACATTATAACAGTATAATTATTGTTATATACTGACATCACCTGTGGGTAGTTATTTAATTATGGTTGATCGGTGCAAACGTATTTTCAACAATTGGATAAATGTCTCTTGGGTTATCTCAGACTGAATGAATCAAACATGCGTCTGCATGAGGATAAGTTATATATAATAATAAGAATAATACATTTAATTTATAATGCACTTTAGATTTGGATAAAAAAAATATAGTAATAACTATATAAAAGCCTGACCAAAAAGCAGCAATGTTAATTAAAAGTTATAGGTTCTGCTAAAAAGGAAAGTTTTAAGTCTTTTTTTAAATGTGTCAGTTGTCTGTGGAGCCCTGAGATGGTCAGGGAGGGCATCCCACCGACGAGGGGCAGCGGAACAGAAGGCCCGATCACCCATGGTGCTGAGCTTACTCCGGGGAAGGAAGAGAAGGTATGATTGGGTAGAACGGAGGGATCGTGGTGAGGTCAGTGGGGTGAGTAGTTCTTTTAGGTAGTGTGGTGCGTTACCATGGATGCACTGGTGAGTGAGGAGAGAGATCTTATAATCAATCCTGTTGGAGATGCGAACCCAATGAAGGGAATGAAGAACAGGGGTGATGTGTTTGTGTTTACGAACCTCATCAGGATCTTTGCAACACTTTTTTGAACATATTGTAGTCTTTGAAGACTTTTTTCAGGGATCCCGATGAGAATTGCGTTACAGTAATCCAGTCTGGAGGAGACAAACGCATGGACCAGCTTTTCAGCATCACTCAAGGTGAGTGAAGAATAGAGTTTGGAAATATTTCTGAGACGATGAAAGGAGACCTTGCAGATGTGTAAGGTCTACACATGTGTCATGAGCGTAGCAATGGAATGAGAGTCCATATAAAGACATGAGTATCAATATCTCAAACCAAGGTTGATTCAACTTAATGTCTATCATTTTATAATTTAAGGATATGAATTAATGATATAATTAATTGAGAAAAACAGAAGCTTTTTTTTCTCAAATTAATTCACAATGCTTACCCACTACTTTATACCTTCTGTTATCTACATGTACAAAGACAAATATTTCATTTTCAAAATATTCATAAATTTGCGCCTCCGTCTATCAGTCTTTTATATGCCAGAATTGATGCCTCAGTGAGTGGGCAGAGGAGATTCAAAATGTCTGCAACAAATGTCGGAAAATCACTGTGATTATCTATCTAGTAAATCAAAATTGCCAAAAACAGAGACAGTGATGTACTCGACGGTGGTCTGTGAGGCTGTTTAATACGATTTGAGCCCCTCCGCAACTGAATGAAGTTACAGTTTGGGTGTTTTTATTTCAAATGAGGTGCTCATCTTGAGCATTTTAATTTTGAACGGGGATATAAATGGGGATTCTATCGAATTCTATTAATTCGATCTGTCAGCGGTAGTAATGTTTAGGCTGATTGGTAAGCAAGCAATATGGCACATCATTGACATTTTTTACAACCTCTATCACTCCTTTAGGGGAGCTCTATCTCTCCAAATATCAGCCTCGACAAGAATTCGGGATGATTTAATACGGATTAACTGGTCTGTGCAAGTTTCCTGTTTGTATGTGGGAAACATGTTGTGTTGCTGGTTTTCCACACATGCTGCCTCCACCGTATCGGTTCTGTCCTTGCAACCACAGGATGAGGTCACATGCGATTCCCAGGTGAGGCAATCAGCAGTGAGATGCATTTGTGCAATAGATTGATGATGCGAGCGCGAAGGAGAGGTCTGAAGGAATTGAAGAGGTGCAGAGAGGGATGGAAGAAGGAGAACGGGTGTGAGGGAGAGAAAGTTGTTAGGGTGACCTCTCCTGTCTCCCGTAATGCTGCAGTTTACTTTGGTAATCCCCTGAGGAGCAGCTAAGGGGGATATTCGCGCCACGGTTCTCCTGAGGGGGGAAAGGTGACAGTGGAAATGATAGATTTTGTGCTTAGAGTTGAATGTTAAGCTCTCCAAATGATTCTCTAACAAGTACAGGAAAATTCCGACTCACTGAATGTCCTGTTAGGAATAATAGTCGCCGTATGAAACAGAAATCGCCACAATAAAACAACCGCCAGCGTAGTCATGAGAAAAAAAAAAAAAATCATAAGTGCAGTGTGCTTACTTTGCATTTATAGCGAGGCGGTCACGGTAATTGTGTTTCGATTTGTTGAGTGCGTCTGTTATTATTCTTGTTTAGTAGCACTTCAACGCCAGCGTGCGGGCAAGATGAAATCTACCCAGGCTTGCCTGTAGCTCATAAAGTTTCTTAAATGCACAGTGTGCTGCCACTTTATGAAATCAAAAGCGTGTGATCCGCTTAATTGCTCGAAAAAATGTAAAAATGTGGAATTTTTGTTTTGAAACTCCCCCCTCAAGTTTTTCTTCGTGATCGCCATAAAAGTGCCACAAAAATTGAAGAAATACCTACTTGTAGTTCCAACATACATGACAAAAAAAGATAAATAATTAAATAGATATGACTTCTTATAATGGCCTCCGATGCAGGCTGATCTTTGTTTTTCCATTTGTGCGATTTCTGCGATACCTCGACAGCAGCTCTTTTTTTTCAGGAGCTGACATTCCTTGACAGGAAGAGGAGGAACTCATCGAGGCGACAGCCAAGCAAGAGACCCACCGTTTAAGGACACTTCAGCCAAGAACTGGTATTTTTCAACAACGGGACCATTTCCAGCTGTGTCCGTGGCAGAAAACCTGATACTCCAAAGCCAATAACATGTTATTTGCAGCCAGAGACATCAGGACAATGTTTGTGAAAAACGATATTTGGAGCCATAGTGTGGGTATCACAACCTGACAGCCAGATAACGTCCAGCCATCCTTGTAGCAATAAAGTTGGTTATTTTTGACTGGATATCATGACAGTTTGCACTTGTGTGTTGGTGGCACCGAAACCAGCTAAGCTTACATTTTATTTTTTTTTACCAGAGAGTCGTGTGGGAGCTGAAGTGGTCCACATTACTTAAGCCAAGAACTAGGTATATTTAAACGAGGTTTTGGGAGGTTTTCCAGCCAAAGTAATGGCAATGAAATCCCAGCATGGCAAGAGGAATCACAGGACCGTAACATAGAAGCAGACCGGATAAGATGTTACGGATAATAGATGAATTAATGAACGAATGCTTGGCAGTACATTGAAAGTGTGGCGACCGAACGTTTCTACCGATTGCCATGGTGACTTACGTTGTCGGCGCTCCATTGATGATGAGCAATTAACAAACTCAGACTTGATTGAACCAGCTCAGATCCGCTGCACCGGAACCACTCATCATGTTGTCATTTGTCACTTCACTGATTTCAGTTAAAGATTCTCGTTTTTCTTTTACATTTTGTGCTTTTAATGTATAGTAAGTGTTGTGTGGGATGGTATATGTCACCGACATTTGAGCTGTTTATATTTTATATTCTAAGATTTGATTGTGATTCCTTTTATGATATGTTGTTTTCCTTTTATTTATGTGCTTGTGAAGCGCCAAGTATTTCATTTTAAAAGCGCCCTACAAATAAAAAGTGTCATTATGTTATTATTATTAATTCAATTTGGAGCCCTTCATGGTCGAGCACCAGAAAACATCTGTGACCTTCTACACCGCTTCATTCCCAGTAGGTCTCCTCGGTCCGCTGACCATGGTGTACTAACGGTCTCATGCTTTAAAAAACACTCTGCAGCTTCCAGCGAAATATTTTAAAAAGCTACTGAAGCCTCATCTGCTCAAACTAGCCTTTTTTTTGCAAGTTAAAATGTTTTGAGTTTGTCTTGGGTGCTGAATCTTGTGATATAATCCTTGTATCTATGATATTAATGTTTTAATTATATGTTGTTGTTTGTGACTTTACAGTGTAACAGTTATTTCTATATTCTTTTTTATGCTTTGTTTAAATTGGTTGTATGGTTTTATAGATTGTTCTCTTATTTTTGTGAAGCATTTTGTGAAATTATTTCTGTGTAAAACGCTATACTAAATACATTTTACATACACCTGTTCCCCATTCGACCTTGTTACCCTCATTGAAATCTGTGTTTCCTTGAGGCTAAACTCATTAATCACTCTTCTAAATGTTCATATTTCTCTCTGAGTCAGTAAAAAAGTGTCTTAATTTCTTTCCTTTTTTGTGTGGTTTATCAAAGTTTTTGACATTTATATTTTTTCAATTACCAAGAATGCCTGCAATATGTTTTTGCTTTTGTCATCATTTTTCAAACACTGACAGTTATTTGGGGAATTTTTTGAATTTTTTTGACTGCGTTTGGGTCCAACCTTTAAAACATTACTCACCAGCGTCTTGCCACCTCGCATCAGTCAAGTCAACTGTCCAGACTAACGATAATTATCATGTTTGTTCCATGATTTCACCTTATTATGATGCTGTTGTGGCTGTTATTCCATTTTAATTAATTTGCCGACATTATAAGGATATGAACCCTATATTTGTCTTTATGTGTCTTGACTCGTGTGACCTTTTTTCTGGGATTTGGTCTTTCCTTTCTGACAAGCCATGGAGCACTACATCATTTCATGACTACAAAGTGAAGCAATGTTACTTTAGTCGCACATTCCACCAAATGTTGAGTCAAATTGAGACATATAAGTATTGTATGTAATATAAGGGGATGGTACTGATCCAACAAGAGTCAAGATGCAGATTGTATACATACGGATATTTTCCTTTAAATATAATAATCTCCCATATGATAATTCAACAGCTCCTATCTTGTATCGCTGCCCCATACAAATGTCACATTTCCTGTCTACTCATGGTTGGTATTCACTTTTTGTACTAAAAATCACATTGCATGAAAATATGTTTATCTCATTCAGTGTAAATGTAGCATTAAAACATTTAGTCTGCAATCGTTGTCATCAATTCAATGCTTCATTCTAACTGGGCTTGCAAAGTTTGTGGCGAAAATGTTTTCAGACAACTGAAGGGAGGGTGTTGGAGTGCAGCGGCATCAATGTCCCACTGTGATATCAGGAAACTCAGCGAGGACGAGATGCTGTAGTTTGGAGAAAGAAGAGGAATCATTGGGAGCAGATCAGATCCGTTAAAAGCTGCATAACCCCAAGAATAATTTTAAAAAGGGAATATCAGAGCTGGCAACATGACATCAGAGCTTAATCTTCCTTTCAGATGTTATCCTCCCATTTAGCAAAGGCTACACCATCTTCCTCTGGCAGGAAAAGACGTTCCAGGCGGGGATTACTTTTGCATCGAGAAATAAATTGATTATGGTGAAATGGTGCCGATAACTCTCCGTGAGATTAGACATTGATTTGTCTTCCAAATGAGCTAAAATATGTCTTTCTAGACGATGGCGGTATTTACAAGGGTTGATTGATAAATCTGTGGTCTATTATAGAAGGAGATGAATCAAAGAGCTCTTGTTCTGGACAGATGCAGTTGAGCTCTTTGGGAAATTAGCCGAAAGTTTGAAGTAAATAACTTTTGCATTCCTTCTTTATCGAGTGATGGTAACCTGCAATAGTGTGAGAAACCGCTTGTTTCATAGAGCCTTGCCAAACCTTCATTGATGGCGCATTAATAACAAAAAATTGAATAGGTATCATTGGAAAAGTTTAAAGTCAAAACTAAAAGAAGCTACGAGGGGAGTGGTTTTGCTGGAGAAGTATTTGTGTGAGTGGAGGAGTGTTTAACTTCCGACACTTTGGCCCCAGGCTTTACACATTAAAATTGAGATCTAGCAAAGTTAGATCAGATAACCTATCCTCTGGAACGCCGGGACCACAGTTACTGCTCACCAACACTCCACTTAGCACTATTAGCTTCTCTTGTCAATCCTGCTCAGTCTGGAGTATGAATTGATATCAGCTGCCACTCATTCAGGTAGCCTGAATGAGCCTGAATCATGGCTGCTGTGCCCATCACCATCAGCTGCTCGTCTCTCTCTCCATTCATCAAGTTCTTCCATGCTGCCGGATGTGCGTACTCCATCTCCCAAGCTTCGCCTGGTCCTTGCAGATCCATCAGCTTCAGCAGAGTAATCCGCCACCACCACCAGTATCCGGACTCCAGAGAGGAGGAGGGCGCAATCATCCACAATTACGCTTCGTACTTTATTTTGGTGTTATCATTTGCAAAGAAGCAACCCAATGCAAAAAAAATACACTTTACCTTCAGCTCTGAGTCGTGAACCATTTTGGCAGGTACTTCTAAGAGACCCAAAGGGCCATCCTTTTTTCAGTTGATTCATTTTTTCTTGCATCAGTATGCCGTCCAAATATTATAAATTACTCTCCTTCAAAAATAACTTTTTCATGAAGACAACTTATTTTGGAAATCAAAACTGGCTCTGGTCCTGGCCTCCACTTAGAGAGAGGGAAAAAGGGAGGGAGAGCAAACAAAACAATGTTTTCATGAAGTCGTTGGTTTAATTTGCTATTATTGTGTAGATTTAAACTATTTTTTTTAGCACTGGCAAGGACAGCCTCCTTTGGTTCTTAAAGTGACAATGAGATTAATTTGAATATGCTACGCAAAGTCTTCCTCTTCTCATTCCTCTTGGTTTTCTTCTCCATTTACCCCTTTCTTCTTCTACATCAAACCTATCTACATGCCCTCCCTCACTTCATCCTTTTATCTTCTCTGTGGGCTCCCTCCCCCTTTTCTGTCAACACCACCTTAAGCTATATTCCATCACCTCATCACCAATCCATCCAACAAGTTCCTAATATGAAAGTACATTTTCTAAATGACAGAATAGAGCACTGGGACAAATGTAACAACCGATGTACTGATTGTTCAATATTCCTAACAGCAATAAGGTCCTGGGTTAAAATCTTCTTCTGGTCTTGTGGCCTTTCCGTGTGAATGGAGTTTGATGATGTCCCCGTGTTTATGTAGGTTTCCCCCAAGGACCCGACCTCCCTCCCACAGTCCAAAAAACATGCTGTATGTGTGGAGGGGCGACTCCAAATTGCCTTTAAATGCTGATGCGAGTGTCACTGGTTGCTTGTCTCTGCCCTGATGGACAAGTAACATGACTTGACTTTACTACACGCAACATCTACTGCAAATCGGTCTGTATTGGAACAAATGAAAAAAGAAAAATAACTAATTTATGATCTATGACATAGTTATCAGTTAACAGGAAAGATCTGTAGCAGTGGACGTGATGGCAGTCATGCCGATTCTATAATATCCCAGACTTATCTGGGATATAATAATGTGAAACATTGTTCAGTTTCGAGCCAAGACTAACACTTTGTCAGAGGTGTTCAATCCCAACCTGAACCAAAGTCTGGCTGTGTGATCCAGTCTTCTGTTCAGGAGAAGGTCACGTCTGTAGTTGTGTCTGGATCAAACTGAAATGTCCAGAAAAGTTTGAAGTGTTGGACCTTGACCTGCGGCACATGCAAACCTCATACAAAGATACAGATTTAACTCTTCATTTGAACAAATTGTCCTCAATTGACAAACCCACTCTCATCATGTAAGGGAAAAAAGAACAAAGTATATAATGGTGTGACATCAGAAGGACAAAGGTATTTTCTAGTTTTGACTTTATTTGCGGAAGAGAAAATGGCAAAAGAGAAATTGTCCTCAATCTAATTTTTTCCGTGAGAGTCAAACCGTCACCAGCTGCTTATCCTGCTGTACAGTCACATGTGCTGCTTTTTCAATTTTTTTTCAGAGAGAAAAACACATATTTCATGGGTAAATCAATAGTGTGACATTCTATGTGTTGGATGTGCCCTCCAGGGGATAAGGTTTAGGGAATACGAACATAGTGTATAAATTTTGATTTTTAAATTTTTTTCCTGAAGAAAGCTTCACAAAAATTTTCAATAACATCACTAATCACCTTTAGCTAAGCTTTTTTCCCTCACTTTTTCTTTCCTTTTCAGTATTTACAGAAATATCCATGAGCCTCTTTTGTTGTTTTGTTTGTTTTGTTGTTGTTTTTTTAATTTTTCTGCTCATTAATTTGCATAAAAGGAGATGAATATATTTGGCTCATTGGATTTGGCAATAGAGTGCTTTTACCCTAACAGAAGAGCATATAATCATTATTTCTATTATTTTTATTTTTTTAAACAAGGCTTTCAGTGATTGCAAAACAAATTCCCTTGCGGGATGAGAGATGAGAAAATGAATGTACTTAAGGTCATTTACCTGGGAGGCTTGTCTCTGTGCTCTCTGGGAAGAGAATAAAAAGGACACAAACACTCATAACTGCAGTTTTATCGACTGCAAGTATCCTCCTTAGAAGGATATAAAAGGATATAAAGGAAATATATTAACAGCTATAACAGCTATAACATTATAAACACTTGCCTCTGTCGCCAATTGCTACCAAAACAGCTCTGATCCTTCAAGACAAGGACTTCACAAGACCTTGAAGTTGTGCTGTGGTATCTGGCAGGAGATCCTACCTGCCATAAGTCCTGGAAGTTGGGATACGGGACCTAATTAAATTGGACCAGTATTGTTTGAGATTGGATGAATTTGAAGACCAAGTCAATACCTTGAACCATTTCGGACATATCTTTGCTGTGTGTTACGGAGCAGCATCCAGCTGAAAGAGATCAATGTCATTGTGGAGTACCCGATCTGCAACAATATTTAGGTAGTTGGTAATTGGTAGGACCTAACCTCCACTGCAGACCAGGAACACCCATCTCTTTAATCTCTTTCCATCCATAGATTCCGTCACTACCATGTTGGCTAACAGAACCAGTGACGGTATTTTTTACCCGAGATTCCAGTTTGGAAACCATTTCCTTTTCCGCATATTGATTTGGCATAGATTTTACGTCGTATGACCTTATGGACGCAAACCTCCCACAGCCATTATCCGGGCTTGAGACCGGCGATGGTTACCCCTTTGTTGGTGGGTTAAAATGTTTGTCATGTATTCTGATTAAAAAAAAATGCTTAACTGGTGGTGTGGCTGGTGGTTGTAGCCCCCACACCCCCCACACGATATCCGGTTTTTCTTACCTCCAACATCAAATCAGGAGATGTTCACTTTTGCTTGATGAGACGTGCTATTATAGCAAGATAAGCAATAGTAATGCCTTTACCTACACGTAGTTACAATGTAATGGCAGAATAGCGTATGCGAGTGAATGGAGAGCTTCCACCCTGAAAATCAGGTATTTTGAATAAAGAAATACATTAATATCAAATAAGGAATACAAAAAAAAAAAAACAGACATAAACAACACATTTGATGAATTCCAATAAGTGGGAACTACTAATATTCCAAACATCGCCTAAATGAGCAGCTTTCTCTTACAATGTTCAGCCTGAGCACAAAAATTGGACACGTGGCTCCTGCAAGGTCACCAAGTGATTGGGAGGGCAAGGTTATTGAGGAAAGTGGTAAAAGGGAGGCAGCTATGTCCTGAGCAGGCAAGCAGAGGCTTTAGTCTTGACTTGCTTTAATGTCTGACCTATGACCCCTGGCAGAGGCCCCCCCCCCTTTTTATTTTAGCTTATCATGATTTAGTTGTATACCACAGCCCCCTCACATATACCTGGGATTTCTGGGAATAAAAACAGCTCATCTGTGCCGCACGAGAAAGTCCAGCATCAGATAGCAGATGCAATCCCGAGCAGAAAAACATCATATCAGTTATGAATAAGTAAAGGTGCTCCAAGTGGAGGTGCAGTTTTCACCGAAGGGGTTGTTATCTTACGAGGACGGGCAGTGCGGAGCTACAGATTTGCAATATGACTGTGTTTCTTTAGAGGACATCCTTTTCAAACAGCTATCAGAAGAGGGATCCCAGGGAATATCATGCCAGAAGAGTGTGGATTTGAAGAAAGGTGCCCGGAGTTGTGTTTGTGGGTTTCCAGCTGGACCTGATACTCCTGGTGAATAACTCTTTCCTAACTAACTTCCTAACTGATGGTCCAATTTACACCAAATATATCACACATAAACCGCTTCAAGGAAATCTTACTGATCATTATCATATCCTCATTTTTCTTTTCTTTAAAAAAAGAAGAAACACTCTTTTTTTTCATTACTTTTTCTTTTTAAATTGAACATAGTCAATGTCACTACACCTATATGCAGTTGGCCAATGACAGTTTCACACTCATAATATAACTACCTCTTGAGTCATATTGGTATTATTGTTATAATTTTCAGAGTTGAAATCGAGAAACGGTTCTTTTGAAGGTGATTTGTGATCTTTTGAAGGTGCAAGGAAATGTTGTCCCACAGGTAAAGGGACATCTGCGGCATATCTGTGTGGAGTTTGCATCACCTCTCTCCTGAATTCAAGATTAATTGGTAACTTGTTTACAACAATTTACTTAAAACAAGAGTTTTTCCCTTGATGTTTTATTTTCAAACATCCTCTTTCAGCTTACGAAGTTGTGAAACTGACACCCGTGCATGCTGATCCTCACAAAAAATTTAAATTGTTCAATTAGTTTGTTCAAAACCAACACCACAGAGTAAGACAACGCGCCGGCATACAGATGAAATACAAGAGCCATTGTTCTTGCTGTTGTTCCGTCAACGGCAAGAACGTCACAGTCGTCACAGTTGCGTTTCCATGACGATGGTAACTGATGGCAACCGATGTCAACTGTAAGGCTCTGAATGAACTTTTACAGAAAAATGGATGGACAAAACATTTCAAACACAACCCCTATCAAAATAAAAATCAACAAAATAAGTATATAAAAATAACTTTTTGACAAAATTTGGCTTCAGACAAACAACGGACAAATCATTATTAGCTCCTTGATGGAGATAATAAAAATAAAGAATTATTCAGGGAAGCTTATTCCCAGCAGTGTGGAGAAGGCTTTGTAACATAAATCACATTTACATTGAAGGACATTACTTTGACATCAATAATTAAGAAGTAAATAAAGAATAATATGCAACTCAAAAGATAGATCTGTTTGTTTGTTTCTGGTCAAAAAAAACAGACTGGAGATTTGCTCATATTAGTGACAAAATAATGCCTTTGGCCCTGCAGTTATGTGGTCCGCCATTACAAACATTTTGAAAAATTACCTCAGTAAGTGTTGTGGTTACTTGTGGTCTTTCTGTTTTCAAAAAATACAGACAGAAAGAATTTCAACCCGCTGCTATTTTAAGATAATGCCAGACTTCACCTTCTGGCAACTGCTTCATAATAAATGATGATGCTATGAGTTTTATGAGTCTCATAGAAACTCAGAGGATTTTATTCTCTAGAGGACACTGGCAATTACAAAGAACTTTTAAAATTGTTATGACATGTTGCATATTTAATAACTCAACTTTGACCCTTTTTCTGCCTTATTTTATGAAGAGGTTTCCAGATTTTCAGACATTTATCAGACATTTTCAGATTCCGTGCAGCATGAAGAATTCTGGAATATTTTGGTATTTTGAACCAAAGTAAGTGTCAATGAAAATATTATTTGTGTTTTTTCATATATGCCTTTGCTAACCGCTTTCATCATTAACCAGTGCTGGTCGCAAAAGGAAACAATTACTTTCAGGCCCATACCACATCTCTATTACTATTTGTCAAGGAAGATAATGGAGCAGGGCACAGATGAGTGCCCTCTACTCTCTACACTGCCATCTTGGGGGGAAATCTACACCAGCGGACCAGATAAGAAAAGATAGATCTTTATTGATCACAAAGGATATTCTTGTGCCTGAGAATGTTATAAATTACTGTAACAAAAAATACGGTAAATAGGGAGTTGACAATGATTGAAACTGACATATGAATTTCCATAGATCTGGAACTCACAGGATAGCCCGATAACCACAATTTTAAATTTGCTACACCTCTGTGCACTAGCAGACATGGGGGAAATATGAGATGTTGGTGAAACATAACTGAAGTTATGCTTAATTTTTGGAGCTTTCTGCATGTGTAGGCGAAAAATGTTTTTTTTTTGGATACTAAATAATTTTAGATTGCTATTTTACTGTTCATAACAAAAGATTGAAAAATAAAGTACGAGCATGCCTGACTTATCCTGGGGGATCCAGAATTGTTCCCAGGCCAGATGAGATAAACAGTCCCTCCGGTGAGCTCTGGAATCGACCCCGGCTTCTCCTCCCAGTTGGACATGCTTGGAAAACCTCCAAATGGAAAGCGACTCCAAGCTACCTGCAGACGTTCAAGCTGGATGTGCAACGAATTGCAATACAGTTTGGTTTCTATGATTTCATTAGTTTCTATGAAACAAGATTGTCTCCTTCATTCCACAATATGAAGTACGTATTAGGTATTGGTACTTCATTACTTCATGCCTTTGATGGGGGCCCAGCCAAACATTTTGGATGAATGAATCCCCAGGAGTTACATCCAATTCTCCTCTTATCTGGATCTGTTTACCTGGGTGAGGAAAAGCTCTGGGTATACTTTCAAACTCTGTGATTAAAAAAAGTACTTTTATCTTTGCTCTCCCTTATCTTTCTGATTTCAACAGTGAGTCTCAGATGCAAAAGCTCGTGGAAGTTTTGATTGTTGACTGGAGAGAAAATGTTCTTCAATGTTAAGAGAGGACAGGAGATTTAAAAAAACAAATAAAAAAACAGAAATGGAGTCTCTGATGGTGGTGAGCTCAGGATTTCAAACACACATATTCACCTGGTGTTGCTGGCTAGCTTACAGCTAATGTACAGAAAAGCATTCTTGCCGCTTGAGGCAAATGAAGATTGAAAAGTTTCTACCAACGAGAGGTGGATATTCACTCACTTTCTGTTTCTGAGAATTCAAACCGAGAAGAACTTATCTCTCCGAGCGGAGATGGTGACTCTTCATTAATAGCTAGCGGCAAGGATATCCACTGCAGAAGTGTCAAATCTCAGGTGTCGGCCATGGTGTCAGAAGTGCGATGACGCCTAAGTGTGTGCTCAAACCAATATGCATTTCTGCTTCGCTCGTATTAAAAGTTTGACTAAAGCTCCACAGGTCCCTGCAGCTGAGCTCTGCACTCTCTGCATCACTTTGATTTATGTGCACGTTTTACTTGAAACTGTGCAAATATGCAGATGACGACATCTTGTATTTTTGACCGGAAATTTGCATAATTTTGCTACGCTTAATAGATTACATCAGGGCAGTTTTCTAAACGGCAAAAACATGAAATCATCTAAATGTGGGCCAGAATCGAATGTGTTTCTAGGAAATAAAGCACCCATCATGATGATGGGGACAGAATTACTATTATCAGACCGTCTGAAAGATGAGAACAGCATCACTTCTCCAACCAGTTAAAGCCAGTGCATAAAAGCCAGTCTTTCATGTTTGTTTATGAAAAGTAAGAAAGGAAGTGATCAGCAACAGCTCCGCGTAGGATGTTTTTTTTTCCATTACTATTTTTTATTATGTACTAAAAATGCTGAAGTAAAATAAATATAGATAATTTGTCTACTGACGGTGCAGAGCATATATAATGTATATAATGCAGACATGCACATATTTACAGTCTAGATTCAAAAATGATTTAAATTAACTTAACTTTTCAATATGGATTTATGAGCACGTACAATTACAGTTCTATGCAATTAATTGATTATTGTGTATTTATAGGTGCCATCAGTTTAATTCAAGCACAGTAAGAGTCGCATACTAGCTGATTAAATACACAATATTAGTTAAAAATACATACATTTAGAGATATATTTCAAAATATTTTGTTTTTATTCTTTATACGTCAATGCCTGTCATGCCATAAAATAGAAAAGGTCAGGATCCCAAATTTACGTGATCATTTTCAAGTTATAACATGACAAGTTTCACGTTTTTACATAATAATTTTCATGGTATAACATAATTGGATATTGTTACATTATAACATGAAAATTATCGATGGTTGTAATGTGTGAGTTTCACGTTTTAACATAACAATTTTCACATAATAGCGTGATAACTTACACAAATTTTCATGAAAATTACGCATTACATTATCGTTGCACTGTCGAGAATCGAGCATTTTTAAATATTAAAAGATTATTCTCAGACATATATGTTATGCAGTCAGACAGAAATAAGAAATAGTTCAGTGGTAAAATAAGTGGTATTGCATGTATTATATTGCACAGAGCTCTGTATATATTGGTTCGCATTGAGCCGGGGGGTTGCTTTCGGAGCGGAGTTCAGTTTTGTGATGGCTCTGGAGTAAAAACTGTTCTTGGGTCTGGTGGTTCGTGCTTCTATAGATCTGTATATCTTTCCATAGGGCAGATGGGCAAACAGGTGATGGGCAGGGTGGCTTGAGTGCTTTATAATCCAGGCTGCAATCCGTGGAGGGCAGGAGGCGTTGAGATCTTCCAGGGTAGTCAAGTGTGTGTTGGTTATTTTCCGGGCTTACTTGATGACTCTCTGCAGAGACTTCCTGTCAGCCACAGCGCTTCTGCTGTACCACATCAGGATCCCATGGGTCAGAACACTCTCGATGGAGCGCTGGTTGAAGTACACAAGCAGCTGCTGTGACAGTTTCACTTTCCAGACCGCTGTCAGGAAGTAAAGCCCCCCGTAGGGCCTTCATTACCAGCGTGTTTGTGCTGACTGTCCATGTGAGGTTATCTGAAATATTGGTATTGAAAGTCGGGGTTCGCTCCACTCTCTCTCCATCTATGTACAGTTGGGGGTGTGGTCATACTGCCTCTTCCTGATTTTGATGGTAATTGTGGCAGCTTTTTGTATCATACGGTAGCAAGCAGCAGAAACAATTTGACGCCACTTTGAAAAATTGTCCCTGGTTACAGATAATGAATGGATGGCGGCCATGACTGGTGGAAGCCCCATGGGGTAGCACTGTTGTCACAGAGCAAGAAAGTTCTGGGTTTGAATCCAGACCTTTCTGTTTGTCTGCATGGATTCAATCAGTTTGTATAAAAGCAAAACTTTAGCCGCATTAATGCAAATTTAGTCACCAAACCACTTATATGTTTTTGTAAATACAAGTGGATTGGTGTCTCTGGGTGTGACTGCAAGCATTATTGGTGCTTGGTCTCTCTCCTGTGATGAAAAGGCGACCTGTCAAGATAACGCCAAGACTCTCAGCTGGGAAAGGATCCAGCTTTTCTTTTCTTTTTTCCTTATTAATTTCTAATTTAATTAAGAAGAGAGCCTCTGGCCTTTAAAACGACTATAAAACTTTCGGTTGGATAGTCACTGATAAGGTTACACAGAAACACTATTCAATTCTATTTGATGTCAGAAATTTCCAGATTAAATTTAGAGTATGGACGTTTAGATCGAAGGTATCATGTAGTATTATTATTATTACATCCCTTTGCTTTGTTCTGTTTTCCCACAGAGTTTCATGGGAGCTAAGGTCATCACAACAACCCCAGCGTGTTTATATTCCCAGACTGTAATGTAAAATACATTCTCCCTGACTTTTAGCCCGAACGCCTGTGTTTCGCCGCAGTGTTGAATAGTGTTGACCAGAGAGTCATTTCACAGAACGCATGGCTAATCACAAGCGTCATTACGCTGTATTATAGGGCCGGAATATTATTTTGATTGTTTTCCGATAGCATGTGCATTTTGTTCAGCGGGCCCAGTGGATGTAGCATGAAATTAGAAAATTAGTTTCATGTATTACAGGCAACGTTTTTTGTGTTCCGAGTGTGTCTGTTTTCTGAAGGTTATCACAATGACAATTATGTTGTTGTTTTTTCAATTATCCAGAACAAATAAAGCTAATCTCTCTATACAATTTCTTATGATTAGATGAAGCAAAACAGGGAAAATAACAACAAAAACAGTATAATGACATCTTTAAAGAGCTGGCTAACAACATGTTTTATTTAGTATTACTTGCTCGATATTTCACAAGCAATTTTATTTAACACCTTTGTTGAAAGTGATTAGTAGATAGCCTTTGTGAATAATGTATATGTTCTACCTGACACAATGCCCTCGATGTTTTAGAGATATAAAGAATTTTATACAGGTTCATAGACACTATATAGACTGTGTTTGCATGCATACTAGTTTCCAAATTATTATTCAGTTTTTAGAGTATTCTGTCTTTGTGTTTGAGCATGTAGACATCATGATCATCCAAGAGCACTAAGATCAACTATAAGCGAATTCAGCCACCTTTGACTTCTGCATATATGTAATGTTGTATCCAAATGTTGCCTTGTACATAATACAAAAATTGCGGAAACTAGGTAGAACCCAGTTTTGGGCCTACAGGCAAGGTTCTAAAGCACCTGCATTATCTTGGGTTTATTTACCAACTGTTTTTTATACCACCTGTAATGTGGAGCTGCTGTTACTTTTTGCCAAAAGGAGTAAATTAAGGTGGTTCGGGAATCTGATCAGGACGCCTCCAGGGTGCCTCCCTTTGGAGGTTTCCCAGAGAAGTCCAACTAAGAGGAGACACGGTTGTGGTTGGTGTAGACCCAGGATTTTACACTATCCAGCTCTCCTATGCGGAGCTGGAGAGTATTTGCTGGGGACAGGGATGATTGGATTACCTTTTTAGCTATCTTTTACCACCAGTTTGGAGACTCTATTTACCACCTGTGTTCTTCAGCTGCATTTTTGGGGCCAAACTAGGTTCCAGTCCACCATCGGAGTCATATTTCCATATTCAGATTTATCCCACGTTGGATACAACAGTGACTTTCTTATTCAATCTAAAAGGCTTGTGGTCTAGCTGGATTCAGACTTGGGGATGAGTTGAGGAACTTGGACAAGGCTCTTTTGTGTTGAAAGTGCCTAGTTGGGTTGATTTGGGCATCCAATTGAGATTAAAGACTCCTCTCTTTGGAGGTTTTTCAGACATTGTGGAAGGACTCCAAAGACTACCTATCACTCTGGCCAGTGGACCAGATCGGCGAGTTTTACCAAGAAGGGCGCCCTAGACCATTCCGATTGGGCCACTGCAAACATGACCCAACCCCAGAAGAAAATAGAATGGAATGGATGAATCTTTTTTCAGGTGGCTGCTGGGTAGGAGGTAAAGCGGTTAAAGAGAGATAGTCCGCCAATTTGGAGATTGGTGCTCTTGATCCCAGGACAGCCCCTTCCTGGCTCCTTGAGGAAGACCCGTGACCCAAGTTTTCTCAGTGGTTTCCTCTTAGGGGCCCCCTCTTCTCCTCAGAGATGTGTCAAAAAACTGAAATTTCACATTGTTTTATAACTGTATAACAATGTAATAATGAAGGGTAAACACAACTCTGGTCAAATGTGGAAGATGTGAGTACTCTTAATAAAAAAACAAAAACAATTGTTAACTGGTACCACACAATTAAATTCAGTTTTGTTAAGTCTAAAATTTTAAATGGAAGTACTTTATTTTTGAGAGAGATGTGAAGAATTTCAGTATTTTTTTTTTGAGTTTATCAAATTTTTATATTCTCTGTTTACAGTGAACTCACTATGAATAATTATGTTTGATATACCTCTATCATTTTTCTGCAAATCAAAAGATCTTGGTCTTTGGTTTTTCATGTAACCAAAGACCAATACATATTCTTTTGTATGGCTTTCCTTTTCTTCAGTTAATGCAAATTTTTTGGTATTTTGCTATATTAAAGTCATTTAATGTGATTTGCTTTAAGTAAAGGCAAGAAATAGAATGAAGCAATCTTGCTGGTGGTTTATGTGGCAATCCGTTCAAGTGTTAAAATTGTCAGTTTTGAAGTTTTGAGTGCTGATTTGCTCATGCAGGTCCTGCTGGGTAAGAATAAAAAAGAAGCAATACATTTAACACAGTTTGAAGGATCAGAGCGTTACCAGGGAACAGTGAATTGGGGAAAGAAAAGATTCAGCTAGAATTTTTGACACATGCTTTTGAACATTGTGGCAGGATTTAAGAAGTGACTTTGCGGCTTAATTTTTTATGTAATGTCTTCAAAGGAAAAACACAATGCTTTTTATTTTTGCTGGCTGACTTTTTCCCCCTGTTCATTTCAACCCCGCCTCTGAGTTAGTGCTTTGTTTGGTAGCTGAGACCTCAGAAGTGACTTTGAATAAATGAGCCGTATATGCGTCTGGATTTTAAAGTGTTATTAGCAGATATGTATCACAATGAAAAGAAGGGTGTACAATGGGGTGGAAAAAAAGGATTAGAATCCCCTTTTTGATGTCTTCTATATTTGTGTGCATCTCCTCTTAAACTGTGTCAGATCTTCAAACTGAATTTAACGAGAAACCAAGGCGAATTGAGTTAACAAAAAAAAACAGGTTTTAGTTTAGAATTTCATGAATTAATTATTCGCATGACTGAACTTTATAAGTAGTTGCTCCACATTTAGCAGCAAAGAATGCAAACAAATCACAACAGATCAGATCAAACAGATCAGTCTCTTTACATCACTGTGTTGGAACTTTGGCCCACTCTTCTTTACAGAACTACGGATGTTCAGACACATTGGAGGGTTTGTGATTATGAACTCGTCTTTTCAGGTCCCAAAAAGCATCAAAATTGGGTTCAAGTCCAGACTTTGACCAGACCACTCACGACTTTCATTCAGAAGTGGACTCAGTCTTCTGCTTGGAGTCTTCTGCAATGTCAAATTCAATTTACAGACTGATGACCTGAGATTCTCCTTCAGAATTCATGTTTCCTTCAATGATGATGAGTCATCCTGGTTGGGAAGCAGCAAAGCATCTCCTAAACTTCTCAACACCGCCTACGTGATTGATGTTCTTCTAGTGGAATGTCGCATTTTGGTTTACAGCAGATGGCTCCGGATCCCTGTCTTCAAAAAGTTTTACTCTCCACTCATCAGTTCAGAGAAGGTTCTCCCAAAAGCTCAGAGGGTCATCAAGATGTGTTTTGCTTAAATTCAGATGATTTTCATCTGGGTCAACCATAGCTTTCAACTAACAGCATTTCCATGTTGAAGACATTAACTCTCAACTTCATTGAGGTGTGAGAGGCCAGCAGGCCACTTGCTCCCGGGGCCACATCACCCCTGTTCTCCAGAACCTTCACTGGCTCCATTATTAGACAATACATCCAGTTCAAACTCCTGCTCCTTACCTACAACGCCTCCATGACCCGGCACCCTCTTACCTGACGGACCTCCTCCACCCTCACAATCTATCCAGCTGCCAGCAGTCCACCGTTGCCAACATCCTCTTTATTTCACTCAGGACCAAGCACCGGACCTGGGGTTACAGAGCCTTGTCAATTACCGCCCACCTCCCTCTGGGACTCCCTACCCAAACACATCAGAGACTGCACAGCAGATTCCTGTGTTAGCATGTTGTTTTACTCTGTATCTTATAAAGCAACTTTGAGTAGCTATGAAAAGCGCTCTAAAAATAAAACCGAAAATCTTAAATGTAAGGACAATTCGCCTTTACTTTCAATTTACTGAAATCTGTTACCTGCTTCTAAACACATCAACCATTGTTAACTTGTTGTTCCTGCATAATCCTTGCTTAAAAATCTATTCACATATTCTTAAAATTGGGGTAATTACTCCGTGACACTGTCTAAAGGTGAGTCACTGCTGTTGCATCATCATTAAAGTGGATGACAAAGGTTAGTGGCCACAAATATATGCACAGTGAGATCAGCAAATTCCTGCAAAGCAAAGCTGTCAGCTTAGAGCGCGCTCGGTAGCAGCGGTGACAGCTTTATTTCCATACGCATAAGCGCTCTGAGAAAATACCCTTAGAAGCAGAATAATACAAATTGACTGGTATTAATTAAAGCACCCATATGTATCAGCGCTGTAATCCCTCGCTGCCACGGCGCTCAATTCATTACAAACTGGAGAGTAAGGAATTTTGGATTAGGCACTGGACTCAAATTCATTTGAAGTGATTTATGGATACAGGTAGAAGCCCAAAACAACTCTCTTTTAGAAAAAAAAAGATTAATTCTCACAGAATTATCAGGTCAGGCCTTTGAAACAAACTCCAATCAACGTTAGCATCACAAACATCAAAAAGATCTCATGAGCAAAAGTGGATTTGATAGTGTTTCCACCAATTTGCATCTTTCACTGGAACACTTGGGACCTTTCATTGCACATATCTCCATATTTCACCCACTTGTTTCTCTTCTTTGTGTCTTCGCTTCTCCTAGATTGATGTAAAAAATGTGTTTGAAAGGGTAAGTCAGCGGGGGTAAGTCAGGTGTTGACAAGTATGCATGATGCATGTATATTGCACAAACAAAACAAAAAAAAACATATTTAAGAGGAATGTATAACAAAAAAAAACAACCTCTGGTTTCCCACAATCAATACAACAACGGCTGTTTGATAATTCAGCAAGTTTTTATGTTTTTAATGTTCTTATTACTTTGACGTTTCCGGTGGTTTAACAGTTCTGAAGTGCTTTTACTTTGAATGGTTAAACGGAAATGTTGAAGTGTCGTGAAATGAACTGGATTGAGGTTCATTCAGGTCATGGTGATCTACGTCTGTTCAACATACTTGGATTTCTGGATTGAGGCTCCAGTGTATTTGGGGGGCATGGGTTTGTATCCCACCGCTGCCACTGATGTAACCAGGGGTTTTAAGCTAAAAAAAATAGAACTTAGGACAAGCTTAAAGCAAATCCCTGAGTCCTAATTAAATGTTTGCATTTTTTTTATAGTATGAGATGCTCAATAGAACTGAAGGAAGAGGTACACTGCAAAAACTCAAAATCTTACCAAGTATATTTTTCTAAATTCTAGTTGAAATTTCTCACAGCATTTGATATCCAACACAATCACTTAACAAGTAGCATTTAAGTGAGATGTAGAGACTTATTTTAAAAACATGCATCATGAGTATCTTATGAATCTTGATAAATATATCAAATGCTCAAATTGAGTATTTCCAACTAACTTAAATTAAGATGCTGAATTAAATGCAATAAATATTCGTTAAAAAGGCAAAGAAAACTTGCTATTATCAAACTTAGAATAAATTCAATGCAGCTAAAATGCAGACCTTTACATTTACGGTAACAAAATGCTACTGTTGAGGGTAAAACAGAAAAATACTTATTCTTTACCATTACCGGTTTATTCTGGGACACAACATTTCCTTATATTTATAAAATATAGTTCAGAATTAGATTTTCTCTTTCTCCCTTAGCTAAATGTCGGGTCTTATTTGGAGGAAGTTTCCGCTTGTTCTTTTTGCAAGTTTTTGTACTTATTTCATACATAAAACACCTTGAATTCCATATTTTTCAGTCATTTCTGAATGGGGATTTTTCCCAGTGAAAGCTCTAACCAGACAGGAAGAATCGAACCTAAGGAGCTGCTGCTCTACTTAAGTTTTGTCCCCTCAATCCTTAAGTGCACGCATGTAAGTGCATGTAAGTTACATGTATGTTAGTTAAGTTAAAGTACACACAGGATATGAACTATAGTCTTTAAATGCTAAGAACTCTGTTTTCCAGCCACCATAACAGAACAAACTGCAGACTTTGTTGACTGTAAACTCCATCAACTGACTTCTCAAGCTGCCGTCATGTATTCTATTACCTCTAGAAAATATGGGTGGAAGAAATGCTGCGTCCATAGACGATATATATGGGGATATTTTTTTCCCGGATAAGACTGCAAAAAACTAACAGAGAGTGGATTCGGCGAAGCTTTTTATGTTTTAATCCAAGCAAAATGTTCAACAAAAGAAGAATTTATTGAAAAGGCGCTGTGACAACTCTTCTTTGTTGAATCATGACAGCTATGGTTGCACAGACTTGTGTGACTCGGAAATTGATTTCTGTAAACACCTTGGTCGACAACGGAAAACAATTGCCCGTCATTTGAAAATCCTGCACATTGTCACGCGTCCCTGCCTCGCAAAGTCAAATGTTTACCGCGTATTTCACGGCGCTAAACCAAACTTGTAACTGTCGTGAAACTATTGATAAATGGCTAGCGAGGATGAGGGATCTTTGAATATGCAGTCATTCCGCCGCACTCGAGCTGGAGTGCTGGCAGTGAAATGCTTTGGAGGAGCCTGAACAATGAGCCTGGACAATGATGATCGCCGGGGCACATGAGGCATGAAGCCGAGCCAACGTAAACAGTATCGATGCCATCGTTTCTTTGGCTGGTGGTAACGGTTGCTCTCCCCTGAGCCACTGCGTGGATTCTGCCAGTTCTCTCATGTTTTATGCATAAGATGGCGAGACCCGCATTCCCACATCCACCACACTTCCTCCCCCTCAGTCCTGATGTCTCTGCTTGGACTCTTTACCCTGCCTAATGCCACCAGACAGGGTGAGTCATGAGTCACACGGCGATGGCGTGCTTTGGGGCCACACAAGGTGCTGGCAGCTTTAGGTATCACATTTTCCCTCTGCATTAATTCACAGGTCTGTAAGACTGGGCGGCCCATCAGATAGGGCTGACAATAAAATGCAAGTTCAGGTAATTATTTATCTCTCTCTAATCTTTCAAATCATTGTTTGTTTTGTATAAAAAAGGACAAAATTGATGTAAACAAGTATAAGTCCTATTATACTGCTGCCTTTAAGCCTACAGCCTCTTTTAGAAAAGATAAAGATGGTATTTAAATTAACTTGAATGCAATGTGTATTTTTTCTATGTAATACTATCATGTCAGAAAATTCAAAAACCCTTTACAAAATTCAATCAAGTTGGCATTTACTGATACGATCAAGTTTGTTTGTCTCTAACTGTATCGGGGAAATTATTTTTATAAATGATTGAATTAGCTTCTTTCAGCACAAAGACATTCATCATTCAAGACTCTGTTGGGCCAACTTTATTTATTTGTGTTAAACAAACTCCATTTAGTTGTTGGACCAAACCTTTTGAATGAAGTTGGACGTAGTCCATTAAATAATTAATTGGGGTTTATCTAACTTTGGTTGGACATTATCCAAGAAACTGAGTTCAACCAACTTTGTTAAATTAAGTTGGACCTAATCTACATAAATAGACTAAATCAATCCTGTTAAATAAAGTTGGACTTAAACAAAGTAACTAAACTCAATCAAACTACTCAAATAATATTGGCCTAATCGAACAAACTAGGGGTAATTAATCTTGATGAATAAAGTTGAACCTGTTGCAAGTAACTTTATTCAGATGACCATAATAAAAGAAGTTATACTTCAAATACTTCAAATTCTACTCCAGATAAGTAGTTGAATAAACTATAGAAAATTATTAGAATTTACACATTTTCCAAGTAGCTAAGTTAAATCAACCTTATTAAATTAAGTTGGACCTAATCCAAGTAAGTAGACTTAATCAACTTTGTTAAATAAAGTTTAACCCACTCCAAGTAACTAAATTTGGTTGAACCTAATAAAAGAAGGAATACTTGTCCAAATAACTCAAAAAACATATACATTTTCACATATTCCAAGTAACTGAGTTGAATTAACCCTATTATAATATAATATTATTTTTAAAAATGAATAAAAGTCCAAGTGACTCCAAATAATTGAATTGAATCTAGTCCTAGTAACTGAGTTGAATCAACCCAATATAAGAAGTTTGACTAGGTATTAAGACAAGACTTGAATAAACTCTAAATATGTAAGCTGTTCTAAGTTAAATCAACCATAACAAATTAACCATGTTATTGCTTAATACTGAAAGAAACCCATTTAATATTGTGGAATTTTTGATTTATATTTTTTAAGTGCATGCTCCCGGCTCTCAGACGGGGCACACAGGTCCTTTCAGAGAAATGCTAACTTTGTTTTTATTTAATATGCCGACAGCAAAGCACTTACAAATATAATTTTTTCCAAAGTTATATGTGATTAACATTTACAAATCAGTTAACATTCTCATCATCCACCGTTTTACCATTTTTGTTAGTTTTGCAGGTATAAACCAAAATTGCAATTTTACCATCATAAGGGTGATGAATGCTCAAAGACGAAATTAAAGTTGATTATAATTCGTCCGTAGGAAGGCAAAGCAGAACTATTCCCAGGTTATCATCACTAATATTATTCATACGTTTCAACAAAGTTTCCCTTCCAAAATCTCCAAATGTTTGCTGAGCCTCAGGACTATTTGTCAGCGCTCTCCTGACCTCATATGACCACTAAAAATGATTCACGTTACACTCTTCTCATCTATCAACTCTGTGGTTGCAACCTGAAACGGTCCACACCAGCTTTTTCACAAAAAGAGGTCTCATGACACTATGACGTCACTGATCTTTCCCCTGTTCATCACCAAACAGATGCAAACAAACAACTCAGATGAACTCATGATCTTTGGGTTTCTGTCCAACATTTTCATGTTATCTAGACTCTAATCATCGAACTCGTACGTCTATCTCAGATTTGGACCACAAATACTGTCGATCACACGCTACAATAACTGTGTATGATGGTAAAGGTGCAGACTTTAACTCCTGTGAGTCATATATTGCTCGATATTCATTCAAACACATCGCTGCACATTCGCCGAAGCTCAGTCGTTATGTTATTGAGCCGCTGTGGCTTTTTCAGGCAGAACCTCCATTATGCCGTCACCAGACCATGACAAGAAATATCCAAGCCACTCTGGTCATTGACAAAGAGGGGAATAGGTCCATTTCAATACTTACAGATCCTTGCTGTGATTGCTATTTCTTGCACTGGATGTAGACGAACGTACCCTCCTAACCCCTGTGCTTCGCTTCATCAACTTTACTCAGATCCATCCGTCGTTCAGCTGCCACTAAATATCAAGCAAAAGGTTTTTCCACAATTTTGCTAATATTTATAAAATATTATTTTGATTTCAGAATTTTCAAGCGATATGAAATGACAAAAACACCAATGAAAACAAATATATTTTATGAAACACAGTTTAGGCTATGTCGGTGATTAGCAATAACACTGATTCAGATCTTTTTTTGTATTGTGAATGAACATTCAAACAGCACTGAGGATAAGGAAGGAACAGCCTATGGAGATCAAAGAGATCAGAGAAATTTACAGAGACACAATCTGTGTTAGATTTTGCCGTTTCTTCATATGTATGTGACCAAATGAAAATGATTAATTCGCTCATTTATACTAATATAACATCAACTGCTGTCAAATGACAAGGAAGCAAAAGACAGTTATTTCTACTGAGTGCCCTGATATCACATTGGCAAGCAGGGAAGCCCGGAGGAGATTTAAAGTTATTTCCCAACCTGCCGACTGGCGGTGGATATGGACTGCTGAACTCTCCTTGATGGGGTTAATTAATTTCTTTGAAAATTAATGGAACAAAATTACACAGCGTTTACATAAAAACAAAATCACAAAGAATGCATGAACAGTCCTACCTCATTCTTCAGAGTTTAAGCGGCTTCCACCTTGAAAGAGATAACAAACAAAAGGTTAATACTCCTCAAAGATGTTTTTCACCGAAAGGGCAGGAACGTGAGCCAAATAAGTCAATGTAGAAAAGTGATTTTGTCCAAGTGTGGTTTTATTAAGAAAAGTGTGTTTATCACGTGACTGAACTGTATTTAGCCCTAATTTATTTATATTTTTTTTCTTTACAACTCTAGTACAAGTCTATTCACAGTACCCACCTTACAGAAACAGAACAAGTTCATGTGGGCCTTGATTAATTACAAAATTTCCTCGAGTGTCTCCAAAAATAAAAAATACAGATCGATGACTGAGAGATAAATAAATAAATACACAAAAAAAATCTACTCAAGTCAATAAATAAATAGAACAATAAATAACATTCAAAATATCTTTGGCCAAACTCGGGCCACTTTATTGTCCCCACAGAGTTGACACTGGTCTTTGTCGCAGGATGCTGATTGGATTAGATTAAGAATATGCGGCTGTAAGGAACACGACTAGAAATGTAGCATGACATAGCAAGTGAGAGAACAATTATATCGAGGCACTTTTAAGGATGTTCCAGGAAATGACAACATTTCCGCATGTATGCGTTTTCCCTTCAAGAGGAAACAAAACGTTAGACAACATTCAATTGAAAGAAGATGGTTTGATCATGTGACTGTATTTTTCTTTTTTTCTTTTGTTTTCTTTTACAATTTTGGGACCGAGAATAATAAAATATTACCATGTAAAATAGAAAACGGTGAGCTGAAGAACAAATGAAAAGTAAATTTTGTGTGGCAAACTGAAAGAACTTCGTTACATATCTGCTTTATGAGTCCGTGAATAACATCATTGCGTGTTCTCTGTGACGGTTGAGTCCGACTGAGTTTCCGATTGATCCCCAAATATCCCTGCCAGTGTCTTAAAGTGGGGCCCCCAATCGTTGAGGTAATCAAAGTCCTCCTCCAGGTCGATGGCGCGGGAGTCGATGGAGCTGAGTGACTCGGCGACCGAGCCGTTGCCCTCATAAGCGTACGTGGCCAGGGAGTCATAGGGTGGGGCCGAGTTGTCCGTGTCATGATCTTTCAGGCGCTGGTTGATGAAGTCTCGGATATCTGCGCTATCCTTGGAGACTGGAGGCTTGGGACCTCTCTTTATCTCGGGTTTGACATCCCTGCGGAACAGGTTCTCTTTGACAACCTTTGGATTGCGAAGGGTCCCCATGTCAAACGCGTGTGTGTCCTCCTCTCCGCCACCTTCATCGTCATAGTGGATCACGTTGTCCCGGATGTCCTCTTTGGATGACATCAGGGTTTCCTTCTTCTTCTGCCGTCTCAAACCCATGTAGAGGACCACAATAACTGGGGGAACAGATCAAGAGAATTTGGTTAAATGACTGCCTTGAACACAACCACATTAAATAACCTTTAATTTGAGGGAAAATAGATTATAGAAAATAAGACGGAAGATTGAGGATAAGGAAGCTACAACAAATGGAGATGAAACAGATCGAAGTGGCACCGGTGAAAAGGAATGTGCATAGTCTTTCATGTCAAAATAAGTTTAGGCTGGATTTTGAGGTGGGTTTAAGTGTTTATACAAACACTTATCCCTCTGGGACAATAAATATAAATCTTGACCCAGTTTCTTTGTAGATCAATCCACCAATTTGGTTGAAATTAAATTACCTAATCAATTTTCGGACGGATTGGATTAAATTTAAGGTTCCCAAAGGAGGAATCCTTGAGACTTTTGTTTCTTCTGATTATACTTTATCATGTTGGAGAGAAAGGTAGATGATGGTGTCAACAATTGGGGATTCTTCCTGTGCATTTGCATGGGTGGGATCTTTTGAACTTGCCTCTATCGGGATACCCATAAAACTTTAGATAATACATGATTATCTCTAGTCTAGCCAAAAGGGGATTTATTTTTGGGATGGAGGGACAGGCAAGGATCTAAGCTCCCCAAACAAAGAGCATCCGAGCAGTATAATAGGAAGAGCCTCATGCCAGGACCAGCATGGTTTAGATTTAAGCTGTTCTAACATACAGTAGTACACAATAAAATCCAGCACATCAGACTATGAAGGATTCCGGTGTTGATAGAGGGTTATGGACTTTTTTTTCTGGTCCAGAACTTTCTTCAGTTGCCACCATGAGCTGAAATTTTGAAAGAGACACAAAGCTGCTGGATGGATTGTCACACAATGTATTGCAGTTAATGCGGATCACACCAACTTTGACTGTAGTGACGTTAAGTCATCCGAAAACTTTTCAGCTAATATGTCAAGCAAATATATTCTTTTTTTTTTTTTTTATAATTTTGAAAACTTTTTGATTCATGGCATCAAAACTGCAGTTACAACTGAAGGCATTGTCTTTTGTGTACCTTTGATGCCTACAGTCTGCCGGCCTTTCAGTTGGAGCATTTTAAGTGTTCCCCATAGAAAAAAGTAAGTCAAAGGGTGTCCCCTCAGTTGAAATATGCAAACCTCACCTTTATATGTCATTAAATTTCCAAATACAGGAACTTTGAAACCTTCTTCACACTGACATAAATATCCTACTCATGCCTGGTATTAGTTTGATCTGTGTATGGACACAGGTCACGTCTCCAATGTATAAACGTGGTTGGAATCACATTTACAGAACTTTTCTGAAATTTTTATGGCCCACACTGGGCTCGGATCCTAGATCCTAGGGTGCAAAATATACAAGCAATGTGTTGGCCTATCTAAAAAATACTTGAATCACTATATAATTGACATGAACATGAACTGAAAAATGTGCAAACGCATACAGGAGTATGCATACAGTGATTTCTTTAGTTACAGGGTAGCTAATACAGACAAAGTTGGGAAATAAGTGATAACGTTACATTTAGAAACCAATGAAAAATGTGTCTTAGGCTTGATAAGTAAGGATCTCTGAGATCAGTAACTCACAAATGCCTTTAAACACATCATTTAATAAAAAAACACTCAGAGAGCACAAACCTCAAGCAAGCCACAATATTACCCTAGATTGTGGAAAAATCCCTGCATATTTTTATTGATTAATATCTGATTTATTGCAAGCCTCTAAATCTACAGACAAGCCCAACAAACTCTCTGTAGCCGCTTGTCTCCTGACCCCTTTACTTCAGCGTCTCTGTTCAGCCTACGGAGCCCCCCAGCTCCAACCCCAAAGAATCATCAAAGGGAATCAAAGAAAAAAAGGATCAATAGCCACATCGTGATGTGACTAGTCCAAATGGTTTATTATTTTATTTAATTTATTTTAAATGCTGCGAAACATGTATTGTCACCAAAATTTAAAGTCACCTCTAGGACAAGCCAAAACCTACCTCTGGGTAACATTTTACACAAATCTGTCCTGTAGTTTTTCTGATATCTTTCTCACACACAAATATACAGAAAAACAGAGAAAATAGTAAAACAAAAAAAATTGTCTGAAAAAAAAAGGTCTGCCAGGACGTTATATTATGAATGCTGGATTTACATTAGATGATCTGAAAGTAAGATAAAATGAGAAAAGATAATAACATGCTTCATTCATCCCACGAGGCGAAACCTCAGATCTGACCTCGGAGAGAAAAACAAGAATATATAAAACATACAGAAACACAGAGGAAGAACTGGATCGTCGATGTGTCCTGATACAAACCCTCCTTTATTTCCAGGCATCAATGGAGTGAAAGTGAACGAAAATCCCGTTTCAGCTATAAATAACCTCCATGTAAAAAAAAAAGGCAGTTTCAAGGATCCTCACCTAAATATCCATTTATTCTAACCTCCAGAGGATTGCGGCTGTAAACAAACAATACGCTCCTGCAGCATTATGTCTATACTCACACTAGGTTGCGTAAGAGCAGTAAACATTCTCTAAACAGTAAGGGGGTTTTTTTGCCGCTCCGGCGTGCAACACTTCAGAGGTTGCTGGAGGTTCTTCACCTTCATGACACCGCCGCGCCGCAGTTTGGTTTCCAGCACATGTTAGAATACATTTCCGTCGAGCTCTTCTCTCCTGTCAGCTCAATCTGTCTTGCTGTGGCACCTTATCTGCCTCCTTTCCTGCAGCTTCCATATAGTTGGAAGAGCGACGGATCAAGCCGGAATCACTCATGTGAAAGAGTCCAATAAATACATTCAAACTAACAACAAAAAAATAAATAAAGTAGGTCTCTTCCTTTCATCCTCCTCCTTTCTCACTTCCTCTCTAGCTCCCTCAAGCTATTGCATCTGCTTGTGTGCGTGGTGTGCCACCTCCCCCTGGTGGCCCTTAAGCAGACTTCAACAACACCAGGACACGTCAATTCTTGTGAGTGGTTGCAGATGAAAGTCTGCTTAATTGTCCTCATCACTTCTCTTCGCAGGACGACCGGGTCGTCCTGACAAATCCTGGGAGGGGAACCGAAGTGGATAAGCAGAAATGCTCTCAGCGTGAGGTGAGGGACAGCGTGACGGTTAGGAGTCAGCAGTCGACTCGGAGCTTCGAAGGCTCACACAGACACGGCGCCGCAGCGCCTGACTCTAAATCTGAGCTTTTATGTCTTCTCGTCCCATATCAGACACTGAGACTGATATTTCACATGAACACAGTCATGAAAAAGGGATTTTATGTTGATGCACAGCAGTGAATTCCTTATCGGTCTATATATTCTGGAGCTTTAGAGTAAATAAAGCTCGATCAAAAAAAAAAAAGGTCATGTCTTGAGCTCCTATTGTGAGACAGGAACTTCGCCAATACCCATAATTACATTCATAATTCAGTAACCGATGCCGTAAAAGCACATTTACTTCCTTCCCCTGCTATGTAGATGAATTTGGACATTAATGGCAGAGAATTAAGGGGGAGTTTTACAACCGTGAACTTGTGTGAATAGTAAAAGCTGTAGCCAGCGAGCGGCGCCCACAGACCGGCGAGATTGGATTTAGTTTATAGAGCCAAGCAGCCCTCCCCCTCATCGCCAACGTCTCATTGGATGACCAAATTCATGTGGGTTCTAAAGGTAATTGCGGAGGCTTCTGGAGGGAGGCCAGACAGAGTCTTATGGTCGGCTCAGCACATTTGCAGTAAGGGAATGTCCAAATTTCAACGGATCCGGGTCTTTAGAGCTTATAGTTCTACAATAATCTCTCACTTTGACGGTAAAACTCGACCCGACCTTCCTGTCGATCTAGAGGCTCATTTATGCTCCGTCTATGTACTTTAGGTGAATATTATTCACCTCAAATGCTGTATCTATCTGTGTCTACGTGTACTGATCAGCCACAGAATTAAAACCGCTCCACTAATAATGTGTTGGTAACCCATTTTTATCTAAATCGAGATGTATTTTTACACTTGAGTTGAATTACTTGTATAACTGTTTACTGATTTTTAAATTTGAAAGCTGTTATTAATCTTTGGTTCATTTAAAACTAGATTCAAAGCGCTTCAATTTGGAATCACTAATTCACCTA
Source organism: Lophius americanus (assembly GCA_037951165.1). Taxonomy (NCBI): domain Eukaryota; kingdom Metazoa; phylum Chordata; class Actinopteri; order Lophiiformes; family Lophiidae; genus Lophius; species Lophius americanus. Next base: position 1,434,505 of record JBBDHG010000081.1, read on the forward strand.
ATTCACCTAAACTGCATGATTTGGGATGTGAGAGAAACCAAGAGTTAGTCATTTTTGTAATTAAGAGGAATTAACTTCTTTAAAACAATGGTAGGATGATTTAAAATTAATTAATTTAACAAGGGCAACATTGGCCCCAAATTATCGTGGGTGGTACTGATCCGCCTCATCTGTATCCATAATCTCTGAGAAAACATGCAGACATTTGTACAGAATGAGCTAAAAGTACGGACCGAAGTAAATATGAGTCTGAATTAAATAGATTTGCTTGTTTGGATACTTGCATGTCATTTCCGGCACTTGTTACCAGCTCAAAAATATTATCCTGACCTTTCAATTACTGGATTACTTCCACTGGTTAAAACAGTCACCATATCCTTACGGATTTCAGCAACAGAGGAGAATCGGGTTCGGAAAGAGGAGCCGGCGGCTGGCTGTGATAATGATAACAATTATCTTTCACACCCAGTGGGAGCTGCCAAAGTGTGTGGTCACCTTGTGCTGATGTTTCAAGGCAAGAGGAGTCTGATTTATAATCACTGTTTATGCACTAAAACAGGGTCGGGGAGACGTCTCCGCCGCCTTCCATCCACACAGGAGTTGTGACCCTGACGCCTACTGCATATGATATTTTGGAGTGTTTTGATATACAGATGGCGCGGTGTAAACTCAAAGCCAGATGTATAATGAAGCCTCTCACGCATTTCATATCACTTAATATCAGACTTTAATTACAGATGCATTATCTATGACCGCTTATCCTTGATGAGGCGGTGGGGGCTGAAGCCTATCCCAGATGACATTTGGCTGGAGTCAGGATTTAACACCGGACCGGCCGCCAGTTCATCACAGGACCGATACATTCTCACACTCACAGATCTTTATAAATTCCAGAACAATGCACATACAAACCTTAGCAGCTGCTAATATTTGTGAGGCCAGCAGGGGCCCCCAGGAGCACTTAAAATGCCCACTGCTATAGTTCAATTTGTTGTTTTCATTTATTTTCCTTTCTTTATCTTTATCTCAATAAAAGCCAGTAAACACAGACGCTGAGGAGAAAGTGGATTTGTTGATTAAGGGTGTAAGACGAACAATTAAATTTACGGACATTTATAGTTTTATTTCCTGTCGAATCAGTGCAGTTTTCCCAAATCATTATTCAGCTATCACGTTGTTATCTTGTTACGATTACCTGTTATCTATTTCATTAAACTAGTATTATTTAATGTAATTCATTCTGAATATGAGAAAATCATTATGTTAAATTATTTGAAATTTTTTGTGGTTTTTCAATTAAAGCAAAACAAAAGCTGTTTTTTATATATGTATATATACATATATAAAATACAAGGAGATCTATCTTGAATCATATTTAACTCACTATGAAATTTTTTCTTTTTTTTCTTTTTTTTTAAAAAAAGACACTTTTTCGGATAACTGTTTTATAACTTTGTACGTACATCAAGAAATTCAATAAAAAGAAATACAACGCCGTAGATTGGGGGATTTTACACTTCCTGTGTAAAATCCAGTGTTTTTGGTAAGTAAAAGCGTAGACCTAGCAAAATATAGAATCCTAACTCCTCAAAAGACAAACAAAAAAAATGAAACTAGAAGCTACAGCAACACATGGAATAAACCTTTCCTTTGCCTTTCATCTATGTGCTAAAATGAAGAGGGCCATCCCAGAAGACAACAATTCTCACCTAACAGGATGATGATACATAGAAGGATGGCGATCAGAGCTCCTGTGCTGAGGCCCACGGGGAGGAAGATGGCCTCTGCGCTGCAAGTTAGAAGAGAACCATCGGATTCGCAGCCGCATACGCGGATGGTCAAGGTGCCTGTGCTGCTCTTAGGCGGGTAGCCATTATCTTCAATCACCACAGGAAGAAAGTAAATCTCCTGCAAGCGCCGTCTGAAGCCACTCCGCTTTGTCACGATCCCGGCTGTGTTGTCTGGAAGAAGGGAGAGAGGAGACATTTTTTTTTTGCAACCAAAAAAAAAAAAAACATCAAAAAAAGAGATTTCATTGATTTTTTCGAAAAGGGTATGTGGTCTGGGATTAAGAGAACCTTCCAAATGTGTATGGAGAGGCTTGAAGAGTTTCCTTGATCTATTCAGGTTGGACTTTTTCTGGCAAAAGCAACAAAAAAAATAAAATAAAAAATGATTTTCACCCAGTATAACCTCACATCAATCAGGCAATCCTCCAGAGGACTGGGAGGTCCAAGTAAGACAAGAATGATAAAAACTTTTTTCCTGGTGTGATCACTCTTTGCGTTTGATATCCAATCCTCTCTGAATGTGATGAGAAAACCGCAATATATCAAAAGCCTTGTCCTTATTGAAGCCGTCGCCATCTCAGATAACTCACTGAACAAGCTGATGGAGCCCAACCACATCTTAAGCTCCACCTGCACCTGCGATAATGGAGAGATACTGTAATGAACAAAATTAAAAGAAACCCAGAAAGAGATGGACTTGGGAAAACAGCCGGTGGCGGGAGGATAGCTAGTGTAAAAAAATGTATAGGAGGTAGAAGAAAAACATGTCAGGTTGGACCCGGCTGCTTCCGTGCTGAATCTAGAGTTTCTGACCCCTGTCAGGCCAGGTTGGAACCGCTGACGAGGCCCGGCAATGTTTCTTGACAGGAGGTCAGGCGTCTCAGCACACCTCGCATGTTGTGCACAACTGTGATTGTGTTTGCCTCCTTCCAGAGGAGCCTTTGGTGTTTGCGTTGTGTGTCCCTGCCTATCTGATCTCCCTCTGCGTCTGGGGAGTGCGCTCGCAGGGCAACGGAACCGCAACACGGAGTGTTCAAAGGGTAGAACTGGACCGGGGGTTAAGACCTCAGCTTGTCGTAGATGGTTTAGTGTATTCGTCGTCCTGGCCTCTCGCACTTTCATACACACACCCCTCTGGTCTGAGAACACTGCAGAGTCATGACTGCATGTGCTTAGCTTGCATTTGCAGCTAAGACAAAGCACTCTTACGGGCTTTGAGCGACTTTTATACACTCTAAAAGAACGCGGTTACCCCAAAGGTAAGCTGGCCGTGCCTGCAAACTAGCTGTAGCAAGACTGGAGGGTACCATGAATGAATGCATGCATGATGATATATATATGTGTGTGTGTGTGTAAGCCTGTATGTGTGTAAGCACGCTGCTTGTTTGTATTCGTGTATGTATCCATGTACCCTGTAAATAAATTCCATAGAAATGATGGTAAAAACATGGGGGACTCCAGATGAAAAAGAGCCTTAGGCTAACTCTCGTACAATTCATCACGGAATAACATTTATGTTGCATATTGTACATTGCCCTTCCACAACATAAAATAATACACCGTTGTAGTGCTTCCTCTTCTGCATCTTTCAGCTGTTCCCTTCAGGGCAATAACGGATGCTGTGGCTACCAGATTTAAACCGTTTTTTCTTTACAGTGTATGTAGAGATGTACACTGATCAGCTACATCACATTACGTCACTACATTATAACTTTAGGTCTTAATTTTACGGCTTAATCATTTTCAGCAGTTTGCGCAACAGAGGCTTTTGTGTGGGATCAGAGGACAGTACATCAGTGAGGGACCCATGACCCTGTCACCGGTTCACCAGTTGTCCTGAAGACCACTGCAAGCAAGAAACACCCAACAGGACATGCGATTCTATAGATTATCTATCCTAGCTGTTCAGCAATCGCAATTTGGCTCTTGGTAAAGTCCCTCAGATCCAAACTGTTCCACATTTTTCCCACTTCCAGGCAATATACAAAAGAAAACGCTTCTCTTGTCCCATAAGGTGGAGGTAAAGGCATTCATGTACAATCACACTCACGACTTTTTTTATTAAAGAACATCATCTAAGTATCGACTGTCTTTATTGTACAGGCGTTATTATTAGTATTGCGAAATCTCTTTAATGAGCTCCAGTCCTGAACACCACTACCGGCGTTAAGCCTCCGATAATAAATTTTCCTTCATACTGGAAGCACCTAATATGTCGGACGGATTCCCTTTGTTATGTACTTCCTGTCGAGGTCAATGCAACAAAGACTGCACTTTCTGTTCACAATACATTTAATTATTTTATTCGTATTTGTTACTTCTCCCGACTGCAGCTTCATGATATAAAGAGCACTTACTTCCAAAGTCCCGAATGGTGAAATTCTTGTTTTTTAAATCTTCCTTTGGTGATTTGAAGGAGAACTGTTGTCCAGCCATCGGTAGATCCTGGTCTTTTGCACTGAATGTTTGAATGACCTGTCGAAAATGAAATCAGAAATCATGTCTTTCATGAGGAAAAGAGAGGTCATCTTAGATTTCTGAGCTTTGACTTGGTACTTATTATTCCTTTGGTTCCCCTTTTGTGCCTCTATGGCGTACATTTAAAGACTTGTCATCCTTCAATCTGCATTCCGTCAGCACAGCGGGAAGTTTTTTGTTTCATGCACTTTTTTCGATGTCAAACTCTCCTCTTCACTGGAGAAAAACTAAGCCTTCAGGTCCAACTGTTCTGGCAGAATTATTCAAACATTGAACAAAACTGTCACATAGTCCTGAACAGACTGCATGTCAGACCTGTCAGTGCAAAAGACAAAAGGCCATGGATTGTTCTCGGAGTAGTTCTTTTGGATGCCGAGCACTTGATTGATAACTGGTTGAAATTAAATCACATCGACATGCCGTCTGATAGATGACGTTCAATCAAAACAGTTGGAGGTTCAAGAGTTATGAAAGACAAAAGAGATGATTTCAAAACATCACAAAACATCGTAGAAGAGAAGCGGTCAACTCTGGTTCATTTCCCAAAACTTTCCTTTAAAGGTGAAGGATATGAAATTTAGTGGCATCTAGAGGTGAAGTTCCAGATTTCAACCTATATCGCACCCGATAGTGGATGAAGTAAATATTCGGTATTTTAATAACACAATGTGAAAATGAAGAGAAGAGGAGCCATTTTCTGGTTGGAAGCTATAGAGAGGCCCCTGCCAGGCTTCGTCACTTCCTGGAGCCATGGATCAGGCATCCTCGCACCATTCTCATATTTTTCAAGTCTGCTGCCTGCCAAGGTAAAATTCTCTGGACGAAGTTCTCAGATTCCCTCATTTACTTTTCAGTGGTTTCACGAGTCAGGTCTGCAGGTTCCCTTTGATGCCCACATTTGAGATTTTCTTACGTTTTCTTGTACGATATGTATGATGTATGATCGTCCATTTTATTAGAGCAAAAAATAGTTACCCAGAATTAACTTATCCATTATCGAAGGACAGGCGTTTCTTCTTCATATTTCTCCTGTTTCAACCTAAAAAGTGGAAAATTCCTCTCAAGAGCCAGTGTTTCGTTTGTCCCTTCTACTCTACTGTCCAAACATGGCGGCCTGCGGAGATATAAATATGAATACTAAAGACGATGTATTCAAATAGGTACGCATACATTTTACAGACTGCTCCTTTAACATTTCTGAGATTTGTCTCAACCGTCTTTTCTACCATCACGGCTCTGCTTCCATCCCCACCCACCAGGTCTGACCTCCTAACTCAGCCCTGGATACCACATATGGAGGGAGTCACTTATCAGCAACAGCGCCCTCAACTCAACCCGACTGTGTTCCCTCCCTCTCAGCATTTGAATAAAACTCCCTCCAAGCGAGGAAACCTGACACCGGGGGTGATGAGAGCGCCGCCGTCTTTCCCGCAACAGCTGTACACTTGACATTATTGATTTCCAGCAACCAAATTAGCTCAGTGATGAATAAATCTCAAACTTCAACTAGCAAACAGCACGCACGTGAGTTCAATTTATCATCATCCATCTTTATTCTGTAAATCATACATGTCAGAAATAATGGCCGACGTCCATCAGACCTTACCGCAGTTCGCTGATGTGTGATCTGAGGGGCGTCCCGGTGGAAGAGCAGTTAAGTCACAAACCATTAAGCTGTCTGTAGTTTCATTCCAGCTAGGGATCATTGTCCCCCCCCCCCCCCCCGTCTTTCTATCCATCCATACATCCGTCCATCCGGTCTATCTTTCCCCTCTATCCTTACCTCGATGTATCGTCCCTGTTTTTTCTCTTTTCACTCTATTTACCTTTCCACCTCTGTTCCTTCCATTTATCGTACCCTTAATCTATTGCTCCATCTTTCTATTGTCCTCTCTATATTTCTATCCTCATCTCTTTATCATTCCATCTGTCATTCATTACCTCCATCTATCCATTGTCCCAACTCTCTCACTCTCTGTCTAGCATTGCATCTGGAATGATGGACAGATGAATAAATTGAGGGGAATGATACCAGGATCGATTGATAGAAAGAGATAGAATATTACAGAAATGGAAGGAATTAGAGAAACATAGAGAGGTCGATAAATTAACTCACAAAAAGATGGAATGATGGAGAGAGAGGGAAGGATAGAGAGCTGGAATGATAGAAAACATAATGATAGAAAGATTTAGGCAAGGATAGAGAGAGATGGAATGATAGAAATGAAAAATATAGAAAAGTAAATGCAATAATATAAAGATTGTAATTAGTTAGAGGGAATGGTAGATACTTAGAGAGACCAATAAAGAGGCTAAGAGAAAAGATGGAATGATAAAGAAGGAGGGGAGGATAGACAGTTATAACAATAGAGATGGAGGGGAATGATAGAGAGATGGAACGATAGAGAAAAAGAATAGAAGAGAGATTTTGGGAAAGGTAGAGGGAATAATGGAGAAAATGATGGAACAACAGGGAGATAGAGGGAATGATAGAGAGATGGAATGGTAGTGATATAGTAAGACCAAAAAAGGGATTAACAGAGAGATGGTACAATAGCAGAAGAAAGAGAAACATAATGATAGAGAGAGTAAGGCAAGGATAGAGGGAAATGGAACAATGAAGGGGAAAAAATAGAAAGTGTCATGCAAAGATAGAGAGGAAACGATACATAGATAGAGGGAATGATAGCAAGATGGAACATTAGAGAAGGATAGCATAATGGAGAGGGACAGGGGGATGATAAAAAGATGGAGGGACCAATAAAAGGACTAACAAAAGGTGGGCAGATAGAGAAAAAGGGAATGATGAGCTGTGGAACGTTAGAAAGATAGCAAGACCAAAGAAGGGACTAACAGAAAGATGTAATGACAGAAAAAGATGGAAGGAGAGATAAATGTAATGATAGAGAGAAACATAATGATAGAGAGAGAAAGGCATGGACAGAGAGAGATGGAACGATGAAGAGGTAAAATAGAAAGAGTCATATAGAGACCAATAAAGGGACAAGCAGAAAGATGGGCAGATAGAGGTAGAGGGGTGGATATAGAGATAGAGCGGTGTAGAGACAGAGGGAAGGATCCCCACCGTTCTAACGTTACTCTCCCTCTTTCTCTGTCGTTTCTCCATCTTTCTGTTAGTCCCTTTAATAGTCTCTCTATCATTCTCTATGTCGTACTCTCTATTGTTCTCTCTATCTCTCCGTCTGTTATTCCAAAATTCATCAAATAAAGATTGCAGAAATCTCTAAAACTAAACTAAAGTATTAGTCAGTTTTCTTCCACCAACAGAACACTAACTTCCAACCCCTATCAATACTATCAAGATATGAAACCCCTGTGTTCTAACTATCAACCTATAGAGACACTTACTTTCATCATAATCATATAATATAATGTATATTTAATCATAATTATGCCCCATTATGTGGGAGAAAGTCGATTTTCAAGAACTTTTGAGTGCATTCCAGCTCCTCTCAGCCACCTGCTGCTGCTCCACCTGCTGCCATTGTACCCATTTAATGGCCTTAAGTCTATTACAGCTTTTTTTGCACTTAGCGGCGTTCCACATTAAGTCCGATAAAAGCGTTCGGCGAGCGCTGTAATGTAAATGTTATTATTGCTGCATGATAACAAACGGAGTCGCCGCGAGCGATTCTAAGTATCACAGCGAAAGCATTGATTGTTCGTGAATCTCCACGGCGGCGAGTTTTCATACTGACTCCTTTGTGGTTGCTTTTTCTCATTTCACACTTGACCAGCTGACCAGCAGGTCACTGAGTGCCTTCAATATTAAAATACTGTTGTGCCTCTTTGCACACCGCAAATCTCGGTTTAAGGGCTTAGGCCACACATTTACATGAAAAGCCTCTCTGGCTCGCCATGTCCTGGTTACACATTAGTTTCCATCGGGAGGAGGCTGAGCCGTGGAGCGAGGCGCTCCGAAGCCGCCGCTGTCTGCAGCCTGAGTGCTGATAGTCGTCCGCAGAGGCATGTGATGGATTTTACTGGCCAGGATCTGCAATTCTTTATCGTCCGCCAGCTGTGTGCAACACCTGCTGGAATCACGCTGCGGAAACACTGGAGGGATGTTTATATCCTCCGCCGGACGCCGGGGAAGGAGAGTGAGCAGAAGAAAAGATTACAAGCAGGAGATCGAACAAAGGAAGAGAGGAGAGGAGCTGATCTGAATATAAGACATTTGTGTAGGATTTTTCTTTTGTTCTACTTAAATATGTCTTTGTCTCCATTTTTCTTGGTTTACTTGAAAAAAAATTCTGATATTTCTATCCCCGGATTTCAAATAAAGGTGCTTACTGGATTACAAATGATGGCGCTCCTCTGGGGTCATTGAAGTATAAAAAAAATCTCATAGTCACGCCTTAATATCTCATAGCCACAACTTAATAAGGTGTAGGAACGAGTTATTATATCGGGAAATCGAGTTATTAAGTCGTGGCCAAATGATAACTTGATGGAATGGGTAATTAACTCATGGTCACGACATAATAATCCGTTGTAACCAGTTATTATTTCATGGTCACGACTTAATAACCTGTGGGAACCAGTTATTATTTCATGGTCACGACTTAATAACCCGTGGGAACCAGTTATTATTTCACTGTTATGACTTAATAAGGAACAGGAAGGAGTTACTATCTCGTGTGAACGAGTTATGAAAATGTGGCCAAGAATTAATAAGACTTATCTCGTGGCCACGACTTAGTTACTCGTTCCAAAGCATTATCATATTGCGTTAACGAGTTATTAAGTCATGGCCACACAATAATGACTCGTTGGAATTAATTATTATCTTGTGGCCATGACTTAATAACCCGTGAGGAAAAGTTATTATATTTTGTCCATGACTTAATAAGGTGTGGGAACAAGATATCTCGTTGCCATGGCTTTACAACACTTGAGGACCAGTTTTTAACTGGTGGCTAAGACTTAATAAAGCGTTGGAACGAGTATTTCCTTGTGGCCACGAACTAATTATCCTTGTGAATTAGGTATTATCTCATGCGAATGAGTAATAAAGCCGTGGCCAGGAGACATCTTCAATGTCACCAAGAGGGGTCCGTAAGAAACACAGAAAATTGTGGATATAGCATCCTTTAAGTTGTAACATGTCAAAGTCTTAAATCGAATAGCTGAATAACTTTGATGTAAACATCTGAAGCTTTTCTCCAAAAGAATGAACAAGAATGTATAGAAACGATCATTCATTTGATACGTTCCAGCATGAGCTTTGGGTAGTGACCTTATATTCCTTCGTTGGGTCGCTGCTCAGTTAATATTCGCCAGTATTTATTATGCTTATTACATTCTAATGTCCTATTTACACCAGCACGTTTGTATGAAACTATAACCTTACAGTTCTGATATTTCAGTCACACAAAACATCTGCAGTTGGTCCGAACATCTCCCCTCTTGAGGGTCACTGAGGTCCGCCTTACCAATTGTCTATTGTCATCCCTAACGCTGGAATTAGAATTTTACCTCTGTACGAATAAATCTTTTGCGGAGGCTCTTGACTGGCAGCCCATTGTTGCTATTGACAGTTGACAATAAAGCTTTGAAAGGTTAAGGTTGGGTTTAGGGTCGCCTTGAAGCTTTGAAGCTTCAAGGCGGGAAGGAGTTGGCTAGCAACATGTTTGTGAGACGGCAAGTGTTTTCCAACCAAAATGATCTTGCGAGTAGCATAAAGACAACAGCGCTGTACAAGCAGGAATCCCTGTTGATCCCAAAAATACAGCCTTGAAGAAAAACCTATATGAGTCACATCATGCAAACCAAAAAATAGCTTAACAAATAGTGAGTCCAGTTGGGTTGTCTGATTAGGATGCCCCCAAGGCTTCTCAGCTTGGAGGTAGGAAAAGATCCCGGGGTTGACCCAGAACTAACTGGGGGGATAAGATATCTTATGTGTTCTGGGAGCTTCCCAGAATCCCCCGGGATGTTTGCTAGGAAGAGGGAATTCTGGAATACACAGATTAGTCTGCTGCCAGCATGACCGGAGCCCCGCACGGATGGAGATATGGGTGGTAGTTCTTGCAGAGGAGTCTATATTGAGACAATTTGGGGGGTTTCTAGTTCATCCTTTTCTTCTCACACTGTCTTTGTCGCTGCCTTTCTGGACTGCCCCAATTATTTACCCAGTCCCTGTCAGCTGGCCCTCCCCAATGTATTGACTCTCTTGGACTTTCTTAAACTAGTCCCGACCCTCATCCACTCCTTTGCTCATCCCTGCGGAGGGTCTGCCACATTCAGTGCCTCCAACTAATTGCTCTGGAGTGAAAGTAGGTTAGGAATCCTCCCACAGTGAACCTCATCCGACGCTGGGTTCCATTCAACAGACGCTGTTGCGGATTTAACTCCATTGCCACAACTACCCGTACAAATAAAAGCTGCTCTAGCAGAGACAGACGTTTAATATACATACAGACGTTAAAAACGTAAAGGTTGCAGCATTTGCGCTCAAATGTACCCTCCCCCTCTTATAGAAAATGTCAATCATATTAATTTGGTTGTAAGACACTGAAATTTCTCTCAATTGAATTTTAAAAGATGTTTTAATCCTGTTATATTTCATTTATTAGTATAGTAATTTTATTTATTTTTGCATCATAGCCCAATTCACAAGAACCTTTATGTTTAGCATCTAATTGATGTGCCTATCTGCGATGAACTGGCGACTCGTCCTGGGTGTACCCTCGACCTGACTCGATGTCAGCTGGGATAGGCTCAAGCCCCCCGTGACCCTGAACAGGACAGGAAAAGCTGTTAATAATGAATGAATGAATGATGTACCCAGGTATTCTGCTTTTATTGCTGTTTGCTTGTAGCTGTGTTTGCGTCTATTTTACTAAACTTTGACTGATACCGCTGCAAGTGAAGGCGGGTTCTCCTTCAATGTGTTTTTCTGAGGATGACTGTGTAGGAGCTGCTGCAAAAGTCAAGTAGCATGTAAATATTATAGTGAAATGCTGTCCTACATCATTTCAGGAAGGGTTCATTTACTTTATATTGTACTAGCTAGAATGGTTTCAGTTAGTTCAAATTGGTGTTAGCTATGACGGTTTCAGTTAGCTTGAATTATGCTAGCTAGGATAATTTCCAGTTAATCCACATTGTGCTAACTAGGATGGTTTCTGTTAGGTTTAATAAATAAATCAATTAGTTATATATTCACTGATTAACTTATTTATGTATTTTACTTTTTGGAGTATGGCCAACAGAAAATGGCTGTTATAAAGAGCTGTACATAAAATGAACTCCTTTTTACTTTAACCTCATATTATTGATATTCTGTGATGTTTAATTAACGCTAACAGAAGACCCACACAAAGATAACCTTCGGTCACAATCTCCCTGAAGACTCTGAGCGCCAAAGTCTTTTTTAATGGGCTAATTATCACAGATCATCTGTTGTAATAAACATTAATCTTCATCCCAGGTCCCTTCTGACTGAAGCATGGTTTGTATTAAGATTCGACGTAACATTTTGTTTGATGGGTTCATCCCGAAAATGATGTAAGTGTGTTTCGATCATTGATCTCATTATGTTACGATTTCAACTGGAAAATATAATTATTGTGAAAATTGTGAGAATTCCGCCCCACTTTGTGTAAATCTGTTGCTTTTTCAGAAAAAAATTCCCACTTACGGAGAGATTAATAACAGAAACGATGGCGGACTATCTTATTTGTGGCACGCGGTTTTATTTTGCGATGCTGATTCTGCCCCCTACTGACCTGGCAAACGTATTACAGCATTCAAATTGTTTTTTTCCCCCAATATGTGTTTACAAGCGTCATTGTCACAACAGTTCCTCAAGAACTGCAGACTTTTCCCACAACATTTTCTATTTTTAAACCTGTGAAAAACAGGCCCGTGAAAACCCGTCTCCATCAGAACCGTGCGGATGTGAGCAGAGTTGATGACACAGTCGGATTTGCATACATGACCTCACTGTCGCGCCAAATTGAGCTGTTAGGTCTTCAAGCCAGCGAGGAGAGCAGAGACAGAGGCAAAATAAAACTCTCGACACCTCCCCAGTGAAATAATCAAAACAGGAAATTATGCATTCATGTCGGATCCCATCGGCTGAAAGGAAAGGTTGTCAGGGCCATTTGTCTTGAGTCTGTCTTGAAGGCTGGAAACTAGCACAAAATCACAGCCGGCGTCATATGAGGAAGACAGCGAAGCCTTCAGATGCGGGGCGCAGCCGTTATTTTGATTGCAACAGGCCTGAGGACCGGCAAAACATCCTCAACGTGATGAGGAGTCTACAGCAATTTGAAAGACTGCCAGAGAAGCTGTTCCCCCGGAACGCTAACCGCATATAGATGCCGGTTAATGGGCTAATTTACAGGCGCAGGTGGTTCGAAATGCGCACGGTCCAAAATTCTCCACTGCATTCTCAAATACATCATGTGAAATGTACTCTGATACTGTATGCAAAGCGCCGCCGCGTCTTCTGATTGCCACTCCCGCTGACTCCGACGCCAGGACACAAGCAGTTCAAGAGTTGGATTAATGCACTGCTCTGCCTGACGAGGGTTTTCTGCAAACTCCTGTGAAATGAAAAGGTTTTATTCAAGTGACCTTGAATAAAGAGTCACTAAACCCCAAGAGTAGTTTATGAGCTAAATGTGAGTATTCACCAGAGCAGCACACGGCGATCTGGAATTATGAAAAACTAGACCTGCACTGTCTTCACCGACAGAAAGAGTATATCCCTGAAAAGTCCCCAATCCCCTGCATTGTACAAACAATCGTCCTGGGATTGAACATGTGGTCTGTGTGTGCTGTTCACACTTCCATTAATAACTCACATATGAACAAAAATCAGAGCAGGGTCACATTTTGCCTACAGTGTGAACGGAACCTAAAGGGAAAAACTAGGGGGACGATAAAGCTCCCCCCTAGTTTTTGGAACAAACAACCGATCTTTCCCAAAATAACTTCAGTTCTTCCTCGCCGTAAGATCTATGTTTGTCTCAAATCTGAGAATAATCCATGAAATGCTTTTTGAGTTATCGCGTTAACATGAGCGATCTGCAGCAGCAGCTACGATGAATCAGGGATATGATAAAATCCACATTCCGCAAAATCTTAGCCTCGGTCCACATGTTAGAAATGACTCTTCCAAACATAATTGATTCCATATTACACTTTTTAGATTGTTTTCAGCAGCCCCTTTGATGCCACATCAGCTCACCTGAAGACCAAACAACAACAATGGAGGGAAATCTGCTGCATTCAGTCTCACGAGATGCAGAGAGACCAAGAGGCGTTTTTGGACGTACCTGTCCGACTTTGGCGTTTTCACACACAAAGGTCTCGTAAAGAGTGGCGAGCTCGGGAGGGAACTCGTTGATGTCCAGAACGTGAACGGTGACGGCCACGCGGCTGGTCAGAACCGGACTGTCTGCAGGAGGAAACACAAAAGAGGCGGTCAGGCGGAGCACAAACTTGGACTTGGACTTGTGGAGTTTTTTGACACTGCGCTGACATCATGTAGAGATTTATAGTAATGTCTAATATAACAATCAGTTGATCCATACACCAATCATCAGCCATAACATTATAACTAGTTTTCAAAGTCTTGTTACAAATATGGCAGTGCAGAATCAATATGCGTAATGAAAGACGCTCCGCTGAGCCGCAATAAGATGCATTACCGGGAATTTCTAAAACAATTGGGTAAATTTAATTTTGACTTACCTGCCTAATTTTATTTTTATTTTCTGAATGTAAATCTCAGCTCATTTTACAGTTCTAATGCATTTATAATATGTATTTTATTACGTAGAACATATTTATTAAGTTCTAACTACAGGTATTATACAATATATTAAAGAACATTTGTTGTGGCACTTGTTGTAAAACATCATCAGTAAAGTTTCAATCTTTACATGTTTTTTTTTTAAAAAAAGGGAAATCCTTGTTAAAAAAGAAAATAAGTAAAAAAGAAAGAAAAACAAAAACAAAAATTCAATGAATATTACAGAGCTTTGACAAGCAGTTGCATTTCAAAAATAATTTCGGAAATATAGTCCATTTATTGCCACTCTGAAATATCTTTTATTTAGAGGAAAAATATCTCATTAAACCTTCACATAATTGTGCTCTTATTTTGAAAACAATCTATCACCCCAAAATATGTATGGAATTTCTAAAAATAAGTAAAAGTCACTTTAACGTTGTCAGATAATAAATAGGCAGCTTTCACCTTGTTATGAGATTTAAATAACACTAAAATGTTTGAAAGGAGAAAAAAATAACTGCTTTCCTTTAGAGATGGATTGGTTTGACGTTTCCAGTGGCAGGTAAGTCAGAATTACATTAATTATGTTTTTAACATAGCACCTGTCAGTGGGTGGGTTATGTAAGGCAGTGAGTGAATTTTTTTTGCCTGCAGTCGATGCTTGTAGCAGGAAAAATTGGAACGAGAAAAGAGCAGAAACTCTCCGGAACTGCAGGTCCAAAGCGATCTAAGGCAGAACAAGTGGTGAACCGAAGCCAGGCCCAAGGGTCATTGTTGCAGGTGGGGCATGCAGGCATGCATGTGTGGTCTCAGCCCACAGAAGAGCTACTCATGTTGTATGTAGTACTCAGATCGTGTACTTGAGTAAAAACTTCTAATACCCCCACTTGGAGGAAAAATGTCTGTCAAGTTTTATTTGAGTTATGTACAAAGCTTTGTAATTCAATGCAATTTTTGACTCTTTTATTTAATATATATACAAAATAAATACATTATGAGATACTTGAAGTGCATGAAAATATGTAATCTGAAAAGTAACTAGTACCTACAGCTGATTGTGGTGGAATAGATAGCACAATATTTCCCTCTGACATGTTGTGAAGTAAAAGTATGAAGAAACATAAGATGTAAATAATCAAGTTAAGTAAGTAAAACAGTACCTTGTACTTGTACATAAATACAGTATTTAATTTAATGTACTTCGCCACCGTCCACCACTAAAGATGCTAGGGCTACTGAAAAACAAATATATTAAACAGACATTGCTGGATCGGATAAGGACGTGTCAGAACACACGGTGGTTATAATGTTTTGGCTGGGCAGTATAACAGTTAAAGAAAACGTGATGCATGAACTAAACAAACCGGAAAGTGTCTGGAACATGCTGCTGCATAAATACTTTTATATTGTATGAGGCTTTTGATGATGTAGTAAGAGAATTACAAAATAAAAGCATGAGATCCACACAGAGCCTGTCTGGCTTCATGCAAACGGCTTATTTCTCTCCCCCGGCTTTATTTCCAGCCATAAGATGTGTGGCACACATTAATTATAGTTTGAAAGCCCCCTTGACAGGGACTCGCTGGTTTGGTACAATGTTTTCTGGCGGCGGGGGGCACAGGAGGAGAAATGATCTTTTTGTGTGAGAGCCCAAATAAGGTAAACTTTATGGATTTGATGTGGGAATAGGCTTTGCTCGGCAGTAAGGGGCTTAGAGAGTGCTCCCGCTTGTGTGAGCGCCAGCGCGGGGCAGCAAAGGTAGCGTGGGTTTATGAGGAGGTGGGTGGTTTAGAAGCTTGCCGGGGGGGAGACTGTGGAGTTGTCCAAAGGGATTTGGACATGCATCTGCGGCTCAGTGTGTCACCTTGCTCTGACCTTGATGGAAAAATCCAATCTTCCAAGTGAGGTGAAAATGACACTAAGCATGGGATTTGCTGCGTTGGAGGGACTGGACCACTAGGAGAGATGCTCGCCCAGCAAAAACATTCATCTTCCCAGTCATCTTTCATGCCTCGGCCCATAAAAGGTTTGACCTTCAAATCGTCTAGATGAGTGGAAATCGGTCTTTAAAACTCCAGCACTTCTGCAGCTTGTCATCAGTTCCTCCTCAGAGCATCTGATAAAATCAATCTCCATAACTGTGTACTTTGCAGCGTCCCATCAGTGATATATCTCACAGCCCACTAGATGGAGCAATGGTATAGTGGTTGTATCAAAATCTGAGAGCTGTCACCATTCCAGCTTTATTTTCTTTTAGTGAAACAGAATCCTGTATTCCCACAGAATGCTCGGATGGCCAGCCATAAAGTTGGGTTCTTTATGCACATTTTTCCTGCTAGATATTACATGTTCTTTTATGAATCTAATTTTAATTAAAAAAAACAAAAAGCAAACATCCCAATCTTTGCGAGCAATCACGCACAACTCTATAAAATGTGCTGCAAAACAGAAACGAGGGGATTTGTGAGCAAATTCACAACTAAGAACACCATATTGGCGTGGAAGTGAACTTAATTGCTGTAAATAGATTAAGGAAGACCTCCTTGAATGCTCCTGAGGAGGATGTGATTATTGCATTTTATAAATATTCCCCTCTCTTTCACGGGCTAAAAAGAACTGGGCTTTAATGTCGTAATTCAAACCGTTAATCGAGCCCCGGCTCTTGTTCAACACGCCTTATGCTGCGTCTCAGGAGGGCGGCAGACAGTGCTCTCATTTTGCTGCATGGCTGCAGTGTCTGGCAATGACCGGGCGAATCTCAGAGGCTTCATGAGGTTAGAGGGTCTCAAGCTCAAGGTGTTTGGGCTAATCATAATGGATTAGGACACCTTTATTCAAGGAAAAGGTTAGCCGCCGACTCGTCCAGTAGGAGAATCAGTACTAACACACACAGGGATCCAAGGAGTTTCTCCTCGACTGTTTTTGAGACGCAAGAGGGAATTAAAAATATAATTAAGCAGCAAGGGGTAAATCCCAGCAAAGACCCAATCCCCCCCATACAGTGTATAAGCAAACCCCCTTGATTGTACTTCTCCACTTAATGTTATGACCTGTTTCGTAAAAAGCTGCACCGAGTGAGTTAAATACGATATAAATAAGATGGATCTCCTAGAGTCAATTCATACGCACCCGATTTGGACTAAATCAGACTTACTGGTTTGAAATTATGGTCCAGAATAAATTTCGGAGCTAAAACTCCTGCTAGTGTCAGAAATATGCAAATTAGCTCCCCTGAAATTAGTCCAGTTCTTCCTCACACTAAGTGTGACTGTGGGTATGAAATCTGGAACTGACGAATCAAACAGTTTTTGAGTTATCTCGTTTGAATAAAAGATATACAAACTTTTCTGAGAGATGAAAAGAGTAATTGATTGAAATGAGCCGTTACCAATTCCCAGTTATCGTTTTTAAAATCACTTTTACATTTTTTCTGGAAAGATCCATTATTCACATTCAGATTATGCTTCAAGAGCGACACCAACAGCAAGGAGAAATGACGTCTGTGTGAAGTGCTGATGGAGGCGGGATCTAATCCATCAATCAGTGGATTTGGATTTGGACCAGAATACAATATGGACATGGAGTTGGTCCGATGACAATTTTCACATCTACTCTTCAATTCTCTACCACCGTGAGGCGCTTCAGTGGGACGCACAGGTGGTAAAGGAGAGATTGATTGTATTTCAATCTCTCCTTTACCACCAAAAATAAAAAAAATATATATATATATATCTATATATAGATATATATATATATATAAAAATACTGTTTATTGAAAAGTTCTGTGTTCAACCCGAAGGGAAGTTAAGAAAGTGTTTCCTGTGGCTGACCTCTCCTCACACGATGCATTTCTGCCAGTGACTTTGAAGGCCTCTCCAGTATTTATCACTGTTCTTCATGCTTTAAAACCCAAATAACAGACAGACGACGATAATAGAACGCATCACAGAGGAGCCATAAAAGCTATCCGGTATCCACTAAACTCAAAGTTCTGCTCAATCTCACTCAAGGTCAGAAACACATTTGAAGTTGGGACACAAACTCCGGAGTTTATCTCCATCCCTGCTGCGCGCCGCTGTGACCATAAATATTTTTTTCTTAACACCGGGTTTGATTTGTTTTTTTTTATCTTTTCTCACATGGCGGGAAAGAAAATAGTCTGTAATGAAAAATGGCTTCCCTGAGAGTTGAATCAAAGAGGGCAGAGGGCTGGAATCAGAGGCTGATGAGACAAGAGGCAGTGAGCCAAGTGATGGGGAAGATGAGTCTTATGTCACCGCGCTGAAACACGTGACCCCCGTTATAAAAAACTCCCACTCCCTCCCTCACTCCCTCCTTCCTCTTTCCTCCCACGACCTGATATCCTTTCAGTCATCCTCCACCCTGCGGCTCATTGACACGCCGGCACAAAAGCATGCACATTGAAAACAAAATTAGCATGTCAGCGCCGTGACCTTGAGGGGAAGTGTGTAATATCGGTTTCCAAGGCGACAATGACTCAACTTCTAACAGCCCATATTTCACAGTCGGCCCTAATGAATATACAGCGTGGGTAATTTTGATTGAGCACCCGCCCGCCTCTGGGATAATGACTTTGACGGTTCTAGGCAGATCTGATGACTTGATGACGACGAATTTGGTTATTTATCAAGAAATTTTGCTCCACTTCCCTAACAAAACAGGAGGGGAAAAAAAGAGACATAATTAGCTTGATTGAACGTCTTTAAAGGCGCCGTCCTGCTTTGCTTCACTCCTTTTCTGGAACAGCTGTAAGAACTCTGATGAAAGGGTCACATTTTTTTTTTTTTTTTACAGCACAGTAAGTAAACCTCCCCTCCGACATCGTCAAACGTGTCGAAAAATAGAGTTAAAAAATGAAAACTGAGACAATGCCCTGAAGACGCATCCAGGAGAGCAATCGCCATTTATAGTCGCCTGTAAACTCTTCCTGCGAAAATGGGATTGAGTATTGACTTGGGTAAAATCGTGTTCTATCCGTCACACAGATTATGGGAAGGGACAGACGGCGTTAACCTCAGGAATCACCATCGGCCTTATTCAGACTGATGGATGCTGGTGAGTTAAAAGTTGGGGAGGACGAAGAGATCTATTTTGATAAATCAGAAATGAAAGGTTTCTGTAATTAAACAAGGCGTTTATTCATGATATTCCTGATTTTTTTTTTTTTGCAATAAATTTAAAACCTGAAAAACACTTGTAATTATTTTTATGGTTTTGGCCTTTTTTTTTTGTTTCCTGTTACCAAGACGTTTATGTTAAGCGCTATTATTTTGAAGGAGTAGAGCAAAAGTCTTGCAGGCCAGTGTGTTCTGACTATTCTGCATTGATAAGAAAATAAAGTACTTTTTTTTTTTTAAAGTACCAGAGTAAAACCATCTTCCTCCGCCTCTATGGACCCGCCTCCTGCGATATCTCTGTGTCATACTTACTAAGTTTGGTCGCCACGACAGAGATGTTATGCTGGGCGATGCTCTCTCTGTCGAGGAGTTCGTTCGTGGAGATGGTTCCCTCCACCGGATCAATGTCAAAGTAGCTGTCCAAGTCGCTCTTCCAGTCGATGGAGTACCTGGAGGAAAATGTTTGTTTAATGGCCTCCATTTCCAACACAAACCAGAGAATTAAACCACAGTAATTTCCCCCTACGGGCTCATGTATAAGAGCTCGCTGTAATGGAACTTTGTCATATAGCCTTCATTAGTCATTCTGAATGGTCATTTCCAGAAAATATGCTGAGGATCGCACATACATTCCAATCTCGTGATGGGCCACGTGCGCTCTGGCCCTGCTGAGCAAACGTTTTTTTTTCTCGGGAGCATAAATGAATTTTTCGGCGCCGTTGTAACCGTATCAATCTCGCACGGCCCGTGAACAACAAAGGCATAAAGAATGTGGGTTTCGAGAACAGAGGATACGGCGTCCTCTCTCAGAACGACATCCTTGGACTTGCCCAGTCGCTCTGAATGCAGACCATGCAACACAAAAAAAAGAGATCTGAAACCAAACGCCACGCCGCTGACAGAGCCATTCATCATGCCATGCTATTTGATCTAAAAAGGCTTTTTTTTTTTTTTTTTTTCATTCAATAATTTTGTGATTGTGGACAGGGTTCCCCCAAAGGGGAAAATACGCTATTTATTCCCTTTTCCACCGAGGTCAGAGGTTGCCAGTCTCATGCCTTGCTCGCAGGCACTTCCACAGGACAGCTGCTTAAGGTCTCCCGGGCTTGCGGTTGAAGGACGAGCGGCGTTCCACCATTGCTCTCATGGCTGATCTTGAAAGGGTGCTCTCATTAATATTCATCATGCTTGTTTCTTTTGGACTGTGCAGAGCCTCAAACTGGACTTGACTCACTCATTAAGAGGAAGAGCCCTCGCCTTCATTTCGGCCCTCCGGTCCCTCCCTGTAATGAGAGTGATAACAAACCCACTTCAGTGGAATCTTTTTACTTTGGTTCTATCAAATTTCAATTCCGATTTGTCCACATCCTCTCTTCGGCACCGTGTATGCAGCGCGCAGCCTTTAAGAGAACATTATCGTGCCAAAATAGGTTTGCGTGAGTCTCTTTGAGGAATATAGCAGCCCGACTCCCATCGAGAGTTCAAAGGATCAATGGTTTGCAGTTTCCCCTGGGGGAAAAATGCTTTCTCTGCAGGGATTATTGGAGTCAAGCTGCTGCTACGCCATATGTTTCTCTGTCAGTGCGGCCCAACGGCTAGAGGAACTTCCTCAGAACCGGAATAAAACAAACTTAACCGGATAGGAAGGTTTTGAGATCCTCTTGACCAGGACTACAAAGCCACATGAAAAAGACTGAATTGTTGGATGGACGTTAGTCTCTGTTTTCTTAAAAGCACATCATTCCATGAAGCCAACGAAAAAAAATCCACATTCGTTCCTCCAGAGTCCAGGTTTCAAACTCGCACAAAGACTAGGCAAAAAATAAAAAATTTGTCCACATCCAGGGCCCAACAGCCCTTGGCGATGTTTTGATTTGAAGTATTGTGACGATTCTTAGTTCATTCATTAATTTTATACAATTCTGAACAAACCAAAGGAATAGAAAATAGACAAATTACAGATAAAGTCTAAAATAATAAACACGTCAGCATTGTTCATTTTTATGTCTCCCTCTACAACAGCGGGTCTCACAGAATATTTTCCAATGAAAAGTTTTTATTCCCAGGCATCAACAAAAGCCGGAGAACTTATTTGACTCAAGTTACATCCAGAATTACTTTGTTGACAATCAGCAATATATGAAATATTATATATATGTATATATTTTTATATATATATATATATATATATATATATATATATATATATATATATATATATATATATATACATACACATTAATAAAATGACCCCAAAATGACCCTTAGTAAATGGCCGGACTAATTTAACCGTTTCTTTCTTGCAACACATTAAAACAATAAATGCAGACGTTTGCCCCTCCAAGTCTCTGTTCCTGCAGTCAGGAGCAGCTGCTCCTCAGAAAACAGTTGCGTGAATCGCCTCCAGTTGCATTTTAAATAATAAAAATCAAAGCAACTTGCCAGTTAGTGTGTTCAAATTTGTGTTTCAAATTTTTTGACATCCACATCTCCTCCATTGCTCCGTATCATCTCTTCAAAGGATTAAAACCAAGGTTTACTGAGCGAGACAACGCAGGCCGATTATTATAGAAATTAGATATTGTCTCGCTGGCCGGATATAATTGTTTTGCGGGCCGGATGTGGCCCGCGGGCCTTGAGTTTGACATGTGCTTTGGAGTCATCATTCACTTGCAATCCATGTTTACGGAAATTGGGATCAAGGAGAGAAGTTTTTTTATTCTTCAGCTCATCGCTTTTGTTAAGGTTCGCCACAGCGGATCGTCTCGTCCTGTTCTCCAAAATGGATATCTAAGTTTAGCCCCGCCTTAATTACATTCCCAATATAAACTTATAATAGTTCCACAACTCTCAGGTGTACCTGCATCACCTTGGTGTCTCTACGGACTGGAAGAACCTTAAATAGTTTATTTTCAGTGTCAGTAACATTGTACCTGATACTATGTGTGAGTAATCTTTGATTAAAACACTTCCCGATGGGAAAATCGGAAGGTAGCCGGATCGGGTCCCAGCAAGGTCCACCTGTTGTAGGGTCCTTGAGTACAACCTGTGGCGATCATTACTATTTTATTATTATTATTAAAAACATTTTGCTCATGCTGTAATCCTTAACTTGGAGGGTTAATCAAAAAGTCACCAATCTCCTGCATTGTAAAATCTACTCCATTAAACTCCTGAAAATTAATATTTAATAATTAATAGTGTAAAATAGGATAAATTTGTATGCACCCAATTTGAACTAAATCAGAAATGATCGCCCGGGAGATAAAGCTCCCCATACTATTCAAAATATACAACTGACATTTCCAAGAATCAACCCAGTCTTTCCTCACACCGAGGTCATTGGAAATTATCCACAAAAACAAATTTTGAGTCCAATATATCTCTGACTATTTCAGGCAATTTAATTCCAATATTTACATCCTAGACTGATTTGTCTTTTTCTTTTTTTTGTAGGATAGGACCTGAGGCACTGTCACATGACCCGATGACATCCCATCATGCTCTTACATTCATTCATTTATGTATTTCCAAGTACATGAAGCAGGTGTTGTGCTTTAAAAAAATATTGTTAATTAAATAAAATATCTTCTATTGTGGCCTCACAGTGGGAAGGTTGTAGGTTTGAATCCTGATCTGGCACTTTTATGTGTGGGGTCTCCCAAACGGTGCCCTTGGAAACTCCCATGGTCCAAAAACATTCAGGATAAATTGAAAGGATTATTGGCTTGTTTTTTTTTTATATAAGACAACCTGAAATAATTGATTTCCTCAAACTTCCCAAAACAGTTTGTACGGAGTTTAAACAAAACAGGTTACTCTGAAAAAATTCATTAAATTGAGTGAGTTTTGTGTGATAATTTACCTTTTTTTTTAAAGTTAATCCAATCTGTGTATAGTTGTTTTCAGTGCAGACCAGAGCACTTGGCAATTAGTTTTTACAGAAACAAATTTTTTGCACTCAAGCATGATGGAAAACATCAAAAATCACTTGTAATTGCTTCAATCTCTGGGTTATCATTAAGGGGAATAGAGCCCATCAACAGCTGTGAGAAAGAAACCACAGATCTGAAGGCCCGACTCAGCGCTAATAACTGCAGATATAAAATTAATTACAGCTTTATCTTCCACTTTCAGCCGCAGTAACGTTAACTCAGTCATGAGGTAATTAGAGGGAAAAATTAAGGGTTTATTTTCCACAGTCATTGATTTTTAGAGTTTATGGTTTTTTCCCTGCTGCCAAGGTCGTGACCGAATCGGTTCTACAATGTCTTGTAATTTGCGGGATGGCCATTTGAGAGAGAGGCCAAAAGTTTGGCCTTCAAAACTCATTCCAACTTCAGGAAGCTCTTTAGAATCGACCAGCACTGCAGTATTCATGAGGCCATATTGTCCCCCCCCCCCGCGTTACAGATAACACTGCTCAATAGCAGAAGCCGTTGAGTCCAAAGTCTAAAAGCATGATTCCCTATGCATGACGGGTCATCGGATCTATTGTTTTGAGGTGAGGAATGCGAGGCCGATCTCTGAGGGCTCACAAATGAATAATGTCAGCGGTGGTAATGATGAATATTTAAAGTGCTGCTGACAAAGTGGAGGCCCGCAGAAAAGCGGGGCATGAGCTCTTTTGTTGTACAAATCTCTGCTTCTTCTTTATTTTGTTGTTGTCTTGGCCATGAAATATTCATTATAAAACAAACTCAGCTCTCGCAACAGGTACTTTCTACCATTGCTTGGAGCACCAGCAATACATTTACGAGGGGAGCCATTAGAGCTTGGCGCGAGCCGAAATGTACGCAGCAATAGATCGTAACACAAAAGCGCTCATACATTTTTAAGAATGTACTTATTTTGTCTTTGCCAATGAGAGTCTTTTGTTATCTAGCACTCAAGTTAAAGACATCAGTGTGCCCTCTATGTGTGTGTGAGTACTTTCTTGCGTAATCCCGCGTCTAAACTAAAAATACGAGCACCGACGGAGTTCAGAGAATTACCATTATATAAGCAAAAACTACCCAATAAACTGAAAATGATAATTATGTAATTTACAAGATATATCTCTACGGAGACAGGGTCAAAGCTAATTACACATTTTTGCAAGGAAGTAACTGTTTTCTTTTATATATCCCCTAAAAATTGGGGATACTATGGGATAGTCTTTGCGATCGTATCTGCAGGATACTTTTATGTCAGCACGATAAATCAAAAACTGTTTAATGGCTCAATTTCAGATTTTTTTCGCACCATAGACTTTATTGCGAGAAAGAATTGGATTAATTTTTGCAATATTTCCGACACTAGGGGAAGCATTAACTCTTTGTCCAATTTGTCAACCGTTGGTCAGGTTTAGTCTGAATTTGGGGCATTCCGAATTGATTCAAGGAAATCTATTTTGTATATATCATATTTTGCTCTGAAAGTTCATATTTTTACTCATTTAATTTGAGGAGATCAATCAGGGGGATTGCTCGTACAACACGGGGCATTGGGAACTCTTCGTGGGATAAACTCTTATTATAGGGACTACAGTATAAATCTAGTTTTTTTAAACATTAGTCGACATCGACAGAGAAAGATACCGCTGAAATGTTCAAAAGAAAGGGCCGCAAGTTTTGTCAAATACTTACTCACTTAGAAGGGGGATTTGAAATTGAGAAACTTACATACCACTATAAAATATGCCAAAAATATGCATCTAAAGACACGGATGCTTATAGAAAGTCTCCACTTCTGCTGACATATACAGTAAACCTCCATCCTACCAGAATGATAGGATGGGGTAGTGTTTTTATTCTTCACAGATGTCCGTAGGCATTTGTCATGTCTTATTTAAATAATGTCTACACTGCATTTGGTGTGAATGCAGCATTAGCATTTTTACAAATCATTAGAAATTCTAGTGCTTCTCTAAGCAGTTTTAAACAGAGGTGGATAGAATATTACCTGTTATCTAATAAATGTTACCTTATATGGCAACCTTTGGCAGTGGCGTAATTGACCACGAAGTTACCTGATCAATCAATGGGGGAAGAGTTGTTGGATTGCGTTGAATGTAAATGAAAAGTGAATGTGACGATTTGCAAATACTTTTTCCACTTATAATGTAAAAGGAATTTGAATCGATATGTATTTTTACGAAATAAAAGTAATTATTGATAGAATTTCAAATCTTTGTCCTGCATAAGAGATAAAAAAAAATAATGTTAAAACCAACTAATATAAATAAGTAAAGTAAATTTGAAAATAACAATATTATATTTAATGTCCAAATAGATTGATGAAAATAGTTGTACACTTTGACCATAAATTGCAAAACTATAATTTCTCTTCATTATATTATAGTTTACATTAAATGTCATAGGTGCAAAGAAATGATTAAAAATGTCTAGCTGCCCAAGCTGTTGTTGAATTAACCTAATATGTTATTAAATATTAATTCATCAAACTAAAGTCAGGTAATATCTGCCCTCTGAAAATGAGATTCCAGAAATGACTTTCATAAAAAAGGCGCCAGATCCTGAGTTCAGATATGCAAACGCGGGAACTGTAATAAAGTTACGATTCCGCCTCCGTCACGAGCTTGAAGGTCCCGAGGCTGCCAGGAGACGACGCTGGCAGGGTCCCACATGACAAAGTCAAATGTTCTACATCGATTGATTAGTCTCAAAAGTGATGAGTTAAACTGACAAACTCTCCAGAGAAAAGCGGTGATGACAGATGAGTGGAGACTGGAGACATTGATGAATGGATTAGAGCTCTAAAACCTTCAATTACTGGCTGCGGCATCGCAGCACTTCGCCCTTTAGCTGGTTTATCCCTGTGGGACTCGCGGGCCGTACCGGGCTCGATAGCAAAGCCTCTCATCATGAAGAGGTGCATTCAGATCGTTTATTCATTCCACAGCGCTATTGAGTCACTCTGAGCGCAATTTGAATAAAGGGTCAACGTTCTCAAGTCACTTTTTATTAAAACTCTTCAATAAAAAGCCCAGATTTAATATGCATTGTTTAAAAAACATGACATGGGACCTCTGGGGTTATTTGGAAGAGGAAATAATGTTTGGTTCATTCACGGATTGATATTGAGGTCATATGTTAAAACTTTGTTTTACATAAAACCTATGACAGTCCAAGAAAAGATTTTTCAGGCCCGCCCTTAATTTGCTTAAAGTTAACTCAAGATTAAAACTTGAAGCGTTTGGTAAAGGAAAAATAGGCTTTATGCCGCCGTCCCAGACAGCAAGGCTATATCCCCGAAAAAAACACAAGACCCCCTGCTTTGTACAACCAATCCCCTTAATTGAAAGCCTCAGATTAAAGTAATAAAATAAATCCCTTTAGTCTCTCCTCTAGCGGATTTATATGCACCAAATATGGACTAAATCTGACCAACGGTTAGAAACTTATGACCAAAGAACATCTTTTGTTAAAAACAAAAAAAAACAATCTGATGAGTAGAATATGAAGATTAACAGATAAGCCTCCTCAAGTTAATTTATATGCGCTAAATACAGGCTAAATCGGACCAAAGTTCGAGAATTTATGATCAGAAAAACTTTTGGATATAAAGCTCCCCCTACTGTCAGAAATATAAAACCAACCATCCCCAAAATCAATCCAGAAAATTGTCTATGAAACTTGTAGATATTATAACCTCGCAATGTACGACACAACACACATCCCTACATGTAAATCTTTACCAAACACAGATTTTTCACTAGGGTCGAATGGATGAGGATAAACTTAATTTAGTTTTTTATGCATGGAAGTACATGGAAAGTGACAAATAAAGGAGATCTGAACATAGTGAGCGGGATAACGTGCCATGCTAGGGTTAGGAACCATGCTGGTGTGAACGTAGACTCAGCTAGTGCTTGAGTTCTATTCTATTTTTTCATCGGCATTTGGGGAAAAGTCTTGAGGGCTTTCCAGTACACGGACCGCCGCTTTCATTCCACAGTGGCATGCGTTGGCTGGTTTGTACACAATCCCCGGCCTGTCGGGTCTCATGTGGTTTGAGAGTGTAATCCATTAGCAGTTAGTCAATATGCTAGGAGAGGGGACCAACAAGTCAACTCCAAAACATTCCAGAACCCACATATGGTGGGAGGCTGGGTTTGGGACTATCAACCCAATCCTGTAAAAATAACACACAACCCATAAGCAATGGAAACGCTAGGGACGGAAATAGCTAACACTTGGCTTCAATTGGCTATCCCTTGCCATCGTCGTGAGTGCCAGTCGTCTCAGAGAGGATTCATTCAAGCCAAACACAAGGAAGATGTTTACAATCAGTCCAGGTGGTGCAAATAATGCAACAAGCTCAGCATGAGGAGGCTCAGCATTATTTCACAATTATCCCCTTGTCTGTTTTTTTCTCTCTTTAGCGTTAAATTCAACATTTCTGCATGGGTTGTTTGCTTTCCTTCAAATTATGGGAAAACTCTGACAAATGAATTGTTGACATGCATTGCATCAACAGGATCTTTGACTTTACCTGACCGGGCTGCTGCTGGCGTCCAAATCCTGCGCCGTCACCGCTCCAATGATGGTCCCCGCGGGCGTGTCCTCGTACACGTCCATCACATAGGAGGGCTTGTTGAACACCGGAGGCTCGTCCACATCCAGAACGTTGATCTTCACCGTCGCCGTGTCTTTGAAGGCCCCGGAGCTCTGGAACCGTGGGTCCAGATGAACATTGGAGGCGTCTACCTTGAAGGTGTACGCCTTCTTGGTTTCAAAGTCCAGCGGCTGAGGGACAGAGAGAAAAAGGAGTACAGTTGAGATTCCTCACTGCTGCAGTTTTGTTTTCAGATGATAATCTAGCCGTGCGTCGGCACTTACGCGGAGGTAATTTCCTTTCTCTCTAGTGTTCATCCGTCAGATAAGAAGACTTGAAGAGATAAAATAACCGAACATTAGCATGAACAAGTTTTCCCCTCAGATAATTGTCGGTATTGAAGCGTCTTCAAGGAGGAATGACTCTTATCAGATTTATTCTTAAAAAAGAATAAATCAATAAGTAAATGTCTTTTTTTGGTATTAGATTTGTCAAAGTCCTCAAAGGCGGGACTTATAAATGCAGCAGCTATGACTTTCACTTTTTGTTGCACTTTAAGTCCTGAATAATTTGGTTTAATTTAACTTGTTCAGCTCATTAACTGCAGCAGCCATGGCAGCAATCAAAGAGCGCCCGGACACTTACTGAAGCTCATTAAACACACGTCTGACTATCAGAACCAGACCGGTTCTGATAGTCTAAGTTTAAAAATAGAGAGGTGAGGTAAGGTAAGCTTTTTATAGTTTGTCTTATACACGGTGTCGTCTGTAGAATCACGCATTACAAGATTTCTCCAGCAACAGTCGCATATATACTCGTACGGCTCTAAAAAATACGGCAGCATTGTATAAAGGTTGAAAGGGACGAATATACCCATGACAACTAAGGCTAGGTGGGTTTACACGCACAGAATAATTCCTAATAGATTCGGTAAAGGACGTCTAATCAGAAATAAAATGCTGCCGGTAATCTAAGTCCTTTCGAAAAGAAGTTCTGAAAGGAAGGCGCTGCTTGTTAGCGGTGTTTCGGAACGATCCCTGGTAAAGCCCGTGCCCAGAGACGCTGCTCACACAGCGGAGAGTTTGTTTTTAATGCAATCTCTCGAAGGTATGAAGAAGGTCCAAGAAACTTTCAAGTTATCCCTTCAGGGGTCAATCATCTTGATTTTGCATAAGTTTTTACTTGGGATGACACAACCCTCCCCCATTAGCCCGGGTTTGGGACCGGGGCTATAAGAACATGGGCTTGTGTCCCCCATGTGGCTGGATTGTTAGTAATTAATTCCATTTAGTAGGGTAATTTTACTGCACTCTAAAAAATAAAACAAACGACACCACTTAATCTAATTCATGTTCGCAAGATATAAAATAGTGTAGTTTATCAATAGTTATGATTAGTTGAGTTCACTTAATAATGTTGGTAATCAAAGTAACTAAATACCGTGCGTCAATCAAACTCCAATTTCAGAATAGAGTGTAGTTGTTGAAGTTTATCCTACTTAACGGTGTAATCTGGCCGCCCAGTGCGTCGTTAAAGCCACTAAATGAACAAGAATCGAAAATGGCTAAACGCAAATGAAGAAAATCTAGTTGCTATAACCTGTTATAATCTGTTTTTACTACGTCATCGTTGAAACACTCATATTTTTTAGTAACTAGGTGAATTAAATCCCGTAAAATAGACTGAATCAACCCAGATATATTGAGTTAGACCAACATGAGTCATTTATACTGAAAGAAGTTTTTAATCATCATTGAATCATGTGAAAAGAATCGAGTCCTTTCATAAAAACAGTGATCTAACCCCCGGTGACACGTTCATACTTTCAATACTGTAATTTACCACTAGATAGTGAAACGGCTTCTATGCCACAAAATGATTTTGAAGGAAAATTAGAAAGAAAAAGAAACCTTTAGCTTCAGAAGCTACTAGTTTGATGTTTTATTGTAAGGGGAAATAATGAAAGAAGGATTTTTCTTTATCAATAATGAGAACATGACACATGGTACTTGATTTGAAAAATATTGAATTCCTGTTTCTCTTTTGTCTCCCCTTCTCTCATCCCCCCCTCCCTTGTCCTTGAGCAGCACCTGCCGGCGTGGGCTGCCCCTTAAAATGATGGCTTCACATCTCCATTCACATATTGCAGCATATATGTAGATATGTAGATATGTAAATATGTAAATATGGTAGATCCTTCAGCAGGTCAACTATGGAATATTTCTGGTGTGATGGTTTAATTTTTGCTCACCTACTTTCCCAAACAAACCGGACCGATCAGCCAACCTTCTCAGCTACCTCCAGTTGATGAACTGAAATAAGTCGTTTTTTTAATGGTTTCATGGTCAAAGTTTTGCTCTTTTGTCGACTTCATATTGTCTAATACTTTAAGAGAGTATGCTCAAATAACACAAAATTAATTAATATATTTTCTAATGTATTTGTTGTCATATTTGAGTGAATCAAACTTTATTTATACTGCACTTATCATGTACTTATCGTGTTTCACACTTAAAAAAAACGTTTTCCATTTAGACCCCGACCACCCCGAACCCACACACAGGGCAGAAAGAGAAGAAGAAGGATAATAATAAAAACAGGACATAAAATAAAAACTTTTTTATAGGGAAAAATAGTATACCAAAAATATTTGGTATTGAGGTAATCTAAACGTAACAGGAAGCTCAACAATCAAAGCTGCTTAAAACATTTTAAAGGCCCAATTGGAATACATTTTTAAAATAACCTTCCCAACCCTGCCGAAAAACACATATTGGTCATAACATTATAACCACTTGGTCCCCACTTGTCCCCTACTATTCCAGCCAAAACATCTCCAACCCGGCCGGGCATGGAGTCCAAAAGAACTCAGAACAAGTCCTGTACTTTCTTGTACCACAGCATTAGCAGGTGATCTTTTAAGTTGCTTGATGATCCGGTTCAAACTATGACTGGTAAGAACCTACGCAATCGCAGTATAACTACAAAAAATGTCTTTAAACACCCCAGCTTATTTAGCGTTCTGTGGCCATGACCCTGTTACCTGTTCACCGGGTCACCGGTCTGTCCTTCCTTAAACCACTTTGTTAGGTACTAACCAGTGCAAACCTGTAGTTTTGCAGATACTCTGTCCCAGTTTTCCAGCCATCACAATTTCGCCAATGTCAAAGTCCAACACATCAAAATCAAGACAAAACGTTCACTCGCTGCTGTACGACATCATAAGTGACGTTTGCAGATGTTTCACTGTTTGAATGAGAAAATAACGTTCAGCAGAACCTCCTTTGTGTTACAGCCACCGGCACGTCCTGACCCGCTTAACATTACATCCCCTCAGGGTGAATAACTCAAACTGTAGTTACTCGCTCCAGCAGAACTACATCCCTCTGAAAGTACACCCCTGGGTTATCTCCTCAAACGTCTGACATTTTGTCCAAAGTCAATTAGCCAAAAGCGAGGGGAGGAATCTTCATGGCGGGTACCTCCGCTGCTGAGGTGTAAACATCTGACAGCAGTGACACCCCATGTTCGTTCTTCAGCCCTTCTCCGGCGCTCTCATGTGTGACCGTCCGTACTCGGCGAGCTCACAGTTTTCTACGCTTTGCTGGCCTGGAGTTACATGTGAGACGTTCCTTTTTTTTTTGTTGTCTATTTCAAATTGACTACCATGTAACCAATGTGCAGCAGCGCCATCTCCTTGCCCAAGGACTCGGGTTGCTTCAGCATGTGGTTTCTGAAGAAGTGAGAACAGCTGGGTAATAGCCGAGCGATCTTAGCTCCAATAAAGAGGTGTTGAGTGTGATAGAGGAGGGGGGGGGTATGCAGCCGGGAATGCAGTGGGGAAAAATAGCTTTTTTTATTAAAGTTTTTTTTTGCAATGGGAGATAAATATGACCAGTCATCTGTTCAAATTGAATGCACATGAATTAGCAAACTAATTAGAGTCCGACCGCTAAAAGTGACCAGAGGCTGTGCAATCATGATTCCACAGTGATAGCAGATGTTTCTCGAGCCCCCTCTGCCTCGCCTTCATCTCCACGGTTTCATTCACAGCCTTGCTGCTGCAGCAGGTGTCCGTAAAAAACAACAACAACACACACACACACACAAAAATGAGAGAGAGAGAGAGAGAGAGAGAGAGAGAGAGAGAGAGCAATGTGAAGGCAAGCCAATCTGAAAGCAATCATTGACCATCAACCGCCATGATTGGTTTGATTACAGTGTGCCAGATGCAACTGGCTAGACCCCGTTATAAGATCCTTCAACAGGAAACACACTCTGTCCCTTTCAATCTCCTTCAAGCGGTGGTACGGTCCTATGAAGAAATGCACAGCAGGTGTCAGTCAAACGCTGCTTCCTGTTCTCAGACGAAGCTTCGAGGAAGTTAAAAAGCCTTGTTTCTAAGAAACGATATATATATATAATATATATAGTATCAAAATCATCATCGTCACAGAATGTTTGTGTGAAAAAAAAACAAAAAATATTTCACGGATCACTTTCAAATTTTAGACCCCTATTGACTTTAGTGTGAGGAAGAACTGGATAGATTTTCGGAAAGGTCGGTTTCATATTTCTACCACTAGGAGGAGCTTAATCTCCAAATGTTTTCAGGCCATAATTTCTCAACCTTTGGTCCCATTTAGTCCAAATTTGGTGTAGATGAATGGACTCGAGCGGACTGTTTTTTTTATATTAATTTTTACTCTAATAGTTCATATTTTACTCACTAAGGGAGCTTATTTATAAAAAAAAAAAAAATGCTGTTTTTCGAACATAACTTTGTAACCGTTGGTCCAACTTACTCTAAATTTGGCGAATATGAATCAACTCGAGGTCTGTCATGTAGATTTCAGGCGTAGCTCAGCGGTTAGAGCGGATGTCTCCCAATCGGAGGATGGGAAGGTAGCCGGATCGAGTCCCAGCAGGTCTACATGCTGTTGGGTTCCTGAGCGAGACCCGAGACCCGAGACCCCAATCAATGCTTCATAGGCTCCGCCCACTGCTGCCAAGGAATGTGTGGAATTAAAAGTTATAATTTAATTATGTCGTTCTGTGTGCGACTAAAATGACATTGATAAAGGATGCAATATTATTATGAGTTAATGTGACCATTTTTCTCAAGATTTGTAGATTTTTCGATGGTTAGATGTTTTACTTAATTTTTAAGAATACAAGCCCATTTTCTTTTTAACCTAATTGAAAGATTTTTGTGCTAATTTCAAGACCATTTGATTATAATTCAAGAATATTCTGGAGTCTTTCTGCCACGGTTGTTTTTGCAGTGTTGCTCCTGCAAGTGGTTTCAGTTTAGTAAGCTTTCTGCTGTTTCCTGTGATTCGCTGGAAATCAACATCAAACGGATCTCAGCGTACTCTGCTTCTCGTACAGCGGGTGAAGTAAGCGCATTAATAATGTACGCATAGCATTTTCATTATTTGGGAATTTTATCAAAATATACATCACAACAGAATCCAGAACTCTCTCTAAATTCTCGCTCTGTGCGCCGTGATGTATATGATACGCCGGCAGATCCGGCGCATGTAGAGACAGCAGCGACGTATATAGCTCAGCTGAAATGCGTGCACAGGTGGAGGAGGAGGGGAGGAGGTGATGCCGGTGGAGGTGGACAGCAGGAGGTGTGCACCAGGCCTAATTAGCCGGCGCTGCACTGGGGAGGAGGAGAAGCCCGGCTTTCCATCTCAGCATGCTGCATCGCCACAATTAGGATTGAGACCCAAACCCCTCGCCCTTTATAACTGTCTAATTTTCCCGTAATCCGCTGCCAGCGGAGGACAGGCACTGATGGGGAAATGCTCTCCTCACGCAACAAACTTTGCACTTTTGACACAAATCTCCCAGCAAGCACAGCTGGCATTCCCCCGGTTCCATTTGACAAATTAATTGCGTAAATAATGCTTAAATTCACAAAAGTTGAGCGGGACAGAAATCAGTTTGGCACAGGTGGCCATCAGCGACGCTAAAAGTAATGAACTTCGGCTTTTCTAGGAGCTAACTAGTTTTCAATCTTGATAGAGGTTCGGAAGTACATCGTTAAAGCAGACACACTCGACAGCAGACAAATCTTTTCATTCTTATTGAGCAAAAAAAAAAAAAAGATCGACCAATTTTGCTTGGATAA
The DNA here is from genome assembly GCA_037951165.1 of Lophius americanus. Classification (NCBI taxonomy): domain Eukaryota; kingdom Metazoa; phylum Chordata; class Actinopteri; order Lophiiformes; family Lophiidae; genus Lophius; species Lophius americanus. The sequence goes on from JBBDHG010000081.1 coordinate 1,468,384, forward strand.
GATTCTTAAAGTTTGCATGAAAGGTTTATCAATTTAAAAAAAAAATGTGATGAATATCCAATGAAAACACAGTGATTCAGGATGGACTATATATATATATATATAGATATAGATATATGTATATATCTATATATATTTAAATATATAAATATATAAATAATAAGAATTTGTCTAAATGGAAGGCGCCAGAGGCATCCTTGTTTTCTTTTCACATATTTAAAGTGGCTCATATCGGTTATTTTAAGCTACATTTTCTACAGTGTGTTTCTGTTTCATTCATATTTTGCTGTGTGTGCATTTGTTGTATACTCCAAACTGAGATTGACCTGATGGTCATGATGTGAAACTAACCATGGCAGCAGTCAGTGTTTTTTGACTGTCCATTGAGTAGAAACAGCAACACTGCCAAAAGGAACTAACTATCTTACAGATGCTAGCTAGCAAACAACATCATATCACCTGACTGAAAATCATCAAAATATTGCTCTATTTTCTCGGATATCCTGGTTTAAATCGAGATTTTTGTTGTATGTCTCTGATATTTTGGTAAAAAAAAGAATCTTTATAGCTTTTTCACTGTTTGTTGACAAGTCTTGCTGATTCTGCTTGCATTTGCTTTCCAGAACTTTCCATCATAAAGTATCTTCCTGTTACTCTAAACAGGATGTCGTTAAAACCTTTATGAGACGCTGCCAGTACTGTATAAATCTGATGATCATTTAGGGCAATTGTTTTCTTTGTGAGAGCAATTCTTAGTCGGCTATATTGGCTCTAATTAGCCAATAAAAATTAGCCCCAATATCAACAGACACACAGAAGAAATCAAATTATTCAACTCCCATTATGTATTAGTTTTATTGGCAAAATAGGCTTTTTACCGGCTGTTTGCAAGAACCATCTCAGATGAGAGCAGTTTAAGTAGTTCGACACAGCAGATGCTTTTTCTTCTGCTAATGAAGCGAGAAAAAAATTCTTCTTTTACTGACTACTGAAAATGATTCAACACCTTCGTGTCTCCCAATGTCTCACCCTCTGCATTGACGGAATCTGTCTAACCCGCTAGTTTGACAGAACTATCTCACCCTCTACACTGACAGAATCCGTCTCACCCCCTACATTGATGAAATCTGTCTCACCTTCTAGATTGACTGAATTCACCCACCCTCTGTATTGACAGGACCATCTCAACCTCTACATTGACAAAATCCGTTTCAACCACTATATTGACGGAATCTATTTAACCCTCTAGATTGACAGAATCTGTCTCACCCTCTATATTGACAAAATACTTCTCACCCTCTTTATTGATGGAATCTGTCTAAACATCTATATTGACAGAACCGTCTCACCCACTGCATTGATGGAGTCTGTCTGATCCTCTACATTGATGGAATCCGTCAAACAACGATGTGGGTGCACCTCATGTTGTGCAAAGTAGAAAGGCCTAACGTAACCAGGTGGCTTTAAACCTGGAACTTATTTGCTGCAAGATAATGGTACTATGATTAAATTGTTGTATTTATTTGACATATTTAAGACTTTCTACATAATACCTCTCTATATTTGAGAGTTTTTAATGCCTAAAATTCACATTATCTAATCTATCACATTATCTTATCTATCATAGTCACCTGCAATGCTGCTTTTGTCTGTTTTGTGTATGATTTTTGTTGTTTTTGTAATATTTGTTGGAATATCAGATGACTAAAGTTAAAGAGCATCTCTTGCATTTGAAAAGTTCTTGCCTGATCTCTTTGATGCAAACTGCTGATTAAAATTATACTTTTTCTAATAATCCTAGTATAAAGCTGGATGCTGCATAATTCTGCTTCCAAATATATTCCCTCTACTTGAGCTGAGTGCTTCCTATAAAACCACCAGTCGACATTTAACATGCCTGGTGAAGTCTTTCTACTGAGTAACGTCCATGTCAGGTGATTTTTGTAGAATTATCCATCACAATATTCGACTCATCTTAAAACTCTACTGAGTTGATTTGTCAAATTTATCGATTCCAGCAGACCCTATAGTCTTTAATCAGGATTAAGTATCAGCAAAGAGAAGTGATGACATCAGAGGAACGCAGCTCATTTCCTCTGCAGGCGGATGAGGGCGAAGAAGAGGAAAAGAAGAACAAGAAAGAAGAGGAAGAAGAAGAACAATCAGTGAACAGCAATTTGATTAAGTTCCAAGCAAATCCCACAGATTAATTTACATATTCTGGTTTAACTAAGGCCGGGGGGGGAGGGGGTTGAAAAAAAAGGTTAAAAAAAGTAATATTGAGAGCTTCACTGCCTATTTAATGTGTGTGAAACTCACAATGCTCCAACCATGTCTGGGATATCTGTTGTTAAATAAGAATAAATGGGGCCAGCAGGGGGTAATGAGAAACTCTGAGTTAATGAGAAGATGTGCTAATGTGTCAACGCTTGATTTAGGGAGAATCAAATAAGATCTGGAGGCCATAAGGGAAATTTCTCCATTCATTCTCTTACTAACTGAGCATATTTCATCCCCCCACCCCTCCCCTCACAAACACACACACTTTTTTTCCTTTTTTTTTTTTCCTGGAGCATGACCTATTTCTGAGCACAGAGGCGTTGATGTTTGAAAAACGGCAACCGGTATCCACACATGCATTACCCTTAAACCGGTTACAAGCACGTATGCATGTTCGATTACTCGTTTGAAGTGTCTCATTGAAGCGTCTGTAGTTATGCACCTTTTATGAGATGCCGCGGACACAACACAAGGAAGCGAATCAGCGCAGGAATTTGTAAGGAGGACATACCGAGTTCCTCTCATGTCGGTGCTGCTGCTCTTCAACATCACAACAGAACAGACTCGGAATTCTAGACATGGCGCTGCGCCCTTTGATATGTAAATGTGCACCTTCATTGCACTGGCAGTAACACAGAATGAAGTAACTTTTCCTTTTTTTCACTCTCTCGCCCTCGGAAAACGTGTTATTTTCCGAGGGAATTTGTTAATTCAGAACTAATCAAGGCGTCACAGTCTCTCAGGTGGTGCGTTATACTTCACACACATAAAGCCCTCGCAATCAGAGTCACATATGTGAGGACGCAACAATAGAAGCGCTGACTTATGATGTATTCGAGTATAGAAGAAGAGTAAATCAATCAGCTGGAATCTGTTTTTTTTACTTGAAAGGTGTGTTTCGATTCTTTTTTCTGTCTGGTTCCTCCCCCACAGCTTGCTCTCTGTGCAGACTGTTTGTTGCAGTTGTTTTTCCATGTTCCCACTGAGCGGTGAACAAGGTTGAAGTCTAAAACAGTTTTGAATCACGTTTGTTTTGACAGAGCTACGGCCAACTTCTAGACGTTTTTGAACAAACGTAGCCATTGGGTGTTTGAAGTTAAGTCTCCATTTGACTGAAGACCCCTAATATGATCCTAATATGATCCAGTGATTCCCACTGCTCCTCAGGGATGCGTAAAAATGCAGAGAAATACTTTCACTACATTGTACTGTGTGTATGACTAATGAGACTAAATGAGATTAACACTTCAAGGTCCTTATTAAGAAAAAAAGCTATGGAAAAAAAAAGAAGTCTTTCCATATTTTATGTCCTCAGCGATATTTATTATCTTAAACATTCTAGATTTGCCGCAAAGTTACATATTGTTTGTTCAAACATGTGTTTCAAACAGTCAATCAGTCAGTCAGTCAATCAATTGTAATAACATTAGCTTAATCTTTTGGTAAAGCGTGTGTTTAGAAAAATATTTGACCCTTAATAGACTTTTTCGGCTTTTAAGAAGTTACACAATTATGTTTAGTAAGTCCTCACGTGCTTTCATATGCCCCTCGAAAAAAATCCTGCTTATCAAGCTGAAGCTTTTCAATAGCCATGTTTAATTAATGCCTACTCCAACCTGGCGGGCCCTTTGGCCCGTGGTGTTCCCCAGGGCTATATCCATGGCTCCTTACTCTTTAGCACATCCATGCTGGTCATATAATTACAAAAGGTTCTTACTAAAAGATTATTAGTATTATTAAATTTGAGCATATTTGACTACTTTTAACTAGACTGGATCTTAGCGCTTGTTTGTAGAATTCTATCCAAGCAAAATGTTCTTTCCACATTGGTAGATTTTTGTGCTAATTTCAAGACAATTTGATTATAATTCAAGAATATTTGGCGTCTTTCTATTAAGGCTGTTTTTTTTAAAGTGTGTTCTCTTTGCGTCTCAGACACTTCCTTTCTCTTCTTAGAGGCATCAAGTATAGGTAGAATGGTTGACTCCAAATTGCCTGTCAGTGTGAATGGTTATTTGTCTCTGTGTGTCGACCCTGTGATGAACTGGCCACTTGTTCAGGATGTACCTTGCCACCCACCTCCAGCCCCGCCAAGCACAGGCTCAGGATAAGCACCCATAGAGGCTGAATGTTTGTTTCCTCTGTCCTTTATTTTCAGATTTCCCTGTGCCCATGGTCATTGCTTGTGTTTCTCATTTGGATTAGCTTGATGTCTTCTAATTGGTCGTCTCTGCTCCATAACTGAGCTTACTCTGTCATTCCCGCCAGCAAGCGTATATCCCCAAATACTCCCCATTCCACTGTGTTGTACAAGCAACCCCCATGATCGAACTTGAGCCGATTAAAATGCACCAAATTTGGACTAGAACCGGAGCCTATCCTTAAGAAGTTATATCTGAAAAAAATGTGTTTTATGTAAAAAAGTTCCCCCTAGTGTTAGAAATTAACAACAGAACTTTCCAAAAAGGAATACAGTACTTTCTTGCACCAAGGTATATGTGGGTGTAAAATGATCCATGAGATTATCGAGTTATCGCGTTAACACCAAGGATTACCGGCGATGTCGATTCCATAATTTCCATAAACTATTCTGGGTATAAAACAGAGAACCAGCTGATAGGTTGTCAGTTTTAGTCTAGGTTCAGTATTACAATCGCAGATTTCAATATTCCTTTTATACCTTCTCAATAGCATGGGAGACAGTCTTCCGCTAATACCCATAGCTTCAGCCCCTTAAAGAATCATTACCACAGCACCGCGAGTCATTAGCAAGTCAGTTGTCGTTTGTTTGTGCTGAACGCAGGTATAACCCACAGAGGCTGAAGATTAAATAGGGTGAAGAAATACTGCAGGCGTTGTTTAATCTTCGATACGCAGAGCGGCCTTAAATCCTTTTAGCCACAGCATTATATATTTACAATACAATTTATGAATCATTAACAGCTTCTTCCTCTGACTTCTCCTCCGAGAGTAAATCAGAGCCGAACCAAACATGCCTAGAATATCACGCATTTCTAGCTCAAGCAGCCGTGAGCCAATAAGTTGTTTTTTTTCCAAACTACAGTATTAAGTCATGTCTAGGGGGTAAATTACGGTGACCTCCTGACCCCCAACGGCAGCAACCGTCATCTAAAAGCGAAAGATATGTCTGCTGTGTTGCGGTAAGCTCTTGTATTCCTAACAATGCACAATAACCTACACATCGAACCAGCTAAGTGGGCGAAAGCTGGGTCAGAATCATAACCCCACAAAGTAGATGCATTTGTAGATGACAAAAACACCAAGTTCATGCGGGGAGGAAGTCATGGACAAAAAGCTTCCACTTCTTGAACTAGGAGGCACACATCGAGGTTAACGGTACCCACAACATTAAAGGTTTCAGGTGAACTTCAAAAACAGATCAATACCTGCTGTTTGACACTGCTGGGAGTTATATGAAACTTTCACCACCAGGCTGAAAATGTCCCCGCTAAGGCAGAGGGAAAAGGACAGGAACTCTCAAATATTAAGAAAGCTCTCAAAACTTGAGGCTAAACCAACTCCACATCCATCACCGGGTGAAAAGAGGACAGCTGCAACAACATTATCATCCCAGGAGTCTCTGAGAAACTAAGATGGATTTTCTCCAAACACAACATCCCGGTACTTTTCAAACCCTGCAACTCTCCTAAACAAAATGTAGTTCGCCCAAAGGATAGAGCAAGAAACTCACAAACAGAGCAGTGTGGTTTATGAAACATAACATGGCCATGCATCGGAAAGACAGCCCGTCAGGACGGGAATCATCAGTCCGTCTGCATCTAAAGCACAAGTGGGACTTATTCAAAGACAAAATTGTCCATATTCTGGACTGAGAAGACAGATGGCGTAGAAAGGCATGAAGGATGCCACCTATGTTTAACTGGAACAACGATCTCTAAACAAGGGTGGGAGGTCTACGCCATAAAGGCCTAAATATAATACAGTCTTAACGTCTTTCCATAACTATTCATTTTACTTTACTTTAGCTTGTACATAGATTATACAATGAGGACTCATTTTTTCATCATGCTACATATCCTTTGTTTTAACACGATAACTCAAAAACTACTTCTTGGATCATTATCAAACTTTATGTCCACATAAACAAAATCAGTGAGAGGAATATCTGGATTGAGTTTCAGAAAGGTCGCTTGTATATTTCTGACCCTAGGGGGAGGTTTAGCTCTTTTTGGGCCATCATTTCTAGTAAAAATTTGGTGTATATAAAACGACTAGAGGGATTCTGTTTTTTTTAATAATATTTTACTCTAATAGTTCATATTTTATTCAGTTTGCAAAGTTTTTTTACCAAACAAAACATTGGACATAACTTCATATTTCATTTGATGAGTTTAATGGGGGATTGCTTGTTCAACCCAGGGGATTAAGGACTTTTAGGGAATACTTGCTGTTGGGGACAACAACATAGGATTAGTTTTAAACAGCACCGATCTCACATATGCATCAAATTATACTGTCAAAGAAAATTTCAATTGTTCCACGTTATTTCATCTCTTCCTCTTCATGGAGCGGATGGATGACACAATATTTCCTCAACATGAAATCGATTTCTGTTGATTTCCTTCTTTGAGTTTGCCATTTTTCAGCAATTAGCTTGTTTTAAGACTTCCTGTTGTTGGACGGAAACATAATACACTCTCTGAACATCAAGCCACTCTGCCAGCTCCTCCTGTTTATACAAATGTCTGGTTCTGCGACCATCTCCGCTGACGTCTAGGAGGTGGACCAATTTGAAACCCCAATTAGATCTTGAAAATGTAGACAAAATAAGTTTTGGATGAGCGGTGAACGCCGTCAGAACATAAAGAGAAGTACAGCAGATTCTGAATGAACTTCCAAGAATTGCTTTGACCTGGATGGATGACCTTCATATCTATTTATATTGCTGCCATTCACTGGCAAACAATCTACTTAACCTGAATGACCTTGACAAAGTGGAACACAAGTAGAGAAAGAAATGGGAATAGAAAAAAGTATTGACATCTTAACTATCCTTCATGGTCGAGATCTGTCTGTTTCATCCTCTGACGTGTTTCAAATCACCGGTCTAGTTTCGTGCAGATCCTTCGTGTTAACGCAACAACAGAAAACTGTTTTCCTGGATCGTGTTCAAATTTTAGACCCACAAAGATCTTAATGTGAGGAAGAACTGGGTTGATGTTGGGAAGGGCCAGTTGTATATTTTCACCACTTGAGGGTACCTCATCTAAAAAACTTTGCAGGTTAAAATTTCTCATCCGTTGGTCCGATTTAATCCTAATTTGGTGCGTATGAATCAACTCAGGATTTTAGTTTTACGTATTATTTTAATTGTTCAGATTTTACTCACTAGGGGGAGCTTTTCCCCCCAAAAAATTGTTTTCACATAAAACTTTGCATTTGATTTGAGGTGTTCAATAAGGGGGGATCCCTTGCACAATGCAAGGGTTTGGGGGTCTTTTTGGGGATATACCCCTTGCTGTCTGGGATTACAGAGTTGTAGTTTTTATATTTTCTATTTCGTGTGAACCTCGGTCTTGATGTTGAGGAAGCAGGCAATGACGCAAAAGTAATGTAATGAAAGGTTATGGAGTGGAAAGTTCCGATACCTGTATTTAAAGGGGTAAAATGAATACTCATGTTAACAAGAGATATCTAAAAATAGTCTGACTTCACCTCTAGATATGTTAAACAAAATATGATGTGAACGAGTGACTTCCATCTGAGTTCGCTGAAGTTGTTGTCTTACAGTCCAGCAAGTCTCCACTTTGCAGAAGAATGCTAAAGACCTCCGGCAGCCACATTCGCACAATGAGCTTATCATCAGCAGTGCAAAGCTTTCACGCCCCGGAGAGCCGTTTGATACCCATCTGAGTACCGCCGGGTCCGAAACACTGTGGCGAGAGGAAGCTCACTTTATTGTGCTGCCATCAGTCACATCAGTTTGTGTCCTTGGCTGCTTTGGAGCATCTCTGGAGTGGCATCTGAGAGCCCTCGCTGACAGCCCCCACCCCCCTGTCCGCACGCCATCGCAGCGGAGCGACCGTAAAAGACTCGCACTACCACTCTTAATACGACAGGGTTAGCCACGGGATGATCCTCCAGATACCGGTTTAATCTATTACGCCCACACCTCCCACGGTCACCAGAGAGAAGTCACTTCATCGATTCAAAGCACGACCTCACTCCCCCCCCCCTCTTTCCTCTCTTTGTACTTTCAGTACTTCGTTCCCCGCTTGGTTGCTTGGTGAGGTCTTGTCCGCCTATGTTGGGTACTTCGACCTCCCGTTGTTCTGAGGTATTGTTTCCTTCTCCCTGCCTCCTTAGACTCCTTTCACACCAGGATTTTAAATCTTTCCTTTCAACCCCCCCCCACTGGAACATTCAGCTCTAAAATCGATAGATTATTTTCAGCTCCTGATGTTATCATCCTTCTCCATGAGCGCTCAAATACAGTTTTAAGCTACGGAGTTCAGCATTTACCCAATAGCTTATACGTCCGATACAGTGTCAAAATTAAAAAATCCAAAATCCCTCTCCATCATGCCCCTGAGAAAAATATGTTGATAATGGACAGGATATTACAGTAAAACACGACCGAAAAAACAAAAAAAGATACAAACCGCTTTACAAGAACAATAAACAAAATCACAGTAAGTTAACAAAAAAAAAACACCTTGAAATCAACAGTACTTCACAAATATACACCATATTTCAAACATATTGTTTCTTTCGAAATTATGAAGAAAGGATGTTGGTAGGATGTTGCTTGCTAACTTGTACTTTATAATAATAATACATTTAATTTTACTCTGAATTTTAATATTTATACTTGGAATTTGTAATTTATACGGAAAAAAATGGTAATGGTAATTACTTAGTTATTGCTCTGTAAATTTTTCCAATATTTGTATTTTCAATGAAAGCATTTTCTTTTCAACATACTCTAACTGTATAATATATATATCTTTTTTTTTTACTGTTTCTTGATTTAGGATAATACACTTTATCTACTACTGTTCTGAATGTCACTTTGTCCTACTTTTGCCATTTAGTTCATTGTTTTTAACTGTAATTTGAGTGTACAACGTTTGCAGTGTAAAGTGACGAAACGTTAAAAAAAATATGCTGCGAAGGGTGGTCCCTGCACTTTTTATAGAAAAATTCCACCCTGCTACATAAACTGTAAAACTGTAAAGATACATTTTTGTTATTTTACAGTATACTATCTATACATGATGTGATCAGTTGGCTTTTATAGTATTCAAGCAACACCCACCACCGTTTTCTGGCCTTAAGTCAAATTAGGATTTCGTTAATTGCTTTCGTCTTTCGGACTTCGTTTTTTTTTTTGGAGTGCTTGGTAGAATCTCATCACGAGTGAGACGCAGAAACAGCCTCCATCCTCTGAAATGATTTACTGTTCAAACGGCCCGCTAATGACATTTTCTGAGAGAAATTAGGTCGCAGTCACTGTCTGGCTTTTGTGAAATGAAGTTCATAATTGATGGCAGGTATGATGAAAAAGGATTTTTGCCTTCAATGCTGCCAATGGTTCTGACTTAAGGGAACTCTTAATCGGGCCCCGTTGGTAAAGACGAGGCAATCCAGGCAATTAGTGGCATTTGTTTTGTATGCAAATGTTTATCAGTTTGCTCTCAACCGGTGAGCGCTATCATTAAATGTCACGCAAACGCGATGGCATTAATCACTCGACCGTGTCGCTCTTTGGATGCGGCGGAAAAATGTCACCTTATGTAAGAAGGATCCTTTTTTCTCTTTCCTTACCTGATTAAAAAAAAATAAAATATTGTATCATAACTGAAGTCATAAAGATGCTCTGGAAACAGTGTGCCAAAATTAGATTCGCTCGCCTCATTTTACACAACTTACACCCCACCGTTCTACACTGTAAAAAAGAGAATAGTTTGTTGAACTCCAAAAACGTTTATTCAACAGGTAATACACAATTAGATTAACTATATCCATTCTCAAGAGTATCTATTTTGATATGGGTTAGTAGCTTACGCGATGACAGGTGAAATTATTTTATTCCTTCAGCATTTTAAGACAAATATTAAAGGAGTCCACTTGTGACACAATTAATTTAAGGAATTTACAACTTAAACCTATGAGTTAGACTTAAAAAAATACATTAATACTTGAAGCTATTACTTAAAGTTCATGAACCATCTTCTTTTTACAGTACATGATAGTTACTAGGGCGTGCGTGGCTACCTGTCGCTCTCTCCTCACCTGACCCCGCCTACTATGACATCTGCAGTCTTCACTTTTATCCAGTTCATCATATAAACCTCGCTTCTAAACGCCATTCTTCATCAGATCCTCCATTAAACCCAGTGGTATCAGAGTTTTTTACCTTTTATCAAGAACTTTTTGAATGTGGTAAACCTTTTTTGGATTGTTTGTCACTCACCAAGGCTCACCAGTACGACCTTGATGTTCAACTCCTAACCAACTGTCTCAGAGATTACCCGGCTCCTACACTCGATCAATTTTTGGTTGATCGATTTTTGCAATAAACAGTTCTTGATCATTAATAACCGGCCTCTGTGTGTTTGAGTCTGTAGGAACCTTTTGGGTCCAAGCAGTTTATAGCGTATCCATTAAATTCAGTGGGAGGATTTGTGGTGGGCCGTGACAGACGCCATTCAATTTTGCTGCAGTTCCAGCAAATAGATAGAGCCAAAAATCTTTATATTTCTTTCAGGGAAATATTCAATATGTTGATCTCCATGAGAATTAAAATCTGGCATATTTTCAGGGGGTTGGAATTGATGAGTGTAGTTTGGGGCGGAGCCAAATACAAATGTGGATTCATTTTTAAATGTGGACCTTTAATTTGGCTTTTACAAATCCATGTTATATCGTTGAAATCGTTAGATTTCAGCTCAGGTATGAATTAATTAAAGGAGACATTTGGCCCTTTTTGCAGGTACAGCGTGTCTCTCTTCCACTCTGGACTTTGTATTCAGTCTTTCTACGCCTATGGGTCTCTCTCTCCAGGGAGATAAACGTTTAAAATTTGCAGCCGTGTCAGCGATCACTCCCTTCCACACCTACGTCTTATTCCCTAATGAGCGCTATATAATCGACCTTATGGTTAGAACTTAAAATAGAGCAGTAGAACTCAGTCTGTGTCATGTCTAAAAAAGTGTGTCGATATTTGACACTCAGCTTTTCGCAGCAAAACAATGTCACACAGAAGTTAATACATATGCCACACCAACTTTTGGGGCTGATCTAAAGTGTAGAAAGAAACTCAGTCTCCACAAACCATGAAACATGAATTGCATTTATGTTGTACTTTTCCACCTCGGCTGGACATAGAGCTCCAAAATCCGACCCTAATTAGGCCAGACACTCGGAGCAGTGGAGGTTTGGTGACAGGTAGACAGGAGAATCCATCCCATCAGCTTTGATTAAGTGACACCATGGCAGGTAACCAACCATAGGTAATGCACTGCAACATCTCTTCTAGACATTGAAACCAGGCCTATGCTTTCGCCCGTGACAGCAAGGGTAAATCAACAAAAAGTCCTCAATCACCTGCTTTGTACAAGCAATTCTCATGTTTATGTGAAATTATGTCCAATATATTTTTTGCAACAAAAAAAAAATGCTTACAGAAGTATTTAAATACGAACTATCAGAGTAAAATATGATATAGTCGAATCTCTCAAGTCGAGTCATATGCGCTAAATCTGGACTAAATTGCACCAACATTAGGACGTTTTATTAGAAAAAAACAGTGTTCTTATACTAAAAGATCCCCCTAGTGAATAATATATAAACTTTCAGACTAAATACGTGATAGATCTCAAGTTGATTCATATGTTCCAAAGATGGACAAAACTTGACCAAGAGTTAAACAAGAAGCAATCAGAAAGACAGCATTTTTTGTGAAAAGCTCCCCTCAGTGAGTACAAGTAATAACTATTTAGGTAGAACACGACATATACAAGATAGATCTCTTTGAGTGGATTCATATGCACCAAATTTGGACAAAATCGGACCAGCTGTTGAGAATTTATGCCCAAAAACTTGTGAAAATAAAGCTCCCCCTAGTGTTGGAAATATACAACTAATCTTCTCCAAAATCAACCAAGTTCTTCCTCGCAGTAAGGTCTATGACTGCTCAACATTTGAAAACGATGCATTCTATTTTTTTCTTAGATCACTAACACGAAGGATCTGCGGCGGATGGCATGACGGTTCCATAATTAATGACTTTTCGGGGACGTAACATAATATCTCATTTATTACTTATTAATGTACTTTTGTTACATATTTACCTGTAAAAAAAAACTAATAGAACCAGTAGAAGCGACTTTCACTGTTTTTATTAACGTATTTGACACAATTTGGAGGCAGTGCCCCATGTCTGCTGCAAAATAGTCTCTATTCAATTGGCGGTGGCCCCGGGGTGCGTTCAGCTGCTACAGTGGGAAAACAGTCCTGTATTAAAATGAATTCCGTCCACATTGGGCCGTTGAAAATGTATGTACACGCCACACATGCTGCCGTAAAACAATAACATTCCTCCAGGCTTAGAACTGCAAATTTCAATTACGCATATCTGCCATCTCTTCAGTCTTCTCTCCCAGGAGGATGTGAATAAACATGCAAATGGACCTTCAGCGTTTAATACCAACACAACCCAAGGTTATCGTGCAGACGCTCCTGGTGTGTGGGAGCGCCGCTGCTCTACACTGTAAAAAATTGCCGGTGGTAATTATGGTTGAAGAAAAAGCCTTACAACTGTCAGACAGCAACTGCAAAAGACTCTAAACTTCAAAGCAGTGTATGACGATAATAGATGTGGTAAATTATCTTAAGTAATATAACTTCATTTTATACACTCAGAATATGTGGGAAAAAACAGAATTGTACCATGAACATACAGCCATGGAAAAGAAAACATAATGAAACAATCAAGCCATTATTGTAAAAATAATATTCTGTGTTAATGATGGATTTTGCTGGTATGTACATTTGAAGATGTACAATTCCGAAAAAGCCTTGACCCATTTAGCAAGAGCTTACCGTTGTTTCTACAGCAACAAGATCTGTAAGTAATTTATTTGTGAAACGATACTGTAAAATAAAAGTCAAATAAAAAGTCTGAATTGTAATTAACTGTCATTTTAAAGCATAAACAGGTCGGCACTATATGTGAAATATATACAATATATATAATTTTATAATTATATAATTTTTAATTTTTTTTTATGGAAAAATCCCCAGCTGCCAGTATTCTCCCATATGAAACAGATTTTTCTTTAGTGTTTACACTGTCAATATTATCTGTAGACATGATGGTAAAAAAAAGAAAAACTGTCAAAAACCAACAATTAAACACTATAAAAAATTAAAAGAGCTTATATTCGCAGTAGAGACGCTGAATTATCTTGGTAAAAAAAAAGGCATTGATTTCATTATTTATGTTCAGAAGAAGAGGAAAACACAGAATTTTACTGTTAAAATACAAACTTTTCTTAAAATTATGGGAAAAATACCATAATGACAAGCTTGTGACAAGCTTTGTGTGTAAAGAAATTTTTCCGTCTTAATGACACATTTTTCTGCTGTTAGTCCTTAAATAACCATCTACAACAGTTTACTAAGAGCATACTGTTGTTCCTACAGTAAGAAGATGCTTAATATATGGTTAATATTTGTGAAATAATGTTTATTTATTTTAAATTTTTTTCATTTTATTTGATTATCTCTGTACCTGTAAACAATTTGACATATTGTCTGTTTATCATGGTAATTTACCACCATGTCTTGTACGTGGTGAACACATTATTTTTACGGTAACATTCTGGAAACCACAGCTGTCGGTATTTTACGGTAAAATTATACAGGTTTTCCTTTACAGTGTAGCGCAGCGCAGTTGTAATGCCGCTGGATCCCTCTCCATGCTTTTTGCACACAAACTCATTTATCTGCCCACATTTGTCTGCAGGTTTCCTTTTGGAATTCTTCGGTGGATTGATCCATTGTTCCCATAATCCCATGTTTTGCAGATGGGATGTGTTCACACCCTCCATGCCTCTGCAACCTCTTTATTCCTCTCCCCCCTGTATCGGCAGACTGGGAAACAGATGATCATCCTTTGAACCCATTACTCAGCCTGATCCTCTTATCGTAACCAACCTTCCCCGAGTCTCTAATTTGGGGTCTGCCAAACTCCGCTCTCTGCACAATGTAGCTTCCCTCTCCGTCCCGCTGTGTTATTTCAATGCTGGCGCGAGGGAGGGAAGTCAAGAGAGGAGCAGAAGGAAGGAGAGAGAGGGAGGAGGCAGAGAGAGGGAATGTCTGCACACATTTGCACACCTGTCTCTGGAGATCTTCTACCAATCTGAAAATAAGACGAGTCCGTGGGTGGGTCAGAATTCTGGGAACACAGTGAACAACTCACAAAGCTACCTACTGCCAACACGTCTCGAATGCACCGCTCTCTCTCTCTCTCACTCTCTCCCTCTCCTAATTCTCACCGTGCCTCGCTAATATCAGCTTCCAACATGTTGTTTGGGAAATTACACTGTAGAGGGGGGGTTAGTTTGCTTTGGTCAGTTAAAGGCGATCAAAATGTCCCACATCAACCATGCCTTTGGGTGCGGCGGCCCACCGCTGGAGGGAACGCATTACACTGCCTCATTGTTATATGGCAGCACATCAACACGGCAAGGAAAACAATAGGAGGGAATGATGCATTCTCACCATCCATCCAGGGTATACAAGATGTAAACAAATAACCATCTTCATTTACATCATAATTGCCTCCTGTCTGGTTGTATTATTACATTACTGTCAATGAGAAGGTCATCATGCGATGATCTACGGCCGCCACTGAGCGCACAAAGAACTCCTTTTCTGTACAACCGGTTCCCTCATCTTCTTAAATATGCACCATGATCTCTGAAACGGAGCAGGGAATCAGAAACCCACTCAGCGGGATATTTATTTTGGGGGGTGGAATCAAAGGATTACTCACCTTTGGTTCCTGGGGAATGTGCTAAAAAATGGGCCAGTTAACTGAGATACATCAGAAAAAAAACAAATGGAGGTTTGAATCCCCCAAGGAAGGAAGATTTTAGACACTTACATCAGAAATAACCATGAAAAGCAAAAAGAAAAAGATTTTATTTTATTTTTTCTAATACCTTTGCAATCTGGTGAAATATATGCGGTGTCCCTGAAATGAATGAAGCGAGAAGCAAAACAGATGTTTTATAACTTTTGCTAGGGTGATTTTGAAAGGCTACAACATTCATGAGGAAGTCTTACTGCTGTTCTGAATAGTTCCCTTATGTCTCTAACCCTCTGTGTTGGTGTACTGAGAACAACATGGCCCTTCTCCAACTACACCTAACAATCTGGATGAAGTTCTGATGGAGCATCATGAGTTATCCATGTGTTGGCACAACAAGTTCTTCAGTTACGAGCGTCTGACTTATTTACAACGCGCGAACAAACTGTGTGGGCCTGGATCAAGAATCAGAGGCCGAATCGGCTGAACTTACAAGAGGCTTCCGATAAGAGCAGCGGAAAAAAACAAAAGCCTTATTGGCAACAAATGGAGCAGCAAAGGTCCACTTCAGTGCCGGACTACCAGGGGCACAGCAGGCCGTGAGCAGCCGGATGGATAGTCTTGAACGTGGACTACCAGGGGCTCGTGTTACCGTTATGACTTTTAGGGGCATGATTGACAGGTGGGTACAGAAGGGGAGCGATTTCACCATAGAGAGGGTGCTCAGGTGCTGGTGCGCAGGTTTGACCGGAGGCTCAGGTGGTCCCAGATATTTTCCTGGTGTAGAATGTTATCATGATGTTACTTCAAATATGTCTGTTAACCTTTAACATATTTCTTTCCTTTTTTTCCCCCCCTTATTTTTCTAAATTAATCTAAACTATTTTAATAACTGATTCTTTCATATGGGGGCATATAAAATAGAAGAAAATGATGGACACATTTCTGAAATTGTCCTCAAAAAAACAAGAAACAGATTGCCTTGTTTTGTTAAATAACATGCATCTAATTGTACTTGTTGATGAGCTTTTAAAATAAAGAAACTTATAAGAATCTTATTTTATATTGATATATATTCACATACCACATATATATATATATATATATGTTGTGAATTTGGGCAACATCGTACGCGTAAACTGACTCATTGATTTTTGTGCATCTGCTCTAGCAGCTTAGTAGTTAACTAGCAGGTTAGTAGTTTGCAGCGGCTAACTGGGAGTTCCAATACTTCCTTGTGTCAATCATTATTTCCGCTTGAGCACTTTTGGTGCTATAAAAGCCAATAAGTGAGACCATTATTTTCCCGATTCTTATTCAGAACTCGCTCTCCTTGCACTCTCCCATGAATAGTGGGTTATTTCAACTAGATTTCTCCCTTGGGTGACTTTGCTGTAGCTCAACTTATTCCGGTGTGAAGTAATTGGTAGGTGGCGAAGCTTTCAGGGTAACTTCCCCAACACTGGAGAAATCTTTCCGCAAAAAGAAACCGATTCTTCTTACCTGTGCATCGGGGGTAGTGCAATACATTAATTTCCTTTTCTTTCCTTGCAGAGAACTTTCTGTGCATTATACAAGCTTAGTAAAGCACTGCAGTACTTTTTTTTATTTTCTTTATCATCATTATTAAACCACAGAAGCACGAACTATTGGCATTTTCCCTCTCCACACCGCCTGCATGCTCGCAAAGAGAGCGAATTAAAGTGCAGTGGCTTGTGTGAGCAGGTCAGACTGACTTACATACTTACATTGATGGAGGCTTATGTATGTGCATAATTGTCTGTGTGTGTGTGTGTGTGTGGGTGTGTGTGTGTGTGAAAGTACACAATAATGTGTGGGCATTGGTGACGTTTAATGTCTGATGGAGACCTGCTAACTTTAACACATCCTTCAGACTTAAATTGCAAAATCGTCGACACTGAGCCCGACAATTTCCAGCTGCTCAAGTGATACTGACGTGGTGTGTTTTAACGGTGTCCTGGCTGGAGTGTGAGTAGCGCCGGAGCGCCGCCGTGGCGTCGCTACCGGCTCCAACTGGCAGCAAAAGGTAACAGTTTGTAGACCGAACATTGCACTTGTGTCTTGTTTACGGACTTGGCTAGCTCGCCATGCGTCAGGCCGTAGCATAGCAGTCAGATTAGATAAACAAATAAACCAACATCTGCGGGCTCCGATTCCTCGTTACAAAACAGGGATATAAGTTCCCGGTCCACAGCGGTAAGTTACCGAAAGGGCTCTAAGGAAGGACCTCTAGTGATCCTGAGACGCAGTCATGTACAATGGGGGGCGAAGACTAGTACAAGTATATTTTATTCTATTCTATTCTAGTCTATTCTATTCTATTTTAGTATTTTTAACTTATTCAATTCTATTTAGTCTATTCTATTCCATTTAAGTGTATTCTATTCTATTTTAGTTTATTCTATTGCATTCTATTTTAGTCTATTCTACTCTACTTTAGTCTATTCTTTTCTATTTTAGTCTATGCTATTTCAGTCAGTTCTATTCTATTTTAGTATATTCTAACTTATTGTATTCTATTTTAGTTTATTGTATTCTATTTTAGTTTATTGTATTCTATTTTAGTTTATTGTATTCTGTTTTAGTCCATTCTAACTTGTTATATTCTATTTTAGTCTATTGTATTCTATTTCAGTTTATTCTATTCTATTATATTCTATCCATGCCTGCTGTGAGGGATGACATCACAGGTATAATTGATTCGATCAAATGTAGGCAAAAGTCTGTTTTTTCCGTCAAATGTAAATTCCATCCACATAAATGACTCTCTTAGTTAACGCAAATAGATTTGGTGAGTTTTTATGGAGACCCGTATGGATGGAGACCCGTTCCCTCCGCTCCTGCAGCATCCATAAATGCGCAGCATCCACCCACGGCCACTTAGCTAGATGCATCTCAAAGCGTCCAAAGAGAAAGTACAAGAGAGAACGCTTTTAATGACTTTTAATGTGGAAGTTTTCTTTTGTTTTTTTATTGCACCAAACAAAACGGCACGCTCACATTATGAGAGCTGACATTAACGCCGATCGGGGAATCCTCCGTCTGGCTTTTTCCCGCCGAGCCGCTGTGAAGCCCAGTTATTGAATGTGCCACGACTGAAGTCTAAAATGGGTTTGCTTGCTAATGGAATCGTTCAGAGAAAAGTGCCGAGTGGTATTTTTGAGATGGAAATGGAAATGTCGTGACCTTGTCCTTGTAAGACGTCGGGTATCTTTTACGTGTGAATGAAACAAATCTTATTAGAGAGCTTTAAAGCTTTTATATATCAGCTACAGATAGAGGCTTTTTATTATAGCTTAGCTATTTAGCCGATTGGTTCTCCCTGTAATGGACTGGATCACTCTGTTCCTACATCTACTTTTGGTCTGATGCCCTTTCTTCCTTTCACCTCTAGCAGTTAAGTGTCTGTCTGTTAAAAGTAAGATGATGGATCTACGAGCAGCAATAAACTTCTCTTATTTCACTGCTGTGTTTGTGCAGCCCGTCACTTAGCGGCGTAATAACATGACCCCTACAAATGATAAATGGACCCAGAGAGCTTGAGGCCGACTTTGTGGAGTTTGGACTTTTTAAATGGATGGGTCAATTCATGTTTTTCTATTAAATTTAAATTATTTTACTGAACATTTCTAGACCGGACATTTTTCAGCAGTTCAACAAAAACTGCTGAACTGATTTCTATAAAAGTAAAATTTGTGGAACGGTTTGGACTCTGGAAAGTTTAGAAAATTGTTTCATTTTGGCTGTTCTTGTAATTCTGTTCCAAAAAAATGAATCATGATGAAAAACTTCAAGCATCTAGACTGAATTTGAACCGCTTAATGTCCTGCTCAACTGTTTCCTTGAGTAGATTTTAGATGTCTATACTTTATTTTAAAAGGTTTGCCATATGATCCGGTGACGGCATGTAACGGCTAAAAAGGAAGGAGCAGCCCACCTACATATATGATGATGTCGACAATATCTCAGAAGGTTCTGTTATAACACACTCGCAAAGTTTTAACGTCAACCCAAAAACAACCAAATCAAAAAGGGAAACATGGACCTTGGTTTCGGACTTTCATGTGTGACGCCGCCCGTAAAGAAGGTGTAGCCAAAAGTCCAAGACCTCTTTCCTCGGGTCGATGCACGTTGGGTATATTAATCCGATTATATAAAAGAACATATGGTGCAGTAAATGAGCCCTGCCGGGCCGGGTCGGCGCTTTATTTAGAACAGACGCACGGGGAGAGGGATGCTGGTCGTCTGCGCTGGGCTCTAAAGCAAGGATGCAAACGGATCCAGGGCATGTATGGAAGCGTGACCACGCTTCCATACATGAAACCCCAAAGCCCCCCCAAAATCAGGCCTCAGCATTGGAATGACCGTTATAAGCTATTTATTACACATGTATATATATAGTACACCTACACAGATATACATATTATATATGTACGTTAATATATATATATATATATATGTAATATATATTACACATATATATACACACATACAGATATATATGTGTGAAATATATATACATGTAATATTATTACATATATATATATTATATATACACACATACAGATATATATGTGTGTGATATGTATACATAAAGATATTTCGGGTTCATAATATAAACAGAAGGGTTAAGGATAAATATAATAAACAGACTGCCGTATCCGTATATGGATGTACTGTAACATCCCATGAATGCATGTATGAATATTTCTTTCTGTTCAGATATTCCTTTCATGAACGCTCCCTGCACGATTTGTTCTGGTTTGCTGTGTGGTAAGAGGAGTGAAGGTTCGGGCACTCTCCAAGGTGAAAGCAAAACCAAAGCCGGAATGCAGTGTTCAACCTTCGCAAGATTCTCTTTGTCCTCTTTGACATCACCGTCAAACGCCTTACTTAAGATCTGGAGGCCGAGCGGTGGAGGATTTTCTAACGTCGATATAATAAGGATATTTCGGGGCAGCAGGAAGCCGAGAGCCCGTCTGCTGCTCCTTGTCTGCTACGCCAGTGATGATTAAATAATGTCCTGCGGTTGAACCAGACATTATAGAAGCCCAAATGACACGCCGTCAACGTGTTCTCGGTCCACCCAAGGCCTGAAAGTAGTCTTAATTCACTAAGACTCAAAGCGGTGTCACACTGGTGGCAGCGGATGATTGGAGGATTGAGTTTAGGTTGGGAGAAAGAAGCTGAATGTCGTTGTTATGTCAGTTCAGGTTTGTTCTTCTGATCTCACCGAGCTAACAAAACAAATTCTGCTACATCGGACTTTTTTCGAAGGGGCTATTTTATGTCCGACAAGGTTTCTCTTGGGATTTTTGTTTTTAATCTGTAATAGTGAAAATAATGTACTAATGGTAATAAATTTGTATTGCGTCACTATTGACATGTCCATCATTGTGTATATTACATTTTATGATCAAAAATAATACACCTAGCATTTAGTATACATAAAATCTTAGAATTGTTAACAAGAAATAATAAAAGAAATAATAATATAATATTAATAAAAAAAATGAAATAATAATAATAAAAATAAAACCGTATTTATATAAATATATATATATATATATATATATATATATATATATATATATATATATATATATAATTTCAAATACATAAATAAATATATTATAAAAAAATATAAATATATGTATAAAACAAAAGAAAAATAATATGATATGATTATAATAATTATATATATATATAAATATATATATGTGTGTAGTGATGATTTCGAATAAAATATAATATATTCTGTAATCATTTAATTAATGTAATTAATTACTAAAAAAACATATATATATATATATATATATATATATATATATATATATATATATATATATATATATATATATATATATATATATATATTATTAAAAAATATTTATAATATAATTATAAAATTCATATATATATATATGTGTGTGTGGGTAATGCTGTGTGTGGATATACATAATTAAAAGGTGCTGACCAGGCCGGTGAATTTGTTAAATAGGAGTTTAAAACACTCTCTACCTTTTTGAGAATGATGATCCCTTCCTGGTTGTGATCATTGGTGGTGATGTCAAACATGGCTCCCCCGTCTCCCGGCACAATGGTGTACTCCACTTCGGCATTTTTACCGATGTCCAAGTCGTGGGCTTTAATTCTGCCCACAGCAGATCCCACCGTGGAGGACTCCGGGACTCGTAGGTGAAAGAAGCCTGTCAACAAACAAACATCCGACTCAGGCTCATTTATTATCATCACTCGGCATCAGATGGAAACTAGCGAGGCCTTCACATCCTCTGCCCTTTATGTAGCTTACGCAGGTTGTCTTATCCGCACACAGACGAGCAGCTGTCTGAAGTCAGCCCCGCAGCTGTAGGCATGACATTATTCAATTTTGACTTGTTTGGACATCAAGGCTGCTACAGCTTCTTGTAATTGGCTGGCGCAACCTGTGAGTTCAACAAACACACAAGAGCTCAAGGGCTCTGATGCTCCCAACGAGAGAAATCACGCCGCCGAGGCCCGGCGCAGAAATCTACAAACAAACAGTTTGTGAGGATTGATTGTCACTTACACGTGGAAATGGGTGGAAATGAATCTTTCTCTGTGTTTCCCTTTCAGTCGGAGGAGATTGCTGCCTGTTTGAACAATGGGACCAACTCAATGGGAATCCACTGCTTCATCGCAATTGTTGTGCTGAACGCCTGCTGGCGTCGGTGAAAATTCTGCAATACCGCTGTGCATAACTGTCAATAATATTCTGAGGATTTCTGGGTAATGTCTTAGGCGGATTATTCTGCTATGACTCTCGTTGGTGTGAAAAAGTGGGAAATTGCCCCCTTCGGGTTTATATTGTATTCCTGTTTGTATCGCTCACTTACTTGTTTTGGATCTTCTGATATAAAATTAGGCTAAAAAAAAAGAGGCCTCCTGAGAAAACACACAATGCTCGTTTTAAACAAGGTCTATACAGTTGACCCCGACTGCAAGGTTATACCCCTGAAAAGCCCCAAATCCCCTGCGTTGTATAAGCAATCCCCTTGATTGAACTCCTCAAATTAAATGTGAAGTTATGTCTGTGAGTATAATATGGTTTATTATATTAAAATATGGGTAAAATATCATAAGACAGACACCACAAGACAGATCTCCTCCAGTCGATTCATCTGCACCAAATTTGGACAAAATTGGACCAATGGTTGAGAAATCGGGGCCCAGAAACCTTTGGAGTTAGAGCTCCCCCTAGTGTCAGAAATATACAACGGAAATCTGCCAAAATCACTCCAGTTCTATCTCGCACTATGGTCTATGTGGGTGTAAAATAAACTATAAAATGGTTTTTGAGTTATCACGTTAAAACAGGATATTTGGCAGCAATGCCTATATGATAATATCCCTATTTTTAGGGGATATAATGATGATTATATTAATTTTAATATATAATATAAATAATGATTATATTATTTTTGCCATTTTAGAGACTATATCCCAGAAGACTAAACTGGGCCTACATAGCTAGCAGTTTAGAAAGTCCTCAATCTCCTCATGGCCACCAGTGTTGGTCTAAATCCAAACAATGATTGAGAAATTTTGGTCCGAAAACATTTCCAGAAAAAGCTCCCCCTAGTGGTGAAATTATACAACCAACGTTATCCAAAATCAAACCAGTTCTTGCTCATAGAAAGGTTTATAGGGGTATAACATTTGAAAATCATCCATGGAATAGTTTTTGAATTATCGCGCAAACACGATCTGCGGTGGACACGGCAACGATGATGAATCCATAATATCCCTGACTTTTCAGGGGATATGATTAAAGGAAAGTTAATGATTTATAATGTGTTACAAACTGGCCAAGGCATGAAGACAGTCACCCGGGGTCAGGTTCTGCTCAAGGTTTCTGCCTGTAAATGGCAGGGGTTTTTTTGAGCGAGAGGGTTACATCCACTGCCACCAAGTTTTAAATCAAGTAGGATTTGTTGGAGCTCTCCAGAATTAGACCCTTCTCTTTTTCTCCAAAGTGCCTTGAAATAACTCTTTATTTGATTTGGCACTTAACTAATAAAATTGACATGATTAATAGGGATATTTTACCCAGGACTAAGATTGAATGAAAATAAAAAAAACTGACGAAAAACTCGGAACGGGTGGAAAAACTTCTCTCGATTTCTTTTATCAACTAGCTCTCCTCATGTATAGACATTTAGATTATTGCTTAATATAAATGACTTCGACTTGTACGGTAGGTCCAAAGTCACAGCCTTCTCAGCAGGTTGTGGTGTTTGAGCTGTATGAGTCTTCATTTGCTTGTTTTCTGTTCTTTTTTTCTGTACATGTAAAATTATTCCTTGGATCTTTCGTCGGTTAAGAGGATTCCATCACACTTAAATCAGTCATATAGTGTCAATGAACCTTAGCCACTCAAACATTCACTTACTTCCACTTCAGTCTACATTCATTACACATTAAATGAATGTAGTTTATTATTTTTTACACCATCACCGTCACTTTCATGGTCATAAGAATCCTGAACAATGTATATACTGTCCACATACATGAATATACCACTCAATATTCATCCTCTTTGCACTTTTGCCATTATAACAACATTTCGACACTTATTAATCAGAACATAGATGCTGTTGTTCTTATTTCTATCCCTGTGTAAGTTAAAGTCCTTAGACTAGATACTTGGCCAATGAGCCTGCTTCTGATTCTGTGATGATCCACAATTTCTTCATGGACTAAACTTCACCTGACTTTGGAAGATGATTAGGGTGGCCCGTAATCCTCTAATGTATATATATATATATATAATATTCTTATGGCTGATTTTGTTTTTTGTTTTTTATTAAAAATTAAAAGATTGGAAAATTCTAACCTTATTCTCAGAATTTTTTTTTACTTTGAACTCTGAATTCTTGCTGTAAACTGAATTCTGAATTTCAATCCAGACTTTATTCTCAGAGTGGGAATAAATCATTACTGTTTTTTTGTCATAATTCTGAGTTTTAATTCAGAATTTTTCAGAATAAAGTCAGAATTCCGAGAATAAAATCAGAACTCCCAAAATTATTTTTTTTCACAGTCATATGTTTTCACGTCAGTATGTTAAATTGAAGCAATACATTCTCAGATCATAGAGGTTGTGCTACAAAAAAGCTGAGCTCATAAGAATATTTAAACCTTTGGATCCTAAAGATAATGCAAGTGGGATCCCGAACTAAACCTAAGTGTTTTTAGGTTCAGTGAACTCATACCGTACGTCAAATCGTAGCGAAAGCTGTCGGTTCATTGAGGTGATATTGTGCTTCATAAAAAAATGGTACCAAACAATGACACGTTTAATAAGATTAAATACGTTTTATAAAGTTTTAGGGTTAATCCTAACCATGACCCCAGCCTGACCTCAGACTCCAGAGGGTTAATGTGATACTTAAAGGCTTAAGGTTAGGATTTATGCCGGGATGGCCCCACAATCCGAAGGCTACTGGATAATATTACATTAAATGTATCTTTCTTTAAATCCGGACTTTTAATTATCTGGTATTATCCTCAGCGCTGTGACGCTTTGCACTCCCTCTCGTTCTTTATTCCTCAATTTTACTGCGGATTGAAGCCGCTTCCTCCGTCTTGATCCTGCAGGATTGCGAGGCATGTGGACGATTTCAGGTGCTTTCATTTCAATAAATAACCAAGCACTTTGTCCAATATGTATAGATTTTTAAATGTCAACCAAGGTTTGTGTCCTTTCAAGGACAGGACGTTTCTTTCAGTACCAGAGCGTGGGTGTCACAGTTTAGCAAACATCTGTTATATAGCGATCAGGATAATTCAGCGTAGCCACACGCATATGCAACGGCGTTATTTCCTGCCATTCTAGGCTTTACAGGCACATCTGGCGCCATCACTGAGGGTTATTCAGGAGACTGAATGATTGACAGTACTTAATCTATAGTATCCATACGTCTGATTAAGACAGATGGAGGATTGATGGATCTGTGGAGCAATTTTGAAAGTAAACTGATTTATCTACTGGAGGCCACACAGTAAAATAAAAAATAAAAAATCTAGACTAAATATACGGTAAACTACCTGCAGCTCTAATTGCCATAATTTCACGGTAAAAAATACATATAGTATAATTACAAGAAAAATGTTTCTATATCATTTTTAGTACAATACGGGTCGCAGCGGTTGCCATAATTTTACTGTAAAAGATATGGCGATCATTTAAAACATGTTACGGCAAATTACCACAAAAAAACAACTATACTGTAAACCTCCTGATAAGGACATTAAAAACCAAAATACAATGAATTTATACTGTTTTTTTTAAATTCGAATTCATCATTATTGCACAAATATACAATAAACATTTTTTAATATATTTTCTTTTTTTTTATTAGAAATGAAGCTATATGCACTCTACTCTAGTTTGCATTTACAAAATAAAGTTTGGTGTTTCAAACATATCCTGACTGTTAAAGAAAATAAAAGGATATTTCGCTATATCTGCATCTGCTTTGAATTGTACAGCTTTTACTGTTGCCATTTGATATAAAAAAAAATTTGATTTCATGGACATTTTTTTTTTGTTTTACAGTGCAACTTTTTTCCTCTGTAGGGGGAAGAGAGGAAGACAAAGAGAGGATACGGGACAGGTTCAGAGGAGGCGTCCCTACCTCTGTGCTGTGACAGCATTATGGAAATATCATCTTTTCCTTGCAGCCAAAGGAGCCTGACCGTCTGATGGCCTGTTTTTACATGCAGAGGAGACCGGTGGGTGTCACCGCAAAAAAAAAAAAACAGGAAGAGAACGCATCGGTACAGCATTCATGATTTCCTGTCATGGCTGTATGCCGTATTAGGATGCACGGTTTCATAGTGCGTCCTTGTAGCGGGCTTGGATCAATGTTTTTACAGCGTGTTCTTTTTTTTTTCAAGCCTGGCCTTGACCTGCTGAACCGTGCAATGGAATTAATCTAGTTCAGCAGCTTATACAAAATACCAGATAAAATTCAGTGTTTAAATACACCAACCCAATCCCCTGATGCGGCATCATCATCATCATCATCATCATCATCAACGACTCAGACCAGATCTAAATATAGAACGCTGCCCTTACGAGTGGAGTAACACCAGCTGCGGTTTATTCGGCGTGTACGGTAGCTGGAGATGCAGTCATGCTAAAATAAACAGGTTACGGCCGCATTTGATAATAAATAATGAAACCAATTACAAGGAGTGGACTTAATTATAAATCCCTGTCTTGTTGTGATTGCATGGTGGGTTTTTTTTTTTTTCTTTGTTACATAAAGTGTGAACGCATGTTTTCTGCATGATTTGTTTACAATGGAAAGAAAACTCCTCTTGAAATGTTAGTAATTAAAAATTATGAATAGAAGGCGTTTGTAACTTGATTGTGTGAAACTTTGATTGTGTGAACCTTTGATTGGTATGGTTTCTTGAAATAAGATGGGATTAATGGATTAAAATAAAAGACCCTAAAAGAACCTTTGAAATCAGGTTTTCACCTCCGCCAACGAGGTTATTTTCCACCTTGGTTTGTCTGTTTGTGAGCAAATCCTACAGATGATCAAAATTTGGTGACATCATGACTTCACCACATGATATCATTATAAGTTTTAACCCCACCCATTGGGAGATGAGACGCTTTTGGAAATTTTCTGCCTGAACTAATAAATCTCCCCTTATAATCACGACATTATGATCAAATCAATTGTCAATTGTCGACACCAAACCAAAACTGGTTAGTTTTGGTTTGGTGTCGATAAACACATTTGAACCAGAGAGGAAATTGCGTTAATGCGCTAAATTCATCTATCAACACCAAACCAAAAGACAAAGTTTCAAGACAGGACTTTCAACGCAAGGTGGCAAAACTGCTCCAACTGACATTATTTGATTAATTCATTCATTCATTTGTTTATTTTAGTTTAGTTTATCTCAAATGTTGCAACACACATAACATCAACAAACCCTACCTCTGTGTAAAATTTCATGCAAATCCGTCAGTTTGTATGTTTGAGTTTGCGAGTTAGATTTTTCTGTTATCCTAAAAAATAAACAGAGTTGCTAGAAAGAGCGTTCAGAGAGCGCAAACCGGTGCCAAGGCAGAAAAGTACAGTAGGTTTAGGAAAACTTTCACATACTTCCATTATTCCATTATATACTTCCGAGTTATTGCCAGTGTCTAAATCCACGGACAACTCAACAAACTCTCTGAGCATCTCTCAAATATTCTGTTGCCGGATGTGTCCTGTTCCTTCCACTTCAGCGTCTCTTTTCAGCCCACTGAGCCCCCAGCTCCACCCCAAAAGAAAACATCAAAGTAAGCAAAGGATCAAAGGCAGCAAACAGACAAACGCATAAAAAACAAAAAAGGGAACTCACTTTTGGAGAATCTGGGCGGGTTATCGTTGACGTCGCTGAGGGTGATGTTGACAATCGTGGTGCCAGCCAGGCCCCCCAGCTGGCCCCCCATATCCTTGGCCTGGATCAGCACCTGGTACTGCTCCTTCACCTCTCTGTTCATATTGGGCAAGGCCGTCTTAATCACCCCTGGTGATGATTTTAAAGGAATGAAAGGAAGAAGTGGGAAAAAGTAAGAAAATAAGAGAAGGCACCTTTTTGACGTGAAACGCCGAATCCATACATAATTTCACCTCCGGAGCTCCACTCCGCAGCGAGAGAACTACGTGTGCGGCTCCCACCGAGGCTGAAATAGAGGTCGTTTGACAAACTGGAGACACTTGACATTCAATAGGGAACTCTGGTGGAGCCATATAATGATTCACTTGAGGATCAGAGACCCTGAGATCAGAGCGCGTTTCTACTCCAGATTAATGGCTAGGTCAGTGGGAGGTTGGTTGGCTAAAAGGTAGCAGGCGGCATAGGTGGGACGTCACTTTCCCCTGCCCCCCCCTCGCCCTCTTGTTCCATTTGATAGAGCGAGGACGTTGCATTTGACCCTTAAGATGATCAAATTTCATTTTCGCACACTCCGTCCTCTGTCGCTGGAGCTTCAACCGAGTGACACCTATTGAGTTCGGCTATTTTTCCCGCTCCCTCCTCCCGCTCACCTTTCCCCACCCCGCGTTTCTTCTCACTCGCCGATGTGCGTTTGCAGATAGCCACAGGAACACCAGGGCAGACATCTACTTTAATAAATCTTTTCATTTTTTTTCCCTCCCAGTTTGAACTACACACCATGCCGTCCGTAAAGCTCTGGAATGAGCGGAATAATCAGCAGCAGGTTCCCGGGTTCCTGCCCGTGTGATATGTATGAGCCTATTTTCATATACTTTGAACTGTCCCAGATAGCGAGCCGACTGCAGCCCAGCGCCGGCGAACACTGTATGGGGTTAGTTTGGATTAAGAGCAGTCATCATTTGCCATATCCTTACCCTGCTGCCAATCTAATGCCATTTTTCTATGTCCAATTTCCTTCCCGTGAAACCATCTGCCTAGAGCAGCAAAGTGCATGTTTAAACGGGACCATGGCGAGACGCTCTGGATTCCTGCTGCATCTCGCTGAAGCAACTACAGAGAGAAGATGTGGAAGTTGTTTGTTTCCATTCTGTTTACTGTATATATTATTATTTATCACAGTTAAGCCAAGCGCTCGCAATTCTATACATATCACATAAGCCTCTCCAACGGGATATGTGTGCATTCAGTTTATTGTGAAAACACATCTGAGAGAAATGTCACTCCAGAGAAACTTTGACCTCTAGTTTTACAGATTAAATAACTGAGTATGATTTCTAAATATATTTATCTAAATGGAACCTCATAACCGGTCAGGCCACTATGGGTTCTTAGACAGGGAGGGGCGAGCCGAGGCATCATAGAGGACGCAATCAGAAGATTCACCACTAAAGGCCATTACGTTTTACAAACTGCACCTTTAATCCCCTGAAAATTTCTTATTTTTCCATGTACTTTTAATCAACGATGTATGCATGAATTGAATTTCTTTTACATTTCTTGTACGGGCCGAAAATATATTAACTTTGACTTCCTCAACTTTCCTTTTGGGTTTGTATCTAATTTGACCCATTTTTAAAAGAGTTTATATCAAAAACGTCTTGATTTTCATCAGAGCACTTAAAAAACTAGATGTTTGGTTCCATAATACGCTCTTTGCGACTATTATTGATTTTTTTTTTCTTTTATTCAAACGCATTTAATCTATTGCGACCCCCAAAAAATCTCATCATTTCAAAACATCTACTGTGATTTAACTTTGACATGTCTCAATATTGACCCTAGTCCAAATAATTTATAATTTTCTTAAAACTGTCGATTATTTTATGAAAATTAAGTCTACTGAGCATATATGAAAAAAAAATAAAAAATTAAAACCTATGATGATGATGACTCAGAATGTGTAGCTTACCACAGAGTTATAACACATAATTAAGATAATTTCTACTTCATGGGGTCAGGAGGACCAAAGTCACGTCGACAGGGAACAACCATTACCATTATTAGGCAGTGCGTCCTATGATGGCCAGATGATTTGTGGCGTGGCCCGCGGGTCATTTGTGATGCACCTTTTACTTTGATGATATATGCTTTCAGCGACACTCACTATATCACAAACGCTCACATCGTTCAAACCTAATGGCCTCAGAATTCCCCATTCCGCCGCCTCTCTGCACTCGTAAGGAGGGCGAACAGGATATTTTTGTCTTTTTTAAAGCAAAAAACCCCCCAAAAACCTCAAGATGTATCAACGCTTTGTCCAATAAATCAGCGAGGAGAAGCATCTCACCTGTTTTAGGGTCGACGGAGAAGTATGGCTGCCCGTGGAGGATGCTGTACACCACTCTGGCGCTGTTCCCATAGGTGGGGTCGTCTGCATCCGTCGCCGTCACTTGGGTCACATACGTCCCTGTGGGTAGGAGTGGGAGGACATATTGACTCGTTTCCTCATGAGATCCAAACTCTTTTCAAGTCAGTCATCAGTTCATCGAACAATCTCGGCTGACACTAATGACTGATGAATCACGAGGGGGAGAGCTATAGCTAATAAAGGAACAGTCAGAGACCCTGATGTAGTGTAGTGAGGAGGAGTAGGAGGAGGCGGAGGAGGAGGAGGAAAGATTTGTTTTCCTCTTGTATATTTCACGCTTTCGGAGTGTTACGAAGTGGAGAAGGGTAAAAAAACAAAAACAAACAGGCACTTGTCTGACCATTCATTAAACAATGCTACAATTAAGCAAACAAAGAGCCGCGGCGTCGCTAGCATCAGGATGGCAAGCGTCCAAACTCCTCCAGGAACACGGACAGAATAATTAATGGTTGGATGTTTTGCTTCGCCCGCCTTAACAAGCTGAGAATTTAATCCTCTGTTCCATTAAAAAACGCTCCTTGTAAGGTTTTCCGGAATCAGAAACACAGGAAGTGATGTTGTCCATCACACGTGCCAATAAGTGGTGAGTTTCTGTTTGCATTCTTACAAAAAGGTAGGAGGGGTACATCGATTGTCCGCGTCTGAGTCGTTGGGCGTGTTGGCCTTTAAACGCCGAACACCCTCTCTGGAGGCGATGATTAAACTTGAGCTTGTTGCCCTGTACCCAATCGATCATGGGCTCCACTTTGTTTTTTTTAGGAGTGTGGGTTCTGTTTCAACCCAGAAAGCATCATTCCCCCCTGAGCCACATACAATGGCTGGTTCTGAGACTACTCTGATGTTCTGGCACAAAGCCTGTCCCTGGTTCCGGTTACCTCAACCGAACTGAAACCCTCCGTTTCCTATTTCAACTGCTGATGGTCTGCACAGAACAAGTTGTTCTGCTCAACAACATCTTCCTATAGAACCGTGATTTCTATGATGTAAGCCCGTCTGCAGTGCTTTGGGACCAGAGCAAGAGTTCTGGCCCGAGGCGAGGCTAAAGCACGCTGATTCCTAATGAAGTGGGTCCGACCCATTAGGAAGGACAGGAGTCGAGGAGTTCACAGGCAGTGAGTTCTGTCCTCGAGTCTCTCTGATTTACGGTAATAAACTGGGTCGCCGGTACGAGATTCAGTTTTTTGGGGGAATCATGTCGGCAGTTGGGAGTTGTCTTTTTGTTTTAACAACTGGAACAAACAGCATATTTTGGTTGATTAAAAGGTATAGTAAGGTAAATGAAATAAACATACAAGAAAAAAATTGCCGGAATATTTCTGTTTATTTTATGGTAAATACCCGTGATATTATGGGTTTTTTCAACTACCGTAAAGTTATATTTTAAATTTAAAAGTTCATTTTTACGGTGGAATGATCTTCTGTTCCTCGGACAGATGGTCAGATCATTAATTAAAAGTACAGGCGGAAGGCTTCACTAAAAAAAATCTCTGTCCTCGTGTCTCTAAAAATCAATCTCCAAAAAAAAAGTGAGAATGATTTACAGTCAATTATTACCTTTGAAATCCACATTAATAACGAGTACGTACCATATTTACTAATTGTTTGTGTTTTTGCTGAATTATTAAATGTTTTACATTGTAAATATTTATGCAAACAACTCGAAAATCTATATCTTAGAATAATAGTGTTACTGTCACAGTAATTGATTTAAAAAAAATATATTTTCACAACAAATGATCTGGTGTGTCCTTAAGAATAAAACTTTTTTTTTTTTTTGGGAAAAAAACACAAATACATATGTATATATATATATATATATATATAAAAATATATGAATATATATATAGATGAGAATTTGCTTGAAAAATACCCTTTACTTACCATCTTGAAACATTTGACTGGAAGTGTCAGACATTACATAAAATAACCGTAAATTACCGTCTATTGAGAATTTGATGTCAAAATATTTTAACAATTGTTTTATCATATTTGAAAAATATTTTTTAAACAAAATTCATCGTAGCTGAAAAGTGCAAAATGGAAGTCGTTTTCCATTTCCTAATTTAGGTTAACTCAGTGACTCCATTATGGAAATTACCATTGTGAAATTTATGGTAATTTATTATGATTTATTCTTCTTTGAGTGTATTACTGTAATTTCCACAAACATTTTTAACAGTGTGTGTGTGGCCAGACGGAAACAATTGTATTAAATTAGTAGGTGAGAGAGATTAGCTTCTCAATCCTCCAGAACAAAGCCCCGAATGCCGATCAGATGTTCCAAAGAGGGAGGGCGTTCTGTTCTACACGGATTTACACTAAAGATAATCACACGTTATAGATAGTAAATTAACACCTTTACAGCCAAAGACAGGAAATCCGGCGCTGGAGGAGGTTGAAAGTTTAAAAAAGCCCGTAGGTACATCTGACACCTTTGCATTTCCAGGAAACACATTCGGCCTGAAGCGTGAGACATTAAAACACGCACATTCAATTCCACTCACAAAATAACGGAGACTGAGGTTCGTCATTACAAGCTAGGTGGGGGAAAAGAACGTGGGTGATGTCAACACGACAGTAACATGCGGAGAGCTCCACTTAAAATACAAAATATTCACATGACTTCATTAAATATTGATTATTTACAATAGTCGACGAGCATTTCAGTACGGGTAACAATTAAAAAAGACATCAGATATAATGTGCAGAGACTTTATATGCAAATATGAGCTTAAATTAGGGGGAAATTAGTTCAATCAATAAGACTGATTTGACAGGGAGGGGGCAAATTCTGTTTAGTTACATGATATATAAAATAATTGTATGCATCTTAATGATCAGTTTTAATTTTGAACAACAGTCCGATCTCCGTCCTAACCTCCTCTGACAATTATGAACAACCATAATTAGGATTCAGGTCACTTTTCGGCAAGTTAAACACAGTCTTCCAGCCTGTTTACCAGTTATCATATAAAACACTTAGGCGCATGGACTCCAGCGGACCTTCCAAGGTGTGCTCTGGTAGCCGGTACCGAGGTGCTAGCTGTGGATCCTTTGAGTAATGTAGGTCCTCTGTGGATTGAAGATACTGGATTGGATTGCGACCCGGTTAATATTGACACCAAGTCAGCACCTTGAACTCATTTTTAGTCTTTCTCAAACCATTCCTGAATCATTCCTGCAGTGTGTCAGGTAGCGTAATCCTGCTGGAAGAGGCCACCGCCGTTAGGGAATACCAATTCCATAAAGAGTGGTTCTTAGTCCGCAGCTGTGTTTAGGTAGGGGTTGCCTACCCGAACACTGCTAACGTTCACGTGAAAGCAAGACCTAAGGCTTCCCCTGAAAGCATTTCCCCAAGAATCACACTTCCTTTCTGGTTTGTTTCTACCCATAATGCATCCTGATGCCATCTGTTCCCCAGGTAAGTGACTGGTCCACTCATATGAGAAAACCATCAGGACCAACCACCCTAATCTGCAGGATATTGAAATAAATCACTGCAGAATAAGATTTGGATCAAATCTTAGTACTTTGAGATTTGATCCAAATGTAAAGTGCATTATAAATTAAATGTATTATTATTATTTATTCTTAAGAACCATGAGGATCGCCCAGGATCGCACTCCCTCTGAGGAAGGAAGAGTTTCATCCCTCAGGCCATCCAACCACCCCGTACTAACCCTGACCCCTGACCCTCATGCATGTCCAGCAGTTGTCCATCCTTAGACCACTGTCTGGAGGTAACAACCACTACAGACCAGGAAAAACCAACAAAACTTGCAGTTCTGGAGATGTTCTGACCAAGTCGTCTAGTCATCACATCCCAATCATTCTCTTTTCAAAATCATTCAGATCTTAAGTCTTCTCCTGTTTCCTACAAATCATCTTAAGAACTAAATTCTCTTGCTGACTTCTGTATCCCGCCCAATGATAGTTGACATTGTGACAAGATAATCAATGCAATTCTCATTATTTATCAGGGGTTATAATGTTATGGCTGCAAATATCACTCAGATGAAATTTCGGTAGTGTCTGTGAAAACTTGTTGACTGTAAATTCACAAAACTATAAATTTATCAGAACACTACTGTTAATTTACTGGAATTCTTTGGATATTTGCCGCAATAATTGCATTATATAATTAATGTTGTACATATAACATGTTTTCCCTCATTATAAATTAAATGTATTATTATTATTATTATTATTATTATGAAAGTTAAAATGGAAGCTATGTATAATTTCTTACCGTACAAATTAAGAGATTGTACATTGTACAACTGTACATGAATTAACATCGTGAATTAATGATGTTAATTTACAATTCTGAATTTCATGGTCACTTATGGCTGAAAAACATTTAGCAGTGGTCGTAATGTTATGGCTGTAGATCTCCCTGGAGTGAAATCATTCTCATGCTCTTATTGCAAGAAAGGGCCGCCTAGAAAAAAATCTTTAGACGCGTTTGTTTTTTAGGTTTTGCAGGATGCTGACGAGCCGTAACGAAGAACAGCAGGAATCCGTGATTCACTGGTTTGAACGAAAAAAAAACAGAATGACAATCTGGCTGCTGCCTCCAAACGATCTGAGTCCACCCATAAATAAACTGCGACGCTGTATCATCTTATAAATAAGCAACTCTGTTAAAGTTCGGCAGATAGATTTTTAAATGCACTCAGCGAGACGGGAACCGAAGTCAACATATTCATCAAGCCCAGAGTTCCCGCGGTAATTACACCTCTCAGGCAAATGAATATAAAATAAAATAAAGAAAAAACGCTTTTCTGTATCCGTCACTCTCTTTAAGTGAATCGGGCCACGGGCTTTAACAACTCTACGGGAGACTCCCCGATTACCGCCGTGAGTGATTTCATGTTTGGTCTTCATTAAGGGCGTTATTGCATATTTGTTTTCAACGTTTTGGATTCTTGCTTTGCTCTGCTAACTTGAAAATATTCCTCCCGGCAGGATTCTAACCAAAGACAACAAGGAGACGCGAGTCCTGCTGGTTTAAACACAGCTAAAGGCTTGATGTGTCTTCATGTTCCAGTGGTTGCACCTCCCACACTGGGAACCCTCATTTTAACCAGAAAGCCAGAAAGGTCCATTTGCATCAATTTCATTACATATTTCACGATTCCACTTGATTACTTGTAGCGCAAATTTGCTCTGTAACATTTTTCACAATCTAGCATATATGACATATACAAGTTACAATGCATATATATTTTAGTGGGAGCTTTATATGGAAAACTGCTACGAAAAAAGTTGTGGCGAACTTTCTAACTGCTGGTCCGATTTTGTCCAAATTTGGTTAATATGATTTGTTCGAGGAGATATAGCTTGTATTCATCATGTTTTAATCACCAGAGGGAGCTTTGTTGTTTTTTTTACAACAAAATCCGACAAAACTTCCACATCTAAATTGAGGAGTTCAATCAGGGGGATTTCTTGTACAACTCATGAGATTGAGGACTTTTCAGGGATACCCTTGCTGTCGAGGACGAAAGTGTATGTCTAGTTTTCAATACAGATTAATGTTTGTAATCAAAATGTTGCTCTTTTATCCGGTTTTATGAACATTTTGGGCCATCAGCTGGAGGGTAATAATGTAACCAGGTCCCCTCTATGCCATGCCCCAATCTCATTACCTATCAACACCATCAAAGATCGTTTTTGTCCAATGAGCCGCATCATAGTCTTCAAATCGAAACATGTTGAGGTTCTGGCGTACACCATATTATCACGATTAAATCATTTTAATAGATTTACATTTACATCGCGAGCCATGCTAGGAAGTCCAGGAACTGTTCCTATATTTGCATTTTTTGATACGAATCATGAAAGATCGACAAGGCTTGCACAAGCAGGACTGTATATACTGTTCGGCGAAAGACAGAAATCCGACAGCGCCAGTTTCGCGAGACAGAATATAGGATCAAGATGATTCACTTACTAGGTTTATTTCCTGCCATCCTAAAGCTAACGTTAGCCGGTTAACCAAGCTGACAATCACTGCCTGACAGCAGCTACGAGTAACATTCAAGCTGTGTAATTCTGTTTGGTTTCCTAGCTTCAGTTATCTTTAAAGGAATATCTTTGAATTCACACAAAAGGTTTATGTCACATTGGGACAATTACTGTGATCAACACATCCTGAAATAATTCATGATGTCATTTTTTTTACAGGGAGAAAAATAGAATAGAAATTTGACATAAAATACATTAAAATGTGATATTTTCTCGGGGGCTGTGGTTAAATAAGAATAGCGATGCTGTCTTTTTCTGTTCATTATTGCCCGACTGCAAAAGTTTCATTCTGCGAGCAAAGCTTATTCAAAGCTAATCCATGTTCTCTATTCTGTTTCCACAGTCACAACAGATTTTTTTTACCACACTAAAAAGCCTCTCTGATTCCACAGCAAACAGTGACAGAGCTGCGTATGATTTAGATTTAGAACCTTCACTGGGGCTAGGCTATGTTGTTACCGCTCTGCTCTCTAGCCAGAGATTGCTGATTGTGGAGTTTTGAGGGGCTCTGTTGTTGTTCAGATCAAGAGGAACCATTCTGTCAGCGAATTACCTTGATCTGTTCTCCCTTGGGGTCGGAGGGTCTATAAAGACAGAAGTGGAAAATGGACCCAGGGCACATCAAATATAAATAGTTCTCTTTCAGAACTACCGGGTTTGAGCAGCTTTCGGCCCTCCGGTTGTCCCTGTGATGCCTGCAACACCTTTCTGTTCTGCTGTTTGAGAGGAGACGGCATTCGGTGCCAGGATTTCTAATCAATTGTGGACATCTCTATCTTTCGAACAAGTCACTTACCTACTGGTGACATCTCAGGGACACTGGCCCGGTATGGTCCCTCCAGGAATTTTGGCTCATTGTCATTGATGTCTTGAACCTTGATAACGAATTCTGATTCTGGCTCTAAGGGTCGATTGGTGTCGATATCCACAGCCTGGGCGCGTAGGGTATAGTAAGGCTTCTCCTCCCTGTCGAGGCTCCTTAAGGCATGGATGTCCCCCGTCGTTTGGTCAATTGTGAAAATGGAGCCGGCCCCGTCCCCCGAGAGAGTGTACTTCACAGCGCTCTCCCCCTTATCCAGGTCAGTATGCAGCTGAAATACAGAAGAGGGGAAGACAAAAAAAAAAACAGTCAGGTTGAGTGCAAACTTTGGCACAGATAATGATTCCATGAAAGCACTGGGGACGAGCTGTCAGAGATCCACAGTCGAGGAAAGTGAATCCATGTCTCGGCAAAGATCTGCAAAACCCTTAAGTCAGGAGGAAAATGCAAAAGATCATACATCCAAACGTTTTTCCAGATTAATGAGGCTAAATCGCTCATAAATAATGTATTCCCTCTGCTGCAGTGAGAGCTCTTCGACATTGTAAACCCGTTTTGCTCAAGCATGACTTCTACTTATGTGGCAGAGAAGGTTTTGTTGGATTTGTTTTTCTAATAGGGACTATATGGTGGAATTACTCCCCCCTGAGAGTAGATGACCATCACTCCGCCAGCCGGAGAGCATCTTGATTAATACGGATCCGGGGCCAGGGCAGCTCTCTTTGTCCAGGACAAACACATTCTGGGCCGGTGGCAGGAAGCTTATTTACATAGTTGTGTTTACTTTCCTGTGGAGATCAGTCAAACAATTCAAAGCCTTTTAAATATTTATAGATCTTACACCTCGTGTACATCGCCGTGAATGGATATGGCTTTATATTTTGCGTTCTTATCAATAAGATTGACCACTCAGTGGGTTATACCACCGACTTTGGACCACGAGACTTTGGTCCAGGAGATTAGGGTTTGAATCCCAATCAGAAGAGGGCATTGGCAGAATTCCAGCGTGGACCCCTAGGCAAGGTCTTTAGTGCTACCAGTCATATCTAGTGCCAGACACAAGCTCGGAGATATGGCAGGTTTGTGCCAGGAAGGGCATCCAACGTAAAAGCCTGCACCAAATCAACATGCGGACTGAAACGATCCGCTGTGGCGGCCACCCCCTAAAAAGTGAAAGAGCCAAAAGAACTAACTTGCTTTAATTACATAGTATTTTCACCAGCAGTATTATTGAAGTGAAGTTTTATTCCAGGGGACCAAAAGAGTCATTTTTTTCAAGAACTGAAGCCGAGGCAGCTATCTGCAGGACCTCCTGGCATGGCTGTGGATTCATTTTTCTATGTCAGAAAAACTTGTAGATAAGGCTCCGATTCCACACTTTGCTGCAACAGAGTGGACATGGAGAGGCTTATAGTTGCTCTTGGATGGAGGCATTAATAAATCCTGTTGTCATATTCTGATTAATCCTCAGAAATGTTGGGCAACGCGTGATCCATGCCAATATTTAGCGAAAAGACAGGAAAGGGAAGAGCGAAAAAGTTGTGCAGAAGACATTTAACTGATAATAATAATAATAATAATAATAATTTGTATTAGTTTTTCACATTTCAGACAAGTGGTGCCGCTCAAAGTGCTTTGGAATGGAGACTTTACATGCAGAGAATGCTAAAAAGCGAGGAAATGGAATGGAATGGAGTAAATGTTAACTCGACAATAAGAGTAGAGGCATAAAACTTGAGTTTTATTAGGAATCAAAAAAAAAGGCTTAAATGAGAATGAAAATGAAACACAGAAAATAATTACAAAAAAATAAATTCAGTATAGTAGTAGTAAACGTATAAAATCCAGTAATATACTGCAGTTTTAAACATGTAGTCGTGAAAGAATGGTGTAACGTTTCATGTCTCCAGAAGGTAATAACTAGTTGAACTCTCAAGTGAAGAGATTTTAACTTTAGCTTTCCATTGCTTTGAGCCGTATTTGACAAAATTGAACTCATAATTTTCCTATGAGTGTGTGTTTGAACAAGAGAGTTAACAGTATAACTTGTCACCAGCCAATTAAGAGCCCTTTATAAAAGGAGGAGAACCTTGAAGTCAATTTTAAACTCAAGACATATCTCTTGGAATGAACTTAAAATAATCCTGCCAAATATTTCCTTATGATTTCACAGGGAACAAATCTTGTTGGTCTAAGTGGATTTATTTCAGTTTGGTCGATATGGTGTATTAGAGATGATCCAAATGAGTCTCTTTTATTAGTTTCAACTTCATTTTATTATGGTTAATTAAACTGATTTACTTCAAATAGGTACAACTTTATTTAACTGGGTTGGTCTAACTACTTTTGCCGTAGTAAGATTACCCTGCTAAATTAAGTTAGTTCAACCCAATAAATGAAGTTGGCCTAACAGAATTGTTTTGGTGTTGAAAGAAACTAATATAATCATATTGAGCTTCTTTGGATGATTTAATTCAATTAATCCAAAGAATATCAGTTGGGTGCAAACAATGTGAACAGTAAAATGAATATCAAGTTTTCCCACCTGTTTCATTGTGAGATGTTTAAAAAGCTGATTGTGAAAGTTTCATATGTTCAAGGCAGAAACAACTGAGAAAGAGAGAGAGAGAGGGATAGAGAGAGAGAGAGAGAGAGAGAGAGAGAGAGAGAGAGAGAGAGAGAGAGAGACCAGAGAGCTGTTTCTGCATCAGAAAGGGGGTCTTTAACATTAGACAGGTGGTCTTAATGTTATGGCTTATTGGTGTAAGTGAGAGCCGTTGGCTCTTAACGGTCCAGCTAGCCTGCAAAAGCCTTCAAAGCAGTAAAAGAAACGGATGGATGGATGATCTCCCCCTATCTCAACCACATTTGTGCGTCACAGCGCTGATCTCCTGCTAAGCTTAGCATGACTTCCAAACACCAGCTGACGACGACTCGTCTCCAACCTCTGCACTGCACTCTGATTTTTTTCATAACTTAAAAACCCTCGCTCCTTTTCCCTGCTGGCGAATATTAAGCCATCATTTGCGCATTCCCACTTCTTCCAGAGAACCCTCGCGGCTGCCGCTGCGGGAGAGGGAATTTGAAATCCTCTGTCGGTTACGGTTAAAAAAAAAACAACTCGGTGGTTCCAGAACACGGCACAAACACACTGGTTGTAATTGGTGATTCAGTGCAAATTGCCCAGTTCGCACTCACATAGCATGGCATTTTAATAGTCTCACCCATGGTGCATTATTCATCGCTATTCAAATGAACGGGAATTATTTTTAGTGCGAAACCCTTGTTGGGCGAAGTCCCCTAACATATCACGCAATGAGCACAAAATCTGAAATGCAGATTACGTATCGTCCATATAGACCTGAAAATGTGCAGGGTATGCTACTCCCCCCACAAAGAATAAAACAAAGGAGATTATAAACTACATTTTCTATTCTCCCTTCCTCAATACAGAGAAAAGTTGCCTCAGTCTTATGTTCAGACACAAGAGATGGTATTTATTGTTTCACAGGGGAAAATTCAATATTTGATGAAGAAGATTGATTTTCACAGCTGAAGCCCACGCAGACCTCCTTCCCCCGCTTTGATTCGAACCCCGACACCACAGAAAGGTCACCATTCCGTCACGGGGTGGACAAGACAAACAGGCGCCCTTGCTCGTGTTCACAGCTTCAGGCAAATTTGGAGTCGGGATTCAACTGTTTTGCATGTTTTTGTACTGATGGAGGACGCCGGAGTACCTGCAGGAATCTCACGGAGGCACAGGTAGAGCATAAAAACCCCATGCAGATAGACCACAGGTATGGATTTAAACCCACAACCTTCTCTCTGTGAGGGTACCGATCTGATCACACTCAAAAAACTGAATCAGTGCATAGTTCAAGCTAAAGTATTTGCATCTATTGGATTTTGTTTAAATGATCATATTTGGAAAATGTACGGAGTCAGATCTCATAGAATCAACATGAATCTGTGAATTAATGAAAAGAAATCAATTTAATCAGTTGAAAAATATGAAAAAAGGTTTAAATATGTCTCACTGTAGAGAAACCGGGTTAAATTAATGAGATTGGATCACATATGATTATCAGCATTCAGCCGCCATTTAATATTCAGTTATAATGTTTATTTTGGGATGGGATATATCTAATTTAGATAACAGCTACATCACTTATAATAACTGAAAATGTTCAAAAACAGATATTTATTATTAATCTTTCAAATAAAGATATGTCACCAAAGTTGTGTTATTGTTAGCTTATATTGGTACTTTTATTTTGAAATAACCGCATGTCTCTTCCTGGATGATGACATCCCTGGAGGAAATGCAGTTAGTTAGTTAGTTTATAAGTTTTAATGCTGCCTAGGTTGCTGCCCAGGTCAAACATAAAAATAATCAAATTTGTTAGTTACATTTTTAAATTTCAAGTTATAAAATATCAAAATGTAATACATGGACATGGAATTTGAGAGCTTAAGCTACTTTTCTTTCACACATTTTGGAAGTTCTGGCCACTTTTGCACTGAAATAAAGACACCGGCAGGGAAAGAAGAGAAACTTTGGTCAGATAGGGACTAAGAAATAGTGAAAAAAAAGGGAAAATAATAAGAAAGTGTTGATTATTTGATGTGGAGGCGAGGCGGTGGAGCCGAATAGCTCAGGTGGGTGGTAAGGACGAATCCCCAGAATGGGACAAACAGTCCACATAGATTTGATGAGCTCTAACCGGACACAAGCTGAGAGCTGGACGTAAATGTCAGGCCTCGGAGGGATTAAATTGGAAAAAAAGCTACAGAGCTGATAACAGGACGGCGACAGGAAGGAGAAATATTAGTAAAAGTTGCTCTGCTGGATATCTGCTCCGCCTGACCTTTAAAAGGTCTGGCCGCCTGAGGTCAAATTTATTCCACATCTCCACAACTCATGAAGACACGAATGAGAAAAGTAGTAAAAGTTGGTTTCGGACTCAGAACTCAACAGGTGAGACACGACCGTAATTCATTCCGTAATATTATAATTATTGTACGTATTGTGTGGATTTGCTTCAGTTTGGATGTGCCTTGTGTGTTAATTATGGGATGGGGGGGATAAATGATCAAAATGGATTGGCTTTAAAAGGTTATTTGGGTTTATTATTAAAGTAATGAGAAAAATTTAGCTTCTAAACCATCTCGTCTGAAGGCCCAAAGTAAGGCTTCTTACAGTGCACAATGCTTTATTTAGCTGAAACTAGGTTTATGTCACATCCAAAGGTTGTACTGTGTGCTCTTCTACTGGACAAAAAAGGTCTTTTGCTGCCAAAATCACGTTTTTGGCACATTTGGTCTACATTAGCAGTCAAACTGGTCCAAATGTAGAGTCCGCCTGGTCCCGTCCAACAAAAACTGAATAGTTACATGAATTTTGTGGTATTTCTGTCAAAGTTGATGCAGAAGTTATCAAGAAACGTTGTTATTTTCTTGTGTTTATTTGCAGATTTCTCACAAATAGTAACAGGTAAAAACGTCACTGAGAGTGGAAATAAATAATTTTAGGTCTTAACTGTTCACAGATTCCAAAGTCATGCAGACACATCTAGATCATCATAGTTGTGCAGCTATTTGAAGATAATTTTTGCTTTTTTTTAATTGGAATTTTGCTCAATTTGAAACGATCATTGGGCTAGAATTGGTAAAGATGCTTAAACTACTAGTACTTACGATGCAGTGAGAATGGTTGATTGTGACGTAGTTTTTCGTCCTTTATTTATGCAAACTTGAATACACTTGACGTGATATATATTTATATTCTCATTAATACAACGGTGAGGGTGCTTCCTTTTATCTCCGCTCACGCTCTGCTGCACTCTAGCTGAAGCTGAGAAAGGCGGCGGGAGGCTTGGAAAACTCGGGTCCTACCGTTCATCTGGATGTCGGACAAGTGCCATCTAAACATTGATGCTGACCAAGGTCCCCTCCCGCCTCGTGAAAACTGTATTCCCTAAAGGCAGTGGCCAGCATCTGTGGGATGCGCTGGACAAACAAGTCTGATCAACTTTCAGAACTCAAAGGATCTGCCGGCTCCTGATTCCTCAGCAGACCCTCAGAGACCCATGGGTCCGAGCCGTTTTGGCAGCATAAAGGGGAGCCACTCCGAACGAGGCAGGTGATTGTGATGCTCTGGCTGATGGGTGCTCGATGCAAAGAGCCATATTTGGAAGTAGAAGTGCCCTATAATTCTGTTCTATCATGATTGCTATGGAATGTAGTTTGCTTCCTGGCTGCGGTGCCATTATGCTGCACTGAGTCATTTTGCCTTTGAATTGCACTTCCTCATCATAAATCTTCAGCAGCAATTTCAGACTGTAAGATATAATATA
Source organism: Lophius americanus (assembly GCA_037951165.1). Classification (NCBI taxonomy): domain Eukaryota; kingdom Metazoa; phylum Chordata; class Actinopteri; order Lophiiformes; family Lophiidae; genus Lophius; species Lophius americanus. Next base: position 1,511,856 of record JBBDHG010000081.1, read on the forward strand.
GTATCGCCCCCCCAAAAATACTACTTTTGAATCTAAGAACCAACCGGGAGCATTTGCTACAAATAGAAACCTACTGAAAGGGTACTTAAATGCATTTGCTAACCAATGTCATCATGGATTCTAATTCAGGTTTGACTCTCTTGACGACATTCTTCTTCTTCTTCTTCTTCTTCTTTTTTTCTTCCTATTCTTCTCCTTCTTCTAGCTATTCTTCTTCACTTTCCTCTTCTTCTTCTTTCGGTCATTTATGCTGTCTATTCACCATAGCCATTTCTGTTCTTTTCCTGAAACCTACCCCAATCTGTCCTTCCAATTTCCTGTTCGTAACTTCATACCTGCCCATCACCTCCTTATCTCCTCGGTTCCCTTCAACAGCATGACAATTGAAGTCTTCTCCAACCACCGCTCTCCCACCCATGGGAAAACTCTCCTACACCTCATCCAACTCACTCAAGAAATGTTCTCTCTTTTCCAACTCACAGCAAACTTGCTGACAACGTTCTTCATCACATCTTCATTTTCTGTCTTCATACTCCTCGCTCAGTCTGACACTCTCTACATCTCCAGAACACCTTCACATACTCAACCACTACCGCTTTTCTCCTCCCGTCTACTCCATGATAAGACACTTTGTACCTTCCTCCAATGCTCCTGATCCTGCTGCCTTTCCACCTGGTCTTTTTTGGCCATCTTATCAGCTAGCTCTCTACCAGCTGGTGGATTGTTTGCATGTGTTTACCAGTTTCACTCCCTCCTTCTGCGTGGATGTTGGCGCTGGTCGATGTTTGTGAATTGCTCATTTTGTCTCTCACTAGCTCTGCATTTATTTGACGGGCCACAACAAGTCGGGGAAAATAGTTGCATTAATTTGTCCTTGTGGGAGGCACAAAGGCAGCAGACTGCTTCCAAACACTGAAGCGGTTTTCTTTTGTCTTGGAAAAAAAGTCGAGTGGTTTGATCCTAACGAAGCTAAGAAATGAAGAGATGTCAAGTTTGGATTGTCAATGATTTGCTACTTAGATAGTTCTGGTCAGAAATGCTATTGTTTCATGCTCTGCTCCTGGCATTGGACCGCCATGCCTTTATCTCGTTCGCTCTATCACTGTTTTGAGTGTGCTGAATATTTTCATTCTGTATCACCCTCTCCCACTCCCCTTCATTCTCTAAAGGACATTTGTTTTGTGTCGCTGCTTTCAGGAACAGGGCAGATTGTAATGTTTGCGCAGCCGGTGAGAAACGGGAGGCAGCAGAAAAGTGATTGCAGAGGAAAATGTCAGCAGTAAGTTTGCAATTTTGTCCCTTTAAAAATTGCTGCAGCTTCTCAAGGCCCGACAAGAAAATACAGACTTGTCTTCTGTTTCCTAAATGGAGAAAGGGTCAGCCCCCACCCACAAATGTACCGACCTCTTGCTTTAGACTATGGTATGGAAGCTGACAAGAAAACCTTCACACTAATGTTATATTTCATTTGTTGTCATACAATCTTCGCTAAAACTATTAAAATTTTCATAACTTATCATCATATTACATCCTACTTGTCCAGTATTAATAACGTATACAACTATGTTGTCTACACACAAACATCTAGATTGGGATTGGGAACTGAAATTCGGTTCCAAATAGTTTTTTTGCATATACGCTGATCAGCAATAATATTAAAACCACCTCCCTAATTTGCCGCAGGTCCCCTTTTTTTGCAGCTTTTGGATTCACTGTGTGCTCTGGTACCTCATCACATATGATTTATCCAAAAATACACTACTATGTGTGTGTGTGTGTGTGTGTGTGTGTGTGTGTGTGTGGTTGTTATATGTCTCTTTGCCAAAGTGTTTTTTGGCAGTGGTTGCATTATTGTTGTGTTTTTTTTTTGTTTTTTTTTCAGTCTCTTGTTTTGTTGGCTAATGGTTACAGTCGGCAGTAAATCCAAAATGGGCAGGCGCACCCCCTCTCCAATTAAGGTACCCCAGTTTGCACCAATGTGGAATAGATATTGGAGCAGAGATGATCATTGCTGTCTGCAACCAGTGATTGTGGGAAATTTAACGGTAGCTGAGGCTGTAGTTTGTCAGAAATGTGGTAAAACTAAAGTAATTCAGAGGTTTTTTTTTAATGAAAAATGTTTAAACAGGAACTTTAAATGTTGTAGAAATAGCAGTTGAGGATGCAAATCTACAATTATCCGATATTGCATTTCCATTTGAGCCAATGCGACTTAAATTTAGTTGCGGTTGAGGCTGTAAACAGCAAAGTTTGAGTGTTGCCTTCAGGTGCTGTCTGGAAATTTGTTTGTAGAGGTTAGCAAACCTTGCCTTAAACATTTTGCATCCTGCGTTTATGTCGGATACTAACAGTGGTCCTGAAACAAGAGCTCTCATGTGTTAAGGTATAAATCCTGTTTTCCATTCATTAGCAATCCTACTAAACTAGATTACTTTACGTGAAAGTTAGTGTCTGTAGACATTTTCCAGTCAAGTTGAGCTCACATTACAGCAGAGTTGCATTCTAACCTGTCAGCTAAGGTTAGCCTTAAAGAGTAAAACGTTAAGTGTTACTTGGCAGATTCTCCAGGATTTCTCTCTTTTCAACTTTTTCTGATCTTGCTCTGAAGGACCAACTTTATCATTGGGGTCTGAAAAGAATAAAATATGTTTGGACATTTTCATGCCAGCTCTGATTGTCCACAAGCAGACCAGGAGAACACACGCTACCAGACAATCGGAGCATCAGGACCGTACGGAGCAGATTCCTCCTTTGAGTGGGTGGAATCCCCTGTAGAGCGAGCCCGGCTCAAACAGATAAAATGTCCACAATCTCATTCTTTGACGTGATGAAAGTTGTCACTCATTTCTTTCTGGCGGCGTTCCGGAGAGAGCCGGAGCGGCAGATGGTCTGCTGCAACCATGTAGTCATATCAGGCTCCACACACAATCTTCTCCTGGTTAGAGCTCAATCCTGACAGAGAGCATACCGGGCTGCACCATCCGCCTGAACACCTGGGGTCCAATCTTGTTCAATCTGACGCAAATCACCCAATACGCTTTTTTCGGAAAACAAAACATTCACCTTTATTGCATCATACTACAAGACGTTCATCTAAACTTCCGCTGCTTACAAGGACGTCTGCGGCTTGTAGAGCTGAATCAACGTCTTTCCATCAAACACAGGCAGGATAGGATTTCCTGTGGACTGGCTTTTTCTTTCTTCGGGTGGCATAATGTTGTTTACGTGTTCAGTTGTTTCATCAACAGAGGCTTGATTTGGATATCATCTCTATGTCCTATTATATTAATTATAACTTTTGCTTTATAAGGAATTTTTGTCTTTTCACTTCAGATTATTTTGATTATTCTGCCTTTGACGATGTAATTGACATTCATTTGAAGTGTTTTGGGGGGAATTTCAGTCATCTAAGCCTATAATATGTCAATAATTGCTGACTTTGCGAACAAAACATTTCCTCAGAGCGTGTTGAGGACAAAAAATAAACTGAGAAAAGGAAAAAAAACATTAAACTGTAATTTTTTGACTGCAATGTTGGCGTAAGAGGAAAATAAACGTGCGTCTTTCTATTTTGTTAAGTTTATATTCTTGCATCAGAATTGTTCTATTTAAATTTTTCAACCTGAAAAACGGACCCGTCTAACCATCATTTGGCACTTAATCTTCAAATAAATATAGAAATATTTAATATCTTATAGTGTTAACGATGTTTTTCACATTCTGACCTCTGAACTCTCTAACTGTCATCCTTGGAAAGTCTTACAACCAATCAAACCATCCTCATCACAGTCTGTGGGATCAGTTTGCAGACACGTCCTCTTCCAGTTGAGTTTTATCATCTCCAGTCCCTTATGTTACCTGACTCAAAGGTTATATTTTTGAGAATGATTTGAAATAAAGATAACAGATTTAGACATTTATGGCGTCTACTTTTATTTTATCTATTTTATTTTTTATGGGTGTGGTGCGAGTAATTCTGGAGGGCACCGCAGGTCCTCAAAGGGGTTTTAAGTAAAATTTGAAGTGTAGGTGTTAATGGAAATGTTTCATCTGGTTGTGCTTTGCCTGTAAAAATAAAATTAAAAGGTGGGAAAATGGAAGATTCATCCTGTGCAGTTTATTCATCACACAAAACCACAAGAGGCACCTGCACATCAAATCAGAATTGCACTATTGAAGTTGAAAAACAAATGCAAATATGTAAAGACTCTGCAGCCATGCCCAATTAATTGCAAGCGAAAGTTGGTTGATCGTAATTAAAAAATTCTATAACTGTAAGAATGGTAATCAGTTACAGAAGAATATTCTAAAAAGGCAGGCTGACAATAGCTTATTTTTACGCCACAAATCAGCCTTTGGGCTCATTAGACAGGATGCAGAATCACAGCCACAACCTCCGCAACCAGCCGCCTTTTGAAAAGAAAAATAACAGATTTAAGGAGAGAGGGAGGTTGTCTCTTCCCTCCTTGTTACATTTGTTTCAATAACACATGAAACAGCGAAAGCAGTCTAAGCACACAGAATGCAAATGATGGCATCATTGATGGAAATCCAAAAAAAAGAAAAGAAAAGAAAAGCAAAGCCGGCTATGGGGGCAGATTGACAGAATGAGAGCTGCCTGGTGCAGACGGCGTGATGATATGCAGCCATACGATGGCGAGAGTGTCTTTACACTCTATTTTTCATGATGAGCATAATTAGCAAGATGCTCTGCTCGGAGCATCAGTCGACATGGTAGCTATAAAAAGAAGCAGGTAGTGCGGGGAAGTGAAATGAGATTCTTTACCATCCAAACTCGCCATCTGTTTGAATAATTATGTTTGACTTCATGATATTTGGAGTCTTTTTCTTCTCTCTCTCTCTCTCTGGATGATGAACCAACTTTCTGAGATGCCAGAAGAGAACATTTTAGACAGATTGCAGGCTTTTTTGTCAAACGATTGTAGCTTTGCCTAATTTTCCCCAGGATGTAGGACTCTTTACATCAATATTGCAGAGTTCAAAGCTGTGAAAAGACGTTATGGATCTTTTATCCACTGAAGGTTCTTAAAGGTGCAGTGTGGGTATCTTTCAGTGAATGTAATCTAATGGATATCTATCGAAAGCTCAGTCAGAAAGACTATCGCCTTGCACACTCGGGCTCATACCACACATATCTTCATATTCTTATCAGCCATCACCACCAGTACCCAGACTCCAAAGGGGGAAATATTCCATGCTGCTGCTCAGGGCAGAGACCCTTCGATCTCAATCTCCTTGAAGAATTTGAGCGTCAAATACTGTATGTTGTAATAAATCATTCATTTTCTGTCTTCTCCGATCGAAATATTCATATCATCTTTTTTTTTTATTTTACAAACCAAACGCCGGATGTAAAGAAGGATTTTCATGTTTTTAAGGCTGAAGTGGCAGAGAAGGGGATGAAGATGACATTTTGCATCTCAAAAGCTAACGAGGAAGAGGACGATTAAGTTGTCACTGAATGTTGTGAGAAGTTATTGAATTTTGAGAACCCAAATTTTGGACCTTGCTGTCTCCCTATTGGTCTATTAATAAAGTTATGAAATTGAACCCAACACCAATCACACTGTTGGAAACTAATGAACTAATCTGGATTAAGTAAATCCAACAAACTATTTTTTTGAGTCAGAGGTGATGTTTATTGTTTATCTTTCTATCTATAATTCTCTCATTTTCGTGCCAATGAGTCTCATGAGCCTTTAGAGGCTGTAATTTTGGTTTTAATGATAATAACACTCATTTTCCTCTATTTTCTTCTTCTTCTTCTTCTTCTCCCTTGTTACAAAATGAAGTAAAACGCTTCAACTGACTGATGCTACTCAACCAATGTTGCGAATATGAAAACTGTGGCGCATCTGTGCCGGTTCTCTAATACTCACTATACTTCTGCGAGTGGTTTTTGCCTCACAGGGAATTCTTGGCTCAGAGGTTGGTATTCCCTGTAACTTTGAGGATTTGCAGTACATGGTCCCTCATTGGCTATGCAGTAAACCAGCATACTGATTAATTTCAGCGATTTCTGAGGAGAATGTAACCAACCTCTGTAGAAAATGCCGTAATTGGATTCCTGCTACCGGGATTATACGGAGCCTCTCTCAGGAGTGCATGTGGGAGCCACAACTCTTTGCTGATAGGGAGGCAACATTGTTCCCGGAATGGACCGTCATCCCAGCACCGACGACTACATTTACAAATCAGCTAACATTCTGAAAGGGGTTAGTTTGCAATTAAATATCTGAGCACACTCTGTAATTTATAGTCAATTAATTTGCATTTTTCATCTATGGCCGCGAAAGACATCTATTCTTAAGTCCTGCGTTCTGCTTTAACCCTCTTAGATAAAAAGGGCCCTTTTCTTTTTTTTTTACAGTTTCACAAAGAGCTACCAATTCAGATTCTGCACAACCTCAATTATGTCATCAATGCAATATTATTAACACATTTTACTGATAAAAGCAGAAAGTTCCCGGCATTTGTTTCCCTTTCAAGCACTAATTGTTCATTAGTTCTGCCCATTATTTAGGCGAGGGTCCATAATTATTTTTGTTTTTTTTGCACATAATTGACATTTATTGCTGACCAGTGCATTATGTCTCTAAGAATTCTACGCATCGTTGCTGTTTCATTCCACATAAAACACACTGAAAAACCCAATGTAAACTTCTAGACTACCTTGTTTTTGCCATGTATTCCATCCATCTTCCTCCATACAAGCGAATATGGCCAAACCTTTCAATCAGGCTCTTTGATTGGCTGTAATGACCCCTGCTAGAGCCAATAGGATTGTCTAATCTAAGCAAAAACCGAGAAATAATGGAAAGGCATGGTAGTTGCACCAGGTGACCTTTAATAGATTTGTGAATTAATTATACCCCCAAAAAGTCGGGTTTTGTTGACGTGATAACTCAAAAACTATTTCATGGATAATTTTCAAATTTTCTACCCTTGTAGACATTAGTGCGAGGAAGAAGTGGGTGGATTCTGGGAAATATTTCCGAAAAAGGGAACTTTATGTTCCAAAGTTTTTCAACCATAATTATGTAATCGTTAATCCAGATTTAGGACATCTGATAAATGTGAGGAGATTTATCTAGTGTATAATATAATGTATTTTATTCTAATAAGTTAATTTTGAAACCCAGCCACATAGGGGTTACAAGCCAGTGAAATTCTAGTGCCGGTCAACAAGCCCGGATAAATGGGGAGGGTTGCGACAGGAAGGGTATGGCTTAAAAACCTACGCCAAATCAATATGCAGAACGAGATGATCTACTGATACACTGTTTGAGGGATTTAACTTCACATTTAATTTGAGGAGCTAAATCAGGGAAATTGCTTCTATAATGCAGTGGATTGAGGGGCATTCTGTTTCCTGCGTCGGTGCCAGCTGATTTCACATTACTTTGATGGAATACCAATCTGCTGTTCATCTACATAGATGGAGACTTTTTTTTTTCCCTTTCCATAAACCGTTTCAAATATATCGCACAGCCGGAAAATCTATCAGGTAGAGGAGACGCTCAACCTGGACCATATAGCAGCCGGCCACACAAGATAAAACTCATAGTCCTGGTCCTCAAAACGGACTTTAATGAAAGACCCCATCAATTATAAGGAGAAGTGCTGCTTAATTAGCAGAGACAGTCTGTGCTGTCTATCTCATTGAACAGACTATGCAAGTCATTATTGGCCGGGCCATTCAATCATTTTCATTTTAAAACATATTGTTTTGATTAGGGGACTGCTTCACGACAGCAACCACCTCTTCTATGAAGTTCAAAGTATTTCCTTTAGTATTTATATTTTATTTTCCCATGAAAGATAAATGAACACTAAGTAACACTTTCAATGTCCTGTTCAACTGTTTGGTTGAACTCATTTTGAGTCACTATTTCTTATCGAAAAATGTGACTGAAACTGTTTATAATGTGAGCCAGTGGCTGGGGGACACCATAGGTCAAAGGTGCCACGTAGGAGGAGGTTGTAACCATGGAAATTGACAAAGTCCTACTTGATAAGTACGTTCAATTTTACGTTCAATGTGAAGATTCACGTAACTTGACAGAACTTAAAGAGTCTAATAAGTGTCAAATTTATATAATTGACTATTTCCCCTCCGCAAAAAAATGACATGAAATCATTTTGAAAAAGATGATTTTTATTTCCTTTTCTTTTTTTTTTACTGTTTGAAAATAAAAGAAAAAGTTTCACCAAGTTATTTGTCATTTTTATGTTTAGCTTTAGACTGTCCAAGATAATAAATTAATCAATAAAATATGCAAAGAAATAATGTCTCCGTTTTGACATTAGCGAGGACATTAAAGGGTTTTAATACTATAAACGTCTGCAGGATTTTCCCGTGATCATGTCATCTTGTAGACTTTCTAGTTAAGACTCGGTTGCTTCCTGACACTGAGAGGAGACGCAGGGATGGAGTCTCTGATGTACGTTTAATTAAGTAGAGCCCTCCTGCCTCAGCGGTCCTCGCCCATGCTGCAAAAATCTGCATTAACTTTCCTGCTTAAGTCTCGATGTCTGCAAACAGGAATGTGGTCTTTCCCTTTTTTTGAGCTACGTGAACGATAAAATTTTATTTTCAGTTACAATCCAGTCCTCCTTTGATTATGAAAACAACATTAAAAAACAATTATCTCGGAAGCTCTTGTTTCCCCTTGTCATAAATCAAACTCACCCCCTTTCCCCGACACTTTCTCTCCTCCACGAAATTCACCCCCTAAACTTCTCACTCCGCCAGTCTCTCTCGCATGTTTGGTTCGTCTTAAGCCAAGGTGATGGAAAGAGAGCCACGGTCAACAGGAAGTATAAAACCATTACGGCTATTACGCTGGGACATAACAAATGGCGAGCAGGTGCTCGTAGGAAAGCTTGCATACACACTCATGAGCGGACTGAGAGAGCCTTAACGCACTGGCCAAGTCCCATAACCTCTTCCAAATAAGTTAGAAGAGCGACTAAGCTTATGACAGCTGGCACGGCCTGTATCAGCTCTCTAACATGATCACCGTGTGTCAGATGGTCAGGAGTGATGGCGTGTTGGGGAGGGAGATGGAGAAAACTGAGACTTCTCGCAGGGAACAGAATTTTCACTCTTCATATTGTCCTAGCCTCACCAAGGGGAGCAGATAAGGTTATCTTTGTTTGAGAGAAGTCTATCTCACTTCTCCTTAAAAAAAAAAAAAAAAAAAAAACACTGGACAGGACTCAATGAAATTTCACAAGTGCTTTGTCGGGTCGTAAAGGTTTGCATCTCACATGCCTTCTTTTTTTTTTTTTACATTTCTAGGCAATTGAACTTGCATTCACTCCTGATGGAGGTCAAGATCTGTCCACAGCGTTCAGGATACTGGCTCCTGTTCACGTAACTGAGGGGGGAGGAATAACTGAATTAGCTCAAACTGTAACCATGGCAACTTGGGCAAAAAATATAATACTACTACCATTGCTGAAATTACTGCTACGACATGTTCATACAGTGAAACAGTCCAGGTTCATACAGTGAAACAGTCCAGGTTCTTACAGAGAACCAGTCCAAGTTCATAAATTGAAACAGTCCAGGCTCATACAGTGAAACAGTCCAGGTTCATACAGAGAACCAGTCCAGGTTCATACAAGAGTCCAGGTTCATACAGAGAACCAGCCATAGTTCATACAGTGAAGCAGTTCAGGTTCATACAGTGAAAAAGTCCAGGTTCATAAAGAGAACAAGTCAAAGTTCATACAGTGAAACAGTCCAGGTTTGTAAAACAGTCTAGTTTATATGGATAAACAGGCTAGGTTTTTAATTGTAAAACAGTCTAAGTTAATAGATTAAAGCAGTATTGGTTTATACGGTAAAACCTTCTTGGATAATATGGTAAAACAAACTGGGTTAATTAAGTTAATACAGTTAAACAGTCTAGCTTAGATTGTAAAATGGTCTCAGTTGTTACCGTAAAACAGTATAAAATTAAACAGTCTAGGTTTATACGGTAAACTGGTCCGGAGTATCAATTCTCTACGTTCAATAAATGCAGCAAGTCTCCAAAATCAATGTTGAATAATAATGTTCGTAATATTGACCGACCTAATGTGTTCAACGGGCAATATTTCCCAGTATGCATTGTAAACCTGTCCCCTTCACTGGTGCCACCAGGCAGTTTATCATAGATTTATTATTCCTGGTGAATGAATTTGTTCTGATCCATATTTAATGGTGAGTTATGCTTTAAAGCAGGACATGCAGCTGCCATCGCACATCAGAATTCCGCCGACTCGCCGTTAATCAGTCATGACGTATCTTTTGGTGCTTTGTATGCATCGCTGCCATGCGGCTGTCGTGGATTTTTTATTTTTATGCCGCTATTCATCATTAGGGCTGAAACCGCCCTTCAATCAAACACTATCATAGGACTTGGCGGCGCCGTGCTGTAGCGGCGGTGTGTTCAGCTTTGTCAGGCCAGTGTTATGTCACAGCACTTCATGTCTGCTGGTCGCGTGGCAAGTTATTTATTTTTCTTTTAGAGTGGGTGCACTGGTGAGCTGCTGATAGAAAGAAAACACTATGTCAAAGCTGCGAGCTTATTACGGATGATCGATATTGGTTTGTGTGCCATTTCTTCGCAGCTGACAGCTCCCAGCTTGCTAACGTGGCGGTGTCACGCCTCAGTCAGGTAATAGGGATGGAGGGGTAAATTGCACGCAGGAGACGAGACGAGTAGATATGCAACCGCGAGAAAAGGCGTGCAGGGGATGTGTGTGTTTGTGCGTGGCTGAGAAGACGAAATTGGATAAACTGACAGATTTAGCCTTAGGTGTGCGCGAGCATACAGGTGCTTAGATGTGTTCACTTCAGGAGCCGTGTCAGCGCCATTCACCGCTCCGTAGATCTCACCGTCAGCGCAACCAAGCAATGCATGTTCTGACATGAGTGGCAATGCCTTTTCTCTTTTTTGCTTTTCTTTTCTTTTATTCTCGTACACTCTCAATCTTTAATTTCATTTCAACTTCTCTTTCGACGTCTGAGGTCACAACCAGCATGAACTTTAACCTGCCATACTTTTGGGTTCAGTGTTTTTGTGTGTGTGTGTAAGTGGAGACCTGAGTGGGGAAAAATGTCAAAATGTGGCTTTTTTATCTATAGTGGCTTTAATAAACAGGTAATTATGGGATATAATACATGGAGTCGTTGAAGGCGGGGACTAATTTGGAGCCGGATCTTTGGAAGAATGGCCTCTCTGCCAGGAAAACTGAAACCAAAACCTTGCTGGTCTAAAAACAACGACTACTTATGCCAGTAGCTCGGGGTGACCGACAAAAAGTTTATTGACCGTCATATTTTTAAAGTGGGGCGTAAAATGATTGAATAACAACAATGTCAGTTACAACCTTTCACGGCAAAACTAAAGATGGATTGCTGTAGGTCTGGATTCTGCGTTAATCTCACGTGGAATTATGGGTATATTTTGACAGTTCACGGATAATGAGGAATATTAACAGTGCGACTTGAAATGATTGCCTCTAGTGTCTCTGTGTGGCAACGACGCAGCTGTAGTGTGGCTTTGACATTCTGATGAGGCTCTAGTAACTCTGTAACATAATCACACGTCGTTAGTAACTCTATGATGTATAACTTGGTTCAAATACCTCTGTCACATAGTGGCGTGTTTCTAATATCTCGGTGGTATAATGAAGTCGCTATAAGGCCTCTCTGTCACTATAGCCACTGTCTCTGGCATCTGTGTGACATAATAACTTGGCTCAAGTGTCTCTATGTCGTAATGAAGTGGTTCTAGTGCCTATGTGACATAAAAACTTGGCTGGATTTCATCAAGTAACCTACTGACATGGCTCAAATGCCTCTGTAATGTTATGATGTGGCTCTTGTGTGTCTGTGTCATAATGAAGTGGCTCTAGCGCCGCTTTGATGTAATGATGTGGCTCTAATGTGTCTGTGTCATAATGAAGTGGCCCTAGTGCCTATGTGACATGATGACGAAGCCTGTAATTTAATCCTGCGACTCTAGCACCTCTTTGATGATGTGGTTTGAGGACTTCTGCGACATAATGACGCTATTTCAGGTTCTGTACGACATTAAGATGTAACTCTATGTGACCAATGACCAAGTCCGAGTGCCTCTATGAGGCAACGCGATGGCTCTAGTGCCTCAGTAACATACTGACAATGGCTCTATGCCTCTGTGACATTCTGACAGGGACCTTAGTGTCTCTGTAACAGAAGGATGATGTTTCTAGTCTCCAATTGACATAACTCCATGGCTCTAGTGCATGTCTGACATAATGATGTGGCTTTAGTGCCTGTCTGACATAATGATGTGGCTCTGGTGCTTATGTGATGACGCAGCGCTCTGTTACTTAACGACAGTGCTTGCGCCTCTGTGAGTCAACGGCGTGGCTCTAGTGCCTCTGTGATGTCTTCACATGACTCTAGTTCCTCTCCAACAAGTGGAAAACCAAACCAGCTCTTGTTATTTAACCAACTCTATAGGGCCTCCAGCAGCAGCCTAGAACAGGAACCCAGTTGACTTTGGTGGTTTGGGGCTGGAGTGAGTGGCGTCATAACTGCGTTGTTCCTTGAAGAACTTTTACCGTCACAGCTTTCTCACACATCACTAAAGGTTTCCATTGAACGTAAATTTTCATCCAAGGAGATCATTTGAATGGCAAACACAAGCAGGGCATGGGAATGACTGCTGACGCATCGAATTAACGCACATGAGATTGTTATTGATCGCGTGGACGGTGGTTCAGGCCATGATTCCCTTTTTCTCATATCACACTTGATTAAACAATGGAACGATATTGATACAACATACAGAATGCAATGTTTTACCCAGAATCCCAACAATATCTGCCATCAACTTCAGGAACCAAATGAGAAAACCTTGACCAGTCCAATAAGTGATACCGATTGGTGCATTAGCGCCTTCGTTTGGAAATGTGATCCTGACAATTCAGAGGGAAAAGTCCATTACCCCTTGAGGACCAAATATGAAACATATTACTTTGGCAGGACAGATGAATGGCATCATTAGCTTTTATTTCGTCTGTTCCTCTAAGAATTTCTCCCGACATTCATCATCAGCGTACATTACAATTGTAAATGTCTTCAACCTCTTAATATGTTCTAACGAGCTGCTGGATCACCGGCGCACTTCATGCATAATCTGCATCGCGGCAATCCATCCCTCTGCATTTGACAGTCAACGGCTCCAACAACAACTTTCCGGATTATTCAGAGGTGACATTATTTCTCCAGAGGGCGTTTTAGACCGATTTTATGGTGTTTTTCAATAAATGAAGGCATATACGGGTTTAATTCCATTGTGAATTAATTGCACGGTTAAGAAAAAAGAAATCTGCATAATTAAGAGTAAAATACTGATGGATTTTTACCGTAAATGGATTTGATGACCATGTACAACTCATTGTGGGAAATACCATGGGGGAAAAAATTTTATAAATATATACTTTAAACCTGTTTACAAGGACATTAGATAAAACGAAAATAAATTAGTGTACATTACAGTTAAAAAATTGCTTTAACCATGTATCAGGTACACCCCTCCATTTCCACAGATACTAGACATTCGAAACATGCTGTGTATTTTTGAAATACTATTGATTTAAAGGCTATTATTTTTCTAATTTGCTGTCATTCACTTTAATGTCAGGTTAAATTAATGAGGGTTACGGTACTTATACAATATTATTATTTTTTCCCCCGTGTAAACATATTTTTTTCCGGTACAAATTCGGGCAACTGCAGCTACAAGCATTTTCCCGTGAATTATATGGTTTTTTTTGTTTTTTTAAAAATGTAAATATGAATTTACAGTAACAAGAAAGATTTAATAATTGTCATTTAGTTATACCATACCTTAATTTTCTATAAAACATGTTGTGAAATATTGTTGATCTCATGAAGAAAAGAAAGAAAATGGGATTATTGGCATTTAAAATAACAGATATATAATTTACGGTAAAATGCAATGTGTTGTTTTATGCAATGTCCTTACAGAGAGGTTTATTGCATGTTGTTTTTTTTATTTTAATTAACCCTGACATGTTCTACATTGTTACATACAGTTTACAGCAACCGCAACTCCCTGTTTTTTTTTCATGTATTTTTTTTTACAGTGTAATGACTACTATGTCCCTTATCTCCACGATTGCATTGTTATATCAAACAATGCCTCACTCGGCTGCAGGTCACTGAACAGACCTCTGCGCACACCGGTGTGAAGCAATCAAAACACGACGCCTGCGATTCTGGAGTCCGTGTTAATTAAGTGCTGGTATGCACTGGAGTATTTTACAACACATCATCGTCAACAAGTCTGTAAAAACAGGTGTTTAGATTTTATCCGAGCCTCTGCAGGCTCTGGAGCGTTTCACCGCACGCTTTAAAGCCAACGCGCTTAACGGCGTGGAACGCTCCCTCGCCAGAAAGGGTTGGTAAATCTCATCTGGTCAAGATGATGAAATCTCTCTTTGTTGTGCTTGCTGCATAAGTCTTGCTGAAAAAGATTTTTTTTTCATAGGTCCTCATTGAAGGATTAAATTGCGGGCTCCCACATCGGTAATAAATCTCAGCCAGGTGTGGGTCGGGCCCCGTTGGGAGACAAGCCATCAATAAAAAGAAGGATGGTCACTTCTTGACAGGCAGCGAGCAGGTGGAATAAGTTGTAGGAGAGCCGCCCATTCTGGCAAAAGGAGTGCATTGACTAAATGAGCGACCTTTTGTGTGGTAGTGTGAGAGAAAGGGGCGTTGGAGCATGGCGCCGCATGCCGCCGCATCCCCTGGATTGCATTAAAGGCGGCTGGAGAGACCTTTTTTCTGGGGCCGCCAAATGTCCTAAGTGTGACTCTATCGGAATTGATTGGATTTCCCTAACCTTCAGCGCATTCGGGGGTTTTAATGCTGTCTGAACTTAATGGCTGCGGCAGCGTCGGTGGAGATTTTCTGAGAGGAACCGATTCCCTCACCGCCGTTTCTCGCCAATTTGGTAATTTGTTTAGTCTTGCACATTGCCTTCATATAATCCTATAATGTTCCCTTGACTTTCTATATATATATATATATATATATATATATATATATATATATATATATATATATATATATGGAAGAAAAAAAAGAAAACCTGGTTGTGTTTGGCGCTGCTCTCAATGGGATTATCTCTGATGTAGGATGACAGGGAATCCTGGAACTGGTATTTCATGTGGGTGCAATCACTCGTAAACGGCATTGCCAATTGTTGGGCTGTGTACTACCACACTTTTTATTTCCTTCAAACTCTTGTTCCTGTTCCTATTCTCTTCTCTTTATCATCTTAATTCACAGTTGCTGCTATTTACCTTCATAAATATAGGCCAATCAGGCATAACATTAAAACCACCTGCCTAATACTGTGCAGATTACCAAAAAAAAAGTTCAGCGATGTATCAGCTTTAATGTGTGTTCTGGCAGCTTTGTACTAGAACCAGTGTAAGTGTTTTTCAACAAATTGTGCTACAGTAGCACCTATGTGGGTTGGGACACACCCATGAACCTGTCACAGATTCATCAGTTCACCAGTTGTCTTTCTTCATTTTATTTTTATTCCTTTTATTTTTTATCCGTTTTCCTCTTTGGTAGGTACTAACCATGGCATAATAGAAAAACCAAACAGGACCTGCAGTTCTGGAGATGGTCTGACCCGGTCTTGCTGTCACAGTTTCACCCTTGACACACTCAGACTATTGTTTGCCCATTTTCCTGCCATCAGCACATCAGCTTCTGAACAAAATGTGCATTTGTTGCCTGATATAACCCACCCACTGAAAGTTATTATGGTAAAGAGAGAATCAATCAATGCAGTCTACTTGTCGAGGTATCCTGTGGCAAGATACTGAACCCCAATCTGCTTTATTGGGCACCAAACAGGCTGCCCACTGGTCCTCAGGGATGGGTCAATGCAGACAACAAATTGTACTTCGTTTTTTACCACTTTTTGTATCTTCTTCATTCACTCATCAGTGGTTATAATTTTGTCGATGTTCAGTTATAATTTTATGGTTCGTATGTTTTGGCTGTTAAGTTATAATTTTGTGGTTATAATGTTGTAGCTGTTCAGTTATAATGTTGTGTTTATAATGTTTTGGCTGTCCAATTCTAATGTTGTGGTTATAATGTTGTGGCTGTTTAATTATAATCTTGTGGTTATAATGTTGTGGCTGTTCAGTTATAATGTTCTGGTTATAATGTTGTGGCTGTTCAGATATAATGTTGTGGTCATAATGTTGTGGCTGTTTAGTTTAAATGTTGAGATTATAATGTTGTGGTTATAATGTTGTGCCTGTTCAGTTATAATGTTGTGGTTATAATGTTGTGGCTGTTTAATTATAATCTTGTGGTTATAATGTTGTGGCTGTTCAGTTATAATGTTCTGGTTATAATGTTGTGGCTGTTCAGATATAATGTTGTGGTCATAATGTTGTGGCTGTTTAGTTTTAATGTTGAGATTATAATGTTGTGGTTATAATGTTGTGCCTGTTCAGTTATAATGTTGTGGTTATAATGTTGTGGCTGTTTAATTATAATCTTGTGGTTATAATGTTGTGGCTGTTCAATTATAATGTTGTGGTTATAATGTTGTGGCTGTTCAGTTGTAATGTTGTGGTTATAATGTTGTGCCTGTTTAGTTTTAATGTTGAGATTATAATGTTGTGGTTATAATGTTGTGCCTGTTCAGTTATAATGTTGTGGTTATAATGTTGTGGCTGTTTAATTATAATCTTGTGGTTATAATGTTGTGGCTGTTCAGTTATAATGTTGTGGTTATAATGTTGTGGCTGTTCAGATATAATGTTGTGGTCATAATGTTGTGGCTGTTTAGTTTTAATGTTGAGATTATAATTTTGTGGTTATAATGTTGTGCCTGTTCAGTTATAATGTTGTGGTTATAATGTTGTGGCTGTTTAATTATAATCTTGTGGTTATAATGTTGTGGCTGTTCAATTATAATGTTGTGGTTATAATGTTGTGGCTGTTCAGTTATAATGTTGTGGTTATAATGTTGTGGCTGTTTAGTTTTAATGTTGAGATTATAATGTTGTGGTTAT
The DNA here is from genome assembly GCA_037951165.1 of Lophius americanus. Classification (NCBI taxonomy): domain Eukaryota; kingdom Metazoa; phylum Chordata; class Actinopteri; order Lophiiformes; family Lophiidae; genus Lophius; species Lophius americanus. Next base: position 1,529,001 of record JBBDHG010000081.1, read on the forward strand.
AATGTTGTGCCTGTTCAGTTATAATGTTGTGGTTATAATGTCGTGGCTGTTTAATTATAATCTTGTGGTTATAATGTTGTGCCTGTTCAGTTTTAATGTTGTGGTTATAATGTTGTGCCTGTTTAGTTATAATGTTGTTGTTTTAATGTTGTGCCTGTTCATTTTTAATGTTGTGGTTATAATGTTGTGGCTTTCATCCCTTCATGTTTTATTCAAACATGCTAAATTAACATCGCTCTCATCCGCGTGAAATGCAAATCTTCCGCTCTTCCAATCCCAGACGCAGTTACCCCTAAGTTAATTTTTGTTTTATGCATCTAACAAATACAGAGCAGGAAAAGGATTGAATTAAACTTTATTGGTAGCTGTCTAACTTATGTGAGCGAAAAGAATACAAACTTAAAGCCAGTAAGTGGATAAAACTGTAGAACCGCTTTTTTTTTTCAAGTGGGACCCGACTTTCTCTGAGATCAAATATTTCTTTATTACATTAATGCTTCTTTTTTTCTCAAACTCAGCTGCATTAACAATGAGAGTAAACAAGACTTAAAAAACAAGAAAGATGCTGAATAAAAACCAGTCAGCTAATGTCGTCGCTTCAGGTGGAGTGCTGGTGTGCGTGTGTGTGTGTGTGTGTGTGTCAGTGCGTGTGTAAGTGTGTTTTTGGGTACATGGGTGCGTGTTTATATTTGTGTGTTTGTGCGTGGATGAGTGGTTGGGTGTGTGTGTTTATGTGTGTGTGTTTGTGCGTGGGTGTGTGTGTTTGTCCGTGCGTGTGTATGTGTGTTTTTGGGTACTTGGGTGCGTGTTTATGTGTGTGTGTTTGTGCGTGGGTGAGTGGTTGGATGTGTGTGGGTGTGTGCGTGGGTATGAGCGCGTGTGTGTGTGCGCGTGGGTGTGTGCCTGTGTGTGTGGGTGTGTGTGTCTGTGTGCATGGGTGTGTGTGTGGGTGGGTGCGTGGGTGTGTGTATGTGTGTGGGTGTGTGCGTGGGTGTGGGTGTGTGTGTGTGTGTGGTAATAGTTGGATGGATGAAATCGAATCAGGATTAATAATTTAACAAAAGAGTATCTATTTTTCTAAATAAATGATAGCTCTAATAAAGTCAAGGGGAGTGGAACCTGTTCACCGGCTCCGCAGTAGGATTGCATCAGGAATCGCGGGTAAATCCAGCAGAAATACTTTTACACTCATTCCCTCATTTATACAAAAAGTGAAACTATAAACATTATTCTGAAAACTTGAAGCTCGTGTCTCAACAGCGTGACTCCAAAACCGTTAAACTCTAAATCCCATTGATCTCACTCTAATCTCATTCTAAATCACAGCGTCGCATTAAGACGATAACTCAAAGACCGTTTCACGGATCAGTTGCATATTTTATAGCCACATAGGCCTTAGTGTGAGGAAGAACTGGATTGATTTGGGGGAAAGATCATTTGTATATTTCAGACACTAGGGGGGAGCTTTATCTCCAAACATTTTCGGTACATATTCCTCAACCGTTGGTCTGATTGTGTCCAAATCTAGTGCACACGAATCGACTCGAATGGATCTATAATACAATATCATATTTTACTGGAGGAGTTCAGATTTTACTCACTAGGGGGAGCTTCTTTTTCTTTATTTTTTTTTTTACAACAAAACTATTTTTCAAACATAACTTTTTAACCATCAGTCCGTTTTAGTCCAAAGTTGGAGCATATGCTTCGACTCGAGCAGATCGATCATGTTTATATCTAAGTATTTTCTATTGTAACAGTTTCTCTCTCCTTGCTCCAGTTTCTACCCACTTAGATCACAATGACAAACTTCATATTCTATTGTCCATACAGAATAGTATCTTCTCGTCGCTGAGACTCTCTGACACCTCGTTTTAAATGAGACCTCCACCCGCTGCAGGCACTCATTATATTCATAATGGCTGGAAACGACAGACACAGATCCTTAAGTGGGTTCTGAATTTTTATTTCCCCACATTGTTATAATTCCAGGTATAAAATGTGTCGAGCAGGAGCCCGGGACCGGTGGTGCTAAAGGAGGGAGCCGTTATGCTGAAAAGAAACGCAGGGAAATAGCTACCGAACTCAGCGGAGAGTTAAGGAGAGAGTGAGAGGAAGACGCTTGACTTGATGTACTGCCACGCCGCTAATGGCAGATTTTTTTTCTTTTTGCAGATAATCGCCGCTCCGCGTGTCAAAGGCCTCAGCGTCGTGTATCTGCGAGCGCACGGCGTGAGCGCACGGCGTGAGCGCACGGCGTGCCAGCGTCAACCCTCTTTAGTTCTCTGGGCTTTAATTGCTAATTTGAAATAATCCTGGCTGTTGACAAAAAGCGATTGTCAGAAGCATAAACTCTTGTTTTTGTTCAACTTGGAATTAATTATCGGTACTGGTTTGAAAGCCGTGGAGGGATGCTGTTAAAAACTTGGAACGGTTTGTTGTGCCTGTCTGCTTATTTTTGTGTTAAATAGCTCGATATTGTAGCTTTGTTTTTAACTTCAACTGGTGTAAAATCCCATTCATTAAACATCCTTATTCTCAGAATTCCAACTTTAATCTCAGGATTCTGACTTAATTCTCACAGCAGGGCTACATGATATTTTGTGGGGGGGAATTCTGAGATTAGAAAAACTGAATTCCGGAATGAAAGTAAGAATTTGGAGTTTAGGTTCAGAAGTCTGTGAATAAAGTCAAAATTCCGACTATACATTGCACTCAGAAGTACAAAAAGATTATTATGTAGTCGTATTTTGAGAATTATGTCAGAATTCTGAGATTGAAAGTCAGAATTCTGAGACTAAAATTCAGAATTCAAGGAATAAAGTAAGAATTTGGAGTTCAGGGTCAGAATTTGGTGAATAAAGTCAGAATACCGACTTCCCATTGCACTCAGAATTCCAAAAAGATTATTATGTAGTCCTATTTTGGGAATTATGTCCGAATTCTGAGATTCAAAGTCTGAATTCTGACATTAAAAATCCGAATTCTAGGAATAAAGTCTGAATTCTGAGATTAAGAGCCATAATTCTAAGAGTAAAGATTGAATTATGAGATATGTCAAAATTCTCCGTTTAAAGTCAGAATATAAAAAATACAAATAATATCCCATTGCCATATATGGCGCTCTACTCTTCCAAAGGGTTGTGTCCCTGTACCCAGCAAGACTCTCCATCTCATCATGGACGATCCTGAGGCATTTTTAGGCCAGATGAGAAATAAAGTCCCTCCAGCCAGTTCTGGGTCTACCTCAGGGTCTCTTCCCAATTGGACATACCTGAAAAACCTCCAAAAGGAAACTTCCCTTTTTCAGTCCATGCCCATTGTTGGTAAATTGAATTCATTCTCAGTAGTGGTTGCCTTTTCCACAGAAGGATCCTGAAGTCTCTGAGACTCTTGAGAGATGCTGCTTCGATACAAACAATGTAATTCTTCTAAACAACTTCAGTCGAGTTGCTCTTGAGCAAATCTCCTGGGTGCTCGCTCCCATATCAATATCCTTATCAGGGTCCGATGGTTTTGTTTTGATAATGCTGAATCCTGATGTGACCCTATCAGCACCTCAGGGAGTTTAGAGGAAAGGGAAGGAACTATAGACTCACCTGGGAACGAGCTGTAAAGGTACGATTTCACACATTCTGAAACACAGTTTTTGACCACAAACTTTAGGACACAAGCATCAAATGCATTGTCCTTTATTTTATTTTGAAGTCATGACATACCACCAAAATAAGAGGAAGTGCAGACGTGGCACATTTTTCTACTGGTTTGGGAGAAAAAATTCATTTTGCTGGACTTGCTGTTTTGTGTATTTCAGATTAATGAGCGAGGGCAAAGATGGATCATTTCTATTTTTAGTTCTGCCCTCTGCAATTTCCTCATGTGATTCTGTCATATTTAGGATTTATTATAAAGGTCAGGCTTCTTAATCAAGCCTCATAATCTCTACATACGGCTTATCTTTGTCACAACTACGCCGCAAAACTATCAACATTGTTGCATCCGTCAACTAAATACTAACGTGACATAAAAGCATGGATGATTTAGTGCATTTGCAGACAATTTTAACTGTTAAATAGCTTCTCAATTGTGAAAATAGCTTCATATTACACTCGTTATATATATATATAAAAAAAAAAGCAACTAAAATCACAAAAATCCATATAAACAGATTTTATAATGTTTGATTGTTGATTTGTTTTTTCATAGCTGTGGATAAATTCTTAAGAGTGACCTTTTTATTAACCAGCTGATTGTTGCAGGTCTGTCAATAAGCTTATAAAACAGATCTTACGCCCGTTGGCATGGGCAAACCCGCTGTATCTTAAGAAAACACACGCAAATAAGAAAAAAAAAAATCAAAAATCATTTTGACAACATATGAACAGCATTTGAAGTATGCGCTGCAAATAAAACACTATAAGAAAACAAGCTGCAAATACCACAACACTATAAGAAAACGAGCTGCAAAAAACACAACACTATAAGAATAACATACTGCAAATACAACAACACATTAACAAAACACTCTGCAAAGACCACATTGCATACATTTTGGAGTTGGCTATCCGTCATGGGTGTCGGAAAATGAGCTCACATGAATCTTTCCATTCATTCATTCAATTTTCTTCTTCATTTGCTTGGGTATTATCTATTTGCATGTGTTTTCTTTAGTTGCAGTGCAATAAAAGGGAAAATAATCATATATACGATTTACAGAGGATTTATATCTTGTTCCTGACGGCAGAACATGAACCTCCGCATAAGGAGTACGTTGAGTATCTGTCAGAATGACCTCTGCCCTCTGAGTGGCTCTAACTTGTCAGTTAAGGTCAATATCGTTCAAGTTCCTGACAGTTGTCTTGCGGCAGCAGAGGGTGCCAAACCAACAAATCACTGCAAAAGATAACGACTCAATAAATTTGTCTGTCAACGTTAATCCGCCTTAACTTTCTCAAGAACAGTCGTCGAGTCTGTTTTTGCATCAAAGTTCAGTTTGTCATTGAGGATGGCGCCCGGATATTTATAACTGCTGCCTATCTCCTCCACTGTGTCTTCGATAAGAGTCAGTGCTATGACAGGAGGGCTCCTGTGAAAGTCGATAAGCGTTCGTTCCGTCTTGAAGACATTGAGTTGCAGATACGAGTCATCACACCGTTTAATGAAATCATCCAAGGCTGGAGCCAGGCTCACCTTGTGGTCCTGCAGGAGGCTGCCAGTCACTGAGTCATCAGCAGATTTGATTATGAACCTTGAATCAAATGTGATCTGGCAGTCGTTGGTGTGGAGCACCCATGACAGGGGTGACAAAGCACTCCCCTCGGGGGCTGCTGCAACATCAGGACCTCGGACAAAGTGGTCTAAACACAGTTCTCTGTGACCTCGCGATGAGGCGCCAAAGTTACGGCCAGATATTATAGAAAGTGTGAAAGCTAAAACTCCAGTTGAAAACTGAATGAAATAATTGTGCATGTCTGTCCTGTAGGCGTCCAACATCAGGATCCAACGTTGTTGCCTTGTTACAGCTGTAACATTATAACCACTGACAGGTGAAGTTGGAATAACATCGATTACCACGTTAAAGCGGCACCTGTCAGTGGGAGGGACATGTTAGGCAGGAAGTGAACATGCTTGTCCTTGAATTGTATGTGTGAGGGAGGACGTAAAAATGGGCGAAGATCTGAGTAACTTTAGAAAAAGGTCAAACTGAGATTGCTACACATTTTGGGTGAAGAGCAGCTCCAGAACTTCATGTCTTGTTGGGTGTTGGTGTAAAACCTACCAAAGCAAGGACAACTGGTGAACCGGCTACAGGGTCATGGCGTCCGAGGCTCATTAATGCACACAGGAAGTGTAAGCCGGTCCACAGCTGTAATGGATCAAGTGAATTATACAGCTGACTCTCCAGCGGTCATTAAGAACTGAGGAAGCGTCTGGGGTAAGAAGTGAAACACCTTTATGTTTAAACTAGGTCTATGCAAGGCTATATCCCCGATAATCCCCCAATCCCCTGCTTCGTACCAAAATCCCTCTGATTAATCTTCTAAAAATTACATTTGAAGTTATGGTAAAAATTCGTAGTAAAATATGAACTTCTAGACACACTTGTTTGACACAAGACAGTTTGGGCAAGATTTAACATTTCTCTTTGGAGTCGTCGCAACTTCCTACGCAAATTATTACAATAACTGCAGGGATTTCAGAGAATTAACTTTAAATTCTACTTACTCAATATTTGGTGGCAAAAGCACAAACTTTTTAATTTTCTTACTCGTGAAAATTAAGCAGTTCTCACTAATTTCCTGCCTCATTTAAACTCCATTTTTATGTATTCTGTGCTAAATGACTATAAACTGAAGTTGAGTCACCAGTTGTTTTTAGCCTTTTTATTTTGTGTTCTTATAGAAGCTTTAAAGAGGGTGGATGCTAAAAAATGATGTTTGAGTTGCAATATATTCCATATTCTATATTCTCAACCTCATACCTTTAAGTAGAATTTATTTGTGAAAAAACGGAGTTATCAGTTTAATTGCATTAACCTAGAAGTGGGCATGTTAGTTTTTTTTGACAGAGATCACAGTTTCTTTATTTTTAAAGAACCTGCACATTGGTTTTAACTATAAATACTGCATAAAACTAGATGACTAGCTATTTGTAATTTATCCCAAATTCAGTAAAATAGGGTTAAAAAATACACAAGAACATTGTGAAAGCAATTTCCACGGACATTTTCGTCTACATGGAAGTCAAATAAAGATGTAAAATAACTTAAATTAAGTATTTTGACCACTTAATTACAATAAAACCGTTTAATTAAATTGGTTCAACTTAATTATCCACGCAATATTTTCGTATTTTGTTTTAGAATGTAGGATCGTGACGCCAGAAATTATGGTTTTGTGTGGAGATGGTGGTCCGATACTGATGTGGCTATTAACATTTATATGGGATATCTTCTTCCAGACTTTTTTTTTTTTTTTCTGCACATCAATTTAATGGTGACATAATTTTGCATTAGAGAATTAATCGTCAGCCGTTTTGGATCTTATAAATGACGTCTGAAGACGATGACTGATTGAAATTGGTTCGGACAAGAAGTGAAATTTGAATGTAATAGAAAATAAACTACTCATTGACAGCGCTATCATGTTGTCGCAAACATCTGCCGTCGTGACAAACATCCACCGCTGCTAACAACGGCGAATAGGGAAACAAGATGATCCGTATCACCGCTATATTTTCTCCACTCCAACATCAGTGGTGGCCTCCTCCAGTGGATGTATTTCCCTCCGTGAGCTTTCAGAACTGACAGAATTACTGCATCTTATTAGGAATGTGAATTATGCAAATTTTAATGGACAGAGCTCGTTAGCAGCGATTTGGCTTGCTGCAATTACATTTGGAAGTGATGCATTTAATACAAGGCTCTTAAAAACAGTTTTTATTATTGCTGACGCAGTCAAAAAATAAATAAAATCCAGCAAAGTTTCCGCATGGTTGGGAGGAATGACTCATTTCTGAATGATATTTTCTTCTCGAGTTATTTCAATCACTATACGATGCAAAATGAAAAAACAAAAAAAAGCAACATACAAAGGCTTGCTGGAAAAAACTTTCCATCCCTCCAGAGACCTGAGGGAGAAATATCAGCTAATGATGCCTTAAAGCGGAGATAAATAAAAACCTTTTCATCCACTGCATCAAGTTTCAACCATATATTTACAAGCGCTTACCTTGTCACCGCATTTACTGTTTGCGATTTCTTTTGCTTTTTAATCCCGCTTCATGAAGAGAAAAAATAGATGCGTCACATGAAACAATGCTGCCACCAAATATTTCATAAACATAATGTTTAAATAAAGCTCTGGAGAAAGTTGGGCAGGCGAGACTTTTCCGTTTGCTGACTTTCGCTACGGAATATTCCTCCATCCCGTCCCATCATTCATTGCTCCTGTCTGGCATACTCAGTCTAAATTTCCTGTTCTCGTTGTCCCGCTTGTCAATTAGGACGTCATCTGTTCCCATCACTTGTCACTGTCAGCACCATCATCTGTTTTTGAATACGATTCCCTCTGGACCTCAAGTTCTTTACCGGCTGCTAATATGGACCCACCTCCGCCCAGTCTCCAGTAGGGTCCTCAGCCACCACCACCACCATAGGGGGATCCTGCCCTTCGATCACAATCTCCCTCAATATTGCGAACACCAAAAACTTTCCGATACTCTAACTATCTCATATCGTCCACTGCCATAAATCTTTAGCTCATTCAATCATCTCTCTGGAACATTTTTATTTAATATAAGACCCATCCCAACATCCAACTCTGACGAACTCAGGCACCACATCATCCACACCATGAGTTACATCCCAAAAGTCTTTCCCCAATTCGCTGTCAAATCTTAAATTAGTCCTCCCGCTCCTTAGTTCCTCCACACTCCTTCCATGCGCCCCCGGAGCAAAATCAAAATAATGAGACTATGCTTGTTTACGTTTCTGATTTGAAGCCGATTTTACAAAAGCAAAGCCCTGCAGCTCCATCGAACTCCGTCTCTCTGCTACTCTCGCACTTCATGAGAGGGAACTGTCGGCATCACCGTGTGCAAAATCCAACCTGGCGCTTGCTACATGAAGTCGCTTTACCTGTCGGGTCTCTGCAGAAATAAAGTGTATGTTTGTGGTTGTTTTTGTAAGATACCTTGAGATAATTTTGTTGTGATTTGGTAAATACGCAAATAAAATTGAGTCAGGATGCCATCAGAAGTAATTTAACTATCTATGCAACATAAAGGGCTTGAAACAGTTTGCAATGGATGGTTAGAAATGAAACTATATTAATATTAGATTTTGAAAATGTACGTGCTTAAGGATAAAATAAGCAGAAAAAACTGCCATGTGCTACGGCCTCCGCTGAATAATTGAATGGCAAATCTAACAGTAGAACCAACTTCGGATATTCAGTAACTAAGATAAATGAACGCTCAAACCATCCATCTGTCATCTGGAACCACTACTTTTGCAGAAGGGCAACATAATTACACGATTTTGGCCTACCACATTTTTCATGAACATCATGCATAGCAAATCAAGCGCTCTCTTTACTTCTGCATGACCAATCACAGCTATTCTTTGTACGTACTGCCTTTGCAAGATTTTTCTGGATGGAGACCAAAAGAGTCTGGGGAAAGTTACTCCACAAATGTAATGGCAGATGGTCAAAAAGTTAATTAATTAACTGGAGGAGCTGGAGGCAAACAGCGTCTGCCTTTAAGTGGAAAATCATTCATTTTTGTTCACTCCTCTGATAGTTCATGAAACAACTATGTCCCAAGCCCGGATAAAAAAAATGGGGAGGGTTGCATCAGGAAGGGCATCCGGAGTAAAACTTATGCCAAATAATGATGCAGAACTGGAAACTGATTTCCAAACCGGATCGGTTGAGGCCCGGCTTAACAAATAACTTCACTGGTACTGTTAGCCAGCAGGGTACCGACCTGTGAATGGAAACAGGTGATCCGCTGTGGCAACCCAGAATGGGAGCAGCCGAGTTATTATAGATAATTCAGAGATCAGGCCATAATAGCGCAGCCATGCAGGCGTTGTGGGTTCTGGACCCTATCCCATGCAACGGAGGAGGGGCCAGGGCACCAGTTCATCGCATATCTTTCGTTTGAATTCTATTCAAATTGAACACAATGCAAATTTTTCGCCCTTTGCGAGTACATTTAAAGTCGTGACATGAGTAGTTGCAAATGTGCCAAAGGAAATGCAAGTTGCAATTTTTGGCCTCATTTATTTAAAAATTTTCAAGTGGCTTTAAAAAAAATCCATTTTGTACGATGCAGCAAAGTTTACGCCATTTAAAGAAACGTTGTATTATTTGAAGAGAAGGTTGCATAGTCACAGGTTTGTGTTACCGGTCATCTCAGGGACTAGAACAGCGTGAGCAGAGCATGAAGTTCGATGTGAATGCATCATTAGAGACTAAAATTCATACGCAGATGCAACGCTACGGGATAATTAAGCACAATAATTCATTTATAGTTCACTGACAGAGAAACAGGGATATCATTTTTGTATCAACATGTACATTTTTTTCAGAAACTAACTGTGGGCCTTTCTTTAAATTCAAAGGCTCAAAATAATTTCTGTTGGTAAAAGATACTTAACTGTACTTTAAACAAAGTAAAGTTTCAATTTCCTGATTCAAATAATAATTTTTTTTTATAAAATAGGCTAAAATGGTTGAAAAACTCTTCTCCAAGTTTTTTTTGCCAAGGTCATATATTTTCTAACAGAACAATATAAAGATTCAAAAGCTCTGACAAGAGAATCTTATTGTTACACGTCGAATAGATTTCTCTCGAAAAAAAAGAAGAAGAAAAAGTGAACTAATGATTGGTTCTTTCAATTTTAGACAAAAACTGTAAATTTTAGGGAAAAGAAAATGCTTAAAAGTTCTCTGTCACCCCAGCTGAACGCTATACAGTACCAATTATATGGTTGTACACAGTATTAATGCATTTATAAAGGTACATTTTGACGTGCAAAATGTTCTTTTAAGGTACATACAAAAAGGTACAGGCTTTTTTCTTTGTCCCTTAATTTCTCAGTGTGTGGTTGGACGTCAGAAAACCGTCTCCATGCCGAAACCAAAAGTAATAACATTCTAATTTCCTTTTAGGTTTCAGCATAAATACCTTACGTTTGTACCCCATGGGTAATTCCGCTATTGCGAGGGCGGAGAGTTGGAGTTGTTAGAGCCTCAATAAGCCCCCACTATACTGCAGGTCACTGGATTGAAATCGTGCTCACACTCTGGAGAGTGAATACATTACCGCAATTAGGCATTGATGTATTAGGGGACAGGCATTCATTGCGCCGAGATGCACGCCCCATTAAGGTTCATTTATGTTCCTGGAAAAACAAAGCGGTTACCTATAGGTCTCTGTAATGGCAAGGCACGCCATTAATAGCCCACGCCGCTCCGGTCTCCAGGCATTATGTATTTAACTTCTTACCCCGCTCCCGCTTCAATTATCACGACACAAAAGCCGTTCCCTTCATCGTCCCCACAAAAAAAGGGCCCAAGGATTCTCCACTCCGAATCCTTTAAACGCGGCGAAGAATCAGTCAATTATTTAGAAGCAGTGCAGCAGACCAGGATTAAGTGACTTAGAGCAGACAGCAACCCACCCACCCTCCTCCTCCTGAGAGACTCCCACAAACAGCCCGGCTTGTCGAGGCGTGATGCGGTGGCACTGGGGCAGATAAGTCACTCTTACTATTGTCCTACGTAAGCCAGGAGGGCCAAATTACAAGTTTAGCCTTAAAACCCCCCCCCACAGAGTTATGGTCGCAAACGTTTTGTTTTAAAGCCACAGCAGAGAAGAACAACTCTGAAGGCAAAAGGTTTGCAGGCTGGGGGGGGCGTTGGCAAATACAGTGGGTGTCCGGGGGGATGAGGGTATATATAAGATCTCAGGTCTGATTGACTGAAACGCTATTTCATCTCTCTGCCGTCTCTTTATTGCTGTCAGCGTCTCATAACTATGATGTTCCTCCGACAGCTTTACAGGGACTGGAATTTAAATTTCCAGCTCGCCATCGATTTATTTTTTTTCACTCTCTCTCTCTCTCGCTCTCTCTCTCTCTCTATGCCTCCATGTCATGCGTGTCTGGCCGGTGCAAACGGTGTTGGCATGGCTCCATTAGCATGTATAGATTTTACGCCCCCGTGCTGGAGACCGTTAAAACCTTAAAACACAAACAGAGACAATTTTTTTTTTTTTACAGACGGAGCATTATGAGATTAAAACCGCAAGGCGCAAACATTCCAGTGGGGGGGGAAATCAAAAATGAAACGCCTACCATCTGGTAGTGATGGTTTTAATTATTGTATGGGGGGGGGGAAGACATTTTTAAGCCAATAGATTATCACCGTGTGTGTATTTATGAATATATATGAGTCGAAAAATTTATATTGTGTTTTGCTGATTCAGTTTTCTCTCCAGTTCATTAACGTTCTTTCTTTACTTCCCGCTGTTCCTTTTCTCACATTTTATCTCCCTTTCGTTCTGTTGCTCCCTCCATTTACCACCAATCCAATCTCTCCCGCCCTCCTACATCGTATGATTTATGACTTTTCCCCTCCCATAAAAAAGAGAGAGCTTTTTACCTTCCCCACATACTGCGGGTCGGACCCCATGTACTCCTCCAGTACGAAGAACTGGTTCCACACCCAGCCCCTTTTGACCCGTTGGAATCCGGCCGCCCCATGTCTCATTGGGCCCCCCGAGGTAATGGCGCGCTCCCGTGCCGCCCTGCTCCGTCCCAGTTGTAGTGAGGGTCGTAAAGAAAAGACTGAGCCTTCGTCGATGAGAATCCAGAGGAACAGCAGCAGGCAGTTCCTTGTTAGCATTGGCAATCTGTGAGTTTCAAGTCCCCAAATTAAAGTCGGGTGAAGGGGGTTGAGCCACGCTGAAAAGACTTGTGGTGGCTGGTTATGGAGGACGGGTAAGGCAGGTGGGCTGCGCCTGGAAATCAGGTGTCCTGGTCCAGTTAAGATCCCTCTCAGACACTTGTGAAGATCATCACCTGAAAGAAAGAGCACAGATTCATAGTTTAGAAAGTGTTCTTTTTGGATGAATCCGCTTTATCTGAATCAATATTCAATCAAAGAGGAAATATTGGAAAAGATAACGACCCACCCTACTCAGCCTCCGATTGGCTAACCCTCATATTTTTGCCCTTATCCAAACCAATCACTATCCGTACTAAAACATCACAAGAAAAGTTTACATTTTTAGTTTTTGAAATAGTAAAACTGTAATCTTCAGTTTAAGAAAATTGTAGTTGAGGGTCTCAAACCAGTACCCTATAGGGGCTTTCCGGGCATCACGCAGAACCAACCCTACCCTGGGCTTAAAGACAGCTAAAATAATTCCAGTTGTCTTTTATTTTTTATTTTTCAGAATAAAGTCCGACATCTGACAGTACCCTATGGCACATATTGAGCCACTGACTTCCTGATTGGGGAGCGACCACTTTAACCCCCCACCCCACCCCACCCACCCACCCCCCACGTGGCCTGGCTGATAAATCAGCAGAGGAAGCACTTTTCCAATTATCTGTATCAATGAGATGCGGCTCTGATTGTGGCGAGTGGCTGTGCGGCCAACCCGGTCAACTTTTAACCTGGAATTATTATTATGGAAGGAAAATTGGGTCTGAATATTTAATAGATTTTTTTGCTAAATGCTCAGTTAGTTCTTGGCTTCTTCAAGCTCCCATCTGTTAATACCATCTCAGCGTTGGATATTTCAGCATCATCAGTCGATCACCCCCCCTCTGATCCTGGACCACCTATCGTATGAGGTATTTATGTGGGGTTAGAAGCCCGTCGTCCGTGAATACCAGTGACTGAAGAGGTCCTGCCTGTGCTCAATGAGGGATGGGTGCGTCTCCATTATGAGAAAAAAGTGTTATAATTATTTGAGTTACCTCTAAACTTGACAGTTCTCTCGGGTTCACGCTCTAATAAGTGAGATGATTCGTGACTGCGGAGAAAAAACCTGTATCTCTATTTTTGTTGTTAATTATAGGCTAGGATAGAAATGTCAGAGCTCCTTAATGGCCCATAGAGGTCGAGAGTCATGTATTATTTAATGACACTTTAATGAGAGTGTGCCAATGAGCTTTTTATGTTTTGCTTCACAAACCTTGTCTTAGCCATTTTAATGAATCCGATCCCAAAAAAAAGAAAACCATCAGTCGCGGGCAACATTCCTCTGTGTGTGTGTGTGTGTGCATGTGTGTGTCTCTGCAGTGGCGGATGATTTGTGAACATGTGGGGTGTGAGATGACGACGCGAAGCGGCAATGATTTCTTTAAGATGCTTTGCTTTCCCTCAGACATCGCTCCTGCCAGCAGCATAACAGACCTGACAGCCGGCGTCCACGGGAGATTATTCGGCTTTTGCCGCAGCATGTCATTTGACAGACGTGCGTTCTACGAACGAGGCAACTAATACGGAGGATTAATAATATATGATCCGGCTCACAGGCGTGCAATTGAATATTTAATTTGTTCTTTTTTTTTTTTTCCAATATGTATTTTATGTCTTAGCGTAGATCAGTGGATGTGGCAGCGAGCTGTAAACGGGGACAAGGATGCGGGGGAAACAAAGCGTTGTCATGCCCCGCCCCCAGATGTTAGCTTTAGTCGTAGCGCATTCTGAAGGCTCGCTCTCAGAATCGCATACATTTTAAAACCCACTTCATAACTTGTTGAAGCAACCTGGTTTTGATGTCTTAGTCATAAGACATCAAATCATCATATCAAATCAAATCATCATCATACGAAGAATCACCTCAAATACAATGTTTGAATATATTTTATGACATATTGCTGTATTTCTTTCATCATGTAGATTAAACTTAATCCTCGACAGTGTTGCGTAAATTATTTAGTATTAAACTATACATTTAAAACAATTATGCTGTCATCCCCAACAGCAAGGGTATATTCCTAAAAAGACCTCAATCTCCTGCATTGTACAACCAATCCCTCAAATTAAACGTGAAGTTGTAGCATGAATAACAGCATTTCCGTGAAAAAGCCTCCCTCAGTGAGTAAAATATAAACTATTAGAGTGATATGTGATAATACAAGTTCGACCTCTTGAGTCAATTCACATGCATCAAATTTGGATAAAATCAGACCAATGGTTAGTTATGGCCGAAACTTTTTAGAGACAAAGTTCCGCCTAGTGTCCTTTCTCAAAATCAATCCAGTTTTTCCTTGCACTAAGGTCTTTGAAGATGTAAATTTAAAAGACATCAATGAAATAGTTTTTGAGTTATCGTGTTAATACAACCAATCTGCGTTAGTGGCGGAGGCGGCAGCGATAATGATTACGTAATATCTTATCGGGGATATAATGACAAGGGAGTTCTATCCAGCTGTGAAGCTCATTTATTCTCCATCCAAGCACAAAAAAATATCTCTGTCTTTATCCGTCAGCACCAAAATACTTCCACGGGTCCTTTACTTTGACACTAATTCGACCACAAGATGGCAGTGAAGAGTCCAAACAGTTGATGACGACAGCGCTCAGCTTATGTGAAAACGCAAAACGTCACAAGGATTCCGCGCTGACCATTTGCATTCATGTCTCACATCCATAAATTTTATATTTTTCCGACCACGTGAAAAGGACTTAAACCCTATCCGTTTAGTTGAGCACATTTTGAATAACTATTTCCGATTGAAGAAGTGTTTGCCACTGGTATGAATCTGTTTGTAATCTGACCCAGTGGCAGCGGGTATATGCTAAAGAGTAAGGGGCCGAGGATAGAGCCCTAATGCAGACCACAGGTCAAAGGAGCCACTGAGTAGGAGGTATTATTGGCTATTGAGAAAGTCCTTTTTGATAAGTAGGATTTATTTTAGAGCATGTGAAGCCTTTTTTGAACAGAATTATCTAACTTGATACAACCAAATAAGTGTAATAAGGGTCAAATATTTAATAAACATGCTTTACCAAACATGTTAGCGAATCTAAATTGAACTAATTCCCATGAAATAATTTTGGAGGCTTTTTATACCGTTTAAAAAATGCTTCACCTAACAATTTACCATTTTTACGGTACATTTAGAGTGTCCCAAATATTAAATGTGTTGGAACCTTTCTATAATTAAGTGGATTGAAACAGGATGTTGTGATCAAACAGTCATTTTACAGAACAGCCTAAAATGTGGCAGAAAAAATTTACATATCTCAACCAACCTATTTTTTTTTAAGCCTAATGCATTACGGTGCCAACAACTATCCACAGCTGACTTTCGTACCTTGTTTGCAAACCCCGGCCACCACTCCAACACCAGCATACATCTCCAGCCTCATTACCAGACACTTCATTTCGCTGAACACAAAAGAACAACAACCACAAATGGTCGGGATGAAGAAACGAGCTAATGGTTACCACACCTGTTTTTTTTCCCCCACTACCTCCTCTTCCTCCTAATGCACTTATAAGCTGTACAGTAATGGAAGACAGGGTGACTCTAATTTCATAACCGGCGCCCTCATTGACATCAATGTCTTTTGATTAATTACACAGACTCGGAACATCGGCTCCAAATGGATACGACTCCAACGAGGTTACGCGGTGCACGCCGATCCATTTATCCTCTCTGTCACTGCAGTATCTTAAAAGTCTGCAAAAGTTCCGCCTGGGAAAAAATTGGCAGGAGCTATCCCGACACGGGTCAGTCTCCGCTCGCCTGTAGGTCACTTTTCATTTACGTCTCCCATAATGGGAAATGACTGTTCCCATAATTCCTGCAAAAAAATCTCGGCTCTGCCGCTGTTGGGCGCTGGGAGGGCTCGATGCATACTTTATGAGATAAGTTCATTAGCATGTGTTGGGCTTCGGTTGTGAGCCTTGACCCGCGTGTCTACTTCACATAAAGCGACGCGGCGCGTTGACAGCGTTCTCGCACATCACCTTCAGAAATCAAGGAACATATGGCCTGCCGGTGTGGCGGCGCTCATTACCATCCACAAGACACTCCCGC
The DNA here is from genome assembly GCA_037951165.1 of Lophius americanus. Classification (NCBI taxonomy): domain Eukaryota; kingdom Metazoa; phylum Chordata; class Actinopteri; order Lophiiformes; family Lophiidae; genus Lophius; species Lophius americanus. The sequence goes on from JBBDHG010000081.1 coordinate 1,545,577, forward strand.
GGAAAGTTATTAGTTGTCAAAGCTGCCATAAACATGACATACAAATAAGCAGGCATTAACTTCTGCCACGAAGGGGGAGAAATTAGTCATTTGGATCAGGTTCTTGTTTTGCATATGCTTCATTTCCTGGTTGAATCGTGGGCGGAGGTATATATTTTCTCCTCTCCATTCCAGCTCTTTTTTCACCGTGGACTGACATGTCATCCGGCGACATTAAGTCGCAGGTGTTCCGATGCGGTTATGGACCGGCTTCTCAGGATACAGACAGGAATTCATCATCAAAATGTCTTTTCTGGCAGTGATTCACGTTTGAACAGCAAGCATGTGAATACATTTCCTGATTTACATTTGATTTGTATTAAATGACTTCATGCGTGAATCGGGACGGTTCTCTCCAGGTATTGACTCAATCGGTCTTTTGTTAGCTTAATAGGCTACATTTCATGATGAGGATCAGACCCACGATTATCCCAAACCCTCAACTCAAATGCGATGACTTCCTTGCCTGCAGAGTTCTCTGACAGGAGCGTAATGAAGAAAAAAAAAAGAGCTGAACTACTAAAAGATGGAAAATTCTTTCCCATGGACTCTATTATTACTGTAGAATTTTTGTTAATGATCCTGCTGGAATCAACTATACTGATGAAGCATTTTAGTCTCTTTTGTGAGCCATGCATTCTTCATACTTTGCAGTGTGATTATTCCGCAAGTGATTATACATATAGGGGGCGATTGAATTTCTGCCATACTTACTTTTGTCTACTTGCTCTGCATCATCTTAAGCAAAGATAAAACGTGTCCAAACAACGGACAGAGAATTTTAATCTTCATTTTCAGACTGGACTGCAATGTTCTCTGTGATATTAGCCCCGGTTTAATCTTTGTCTGTCGCTGTTGTTTCATTTGATTTTTAACATTGTTTGTGAAACTTTAGCATCTGAGTCTCCTTGAAGTTCTTTTGCCCCTAATGGACCAATGTACCCCTAACAACCCACATTAGTGATGCGTGGTCAGATGTCTACATGTCACCTCACGACTCTCTATGTATCAAACGCCTACTTGAGGCCAACTACCTGATCCCCCAGAAGTCAGTTAGAACTGAGGAAGCTTCTTGGATGAGAGATGAACCATCTTCAAGATTATTATTATGCCATGTCTGCTTCTCTCTTTGTTTGCATCCAAGCCACGACTAACCTTGGCTTCGACAGAACTGAACATGATGCATTCAGGGACACTTCATAAGCACAGGCAGTCAATTGCAATTACAAAAGATTATATCAAGTAGAGGTTCTGGATGTTGATTTTCTATTATTTTCGAATAATTCCCCGCGACAATCGTATGCTTTAGAGTTGCAGAGTATGAAGACAAAGCCCCTGTGTCTCAGCGCTAGCCACGTAGCCAGGTCAAGCTGTTGCTTTGTCTTTTGTAAGGATGAAATGCAGCAGTGCATTCATCCATGTTGCTACAGCATGAGCCCCGGCTTTATTTGAGAGAGAGAGTAGCAGTGCCTCTGCATCAGCATGTCTACAACCAGTGACAACAAAGCGTGTCATCTTAAGAAATAATACCTCCACACCAGGCACTGCTTAAGTAAACAAGCTGCTGGAGTCTAGTGTGGAAGTACTGCGCCTACAGAGATGATGTCGATAGTGAATCCGGTGGCTAATGAAGCCTGCATGCAAAAAAGGGCACTATGAAGCAGTCAAAACAAGACTTCTATCGGAACCTTCCGATAAGACGCTATGGTTACGGGAAGGTGATAAAACGTAGAAGGGACGAGCAGAAATTCATCAAAAATGAATACAGGGATCGTTTCGGATATGTGAAAGAGTGTGTCGAGCTTAAAACACAGTCATATATTAGAGCAAAATGGGATGTCGGAGGTGGGATGAATGGTTGTGTGCAGGAATGGACAAGGATAGGGAGATATGAGTGGGAGTTTCCCAGTTCACAGATAAGAGGAAAATTTGATTGAGAGAATCTCATTGGATCATTTTACTATCCTCAATTAAATGTTAGAAATCTTCCTCTTTGAATGGTATTTGAAAACCCAGCATAAACCAAACGGCCTTTTTTTTGTCAGTGTCCTACTATTAGAGAGGACCGGAGGGATACAAAAGACCACCTGTGGCATTTTGAAATATGAATTCCCTTTGAAATTAAGGCCATATATTTTGAGTTTGTACTCTAAGACTGTTCAAGGCTGGGTCCAGCATAAAAACTAGAATAAAAAAAAAAACTTTTTATTCTCATGGGAAAATGGTTTTACCATGTACCAGCCTACGGGCAAAAATTTATTTCTACAAATGATTGATTGTGGATAAACTATATTTCAGGAGATGTGTGGTGTATAATATGTATAACGTTAAATCGTTGCAGAATGGATTAAGGACCTGCTCCTGAAGCAGCGAGACAATCGGAGACAATCAGAGTTGAAAATATGTGAGTATGGGGTTCCAAATTACAAATATATTAAGCTGTGGTCAATTAAGAATCTCAAACCATCAAGTTACACGTCAAAAGGACATCAAAGACATGATGTCTTTTGATGTCACAAGACAGACATCCAGATACATGTCAAAAATACATTGAAACTATGAAGTTATATGTCACAAAGACATCAAAGACATCAACTTCTTAATATGTATTGGAATTATTATTATTATTATTCATTATTATTATTATTCATTATTTTCCAATTTAAAAAAAATATATATTTCTGTTTTGAGCCAAACCCAGCTACAAAGGGGTCAGAACCCAGTGCAGGTCTAGTACACATTACACAGGCTAGCCTTGATTATCTATACTGTTGAACTGAGGTGAATAGTGGACCTTTCATGACAAGTTGTTTGGTACGTTTTGACGTATATCAATGCTTTTTCAAAAGGTTTCAAGCTTCTCCGTCAATCACAACAGAGTGACAAGTAGTTTGAAATGGGAAATGTCAAATGGCTGCGGACATTCTGATTCTGAATTATTACAGGGCAGGGGTCAAAGACATGAAAACCATCAAGTTCTTCAAATGACATGTCACAATGACATCAAAGACAACAAATGACATGTTGCAATGAAATCGATGCCACCAAGTTAGATGTCGCAAAGACATCACAACCATGCTGTAAAGAAATCACCACTTCCACTCATAGACAGTAAGTTGTGATAATAACATTGTACGTTGTCCAGTCTGCTCTAAACTTCACAAATTTATCGTAACTCTGAATACTTCAATTACTATTATAATGAATATTTCTACTACTACTAAATGCCCAAAGGATTCAAAGAGTTTAACAGTCCAGGATCATACAGGATCTTCAATTTCACCATTAGGAACATATTATACATTGTTTTTGCGATTATAAGGATGTTAGACCTCATGGTCAGACTATAGTTTTGATGTCAAAGTGAGATTTGTTGTATGTTTACCGGCGCCTCTATACTATAAAGATGCAAAACTATCCAATCATGCAACCAGAGCATGAACACTGCACCAAGGGCGAGAGCAGCTGAGCAGGGACAGAGAGAGAGAGAGAGAGAGAGAGGAAAGAGAGATACTGAATTATAGATAAGTCCCTATCTTCTAGGATCATTTTCCATAAATCCTGACACTGGTTTAAACATTTAACATTTGCTGATTGAGAGAAGGTTGAAGTTGAGTGCATGGGAAGGAGATAAAGGACTAGGCTGCTGGAATATATTCCGGCGTCAGGCACTTGTTGTGGGAAAAAAAGTGTCAAGATGAGCGTTTCCAGTCGGACGCAGAGTTTTGTGATCCGACCTGAGATCCTATCTGAGGCGGAGCACATTCTCACCCCTCGGCATCTATTATTTGACAAAAGTACGTGAAGCGGATGTAAAGATTCCCTGTTCTCTCTTTGTTTCGACATAGACAGCCGCGTTGTACCATTACAATCGACAGAAATAGAAATAAACCAAGCTGTGAGATGATGATTAAACAAATAGGAAGGTGATTTGCTTCGCCGTGTGTTACACCAGCCTTTTAAGGAAGCTAATAAGCATTAAGCATTAGCATTGAATCAGCATTGATTAGTACAACGCAGACTCGATTTTAGGCTCTTTTTGCATGCATTCTAATCACCTCATCACCCAGGCATCGTTTGGAGACGACATTGCAAAAGTTTGCAAACCTTCAAATGATAATGATCTATTATAGAATTCTTATTTTTTTAAACCAATATTACAAACATGTTTGGAGTTTCTCCTGTTAGTCCACAGCAATGTCAGAATTGGCAATCAAAGTGTGTGCAGTAACATCTATTGATCATTCACCAATTGGCCATAACATTATAACCACTGTTTCATTACAATGGCGTCTTTCAGAAATATATGGTGGAAAACTCTGTTGCCATAATTTTGCATAGAACAACCAAGGCAGCAGAAATGACAGCGGGGAAACTATTTTTGATGTTAATTATAGAGCAAAATGAAAATATGTTGATCAGCCATAATATTATAACCACAGCCTCATTACAATGGCATCTTTCAGAAATGTATGCTTGAGACTTCTTAGAATAAGCGAATAACCGAGGCAGCAGAAGTCCTTAAGCAAGATAATGATCCCAATGACGCCTCCAATGGTGAGCCACTGCGGTCTGGCTCTTGTTGCACGGCTCTTTGTTTGGAACAGTATGTATAACTCAAAAGTATATCTGAAGGGTAAAGAATATATCAAAAAAAAGAATAACTTGGATGACCTTTATTACTTGGAATCCTTAGAATATGTAAGATCAATTATTGAATCTGAACATTATGAGTTGGCCCAACTGTATGTGGTTTTATACAAAATGTAGGAGTTGGGTCGACTTCAAAAATGTAGTGCGGTAAGGTACTTTGAAGCTTTAAGTTGTCCACACCTTTTCTTTTTTTTACAGTGTGGATATCTCTGGTTTGCAGTGGTCAGCACTTTTCAAAATGGTCTAAGGAATGAGCTCATTCATGCTATAGGGCTAGTTCCTGTTCTCTGATCCCACAGAGGAATTAATGTAGCCCAAATTGCTGAAAAACCTAATATGGGTTCTTATGGAAAGGTGCAAGAGCACACAGCGCATCAAATTGCTGTAAAAAGAAAAAAAACCTTAAGCTTTAGTAGGCAAGTAGTTTTAATATAATGGCTTATGAGTGATTGCTAGGCTCATGAATCCGCTGCAAATTACGAGACTGTCAGTTTCGCTATCTAATGGGACCGGTGGCACACCAGTCCAAATCCCATGGCTTTAATGATTTGAAGTTTCCTCTCAGAGATATGTGGAGATTGGGCTCAACCGTCCCTACAGCAAAAGGGTGACCCCGATCGAACCCCAGACCTGACTGATGAGGAAATATGAGCGCCAAGGCTGAGGAGACGAAGGGAAATAGTATTATTCAGGGAAATCACTGGAAGACATTGTTTTTGCACGACTAAGGCCGAAGGAGACGGTAATATCACTGGAACCCTTCAGGGGGAGAGTGGGTGGAGAGAAGTGTAGGTGGAAGCAATGTAATGAAAATGGGAGTAACAACACAGCTGGCCAGTCGGGCTAAATTATCAAAGAATGCCTCATGCGTAGGCAGTGGCGCGGCCAAAACTAATGAATAGCGAAGGAGACGGCTTTGGTCCTCATTTGTTGTTTGGCCTCAGCCTTTCTGCTGTTTTGTCCATGTCAAGGTGTCAAACATGGACCCTTAAAGCGAGGCAGCACAGTGGACGCGCTGTTTATTACCTGTAAATGATATTCAGTGGAGGGATGCTGTGCCTGCATGTGAGGCTTGTGCACAGAGCTGTGAGGAGCACAAGCTAACTTGCTTCCCTGAACAACATGAAAACATTAATTTGATGAGTCACCGTCCCCAGTTTTCCTTGCATCCCACACACGTTATGTTTGGGGAGACTCAAAGCTTCCACTCGCATTATTATGCCTGAGAATTGTGCTAAACTAGCTGCTGGAGGCACTCATAGCAGGAAGATGATGAGGTATTTTTTCACTCGGACCAAATCACCTCTCGGTACGTCGGTGAGGGAGTTCTGTCTAGAATATCATAGAGAGCAGGGAGTATTTGGGTTAATATAGGGGGGTTAACGTTATTATTGGGATGTTTCGAGGACAGAACCAAGGTTTGACCTACTGTTAAAGAAAATGTTGCACACAGGCTATTTTGGAAACCATGTAAGTTGAATGTATATAAAACCAGTATAAAGAACATGAAGTTTTATTTAATAGATCAGAGAATCTGTGCTATTAAACATTCTTAAAATTGATGTAGCCCTGACCTGAAGTAGAGGTCAGAGGTGAATGTTTTAACGTTTCAACTCCATCAATCTGTAATCAGTGGACAAGTGTTGGCAGGGCAAACCACATGATCTCCTCAAAAAGACATCAAAGATATCCAGTTACACGTCACAGACATCAATCTGTAATCAGTGGACAAGTGTTGGGAGGGCAAACCACATGATCTCCTCACAAAGACATCAAAGATATCCAGTTACACGTCACAGACATCAGCGCTTCCAAGTTTCATGTCACGACGACATCAAGACCCTCAACATTCATTTCTCAAATACATCAAGGCCTTCTATTCTAATTACACAAATATATCAGGGCAATCAACTTTCATGTCAGAAAGACATCAAAATAACAAATTAATATGCCACTAAAATATCAAAGCAATCATGTTACAACAAAGACATCAAAACCATCCAGTTCCATATCACATGCATCAGGGCCATTAGGCTGCATGTCACAAACTCATCAAGGCCATAAACTTTCATGTCATAATGAAACAAGACCATCAGGTTACATGTCTCAAAGATGTCCAGTTAAATGTGACTAAGACATCCAAGCCAGCAAAATAACACAAAAATGTCAAGGCCATACATTTATGTCACAAAGACATCAATAACTATCAAGTTATATGTCATCAATACATTAATCACCATCAATTAACATGCCTCGGAGACATCTAAGTTGTCTAGTTATATGCCCCGAAGACATCTAAGCCAGTAAAACCACACCAGGACGTCAAGGCCTTAAAGATACATGTCATTAGGACATCAAAGCTATCGGGTTACATATAATAAAAACGACAAGGCCACCAAGTTTCTTGTCAGAAAGACATCAAAGCTGTCTAGTTGCGTGTCACAAAGACATCTAAGCCATCCGAATACCATAAAACCATCAAGACCATAAGGTTACATGCCACAAAGACATTAAAGACATCAGGTTATAAGGATTTTTTCCTGCTGTCAGGGTTCATTAGTAGGTGAATGTATATAAAAGCGCATGGAGAGCATCATGTTTGAGTCCATCAGAGTTTTATGTTACAATCATTCAAAAAGTGGATGTGACCTTGACCCAGAGGAAAGGAGGTCATCAATGGGCACCCAGTCCTGACTTAGTATTTGACTACCCAACAAACTCCACATCGGCATTGGGTCGGACAAATCAATGGCCGTTATCTTTAATGTCATATTCATCAGCTCAAGCTTCGATGACTTTGCCTTCAATGTGTTCTGGAGTTGATGTTAAGAGTTTTTCAGGACTATGGTTCATTTCTTGCCCAGAGGTTATCTTCCATCTCACCAGGCTAAATTTCAAATTTACAGATCTCAGATTCCATGTTACATTTTCTAATTTTATTGAACAGAAATGTTTAATACTTGTGGTAGAAAAATATGAAATGTTGCATATCTTTTATTGTAAAAAATGACTTGGGGTCAAGCTTGCAACCTCCTGCCTAACAGTGATGAGTCGGGTTGAAACCCTGATGACTGTAGGAAGACTACCTTGTACCTCGGACATATTAGTTGTTCTATTACTTGTCCTTACGGAATACCGGTAAGACAATTTGCTGAAAATATGACTCACTTTTTCTTTTTCTTTTTTAAAGAGTTGAAAAAACACTGAATGCCAGCAAGGTTTTGTTTTGTTTTTCAACTACAAGGCTGTCAAATTGAAGCAAGCATCTTCATCTTCCATTGTCCTCACTGAAACGCAGAGACAGGAAGCCAAAACCTTTTTTTTTTTTAAAGTGAAAAATGTCACTTTTTTTTTCCTTTGCCAGGGCTCTCTCTGTGAAAAATATGTTTTAATCTTCACATTTTTTTAAAGTGTTTGTCAGCAGAACCAAGAATTGAAAGAGTTTTAGCAGAGGATTTTGGACACCTTGGGCAAACTGCTTTAGAAAAAAAGTTTAACAAGCTGACATTTAATATCGGAAGGTGTTGAACTACAGAAATGAAGCACTCAAGAAATCGATTTTGGTAGAGACGAAACTTAAAGTAGCTCAGTAACAAATGGAATTCTTCTTCATTTGGAATAAATTATACCCACAGATAGCGGTTATCGCTATGCGTATAACAAAAAATGTCGTATAATGAATTATAAGCTATTCCAAGGATTGAGTTTGGAATATTTTAAAGGCTGCTGGCTAAAAATAAAGCTAATCACACCATTAAGGTTGTTACTAACTGGATGGCGGGCCCAAGTACTCGACGCAAGCTGGTGTCTGTACTCAAAGATCTTTAATTAGGGAGGAACCTCTTCTCTGTGCAACGGAGTGTCTCTTCAGGTTCAACAACTCCAACAGAGGTGCATCTTCTCCGGCTGATTGCCTCGCATTCTTTCCGGAGTCCCAGCGTTCCGATTAACCTTTAATTGATTTAATCATCATCCATTTAATACTTTTGACCTTGAGCATTCAGATAACCATAGCAGGTGATACAAAAGGACTGTAAGAGTTACTGCTCCACGGCAGTTTAAATGAGTCGCACATACATTAAAACAACGTTTATGTATAAAGGTAAGTCTTGGCCTTGACCGACTGCTGGAGAATTAAATGATACAACATATTCTCAGATATTACAGATTAAAAAAAAAAAAAATGCTACAGTAATGAAATAGTTTAATATTTCCCATAATACATAAGTAACCATAATCATCCGCCCTCTCTCATATTTGCCAAGCTTAGCTTAGCTTCCGAGTCATAGGGTCATGTGACTCAGAATAAAACCTTGATCATCGTTAGGAATACAACAAATAACACTTAATATTGACTTATAAAGGAGTTTCCATTATTAATAAACGCATCAGCTTTTATCTTGATCAAGGTTTAACGCTGACAGAAATTCCTTTTGTAGCTGCTCTTTGACTTGTGTTAATGCGCCGCCATGGCGACAACGGTACTTAATATGGGCGATTGTCCATTGTTAAATAAAAGTTTTCTTAAGCAAGTGTAATATAACCAGATTGCTGTGGCTTTGGTTACTTTGTATGTTTAGGTCCTGATTAGGTTCATTTGTTGTTTTCATCCAATTTTATCTCATATTTCGGGCACTTTATTTAACTTCCAGTTTCTGTTTGCGTGTGACCATGGGAACAGAAGTATCAGTGATGTTTTCTCTTTATAAGGAGATTATTATCTTGTTTTCACAAGTTGTTGCGATAATGAGTGTAACTATGTCGCGATAACTATCTCATTATCACGACATCATCTACTTCTTCTTCTTTCAGCTGTACCCTTTAGGGGTCGCCACAGCGGATCCATCTTGCTCTTTTACACCAACCAACTAATAGTCCTCTCTCACCGCATCCAGAAACCTCTCTTTGGTCTTCCCCTTCTTCTCCTGCCTGGCAGCTCTATCTCCAGCATCCTTCTATCAGTACATCCACTGACCCTCCTCTTCACGGATCCAAACCATCTCAATCTTTCCTCTTTAAATTGTGCCTCCAAGACATCTAACCTGAGCTACACGTCAGATATCCTCCTTTCTCATCTTGTCCGTCCTCCTCACTCCCAGACAACATCTAAACACATTCAGCTCTGCCTCCTGTCTTCTGGTCAGAGCCACCGTCTCTACAACATCACAATATAAGGGCCGAAAAATATGACCTGCCTCCGCGGCAGACATCACTCAGTACGGCATCAAATCCCCCTTTTAAGTATCCTTCATAATATGATAATCCAGTGCTCGGCTATGTTTCATCCTGTTTTTGACATCTGAGGTTTTGACAGATACAAATATTCAAAGCCATGAGACATGCCTCATCTTCTTCTGGAGCGCCGGAAGATGGGCGGCTGAGGAAATGAAATGAAGCAGCCCCCGTTGCCCTCAAGACGGAGCAGAGCGGAGCACCAGTGGTGCACAGGCGCCGGCTGCCATCCAGGCGTAGACTTCTCCAACCATGTAGGGCTACAACAAAGGTTTGGCGTCGCAACTTAGGCCCGCATGAGCAGCTTTGCTGAGCATCTCTGGGTGAGCGAGCAACGGCGCCTCAGAGCCCGTTTCACACAATAGTTATTCTAGTGGCTTGTGTACGACGGAAGCAGGGAGACTTAACAAACAATAGCTTAAGGTCCCAGCTATGGGGATCGGGAACCGTTTTGACCAATGCCACAATTTGGACCCATGTGCACCTTTTTGTGTGGATTTAATTCTCCCTGCAACACCAGAAAATTAGATTTTTGTCCAAAAAAAAAAAAGAGAGACGTTGCTCCTCTGAGACGTTGCCTCAGAGGAGCAGTTCTTTTTTTAATATTCTGAATGCTTTAATCAGCCAACATATGACTGGACTAAACCAATACTTGACCAATAAAAACCTTCAGCTTCTCCTTAGAGATAATTAAAGACGCCAGTCAAGTCGCCAAATGGCGGGTTTAACTTAATCAACGCAATCAATTAATGAATCACTCAATCATATAATAATGACAGCACTGACTAAAGTTGTACTTATGGGATAGAGTTTGTGTTTAACCAGTTGTTTCCTCACGTTAGACTTGTTTCCCTGGCAACCTTTACATGTCATCATCGTGTTGTAGCCACGCTTGATTGTTAGTCCCGCCATATGAGGCTGTCATGGTATGGATTCAGGCTACCACAGATATTCAGAGAAATAAACATTATTAAAAGCCCCAAACCAGCATAACATGTTTAAAATACAAAACAGGGCAAAAGTAATTAGACGTAAATCACTGTAGGGGACAATCTACGTCTCATTATACAATAAAAATAAAATAAGATATTTATGATTCAGATTCTAATTAAGCAGCCTGTGGCGTTCTGTTCTAACTTTCATTGGCGCATGGTTCGCTTTACGTGTGAAATGGAAGCCAAACATCTCCATATGTGGGATCCATGGTGCTGGTGTCTTCCTTATAAGGAAGGTGGCTAGACATAATGAGTGAGACGACGCTCCCGGCTGAAATTCAAACTGCACATATAAGCTGTACCAACCAGAGGCACATTTATGTTTTACCATTTGCCACCGATTGAGGTAAACTGAATAAATATTTAGTTGTACAAATGTAATTCCTTCACCAATTCATTCCAATGCCTTTATTGTCACTGCACAGCTGTGCAACGGAATAATGCGTCTCCCGTGATTCATAAAGTAAACAAGAAGTACAAAAACGCACTGAGGCAGTCAGACCAAATAAATAAGTGAAACCAGGAAGAATATAAACAGGAGGTAATAAACACAATAAATTCCAATATGATTGAACATCATGGGATGATATTTGCAGATATTTGCGGATTTTAGAACTTCAGAACTTTCTTTTCATTGCACAAGATAGAACAACAAAATTATCCGTGCATTGCCTATTAAAAGATAAACTTTACATACTTACACACACTCTAGCACGCATCTGTTCACTTTGACAATAAGTAAACATAATGTGAATCAATGTTATTAATACAATATGCAATATTATAGCGCAGGTAAAGAAATAGAAATCCCATTTAGATGTTATGGCACTTATTGTATCCCCGAAAAGTCGAGGATATTATGGAGCTGCGATGTTTACGCGGTAACTCAAAAACTTGTTCATGGATCATTTTCATATTTTGTCCCCATATAGAACTAAGTCCAAGGGAGAACTGGATTGATTTTGAGAAAAGGGTTGGTTGCACATATGTCAGATACCAAGGGGAGCTTTATCTCCAGAGGATTTGGGCCATAATTTCTCAACCGTCACTGGTACAGTTAACCAGCAGGGTAATGACCTCTCTGATGGAAACATGTGATCTGCTGTGGCGACCCTTTAAGGTAACAGGCGAATGACAAAAAGAAGTAGAAGAGTTCTTGTACAACACAGGGGATTGTGGACTTTTGGGGGGTTCACCCTTGCTATCCGTAACATCAGCGTAGGACTAGATATTAGATGATACCCTGATTGCTCATGATTTTAGTTATTTAATGGCTATTTGGGTAGAACATGATCTAAACCTGAGCTATCGGGACAGTCTACACATGTCTTCATATGAAGACACGAAGGTCTTTGAATGTATGGTGTGGTATTGAACCCCGGCAGCATTGAGTACAGTAAAAAAATAAAAATAAAAGTGGCTGCATTGACTTAAAATCAGTTCTGTAACACTTTTGCATGATGGATGACTGATTCAAAAAAAAAGAAGCTGAAATCTATCCGGTGTAAACAACCAAAGCAGATGATGAGCAAGAATCTCACATGTGACCTCGGAATTCTGATTCATTCGCACACCAGAAGACATATGATTAATTCAGCAGGCTATAATAAAAAAAAATTAAAAAAAATTCCTCTTGCCTGAGATGTTATTGTAACCCATAATTACCCCTCTACAATTTGATTCCCTACAGTATTCCATTTAAAAGACAAACACGAGATGAGACCTAGAAGACGTGGTCCCGTCGCTTCGGGGGTTTATCCGTTTAGGAGCCCTTCTTATCAAGGAGTGCATGAACTCCCTGAGATGGAACACCACCTTGAATGTAATCCAACCATGATGAAAAATAAATCAGCTCCATGTCCCACTGAACGGAGGCAGGCCTCGCCTTACAAACTGAACTCTTTCCCCCCAGAAAGACGTGGAAGGCTTGGCTGTAGACACAAAACTGGCCCCAGGCAATAAAGGAAAAGAAAAAAAAACAGCACACTGAGTCAGCGCTCGCCAGCGTTAGCACGTTTGAATCCCCTGCCAGCAGAGTCTGTGATGCAACAGATATGACTCAAATGAAAGGCTATATTTAAAAATATATATATATAAAACTGCAGATAAGCATCCGGTGTCTAAATTATGGATTTCTTTCCCTCTGCCTCATAGATGCTATAAAGCTAATCCGCCCACACATATATTCATGAAAGAAAAAAGAAAAGAACGATGTAAAATCTCCCGAAAGGTGAAACAACTCAAATTCAACACCTGCCTCCTGTTGTCTTCTTCTGCGCTCTGATCTGAAACCGATGAAGGTGCATTAAAATTAAAAGTGTGAAAGAGGAGACCTGTCAGCGCACAGCTTGACAACGAGCCAGTGAGCAAACTTGGCGGTAGCGGGGGATCTCGCTTCACCTGGGTGTGACGTGCACAAACTCAGATAACCCCCCGCCGCTCCGCTCTGAACTCGGGACAGACAAACGTCAAGGCAGAATTTTTCCACCCTGTTGCGTTCGTCATTACATTCTGCAGAAGGAGGTGCCGGCTCCTGACGGAAGAGGTCACGGATGTTGTAACCTCTTTAGCATTATAACAAGGCGGAGAGCGCCGGGTTAGCAGTCGAGCACCTAGGTATGTTTTTTTTTTTTTTCCATTCGAAAAGCAAATATTAACTGGAGATTCATTTTAAATGCAAACGCCTCTCAGCGATGCAGCTCCTACTAATGGTCTCCACAAATACATTCAATTTAGACTTAATGGTTGGGGATACTATTTGAGCGGTATAATCAGATTCTGAGAGATAGTGACGCATTCAACCATTTTTCATGAGATGAGTCTTGTGGCAGAAAAACTGAGTCTTGTGGCAGAAAGACTGAGTCTTGTTGCAGAAAGACTCGTTTCAAACTCAGACATGGTTACGATCCATCCATCCATCCATTTCCTGTAACGATCTATCCTATGCAGGATTGCTTGGAGGTGCTTACGTTTGGGCAATTGTAGCATTTTCGCCACCTCATGAACTGGAGTGTGGATCGTAGATTAGATAAGTCGATGCGTGTAAACACTGGGTCGGAAAGATCACAGGTCACGTAAACAGGCGACATTCAATTCGGAAAGGTTTTATTCGGATTGGAGAAAAAGTGTCCCGTGTGAACTTACCTTGTGAGTCCTGACTTAGTAAGGCATTGTTCATTTAGTTGCACTTTCTTCCAAACTTTCCATTAAAATAAGAAAAAATAGGATTTTGACCTATGTGGTACAGCTAGAAGGAGATTTCACTGATCTCCAGCATGAATTAAGATACAAATTGGATGAGTACGGTAATTTTTTCTGAAAATGAGGATACTTGAACATCTCCCATCTGGAAACACTGGCGCTCAAACTGTCCCTGAACTCATCTTGTTCAGTCACTATCAAACCAACTAGTTATTTCCAAGACGGGGAGGAACAATATGAACAGAAACTACGCAGACAAAGAGGTCTCAACCAGAGGAAATTGCACCTAAAGCGACGGGGAGGAGAGGAGATATTCACTCAACAAAAGAGAGACCAAACGCTTCCATAAAGTGCGTCTTTCACTAACAGATGGAGCAATCCGTTGGCCATTAGAAAAATATGTTTCCATCAACTGTGAGCACAACATGCAAAAACTAAGTACATGAGTGAAAGTTACTGCTGAACTAAAATCTGTTTGGTACTTTGGAGCCAAATTTGACGAATATGCACAACAGATGCTTGGAGACGGTTTATTTGACTGATGATTCTGCGTCAGAAATGATCTCACAGACCCCAAGAAATCCGTTTAATGCCTGTTTGCTGTGTCTGTGAGATAGGGAAAGAAAAATCACAAACACTCACAAAAATATCCCAGGTTTTTATAGCTCTGTAAATTCACAGTACAGAACTTTGCGGAGAGTATATGAGAGCAAAGTTTCAAGCTTGTAACCAGAAAAAGCATTCAGAACTTTCTGACCTCCACCAAGGCACAACAGTACCCTAGCCTAAGGAAACATTCATAAAGATTTTTCCATTACTGTCGGAATTATTGCCAGCCTCTAAATCTACCAACAACTCCAAAACACTTTCTTTCACTTTCTCCTGCGCCTTCCACTTCAGCACCTCTGTTCAGCCCACTGAGCCCCCAGCTCAAGCCCTGAAGGAACTTCAAAGGAAATCAAAGGTACCTTTGAAACTGTGCTCCTAGCTCCGGGAAAACAAAGGAAACATCAAATGGATCAAAGGAACAAAGGCGGAAATAGCAACATTGTGACAGCACTACTCCTAACGGCTTAGTATTTCATTTTATTTTATTTTAAATGCTGAGAAACACTAAACATCAACAAATTGTAATCACCTCTTGTATATGCCAAAACCTACCTCTTTGTAAAATGTTATGCAAATCAGTCAGGTAGTATTATGATTAGAAGTCATAGTAACTCTAATAGACAGACGCTCACATTATTACCTACGGGCAATTTAAAGTCACCAATCCGATCTTTATTGCGGGTTTTTGAGGCGGTGGGAAGAAGCTGGAGCACCCAGAGGAAGCCCATACAAACATTTGAAGAACATGCAAACTCCAAAAAACGTCCCAGAGTAGAATGGAACCTAGAGGGAATTTTAAATATTTCCATATATAGTTCATAGTGAGTGAAAAGTTGTTTTTTGTTTGGGTGGCTACGTCAAACTGCATTTCCTTAAGCGAGGATGTCAGATGTAATAAAATACATTTCTAATTGTTCTCGCTATGAAGTTTGATTTCCTTCGAATCGTATCCTCCTAGTAAAAGTTAATGGAAAATCTTCCTTTAATTAGATATAAACAGAATTAAGGACGGTTTCGGATTAAGATCTCTACGTTTTATAATTGTCAATTTTCCGTCAACCATAGTCAAGGCAGAGATCCTCCTAACTTGATGCATCCATTTCTGTCGACTAAATCAGTCGCCTCATGAATACCTATTCCCTTCCAGTTATTGTCGTGCATTTATATTGTTTTTTTAATGGTGAAGCTTCTATTATTCCATATTGGAGTGTGATCAGGGGTGAAATTGAGGTTATGAAGTAATTTCAGATGTGAATGGACCTGCTGGTGGAAACAGGACAGTTTAATTGGTTGTCTTTTAATAGCTAATTTATATTACAGTATATAATAATATAATAATAATAATATATGTGCTGTGAAGTTAGACAGTAGGGGCGTTTATGCCGTAGTAGGGGGGTAAATGGGGTAACGTGTGGAGATGCATACAATCCATTTGTACTTTCTTTAATTAATGAATTATGTTCAATAGAAGAGGAGTTGAAGTCGATTATCATGAGGATACAAAAGTGAACGAATAAATAGAGAACCAGGTGATCTTTCGGGGATAAAGCAAGGCTATATACCGCGAAAGGACCCCACTCCCCTGCGCTTCACAAGATTGAACTCCTCAGATTAGTTGTTGAGTTATCGCCACAGTATTTTCCGCCAAAATGTTCCCTGAAGTAACTAAAATGTGAACTACTATAGTTAAACAGGGTAGGACCAGCGGTTGAGACATTATGTCCCGAGAATTTTTGGAGATAAAGCCCCCCCTAGTGTCGGAAATTTAAAGCCGTCCTTTCCCAAACTCCTTCCAATTCTTCCTCAAACTAAGGTCCACGTGGGTATGGAATTTGAAAATGATTCATGAAACAGCTTTGGAGTTATCACGCTAAAAACTAAGGATATGCTTCGACGCCGATATTCCACAAAATCCCCGACTTTTCGGGGATTTAACTATAATACTATAATTTATGTATTAAATAATTTTAACAAGTTATGAATCCACAATGAAAAAATCATGATGTTATTGTTATATACACAAACAAAAGAACGAAAACGAGTTACTTGGGTGATAAAATGAAGTAAAATTGAAATACATATCCAGGAAATTAACAATAATATGTTTATATATATATATATAAACATATATATATATATATATATATATATATATATATATATATATATATATATATATATATATATATATATATATATATATATATATATATGTGAAAATATATATATATATATGTGAAATGTAGGACAGAAATATTGAAATAATATCATTATTTCAGACTCTAATGTCACATTTATCACCAAAAACTAGTACATCACCTCACATCTAACTGTTATATATACACGTATATACATATATATGTATATATGTATATATATATTTAATTAATATCTATTTAATAATATAAACACAAGCAATCAGCCGCTTAAATTCGCGTGCAAAGCCTCATATCGAACCAAAATTAAGTGGCGTTTGAAAACCGGAGCTGATCAGCCGCCGTTAATTAGTATCTTTTGCAGATTATGCAGACGAACGTGTTTTTAGCACGCCGTCATCGAGCACGGGCGAACGGCGAATCATCCGTTCTCCTTTTTGTTGCCGCCGTGACCTTCAGCAGTCGTCTGCACTTCACAAAACAATCTCTGCAGTGAAAGTTAGCCTCTTTAATCGCGGCTGAGCAGCGTCTGTCTGTTACAGCTGTTGTCTTCTCCTAATTACACTGATCTAATAATTGCATTCGTTCGCTGTGACCGACGTATATCCCAAACTATTATGACTGTCATTACCCTGCCGCCGAATCCTTCAGCCAACGCTCTTCCCCGTTTTCGCTTAATTAGACATTGCTAAATGTTAACAGATTAAGCTTGGACGAGCAAGTCGGTCTGTGTTCAGATTTACACCCGGGCCGAGCAGATGGCAATAAATTAGATATGAGAGAGGGAAAGAGAACGAGAGAGGAGGGGGGAGAGAGGGAGGGTGTGCGGTGGCCTAAACAATTAGTGGATTCCTGCTAAACGACTGCAGGAAGAAGAGAAAAAACAAGCTGCCATGTTTGCTTTGGTGGCACTTAAGTTCCACTCCAGCTCCTCCCACTGATTGTTATTCTTATTATTGTTATTCTTTTCTTTTTTTTTTTTTTTGCATTGCTCCCTCATAATTCCTCCTCACAGTCATGGTTAACTACATAAGGTCAATTTATTTTCTATTAATTTCTATTAGTTAATCACTGGCAGCACCTGACGAGTGACTTTCAAGGAAATGACAGTAATTAACTGGCAGCCATTGTTGATTAAGTTATGGCAAAATGAATCAGTGATTAACTGACATGGACATAACAAGAAAGTTACTGAAGAAAATAAATCAAAGACTGATTGTGTCATGGGAGTCACCGTAAAATAAATCCCCAGTAAACTCGCAGCAACTGACTCGTATGTTACTGTGAAATTACAGAAACATAAACGACACGACTGAACAAGAAAAATAAAAATCGTCTCATGAACCCATTGACAACATTTTACAGTGTATTGTTGATTGGTGATTCACATTTAAAGCTAAAACTCTTCCGTGCAAACACGTGTGGAGGGGAAGTGTTGCTGTTGTTGTCCGTCACCCCGCTCGTGAATAAATAAACACCTAATATTCCTCCTTGCTTCTGTTTGCGTCATGCCGGCGCGGTGGAGCGACAGCCAACTCTCTGAAATGCTGCGCTTCAGTTTTACACTTGAAACGCAGAATAAGTTCATGCTGAATACATTTTCACCAACTTGTTTCTCGTTTGTTTTTTTAACACTTCCTCCACCCGAGTAACGACTTCTGTTGACGGGGGGGGTTCTCACCTCGTTATTATTCCATCATTTGAGACGGCTCTTAAATTTGCGGATGAGAAGCGGCTGGTTCTCGCAAAAATAATAAAATAATAGAGAAATTCACCAGATCTGGGGTTTGGTAAACCACTCTGTAAAAACATTATGTTTTCCCAGATAACAACAACAATTCAGTATTATATTATTATTATTGTTATTGAGTGCATACTTTAAGTTGAAAATACTTATTTTCATTTAAAAAAAACTTTCTACAGTGTAGAATATTTGTCTTAAAATGCTGCAGGAATAATATAATAACAGCTACATAATAAATAACATCAGAAATGATTAATCAAAAAAAATGATTAAGTGTAATGAAAAGGGTTGTTCTGAATGCAAACACATTGAAAAAAGACTTTTCTAAAAAAGATTTTAACAATTTCTAAGCTGGAATGTCATTTTTTCAGGCGTTTGGGATGTAATAATTTCAAAGTCTAACTTTCTCTGTCATTTGAAAGGCTTTGAGAGAGAGAGAGACAGAGAGAGAGAGAGACAGAGAGAGAGAGAGAGAGAGAGAGAG
Source organism: Lophius americanus (assembly GCA_037951165.1). Classification (NCBI taxonomy): domain Eukaryota; kingdom Metazoa; phylum Chordata; class Actinopteri; order Lophiiformes; family Lophiidae; genus Lophius; species Lophius americanus. Next base: position 1,564,690 of record JBBDHG010000081.1, read on the forward strand.
AGAAAGAGAGAGAGAAATTTAACACAAAGTGGATTCTCCCCGAACAGCTGACGGAGAATATGGATGAAATGATCAAATCTCCTTGCAGCTGGTACAACATAATCCAAGTCTCCAGATGTTGTTGATGTTGTAAGTGAATTGTTTAAAAAAAATTTCAAACAGGAGGTGCGTTTTCACAAGACACTTTTCTCCCATCCGGATTAAACCTTTCCGAATTGCAATGTCGGTCGACTGTTCACGTGAACTGTGATCTTTTCCGACCCGGTGTTTACACAAATGGAATCATCTATTCAGAAACAGCTTCTGACGCTCGCAGATGATCCACGCTTCAGTTCATAAGGTGGCGATAATGCTACGATGAGCTGGGCGCCAACCACCAACAAGCTCCACGAAGAAGAATACGACAAAGAGGGCATGACTTTTTGTCCAATCTAACCGTCCAACTATGTTAAACTCGTTCAAAGTTGCGATGACTAAATGATTCTCCGATGTAGAGCAGTACTATTCTGAAGTCGCCATATTTAAAAAGCGTAGCTGAAAAAACTCAGCTGTTACGCTCAGATACAACTCAAACAGAGAGCTTTCCGAAACAGTGTTTACGTGCGGCGACTGGATATCGGAAAGGCTTTCCGAAAGGACTTTGACTACCTCCTTGCAAAGAAATTAAATCTCATTCGGAAAGAGACTTCTCTTTCCGAATGGAGTTTTTATATACAGCATTTTTTTCTGATCAGGCGCCTTTTCCGAATCTATTCGGAACTACGCTGTCCATGTAAACCCACTTACTGACAATCTACAGCTGAACCTACGATTTAACTAACTATACGTTAAAGCGCGTGGCGTGCACAGCTAGTCGTTACCATAACCTTTGTTTCTTCTTTTTGCATAATCTTCTCCTGGTGTTAATAACTACGGATTAGCTGTTATTACTGGATTGATGGACCGATAACGACGCTTCCATTACAAGTCTTTTCATACATATCTTTACAATTTCATTCAAAAAATACAGCCACATTAACCTCTTTCTCAGACCAAGATTCATCACCGTGGTTTTTCTATTACCACAGTCATCTAAATGCAAATTTCAACCGTCCCTCTTTCCACCAGGATGAGGCTCCTGGCTCAGCGTGTGCTCCAGAATGGAGAGTGCTTTTCCCCGTCTGTTCTACCTCTCCTACCTGAGATGTCACATGACGAATGCTAATCGTGTCCACATCTTGTAAAAAATATGTTACTAATTGGAAGAAAAGAACAGCTTAACAGAGTCTGGAGTTTTTAGCCGATATCTGTGATTAAAGGGATAAAACTTTATATTTTTGTTATATGCACCAAGTCCAATTGGCAATAATAAGCCAATATAACAATAAAAAATATAATGCAATATCTTGGTACTTTTGTTTCTTAATTCCCCATCAGGCAACAATGGTGACCAGCAACTTACCGTTTCTTTCATCTATAACTAATTATAAGAGAGTAATGAATGTAAAATGATTTCAAACAACAAAGTTTTCTTTTCTTGGACAAATATAAATGAAGCAAGGGGTTTTAAACCTAAAAGGAAAATTAATATTAATGGGAATGCTTCATTGGCCATGTGTTTTACTACGATACAACAATTCCTCGTTTTTTTACTCGAATACTTCATATTTTACTCACGAGGGGGAGCTTCTTTTTTTTCCTTTTTTTTTTTTTTTACGAAAACACTGTTTTTTCGGCCGTGACTTCCTCACTGTTGGACTGATTTAGTCCAAATTGGGTGCATATGAATCAACTCCAGGGAATATATCTTCCATATATCAGATTTCACTTGAATAATTCATATTCTGCTCACTAGGGGGAGCTTCTCTTTGTGAAAAACTGTGTTGATATAACTTCCCATTTCATTTACGTAGTTCAATTGGGGGGCATAGTTTGTACAAGGCAGGGTATGGGGGACATTTCGCAGATATGTCTTTGCTATTGCGGATGACAAGGAACTTAGTTTAGTTTTAGGCCTATATATTAACTTTTGAAGTTATATTTCTCCTCCGTCTGCTTGTTGTTTTTTTGGTTTGATCTGATTTTGAGGACTGGGAGGGGCACGAAAAAGATAGGGTTTTGCATTTTGGTACAGATCTGGAAAAGGAACGCCCCCGCCACCCCTCTATCTCTCTTTATCAGTGATAGGGCTCAACATCATCTCTGGATTTCTGCAGGTTCAATACAAGTGAAATACTTTTCTCGGACCATTATATTAAATTTAAGACTTATGAAGTGCCCGTATTGGGACAGAATTGTGTGTTAACAATACTGGTTTGTGTGTCCGGAAATTTAAAACTCGACAGAAGCATTTGAGCGTTGTCAAAGGAGCATTAAATGAACTTTCAGATTATAAGACCTAGATGAACATCTTTAAGACCCTGCATATAACACCTTTATGCGTTTGAGACTTTTTTAAGGTATAAAATACAACTTTCAACTTTTACAACCCCTTTATCTCACGGCGCCGATCCAGAGGGAGCAGATTTTAGTTAGATTCCAGCATTTTTTTTATTTCTTTTTTTTTACTACTTTTGCTCAAATTTACGATAAAGCATTTTTCCAAACTACTGGGCCATTTCAGTAAAAAAAAAAAGAAAAAAGAAAAACTTCATGGAGGGCGAAACACAGATTCTGGAAACTAAACACACAAGCAGGTTTTTTCAAAAACCAGTAAAAAGGAGTCAAGGATGGAGTTATAGGGCTGTTATATCACAAAGAGAGGAAAGCGCTGACCGGTTTTGACCCACAATAAGTCTTCCTCAGGTTGTGACTTAGAGTGGGGCTTAAACCGGAGTGGAAGATCGTGATTGATTATATTGGTACATTATATCATCCCATTAATTTAGCATTTGCTATACCTATATTAGGAGTCAAATCAATCCGCTCTGGTTAACACCTCTGTTTAAGGAAGATCCATTTTGGGTCAACCCTGGTCGGCATTTTTCCTCACTTTAGTAGAAAATGGATGGATGGACAGCATAGTTTTATATGGATTCCCCGAAGGCCCTTTAGAAAAAAAACTTGTGCGCACAACTTATCATGTGCATACAAGACGATTCACTGTTAAACCATTAGCGTCTCTTGATTGACAAAGCCAACATTTAAAATATAAGGAACTGAACGGTGCTTACCGATACCTTTTTTGTTCCGCTTTGAAATGCCATAATATTGTTTGAAGAAACAAACAGTCGGCGTACGTTATTACCATCAAGTCAGAATACATAAACAATGCTGACCAACATTACATCTGCTGTTATCTTTCAAAATAACAGCACTTAAAACATACCAAGCAGCAAACGGAAACTTGAGCATGTGCTTATGCCATACGCAGAAAGAATAGGTTACGGAATCATATTCTGACAGCTTTTATATTTATATATATATATATATATATATATATATATATCACATTTTACTCTAATAGTTTATATTTTTACCCTACATCTAATACGACGAGTTTAATAAGGGGGATTACTTGCACTATGCAGGGGATTGGGTTCTTTTCAGGGATATACTCTTGCCGGTGGGGACGACAACTTTGGCCTATAGCTATAAATGTAATACCTTCTTTCCTTATATGGTCATATGCATTCCACTAACTCTCCAGGGATGGGAGGTCCGGCAAGTCTTTTCATCACATTTGGGGGTAGCGTCCAATAAATAATAAAGTTGTAAATACACTGTACTGTTATTATTCACCACTTTAAACTTTTTACAGCACACGCCAACATTTACTGGTTTATTCAGAGGTGACATAGGCAACCATGAAGGTTGCTTGCTTGCATTCCAATGAGATTAACCTGGATGCAGTTCACACGTTAGCATCTCTGACAAGCAGTAAACACGCCATCTCTTTGCGTTAGGATCCGTGTCGGACCACTGGGTCTGCTCAGATAAGAGCGGGTCCAGTCAGAACTGCAGACTAGGGGAAATTATTTCTTTGCAGCTCCACAAGCTCTGGATCCTGGATAACTTAATACGATGTCGGATCCCAGCAGTCTAATATGCATGTGTGGTTGCTCAGATCTCCCCTTTAATCCTCGACATCATGGATCTGTGTTAGAACCCGAGATCTGACATACTCTCCAGATACAGCACCGTTTTGTACGGTCTAAGTTTATTATAAGTCACACGCGGATGAATGAAGAACGCGAAAATCACAGTGATCACAGCGCGCTAATCTATTTTAACATCTTGTCAAAATGTTTTTAAAGTTATCCAGGGGGAGGGGGGGGGATTTACCATCCCATCTTACAACGAAGCCGTTTTTTTCTCCGAAAGGTGTCTGCCTGGTTATTTTCAGTGCAACAGAAAGTGGAAAGAACGCAGATGGTCGGCACACAGTGTGAGGCTATCTTGAATGCACAGATATGGATATTGGCAGCGGTGAAAGTCTTCATCATTCTTGCCCCCCACCCCAACCCAACCATCAATTTTCTCTGCACGTATAGAGTCCCGAGTTGCTTCTTCCTAACTCGCCGTGCTCCCCCCTCCCCTGCCCGGACACTTCTGTAAATACATCCAGTAGCCGAGCGTTCTTGTCCTGATGTAACTTTGACACCGATGTGTCGCTTGGTCTGATGCCAATTATCTTCCTCCGCATGTCGCTACTTTGGCGGCGCCTCTCAATCGCTCTCCGTCATTGCAGTCAGGGACGCCTGCCTTGGCCTTCTTTATCGTCCATTATTTATTGGAGGTGTGAAGGCTCGGGAGGGGGGCGGGTCTCGATCCACATCATTCATGGTCTTAATGTCTCTGGAAACCGGCAGCATTTGCCTGAAGTGAAACTCGTCTTCCTCGTGATTATAAAAAAGTTAGCCTCCAACATTCAAGTTCTCCCTAGTAAACAGCTATTTTTCACGTTTCTCCTGTCACATTTCTGGTGTCGAGAATCTTCCCGCCTCTAATGTCTGACGCTAAAAACCCATGAGGCGAACGTTCTCCATAGCATGATCTTTGTTTCACACGAACAATTTACATAAAAATATACTATATCAAAGTTATTGCTTCAATTAAACAATAACTGTGAGTTTTTTTTGCATTTTGACTCTTTTGTTTACCCAGAAAAAAAAGAATTGCTTACGAACCCAGAAGGAATAATTTCACCTGTTAATACACAATTAAATTAAGTATTTTCAATTCAAATAAAAAACTTAAGTTGATAATTAATTAAATTTTTTACTTAATCTAACAGAAAATATCATATACGGTTTCAAGTAGATGATATTTAAGTGGGTGTATATCATATAAATCATCTGAATGAAAGTTTTTAAGTGGATAGTTGATAGTATGCTAAAACTTTGGTATGAAATAGTTTTGCTATAAAACTTTCCTAAAAAAAAAAAAAAACTGTAAGAATGTGAAGATTTAAAGGAAGACACAGAATTTTTCTTGCCTGAGATGATCTGGTTGATCTGGTTGGTGGGTCCCACAGCTGGGGGCCCACCTCCCTTTGGTGAAGACTTTGGAACCATTAGTGGAGGATCTCCAGCGGCGTTGCGGCTCATAGGCATTCAGCATCGATCACAGGTTTAGGCAGGAAACAGACTATTCGGGGCTAAAAACGAGGAGTAAAGGGAATTCATGACCTCACAGGTAACGAGGATTGCTGTGATGTGGTTGTTTCTCTTAGCGTCCGTTTGAAGTCTGGCAGCTGTGATTTAACTGACTGCAGTCTTCGAAGGTTTTGTCTGCTGGTACTAGAATAAAGCTCCTTGCAGTTGTCAGTCAGGAGGAAATAGAGGCATGGATGACCTTTTCTTAATCTGCAGGGGAAATGAATGGTCTGGCCTTTCTTATAGTGTCTTAATCTGACAAATCAGGGATCAAACCACCCTTGTGCAGTTGTTCTTGTTCTTCTTCCAAAGGAGTTACCCATTCGACACATTACACAGTTGTGTACCATCAATTTTGAAGCTGGTGTATTTCAGGATGCATTATCAGCTTGGTTCCTCGGGATCAATGGGTGTTTGGGCCATTTACAAAAAAAACCCTCCCCTTAAGGCGGACCTCCAGTGTGATCAAGTCAATCAGTCAATTTGAGATCAACTTGTTTTTTCTTATCATAAGGAGGTATGTGTCATAATAGATGTATAAAATGATCAGTATTGTATTGGTATTACTTTGTTATAACAACTGTATGAAACTGATTACTGAATGTATCGTTACTATTACTATTATTATTATTATTATTATTATTATTATTATCATTATTACAGTTGAATTACTTTAGTTCAGACAGGTGGTAAAAGCCCCAATCTAGAGTTATTAACATGAATGGAAAATGTCCCAACTCACCACTTTTCCATTTGATTATTCCCGTCCATTAGAGGGAGTTTGAGAAAATGGTCGGCAATCCATATTGAGGTATTTTACTGATTTAGACTATCCTGAGTGTGGCCTCCTTTTTAAATTACTGGGTAAGACACCAGACTAGAGGTGACAATATTGATAATGCTAGTGATGACCTTTGGGATATGACAAAAGCTACGTCCAGGTAGAATTTCTTACAGATTTGTCGATTTATTTATGAGTTATTGCCAAAAAACTCCAAAGCGCCCTTTCTTGCGATGGTTAAGGAAAAGTTATTATGATGTCACTTCACCAGGTTATGACTTAATGTCACGGAAACAGAATACTCTCTAAGATATTCCATACAAATCCGTCCATAAGATTCGTTCTCAAGTAAGAAAAATTTCCCGAAAAATTTAGGGAAATTATGGAATCGTCATCGCCTCGTCATCCACAGATCGGTTGTTTTAACTTAAAAACTATTCCATGAATCATTTTCAAATTTTATACCAATGTTAACCTTAGTGTGAGGAAGAATTGGATCGTTTTCGGAAAAGGTCTGTTGTATAATTCAGACACTAGGGGGAGTTTTATCTCCAAACGGTTTGGGGCCGTTATCAAACGTCGGTCGAATTTAGTCCAGATTTGGTGCATATGAATGTAAGATCTATCATGCATGCATCATATATTACTGTTATAGTTCATATTTTACTCACTAGGGAGCGCTTTTCTTAATTTGTTTAAAATGTTTTATTTTATTTTACAAAAAAACACTGTTTTAAGACATGACACATTGCTTGTACAATGCAGGGGATTGGGGGCTGTCGGGGAGGACATCGTAGCCAGATAGAACAAGCGTGGTTAACTTTCTTCAACACTCTTTTTAGTTGGCCCTCCAACTTAAAAATCCAGTGCAGGAAGATACCTTTAAATTTAAAGCTGATTTAACTTTTCTTTTCTCTTTTTTTCTTTTATTCTTTTTCCTTTTTTCTTTTTTTTTTTTTACAGTGAATGAAGGTATTTGAGGTCAACATAGTGCATAACTCACCCTGCTTTCCTCGCAAGTCATAAATCTGGTTCCGGCGTGGAATCTTAGGCAGATAAAAAAAAATACCTTCCAAAATCTTTGTTCCCGGGTTGTTTCATCTGAGTCCATGTTGTAAAATTAAAATCCTAATCTCCTCCAGGCGGTTCCGACGGGTCGGCTGTGGAGAATATTTGATCATTTTCCACTAGAATAAAGAAGAGAGGCAAAGAGTGCTGTTTGAAGCCCCTGATAATAGCCCGATGAGTGGGCCCTCTCAGTCGAGGAGTTCTGCACGTTGTCGGAATGTGAAGGTGGATTTAATATTTCAAATAATATATATATATATATATATTTTTTTGTTATTACAGGCAATTTAGGGAATAATTCAGACATAGAGGGAGCGGTGATCAGAACGGAGAGAAATGCACAGGGACGTTTATACTTCAACAAAATCTGTGCGCGACTTCAATCAGAGGGAAACAGAAGCTGACTTGTCAGACTGTGACTTGAGGGGATGTGGAAGTGAAATGTGTCGTGAGGTGAGAGTGTGAACCCTCCTCAAAACAATTACTAATAATAGGACTCCATTGCAACACGGAAAAACATTCTCAAAGGGTGAGCCGGCAACCGCCTTCAGCCAACTCTTAAAGAACTCTCGTGGAGAGGCCGAAAAAGGGCCGGGGTTTAATGGAGTCTCGTCTCGTCTGAGTAATCGACCGCCTCCTGATTTCTCCTGTTTTTGTGTGTCGTTCATTCGAAACTCTGTCGGATCCTCAGAGTCAATATAACATAAAACCATCTTTCCTTTTTACCTCCACCTCTCCAGGTTTTTACTCCACCTGCTCCCTGCTCTCACTAGAGATCCCATCATCGAAGTCCGCGGAGACCCCCGACTGACTTCATCACGGCGGCTTGTCCTTCACCACAGCAAACATGAAGGGGCTTAGAGCCGATCCTTGATGCGGTCCCACCTCGACCAGAGATAAGCGTTTCTCGCCTAAGTTCTCTTGTAGCTCAGGGAAGTCGTCCACTTCTCAAAAGGTCGGTGGTTTCATCCCCAGCCCACATGTTAAAGTGTCTTTGAGCAAGTTCAGGTTTCCTGATATGATTATTGTTTTTTTTTCTAATTTCTCTCATCCCGAATAATTGATTACCTGATTACTCTATACTAAAATTAAACAACTTCAACCCGAGGAAACACAAACTACTGTTAATATTCAAAAAGGCGAATATGTTATCTGAGGGATAAATCAACGGCTAGAAAAAAGAATTCAAACCTCCTCAACGTCACATATAATTGTTTCATCTTTCGAACTGCAACAAAACATTTGTGACGGCTGGAGGTCACTGTTTAAAAAGCAGCTCGTGAGATTCCATACAGTGAATAAAAGTGTTATTGTATTCTCTGAATGTTTCTCACATGAAAACCTGCTTCAACGTTGGACAGTTTGCCAATAATCTATATTGGCGCTCTCGTCTACGGAGAAGCTTTGTACAAACATTTTAACAACTGGGATAATAATTGTGTTGGAGAGTACATCTGCCGTGGTCCAATAAGCGTTTGGAATAAAATGAGGGAATTTCTGAGTCAGAGAAAGGTCTGCTTAATTATTAAAATCCCTCGAATGGATTGGGCAGTCAAACGAGTGAACATCAGACGCAGGATAAGGCAATTGTAATTATTCCGCGGCGCAACGTCGCATCCACTCCAAATTAAACCCGTCTGACTCTGCATTAGTTTGAAGGTACAAAACACTTGACCGTTTTCCATCATCTCTTATCAGTTTATTTATTCATTTATTTATTTATTTATGAGTTATCTTAAGCGCTCTCTCCTGGGAGCGCAGACAAACAACTGTTTCATAAACGGTTTCAAAATTAATTAATTAAACACCGGATTTCTGATATTTAATATTTTCACGTCGTCAAGATCATGTGGCGCTGACGAAAATATAAACATCACACGCCAACATCGAAAACAATCTCATTCTGTTTGAGTCCACCAATTCTGACACATTCGGATAAGGCTGATCAGCCATAACATTATAACCATTGCCTGGTGATGTCAGAATAACATTAGCGATCGGTCGCTCCATTTCCATTTAATGTTATGGCTGATTGGCGTAAGCAAATCTCCACTCTTACTTGCATTGCACGATTTCATCTGCAGAACGCACGATCAAGTATGCAGAGTAATTGCAGAGGAGTCCAGACTGAGGAGCACATTAACATCGCACTGATTAACCGGCGTGGGCATTCGCTCATTCCGTATGTATCTTAATCACGCCGCCACGGAACGAACCTCTTAAGGGCAGTTGCACGGATCAGATCTTCAGGATTCTTATTTCTGCTGCTTATGAAACAGAAATGACCATGACCCCCCCAACCCCCGACGCAAAGACTCGCCAAGATGAATTACTGTCAGGCTGATCTGGACGTTCCGACGTTGGACATCGGTTGCTGTCGATTCATCATTAGTGGCGTGCAAAGCGGGGTCACTTGACCGCAAGTCCTGAGACGTCTTGTTTTGTTCTGACCCGCGTGTAATTGTGTGGAGGCCGGTTATTTTTAGATTTTAAACAGGAAGAGGCGGCAGCAGTGGCATGATCTAAACTATTGCGAGCATCTGGTGTGGGCTCAAGAGGCGATTGAACAAAAACAAACTGCAAACACATTTGGAAGCTTCAGACAGGCGGCGGAGGAACAATTAGTGCTCCACCTGGTGGGTTTTGGAAAGGTGGAGGAAAAAAACTTTGGAGAGGGATGCTCGATTCATACTTCGCCATGCTTTGGAAAGTGTTGACCCATTTCTCAGAATCAAATATCAAACTGTAAAGGCTACAAGGTGCAGAGTGATGCGGTTGAAAGACACGAAACATGCCATAACATTATAAACCCGCCCAATCACAACCAGCCAATATGAGCTGCAGTCACTCTTCTTTGGGTAGTGATCAGTCCATCAGTGGGTCTTGTTAGCCCAAAGTAATATTCCGAAACTGGTGATCGAAGAATATTTAACTTAAAGCGCCCACAGGACATTTTACGACCTTGAAGTTATAACTAAGACTGCTACAGAGTTGTACCAAGATCAAATTGTGCTGAAAATGTAGAGAGCGGGATAACAAAAAAACACATGGACAGGTTTGAATGAAATTTTACCCAGTGGTAGGCTCTGGTCAGTCTTAGAGGTGATTACATTTTGATGATGTAACGTGTTTCACAGCATTTAAAATAAAATAAAATAAGCCGTCTGGACTAGTTGCTGTCGATAGTAACCAAGGTGATGCAAATACACTCAATAGTTGAGGAGATATGTTGAACTAGGCCATCAATCAAATCAATCAGCAAGGGTAGCTCTGCGAAAAGTCCCCAATCCCCTGCGTCGTACAAGCAATCCCCCCCGAATGAACTGCTGAAATTTCATGTGACATTTGTCCACAGTCCAAAAGCTGTCCCGATTGATCAAAATGTGAGCCATTAGAGTACAAGATTTATACAAGCGATATAGATATCATTGAGTCGGTATATATGTACAAAATCTGGACTTAATTGGAACAACCGAAAAATTTAGTTTTTTGCCGAAAAGCCGCAAAAAACACAATTGCCCCTACTGAGTTAATTAACAAACAACGGTTGAGAAATTATAGCCCGAATCCAGTACTTCCTCACTCTAAGGTCTATGTGGGGAGAAAAGACGATCCAAGAAACTGTATTTTTTTCGAGTTATCGCGCTATAACACGAAGGATCTGCCTCCTGACTTTTTGAGGATATGAAACCAATTATGGAGAACAGGCCGGATTTGGCAGTATTTTTTATTTTTTTGGTCACCGTACACTGTAAATCAACCAACCAGTAATTTACAGTGCAAAACTGGGAGCGAGAGAAGAGCAAAAAGGACAATTGCAAACAACCAATACCCTTGAGAGAGATACCTGCCTACTTAACCACTCCACTTTCAATTATTATGCATTCCTACAGCCTCATATTCTAATGCATATATTTGAAAGAGACATTCCAATACACTTACTCTCAGACTCTCTGCCAAGAACGAGTTGAAAGTGAAAACAGTCTTTTACTTTCAAACCTGTGCAGTTATCAGAGTGCTCCTGTTGCACGCTCACTGTGACACTAATTAATACTTAAACAGAGAATTGAAGCCGGAGTACATAAAAAGAAAAAAAAAATCTTTCAAGGTGGAGTGGGCCTGTCTTCAGAAGCAGGGAGAGAGAGAGAAAGAAAGCGAGAGAGAGAGAGAAAGAGAGAGCTCAGGGATACATTACATTATGACATTAATGAGCAGTTAATAAAAATAAGCATCACCGGCCACTTTAATGAAAATTTAGTGTTCAGGTTTAACAGGCAGCCTTTTTTTTATTCTTTTTTTTTTTTTTGGAGGATGGCTGAGCGATGAGCAATAAAGGGCCTCTATAAGTCCGAATTATGAAGGTCTCGCTCTAATTATTCCACGTGAGGGATGGATACCTTTTTTGTGCATACTGCAAATCCTGATAGATTTACGGTGAGGGTGCAGAGGTTGCACTGCAAGATAGTTAAACGCCCCCTTGGTCTTCAAAATCAATATCTCCCTCAACTGTCAGAATGTCAGCAAAACTAATTTGCGTCGGAGAGGATTAAAATCAAATCAACCCGTTTCATGAGCGCTATGTCCTCTGTGCCAATTCTCGCTTGTTCTTTTTTCCCTCATCGCCCTTCCGAGCCTTTCATTTGGCGTCAAACGACTCGGCTCAGGTGTAATTGGATTGACTTGGAGAAAAAAAAAAGAAAAAAAAAATGCACCGGTTTACCTTTTCATATAAAAAAAAAAAATGTTCCTGCAGATGGGTATTAGGAGAATTCTCTCAGATATCCTTTCTTTAGGTTAATAAACGCTGGAAAGAGAGTAAACTAAAGAAACTAATTTGTCGCCACCATTAGCCGCCTCTCTTAAATGGCGAGGTTTAAAAACTGAGCGCTGCCGAAACCTGCTCGTGTTTCAGTGTCTGCATTCAACAGTTGCCACTTATCACTTCTGATTTGGCCGCATCCATTAGCGACAGGGAGCCAAACTGAAGTCTGACACGGAAACAATGATCATTTCTAAAGGGGTTTTCTAATGTTGGTTCGGTCGCTTCGGCGCCCGGGATCATATCGGTTGTTATCATTAGAGTACAATGTCACATTCATGCAGTAAACAGATAAACTCGCGGATGATGATGATGATGATGATGATGATATCGTTGAAATTTAACTGTGTTAATCCACTGGTGAAGCCAGAGACGCTACTCCTAAAAGCCATTTAATACTCGATATCGCTGATGGATTTGACTCTTTTCATGTGTATTTCAACACGAAACGGGGAAGAAGATCGTAACTCTGTCCTCATGTCCTGATGAATTTAAGCCTTGTTGCTCATGATTGTGCTGCTTTTTTCTTTTTTTTCTTTTTTTTTATCTCGTAGCGTTCACAGAACCTCTTCTACCGGCACTATTTTTTTACCTTGGTTTTATATCTAGATTATTTACTGCCCTCTCGTGGATGTACTGATGTCAATATAAAGGATGCCGGGAGCATGTTGGCCTTGATTTGTCACACCATTTGAAACAGATCTACACTAGCAAGCAACTGCTTTTGGATTTTTATAGGGGTCACCCCGTAGCGGATTGTCTCGTTCCGCATATATGAATGTTTTTTGTTTTTAAGTCGGATGCCCCTCCTTACACAACCCTCCCGTTTATGAGCTCTCGGGTTTAAGGGGATCTTTTGGAACAAATAATGCATGATATCAATTATTTTGTTTTTAGACCCCCTAAATCTACATATTGCTGTGTTTATTAGCTTAATAGGAGCTCTTTATATCTGTAGAAGCTGCAAGGTCTCTTCCGTGTGCAGTATTATGCTGCCATGTTTGTACATTAGCCTGAACGAATAAAACTGAACACGATTTCCACTGTTTGTTTTTTACAAGTTTCAAGGTCGCAGTGTGGCAGGGGAACAAAGACGACCCCTTTCACCACTAACAAAACTACAGTTTTACAGAACAAACAACTACATACAATTTGTAAATATATCTCTCTGACGGAAATTCATCACAGTAAGACGATGACATCATTTAGACACTTGAAGGCCACCTAAGGTCCTCCTACACTCTTGGATAGGGAGGGGTGAGCTGAGTTGTATTTTACTGGTCGCAATCTGGAGCATCATCATTCGATTCCAATTAAAACCTACTAACTGGACTTTTAAGAGTGACCTATATCACTTTTACTCATGACTGACTCTTGATGTGCTCTTGGACATGGTGGTTCCCAAAGCGTGTGTCATGGCCGCCTGGTAGGCAATAAAATGACTGCAGGTGTCCTGACAGAATGCCATTAAGTTACCTTAAAGTACTTATGATTTAGTACTTGTATCTTAATAAATAGGCTGAAGTAATGAAGCGATAGTATGGATTTAAACGATGTGTTGCTCTTAATGTATCTGGGCCTAATTTTGGAACTGATGGAATACGTCGTTAATGGCGAGGAAAGGCTTAAAATGGAGCGTTGAGCGTTAGACGGCAAAAAGAAAGCTGTTAATGGAGACTCAATCTCAAATGTGTGATTTGTTGCTTCAGACATTCTGACATGTTTATGGGTGGATTATTGGAGTGAATTGATTGATAGTACGCTCACACTCACTTTTGTCATTATGAGATTTAAAGTAATATATAAGAGAATATTTGTTCACTCTTTGATCTAAAGTGTGACCGAAGAATTCCAAAGAACTGCTGATATAGTTCACAATGCTGAATAATTCATTCGTCTCTGACTTTTTCCAAGGAGCCAATCAGTGACCGGCATTCAACCGTCAGTTACAATTTTCAAATTTTCAAGTTCACTTTAATACAATAATTACTAAATTCATAATGTTCTGCTGTAATCAGGCCTACTTTTTCTCTACCAAATCATTTTAAAATAAAAGTGCTGCTTGAACTTCTCCCATTACAGGAAATACGGCCGACCATAAGATAAAGTTAGGACTCAAACTTGCAAAGGCGAACACTTGAAAAGACGTCACGTTTGAAGTCTCATGCATTGTTTCCTAAGCCTCGAGCGCGGCGTCCGGTCTGTGTTTTGCTGCAAGGCTGATTGATTTTTGTAGCTGTCTTTTCCTATTAATCACACTTTACCTTTCATGTTTTTATATTTTTACTTCGTTTGTTCTCTCATTGGGCTGTCACACTCTCAGAGAGTCTGCTTACTTATTTGTCCAGCTGAAAAAGTCAAACAAGGACGCTGCATAATTATAAATTAAATTTATTATTATTATAATTATAATTTGTTTCAATAATAAGGAACACAGGGTTTTTCGCTGCTGGCAAAAATCGCCAACTCATCACACAATTGTTCAAATGATCTGTTTGCTTGAGTCAGCTGGACATCTGTCACTGTGGAATCACGATATTAGTTGCATTTAATGTTTATGTTGGGGAAAAAATGCCAAAAATTCTAAATGAGATGAGAACCAGAGAGCAAACAGATTGAATAGGAAATACAAGTTTTAAATAGTAATTTAATTTACTAGAGATGCAAAAAGGTTTTCCAAAACCAAAAAAGTTTTTTCACTTCCCTGAACTTTATATGAAGTTATTCCACCTTCAGCATCAACAACTGGAAATGATCTTTATAGGTCCACCCAAATCATCTCAATGGGGTTCATGTCCAGACTTAGAGTAGCCCACTCCAGAACTTTAATTTTCACTCCTTTGGATCCATTCTGTGGTGGACTTACTCTTCTGCTTCGGATCGTTTTCTTTCGTTTTCAACTCAAAGATTGATGACCCGACATTGTCCTTCAGAGAGCAGAATGGATCTTTCTCTCAGTGACGACGAGTCCAGCTGGTCCTGAAACAGTAAAGTATCTCTGATGCTCTTCTACTAGTGGTGTAGTGGGTTTGGTTTCCACCAGATGGAACTGGACCACTGTCTTCAAACAGTTCAACTTTCCTCTCACCAATCCGGAGAAGATTCTCCCAGATGCTCTGACGGTCATCAAGGTGTGTTGTGGGTACATTCAGCTAAGCCTTAATGCTCTCCTGGGTCAGCAGCGGCTTTCTTCACGCCACTTCTGATGACGCCATTGTCGCACAGTGTCTTTGGAATAGTGGAACCATGAAGTCTGACCTCTATTGAGTTGAGAGAGACCAGTAGTTCTTTGAAAGAATTTGGGGGTTTTGGACTTTGGATATTTTATAACTTCCTGATCAAGCCTTCGCCATTCTCCTGGTTTAAACTTTCTTTGAAGCTTCCCTTTCGTTCAAGGTCTTCTCCATGTGTAGATGTGGATCCGTGGAGTCCCAGAACCTTAGAAACAGGTTTAGAAACCCTACCCACAACAATGGATTTCAGTCACCTTCTGTCACCTTCTGTCACCTTCTGTCACCTTCTGTCACATTCTGTCACCTTCTGGACCTTCTCATCTTCTGTCTGTTGATTTTGGCAGTGTGCTAGTTGTGAGACCTATGAGCCAACTTCCTGCTTGTGAAGATGGTCTACTGAAGTGATGATGTGATTGAACAGGGCCGGTAGTGACCAGGTCTGTGTGGGTCCAGTCCAGCTGGAACCAGGTATCAATGCGGTTTCTGTAGTTTTTTTGTATTTAGTCTCTAAGAGGGTGGACCCTTTTAGAACCTTTTTGGCCCAATAAATAGAATTACCATGTTCACTGATGTTGCCTATGTTTTATTTTTTAATCATTTTTGCTGGAGTTCTATTGAGAGTTGCCGACAAAAAGAGGATGACGCACTGTCGGGAAAATAGCACAAGACAAAAAACATAATCATTTTGATAATAATGAATAATGGACAGGATAATTGATACATTCCTTGTCGGGGCCTGAAATTGAAATGTAAAATCTCATCATATCGATTTTCAGAAAAGTGCACGAGAGTGGGCGTTGGAGTAAAATTCACAAGGCAGAGATGAGTCACCTGCTTCTGCTGAAAGAGAAATTGATTGAACCGGAGGATTTGTCATATTTTTTTTTACCTATTTTCCCTCAGGCATGAAACAAAGGTGATGAAAATGTGCTTTATCAAAAACTCCTCTTGAGGCGATGCTACTTTGACTCGAAGAAAATAAACCTTGACTCCATATTGATTCACGTATCTACTCGCGGCATCTCAACCGGTTGCAGAAAACGTTTTAACGGGACCATCAACTTCTAATTTTAAAGCAAGAGCAAAAAAATACATGCAAAAAGGAAAAAAATTCATGAGGTAGAAGCTTGAACTTTAGCGGCGGCGGCGGCCGTGGCGGCGGCGGTACATCGCCAGCTTTTCTCTCCCCTTTATGGGAGTTATGTCCTTGAAATGAATCCTCCCGACCGAAAACTCCAGACCTAATTTCATTAAATGCTAGATTTTGCCAAGTCAGTGAACCTAAAATGATGCAGTTGAACTCTCCAGTCTCCCGTCTCCTTGGAGGCGGGGGAGCGGCGAGCGAATCAACCGGAGATGGGTTACTACTCCGTGGCCTTCAGTCAACCTCAACTCCTCCTCAACTTTTTCCAATTTCACCTTGCTCTTGAGCATTCCTTCATTTCCCCCCCCCCCCCCCCCCCCCCCCCCTACGAGTTGTCCATTTTCTGCTCAGTCGTGCCGCAAAGTAAAATCGAGGGCCAAAAATAAATATATTTTTTTCTTCTTCTCTTATTGTGTTATGCGTTATTAGGCACACAGAGTCCCATTAAGCAGAGGCTCATTATCGGGACAAAGATAAACTCAGAATGCATTAGGGATGGAGCGCACTGATGTATGATCATCACGTTGGTTATGCTAATGCATCTCTGTGTTTTTGAATGTGTGTGTATGTGGGCGTGTGTGTGTGTGTGTGGGTGTGTGAGCTAATGGTCATGTTCATGGGCGTGCGCACGAGTGACTGAGGACTATCACGGTTTGTAGAGTGTTAACATAAGAGGACTGGCAAACAAAGCAGTAAACATTTCCACATTTGACTTAGCCGGCGTTTTAAACTCAGCGGTCCGATCACGTGATCTCCGGCCGGTTGGTCGTTAATCTCATGGCACACAAAGGATATTCAGTGTCATAATGATGTAATTAATGAATGCAGATGAATGGAAAACAAGCAGAAGAGGACGTGCTCAGGATTTAGTCAGAGGCAGCCCGCCACGACACGAGTAAGTGATATAAATCAATCAGCCATAACATTATGATACAGAAGGACCACCCCCCTACTTCTGCCATGACAGATCTGACCCATGAAGGCATGGACTCAACAGGACCTCTGAAGGTGGGCTGTGTTGTCTGGCACCAAGAAGTTAGCAGCAGATCCATTAGATCCTGGAAGTTCTGAGTTGTTTGTCCTTCACATCCCACAGATGCTGATTGGATTGAGATCTGGGGTGTTTTCGAGGCTTCGTTGAAACCTTGAACTCCTTTCTTGCCTCAGACCATCTGTAAAACATTTTTTACAGTGTAGCAGTGATCATTATCCTGCTGGAAGAGGCCACTGCCATGAAAGAGGGAAAGTTCTATTCAAGAGATGTGAGGGAACAACACGATTCTTCAGGCCAGGCTGACCAAAGCTCAACAGGAGAGGTAACAATTCACGCCATCATTTATTCACAAACCAATGGAACAGCCATTGGTAGCAACTTGAGGTCCAGCATCTTGTTCGAGGACACTTTGACATTTAGACCGGAGGGGTCGGGCATCAAATCACCGACCTTAAGATAAGTGGACTACTGCTCTACCAACTGAGCCACCGTTAACCCATTTAAATGTTTCTTCCTTTCCATTTAAATGTTTCTCTGAACAGATTTAAAATGACTAAAACACAAAAAACATTAAAAAAAAAGATGTATTGGTACATCAGCATGTGACCGTTTAGCCATTCATTCCACTCGATGTTTAAGTTAAGTTACCTGATCTCCATTTTGAACAAGGCCATTAGACCGAAATGTTAGCATGTTTGTTTGACAAGGCCAAAATAAATAAGTGTAATTAAGATTGGACGTGCCGAACGAGTTCCGCTGCCAGTAGGGAACTGGTCGAACTGTAGCGAGATTATGTTTGTGCTACCTTTTCATCTTTGGATGCCCGAGGCTAGACTCCAATTAATGGCATTCAGTGACACGTAGTTCAACATTGTGTAATGAGTTCTCATCATGTGACCCATCCATGAGGAGCAGCGGAGAGCCCCCGGGGATCTAGGTCTGGCTCGAGAACTAAAGGGGAAGCCCTGCGGTCGAATCAATGGCCCTCTAATTCCCATAAAAACTCCTCTACCTCCCCATGAAGGAAGATACTTGGTCTTCAACGATGTTTAAGTACAACTGCTGAATGAAATAAAGGAACATCCTCATGAACAGCAGGGCCCAAAGTTTCCCAGCAGACAGAACATTGCCAGAAAAGCTTCACATTGTCTCCTCCTGTCTTGTCTCTTTTCCATAATGCACTTTTGTGCCATATGATGCTGACGTGTCCATTGTTGGCACTTTCAGCAGTCGATGGGGGTCAGCATGAGTCAGCAATTTTGCGCTACAGCAGCTCCTCTGTGGCTTCCGACAAAACATGCAAGTCCTCGCTCACCACTTAGGCAGAAGGGGTGACTTTTCTCTGCTTAATATATCCTAACTAAAGCAGTTTATTTCAGGACAACAGGCCCAATTATTCATTTTTTCTTCCAATTTAACCTTCGTGTAACAAGGAAAGGCAAATGGAGATGACAATGACATTTTCCCTGTTACCAGCTCACCAGTTCTTCTTCGGCGTGTGACAGCAGTTCTGGCGCCTGGCTTCAGGGCCTATTTCTTCTTATTAATCTTTTGGGTCCTCCGCCTCCAGTTTGCCAGTTGTCCTTCTCTAAGAACATTTCTGGTGGGTACTAAACCCCTGCAGACCAGGAGCTGACCCAGTCGTTTAGCCATCACAGTGTAGCCCACGTCAAAGTCGCCCAGATCCTTACGCTTGTCCATTTATGGTGTTTGAATCATATAAAAAACGTTTCACTTGCCGCAAAATATACCCCACCAACTGACAGGTATCCATGGTAACTAGTTATATAAATGGTATTCACTTCAACTATCAGTGGTTATAATGTTATGGCTGATGAAGTAAATGATCCTATCTTTTAGAAATCAGCACAGTGAGCGATTGATGCCTGCAGGAATACATTCGGGCCATTATTGTGTCTCAGATAAGTACCAGCACAGAAGGCCCACCACTGATGCGTTCAGTGAAAGGGTGGGGAGCCACTTTAAGAGTCGGTGACAATGGGATTGGAAATGGCTGTGGTCTCATTTATTTGTCACTTCCGTTGCCGGCTGTCATCTCCCTCTGATTACACAAAACAATATGAGGCGCCGGGCTGACAGCGAGCTTTAGGGGTAGCAAGGTTCATCTGGTTTCAATTAAAAAAATGGAAGTTTCCTTCGTTACAGACGGCAGACTGTCCTGGTCTGCATTTCAAAACAGATTTTTAAGTAAATAACAAGCGGTTACAGTCTTCTTTATCGTCCGGAAGCATATCCCTTCGAGAGTTCTCCATCTCTAAACACAGTTTGACGGTCACGGCTGCCGCCCTTCATGCTAGAGTCATTATTCAGATGGCGAAGGCCCTCCATCTCAAATTCGCAGATAATCAAATTGACCCTCGTCTGGGCGTCACAATTAAAGCGGAGCGCTCTGACCTCAGAGGCAGTCAGAAAACATGGCTGTTTTTTCAGCACTTAATTAAAGTGACAAGAGCTGTTTTCCCAGAGTGTTTAATTAAAGCGTTATTGAAGGTGTGTGAGTCTCTTTATTTCGCTGAAGTGGACCATGACTTTTCTCTTGATGTTTGCTGTTTGCGTCGAAAGGCATTGAATGTTTCTGGCTGCCTACCACAGATGCAATCGACAAATTAATATTGATAATTTCAGTCATCTTCAAACAATAATATTAAGATAGTGTTGTGTGTTATAGGCCGTTAAACCTATTACAGCTGGCATATTGCTCAAGAACCCCTCAGGGGGTCGCTTTCTTTTTTGTAAGACTTTTCATTCACTAGTTAGTAGACACTGTAGTTCATGAAAAGCTTTTCCCCTGATTGAACACTTAAATGTAAAGTCAAGTCCAAAACACAGTATTTTCTTTGTGCAAAAGCTCCATCTAGTGAGTAGAATATGACATATTCAAGACAGAACTTTTTGATTCAATTCATTTGCATTTAATTTGGACTAAATCCGACCAACGGTAAGGAAGTTATGTTTTGTACAAAAGCTCCACCTAGTGAGTAGAATATGAACTTTTTAAGTAAAATATGACATATACAAGAAAGAACTCATCGAGTCGATTCATATCACAAAATGAGACAAACGGTAAGGAGGTAATGTGGATGTAACTTTGTGGAAGTTTTTTTTTTGGTATATAGAAGCATGTGAGGACTCACTAAACAGAATGATGTCAGTTGATAAAACTAAAAACGTCTAATAAGAATCAAAGAATTTTTCGAAAATCTACTCTAACTTAAAATAAATGTTTTTCAACGACGTACAAAATTTCCTCATTAAATAAATTCATAAGTCTGATTCGTTTTCTGGCCCTTTTAAAAAACACTCGAACAAATGATTTGACATTTTATGGTAAATTTATATCGTCCAAGATATTAAATTAAAAAAAATAAACCCAAATAAAAGAAATATGCATATAAATAATTTTTCCATCTTTTTTTTAAAATTTAATCTTGATGAGGACATTAACGGGTTACGGATTTTCAATACAAGTCTTCCAGATGAGCTGACATGCATGAATTATGGGAGGAAATTAGGGTCATTCTAGGCGACGTAATGAAATAGAAAAGTTAACTTTTTCAAAGAAAGAAAAAGTAAACTATCCCTTTATTTATTAATAGCCTTACTTTATATATAACCATTCTGTATGTGTGATATATACAATATTAAGGGTTATGATATAAAATCAGGTCAGTTGCACCACTACTGCCCATAAAGAAAACAGGCTGCGTCTCTGTGGGAGCTCGCCATTAAAATGAAATAGCCGTCAGGTCCAGTCGGCGCTGTTTGGGAATATTAATTTGCATTGTTTATTGATTAATATTTGAGACTTGTGGAGGCTACTTTGTCGCATAGGGGCCATCTGCACTGGTAATCAAGCATCACAGTTCAACGTTAGTAGCCTCAGGCAGCGGCGGTATAATCAGTCAGCCAGGTAATATTAAAAGGTGGGCTCTTCCGGACTCTCAAGTGACATAACTGCCTTAATCAAACAGTTTTCACGCAGGAGGCCAGAGGGAGACAGAATAATGAGAAAGCAATATCCCAGATTAAGAATTAGTCTTCTCGGCAATGGCTCTGCCTCACTGGGTCAATGGTGCCTAATGGTATAGAATACACAATTGGGCCAGAGAAGATTTGAGAACGCTTCACTGGGGCGTCTATGACTCACTCTGACGGGAACAAAATGGAAAACTATTTGTCCCATGTGCCAAGTCGACAAATGAAGTGCAGGAGTTAATGCTTTGTCTGCTTATAAACACAAGAGTTTCCTCGCTCTGATGGTCTGTCTTTGCCACTTTGCCTCGGCAGTGTGAAAAGCTTCATTTGTTAGACCGGCGTTTGGGGCGCCGTTAAGTTGAGAGCAACAGCCACTTGTTCAAGGATTGTTGTCGAGATGAGATGTCAATAGAGACTGTATTTAAAAGGGGTGTAATGGACCTGATCCATGCGGACCACCCCCACACTTTCAG
Organism: Lophius americanus; assembly: GCA_037951165.1. Lineage (NCBI taxonomy): Eukaryota > Metazoa > Chordata > Actinopteri > Lophiiformes > Lophiidae > Lophius > Lophius americanus. The sequence goes on from JBBDHG010000081.1 coordinate 1,586,774, forward strand.
CACGCGGGTGAAGTCGAGGTTAATTGCTATGTTTACCCATAATGTAAAATAAATGTGGTTTGTCTGGCAGTCCTGCTTTCTAAAGCTCTAATGGTCAATATCTCCATGAAGAGTTTGCAGTAAGCGGGGATAGTTGATAGTCTCCTGTCAACCGATTGTCAACGTCCTCAGATGCCCACCTACCACCAAAACATTTATCCTGTAATGACCCTTAAACTTTTTCCAAAGTCTACGAGAAACAGAGATAAATACGTTTTTAAATCAAATTAAAGTTCTGCTCAGCTGTTCGGTCGAGCGTCATTGTGAGTCACTATTTCGTATTGAAAGCCAACAATGGAGTCATGGGGGGACACCACATGTCAAAGGGGTACATCAAGGAGGAGGCATTATGGACTATTGAGAAAGTCTTATTCGAGCATGGCCGTGCATTCGAAGAGAAATCGCCCTGGTGCTTCCGGACCGAGAGTCACGATCCAACAACAACTTCTCACTGAGCCAATTGGGCAGAATCAGAGCAGACTGAGGCTATTACCAAATCTATTGGGCTGTTTATTGCTTCAGACATGAGGACAGACATGCTCCCCTGTGGAAAACAAAAGGATTGAAATCCCCTCGTCTCCACACTTCAGTATGAAGACGGTGCCTGATCTCGATTAAATGGAGAAGATCAGAAATGTCTGTTCTGCTGTCGTCACCGCAGGCAGAAGAACCGCCGGGTCCGCGAGGAGCTACCAGACTTTCCATTTAACTCGACATTTGATTATTGCTTACTCTATTTTAACCTTTTATTTATTTCAACATTGGACATCTTGAATTGTTTTTCTTTTTTTGGCCGATCCAAAAAGCAATCTGGTTCATGACCCACATCAGGTGATCTGATCCAAATCATCCTAACCGTCTTGGGTCTGAGCTTATGGTGGCATAAACCCAAAGCTTTTATTTACCACACTTAACAAAAAAGGGCCTTCAGTTTTTACAGCCTATTCACCTTTACCACCCAATAATATTTAACATGCAAATGTTTGCGGTGGCACAAAAGGTTAGCACAACTGCCTGAAAGCAAATTAGTTCTGGTATCAAGTTTACCTCATACCTTTGGACTTCTCTAACTAGCTGGTCCCAGGGCTAGTTCGGAGCCAGAGCCTGACTTAGCACCAGTTCTTTGCTTTTGGGAAGACTAAGCTCCAGCTCTTGGCTTTCAAAACTGGTGCCAGGTAAGCACCAACTCTTTGCTGGTTCTAGAGCCAAGAACCGATTACGTTACACAGTGACGTGATGACGTGGCTCTGACTTGGCTCCTTGCCAATGGAGTAGCAAATTCTAATTCTTTAACCTAATATAGCAGTAGAATTAGCCTAAAGATGAAGTAATCAAGCATGGAACCACAATGGATATAAATAATGAATTGAATGATTGGTTCTTTACTAGTCCTTTACTGGTAGTGGAGTATTTTCACAGCGTGGTATCAGTACTTTTACTCAAGTAAAGGACCCAAGTACTTTATCCACCTCCGGTTGGCCTTGTGGCTAGAGAAAACTGTTGAATAATCAGTGACACGGCTGCCTCAAAGCATGAATGTTCCAGGATGGAAATCCAGCTGTGACATGAAATACAGGTGAATTGGTGACTATAAATTTCCCTGCAGGTATGAACTGAGTGTAAATTTGTTGTGTGAGAATTCCCACGGTTCTCTGGCTAGCCCAAAAACATGCAATATAATGTAGGTGGTGACTAACATTTCCATGAGTCTTTACGTGTTGACCCTATTGATGAACTGGCAACTTTTAAAATGAACGCCAATGATCGGTCTTCGGTATGTTTTTTTGCCACAAAGGGGTCAAACCTAGCCTCTAAGAGGTCAAGTCAGCCTCAAAGAGGTCAAACCAAGCCACGAACGGGTCAAGCCCAGCCTCAAAATGGTCAACCCAGCCTCAAAGAGGTCAAACCCAGCCTCAAAGGGGTCAAACTCAGCCTCAAAGGGGTCAAGCTCAGACTCGATAGGTCAAACCCAGCCGTGAAGGGGTCAAACCCAGCGACAAACGGGTCTAACCCAGCCTCAGGAGTTTAAACCCAACAACAAAGGTGTCAAACCTCAAATGGGTCAAACCAAACAAACCCAAACTGATTTAAAAACCAGTTCGATCGGGGTTAACAAATACTGTCACTGGCAGAGTTCACCAGCAGGGTACCGACCTATGGATGGAAACAGGTCATCCACTGTGGCTACCCCAAAAGTATATCACCAGTGACATTTATTTATCCACATATCGCAAACTTTGCGTTAGAGAACCCGCCGTGGACTCTGAAGTTAATGAATAAATAAAAATACCGACTGCTGAATTTGAGGCAACAAATAATTTTCAGACATTCCTTTTAATTAAGTTTCATTGAAAGGTCCGTCTAAGTCTACTGAGAGATCCAGAGATTATTAAACCTTGTTTCAGACGCTCTGCGTTATCCGTGGTCCATTTGGCACCAGCGCCGGCCTGAAAAGTCCCGAGGGGAAGGAACTTCCTCTCTCTCATTCCATTTGTACCGTATTCTTTTCCAGCTGTATTGAAATATTGAATAGAGGGAGTCTAATACTGACAAAGGCTGTAAAGAGGCTCATGAATAACTTCACAATATGCAATTTTTCTCCTCTGCATTATTCACTTCCAGTTTGCGAGGAAAGTTTGAAAAGCCGCAGTTGTGTATTTAAACTGGAGCAGGTTCTGGTGAATGCCTTTAAAAAGGGAGGCAAATCTTCCCCTCGGAAAATAGAAGTTTGTTTAATCCATAACTGCCAGAGCAGAATATATATATATATATATATATATACAAAAAAACTATTCTCTGTACTAGTTTTCAAAGCCGACCTTTACGGCTCGTGTAAATATGCATCGGGTAATCTGATACTGGGAGGAAATCCTTCATCACTGGTTGCATTATTTTGGATTCAGCCGCCATCTCTGCAGGGATAAAAGTAAATGCAGCTGTATTTAGGGTGGAATAAAGCATTCGTAGCAGAGCCCGGCGCATCTGCACGGCTACTACATGATATAGTGAGGGGAATGCATGCATGAAGAAAAAAAATAAAATAACTGGGGATAAAATTAGTGTGTCTAAAAGTGAGGGGGGATAAAAAGAAGAAATATGATTATGAGTTGATGAGAAGCAACTGGGAGACATCATCTGTCTGAAGTGACGTTTTTTTCCTTTTTTTTTTCTCAATAATTTCCAGCAGCTCCAAGCCTCAATTCGTGATTTCCCCTGAGCGAGCGTTAATTATGTAATTCATGCTCGCATGATGACAGATCATGTGTGTGTTTCTTCAATAATTCACATGTCCCAGTTTATCTGTCTGATCTGATTTTCCAACACACACACACACACACACACACACATACTTGCACATACACACTCGCTCTCACATTGGCACATCCAAATGTCATGCATTACACAACCATGACTCAGCGAAAAAAGCGTCTTGCTGCACGTTTGAGAAGGTGAATGTTTTTTTAATGCAGCTGCGACATAAATCAATATTCTGAGTTGTTGCTTTTTTTTTTTCTTTTTTTTTACATTAAAGGAGGATCGGTTCAGTATGTCCAAATTTACAGCCCACCCACTCCTTCATCTACGCCACGATCACTAACCCTGACTTATTGGATTGATTTGTAAATATCGCCGCGCGGCAGAGCTGGGAATACTTCTGTATGTGTGTACAGTGAATGCATAATGGATTAAGAGTAAATGCGCCAGATGGCAGGATGAATCAGCCATCAGGAGCGTTCTGCATAATAAAACAAGCGCTTTCTTCGGAGAGATGGTTCGGTCTCTTCCAAAAAGTTGTCAGCCTCAGACTGTGAAAGCATATGCACACCCACAGGTTTTATTTATGCATCTCATTTTTACAATTTGCCACACCTGTCAACTCAAAATTACAATCTAATGTTGACAGATTGCCTCTCTAATTCTTAAAGGTACCCTATGCAATGGAGCAATGTTGTTTTTTTACATGTGGCGCCAACATTTCTTCCTATTTGTTTTTAGTATGTATGCCCATCAGCCATAATATTACAACCACTGGCTGATGAGGAAAACATAAGGCGTATTGTCTTAATAATGATAATAATACACTTCATTTATAATGCACTTTACATTTGGATCAAATCTCAAAGTGCTACAAAGCAAAAGCAGATAAAAGCATCAATAAAAATAAATAAATAATAACTATATAAAAGACTGACCAAAAAGCAGCAATGTTAATTAAGGTTATAGGTTCTGCTAAAAAGGAAAGTTTTAAGTCCTCTTCTTAATGTGTCAGTCGTCTGTGGAGCCCTGAGATGGTCAGGGGGGGCATTCCACAGACGAGGGGCAGCTCGTCTGTGGAATACCCTATATGAATGAAATATGAATGAAATATGAATGGAATAGTCTTTTTACAAAGGCACCTGTCAGCAGGGGGGATATATTTCAGGCAGGAAGCAAACATTTTGTCCTGTAGTCGAAGCAGTGAGCAGAAAAAATTGGCAATAATCTGAGCATATTAATAATGTCCTCACCACTGTGGGGAAATTGTTTTCTTTGCAACACACAGCCTACATTTAAAAGAAAAAAGTACAAATTGTTTATTCAAGTTAGTTTTTAATCATTAAAGAAAAGAGGGAAAATCTGACTAAAGAATATCTAATGAAGTCAAATAATTAGATTAGATTAGCTAAACTTTTTGGGTAAAGCTATTAGACCCAAAAGCTATTATTCTTGTTAGTTAGTTTTCATTAACAAGATATGCTGTAAAAGAAAAATCCTACGGTCGGAATATGACTTTCTTATTAGCCATGGTTAACGCCTCCTCCTTTGTGGCTCCTTTGACCTGTGGTGTCCCCCAGGGCTCTGTCCTTGGCCCCTTACCTTTTAGCAAATACGTGCTGGCACTGGGTCATATAATAAACAAGTTCAGTCGAGTGTCAAATAAGGAATAACGTTTCAAAATGTTCTCAACCGGACACTTGAGCAGGACACTACTCCATCATGGATGGGTCAAACGCAAAGACATCATTTCACTTTGTTGTACTTTGTAGGGATGTATGTGATCAGTTAAAGTGAATATTGGTTCTGACAGAAAGGTGTCAGTCCATCACAGCTGGCTGCGTAGCTTCAGACCGGTCAGAACGCCAATTCTGACCACTGTCCCCTGCAGAAATGCAATTAATGTAGAATAAGCTGATCATGTGGAAACATGATCAGTGAAGCAGCTTCTAAGGCACGTTTCAAGATACTATAAAGCCACATCAGCAATATTACAAATTAATGAGTGGGGGAAACATGACAGAATGTAATTTGTTGCCTTTTTTTGTTTTCTATTTATTTTTCTGTTTCGTTACCTGCGGACCACAAGATGACGCGCTGCTAGCTTAGTGACAGCCACTTGGGATCCAATTCTTTCAGTACTCAACACATCTGCAGGTGGCGGAAGTGACTTAGCAACACACCAAAATGGCAAAAAAATTGTGATGCCCACTTTGAGGCGCTAGTATGAACCCACTAGTGCAGAATTCTCCTCCAGCATGACGTGAAAAATTCATGTAAATCAAATGTTATTGTTACACCTGGCCTACATCCTGCTACCAGCAGGTGGCGATATCAACTCCAACTGCAACCGCTTCAAGGAGAATGAGAAGAATTCCAAATTCAACTACCCTGCATTTCACTTATTCTTTCATTTTACAACCCACATCAGTAGTACTGTTATTATTATTCCACCTCCTCCTACAAATCTGCTTTCCGGCATTTCTGGAGGCAAAGTCGTTTAAAAAACAAATACAAAAAAAAACAAATCTAACTGTCTTGTGGGAAATTTAAGGAGCTCTTGGCGCGCCTTAAGCAGCGGCTTTGTTCGCTCCGCTGTTAGGAAGAGAATATTTGAAAGATTTTTTTTGACTTTTTGTCGATCATACAGATGTTTTAACATCTGTATGAATTGTGAACATAATTCGCGCATTATTTTTACAAGAAGAAACGGCTTATGCTAAAACTTTTTTTTTTTTTTCGTCATAATGTGATAGAAATTGTAAACTTCTCAGGATTTAATGGGAAAATTCCCACTTGGCAGAGTCATCTTGTGTAATCACCGCAGCAAGAAGGAGAGAAGTGCGGCTTATTCTCCTTTAACGTAACGTTCCAGTGTGATTCTGAGATTAGGAGACCTGAAATTGCATTTTGCACATACTGTATGCCTCCGTACTTTCCTCGGTACCAACCAAGGTGTAGAATGCTGCAGGTTTTTGGATCAAACCTCCCTCACAGACGGGGCGGGGTGGGGTGGGGGGGTAAGGGAATTGAGGAATGGCGCCTTAACGCATTCTGAATAACACCTTGTGGCTCGTGTCAACTGTTGGCTATTAGGTATAAAACTTAGCCAATTTAAAGTTAAGATGTTTCCCCAAACAGAACCTGTGTGATTTATGGCTCCATGTGGGAAAGATGACACGTATTTGGGTTCAGTGCATTGTGTAGACAATCGGAGATTGTTGTGCATGCTGTTGTTTACGCTGTAGACAATGAAGTGAGGGGACCCCTTAGCTCATCAGAAGAGCTCAGCTAGGCTGGGTCACAGCTGTCAAATACAAGCCCCCACGGTATTGTTTTCAATTTTGCCTCCTCTTACTCACTGCTCCGGCCAGAGGAATTGGAATTTTAGCGAAAAAAAACACATGTGTACTTTTCATAGCCTGTTTCAAAACTGACAGAAACAACCACAGTGTCCAGTGACTGCAACACCCTGCCTCTTAGCCTGATTATTAGCGCTTGGCATCGAATATCCTTATTATTGAAAGTTTTACCTCAATTACTCATTTGCTACACTTGTCCAGGGACTCTGTGAGGCCCATTTTTCCACTGAGATTCCAGGGCTAGTTTGTTGCCAGATTCTGACTTAGAACCAGTTATTTGCTTTTCGACAGCCTAAGCACCACCTCCTGGCCCCCAAAACTGGTCCCAGACAAGCATCATCTCTTTGCTGGTCTAGAGCCAAGAACCAATTATGTTATACGATGACGTAATGGCGTGGCTCTGACTTGCTTCCTGGCCAATGGAATAGCAAACAGGTTCTTAAGAGGTGCTCGAGTTGAACCAACTAAGCACTGGCACTAGCACCAGCACCGCACTAGCACCAGGTTATTTTTTGGTGGAAAAGGGCTAAGGGAAAGCCTACTTCGGCTGGTTTATCACAGCGCCAACGATTGACTCTCACATCCGCGCCTACAAACAATGTAGAGTCATGGGTTCACATATATTCACATATATCGTATGTTCTTGGATGGCGGGAGGAAGCTGCAGAGGGAACCCTGTCAAACTCTGAGAGAACATCTAGACTCCACACACATAGAAGCCTCGATGCCTCCGGTGGATTGAACCTGCAACTCTCTCGCTGTGAAGATAATAATAATTTAATAATTTTTCTATAGAGTCTGACTGCAGTCTGGCTCAAAGGGACCTGCGGTAGAGTTCCATCTCAAGCTGTGAGTTTAGCAGTCTGCTGCTGAAGGAGCTGCTCGGAGCTCCACAGCCTCATGTGGGAAGGTCAGAGGCGGTTGGTCAGCTTGGTTAACATCCGCCTGCGTGATATCTGTGTTTATTTCCACCATCACATTTTCTCAACAATCGTAACTGAAGTAAACACAATTCCTCTTTTCTTTTTGCTGTGGAAGTCACAGATACAGGTACGTGTAAAAACAACATGCCACCAGATGTCACCGTGTCTGGGTATGTGAGATTTTCTATAAAAAGAAAGCATGAATGTCTGCCTTCAAATTCTCCACAGAATTCAACCTTTACAGGCATAGGGAGTAAAATATGACAAATGACAAATGTGCCTAAAAACCTTTAACTTGATTTTTTGTCGAATTTATTTCGATTTTTGAATTTTTATTTGAAAATGGTCCATGAAATACTTCTTGAGTTCATCACATTAACACGAAGGATCAGATCTTATCACGGACTGACCAAATAATGAATAATCCTTAAACCGTAGAGAAAGTTTGCAGCTCATTTCGACTTTAGTTAGCAGGATAAGCATTTTTAAATCCCCGAAAAGTTTGCCTTTGCAGATCCTTCTTTATAACGGCGCAACTCGAAAAATATGACATGGATCATTTTTCAAACTGTATACCCAAATGAGCCAATAGATTAGTGCGAGGAAGAACTGAACCGATTTTTGGCAAGATCAAGTTATTTCTCCAAAACATTTTCAAGCCATAATTTCTCAATCTTTGGTCCTATTAAGATCAAATTTTGTGCATCTATTATACACTTTTTAACCATAAAAGTTCATATTTTACTCACTAGGGGAAGCTTAAAAAAAAAAAAAAAAAAAAAACTTTAGACATAACTTCACATTTAATTCGAGGATTTCACATCAGTGGGATTGCTTGTACAACGCAGGAGATTTGGGACCTTTTGGGGACATACACTGGGGACACAGGCAATGCTTATACAAGTAGAGTTTATGTATAGAGGAAAGCACTGATTGAATTGAGAGGTGACAAGAGAGAGAGGTTACACATGTCTTCTTCTTGATTAACTGCAAAATTGTAAATTGTTGATTGACTGAATTGAGGGAAAGAACAGATGTCTGTGCAGTCCGATTTACTTTTTGCAGAGAAAAAAAAACAGCATCTTGTAATATTAAGAAAGTCATGAAAGGACAAACCAGAAGCGACTTTTGGTATTAAGGACTTCATTTTCCCGAGCGTTTGCGAAAAATACAAGATTCAAATGTTTTTGTCACTTCTTTGAAACTGCAAACCCTGCAGGTGTGTGATAGTCCATCACACGAAGCTCCTTCTGATTTTGTTGGAGGCTATGGAGGTTAAAAAACATCGTCAGAACGTTTAGCACAGCTTTATTTAAACAGCCGTTGTTTGGCGACTCTTGCACTGCATAAAAACCTGGATCGTTTTGACTTAATGGATGCAGAAACTGATGAAGCAGCTGTGCAAACATCATCATCTCCAGTAGAGAGACGCAGCAGCGCATTAGATGGATAGATAGACAGACAGATAGACAGACAGAAAGACAGACAGACCGACAGTCAGAGAGAGAGAGAGTGGTATGTAGGTAGTGAGGGAGGGAAGGATGGAGGAGAGGGAGAGAGAAAGAGAGAGAGAGAGAGAGAGAGAGAGAAAGACAGATAGAAATTTTGCAACGGCTCCATCATAGTTATTGAGTAAAATGAAGAAATACATCTTACAATCTATACATAAACATATATATATATATATATACACATATACGTACATATGCACACACTGATACATATACATATATATACATATATATATATATAAAGGTATATGTACACACAACCATCCATTTGTATACTTATATAAATAAATATATATACACATATACATACATACAACTACATATAATAGATACATATACACTCAATCGAAAAATAAGAAATAAGAACTACACATGTGAATGTATTCATACATAGTCGACTTAGTACGTCGTCATGGTAATCAACTGGTCTCAACATTCAGCTAAAAACGGACTTAACTCTGGTACCCCAGCAGATCCGTGGCACCTTCTGTTGCTATGCATCATTTGGTTCTGGTCCATAGAGTGGCCCCTTGAAACAGTTATGGCACCCAGGTTTTAAAATTTTTTTATTCCAAGGCATGAGGGATCGCTTAAAGCCGCTGCCATGTTTTCAACCCTCTGTAGCACCGAGCAAGTGGTCAATACTCCACTCCAATTCTCTCAATTTCAAATATTGCCCTCTCTTTTCTTCTTTCCTTCGAAACGGACTGGAAACATACTGCCTTCGAGGCCGCCAGCTCGGATTTTTGCAAAGACACACTGGATAATTTGATATCCACTAGTGGTTCTGGACTCGCTTTCAGATGGGAAAATTGAAAGCCGAATGACATAAATGACACAGAGTGGACTCTCTCTTTCACCGGAGGTCCTCATCCGTGGGACTCTCTCTCTCTCTCTTGTTAACTTGACTCTTCGGGGATTGCAGTGTGAAAGTAAATTCATATTTAAAAAGGAGTGAAGCCTACTCTACGATAAAATAAACGTCATGAAAACCATACCGGAGAAATTCTGCCCTTTGCAAATGTCAAAACTGATCTCTCTCTACTTTCTGCATCTTATAGATTTTTTTTTATTAAATTTTTAATCATGACAGGTCTGCTTCTCAGGTTGAGTGACATATTGGCCTGAAACTTTTATTAAATATATGCACTCTTATTGCAAATTTTGTTGCAATATAAACTGTTGTAAATGACTGAAATTGAAATTTATTAATAAATGAATCGTTCTTTTGTATTTTAATTCTCTTTCGAGTCTTTAAACAGTGTAATATGATTCTATATAGATTAGTAGGTTATTTCTGATGATAATCAATATTTTGCAAAGAGATGATCTTGAAAAAAAAAGACATATCTGCTTTGGAACGGGAAATTATGATTATAAATAATAGTCACCATTTTTTCAAACTTTACACTGAATATGATTAATGAACAGTGTTTTTTATCTTTCTATCTCCTTTTGATGGGCGGCAAAAAGATTTTGCTGACAAGATTCTGAGCTACTAAAAACTGAACAAGTTCATCAGTCATGTCGAAAAACGTTCGGCTAAAATACGGCTCCGTCATCCTGACTGACCAGGAATCAGAAGTTGCGGCAAACAGATTTTTGCTTTGCAGCTACTCTCTTCTGACACATATTGTTCTTGTTTGGTACAACAGTTTGAGAAAAATATTTTCGGAATAGCAACGAAGATGTTTTCCAGAGAGTTTAAAGGAGATGTGTAAACCCCTATGTGCTACAGCGGCCATTTTAGCCATAACCTTATGCGATGTAACATGAACAACTTCCGCTATAGCTTCTTATGGTATTTGAAAATGCTCCAGTTAATAGCAGCTATACTGCAGAAGCACAGGGGCGCTTTTTTTGAGGTTGTAAATGTCACTTTTCGATTATTTGGGAATAATGGCCAGCCAAAGTTTTGTGGAAAGCTAGCGTAGGGCTAGCTTCACCAAACTTTCGCAGCTTTTGAAATGTTGAACTTGCTGCAAATGCTTATGTACTTTCTGGCTTCACCAAACTTGACACATCCATTGGCTGTGTTACAGAAAAGTTACTTTTGATACTCTGAACTTTATTTTGTGGGATTTCCATGGAGACACATAGTTTTCATTGACTATGGTTGTTCATCTTCTCTGCAGTAATATGTCTAAATCAATATTCACCAAAGGTAGGCTCGCAAAAGGAATGGAGGATATGTTATAAGCTGACAGCTATATAAATTTTCTTCCTCCAAAACCGAAAAATATCTCCTGGGTCATTTTGTCAACTTAATCTCTGCACAGTTTAGGAACACTTAACCTTCCTTGACCAATACTTACAGGTAAACACAATACATTCTCAACATGGGCATCACTTCCTCTCCCTCTCACACTCAGTCCTATTCATCACCGGCGCCGAACACACTGAGGAAAGTATGATCAGGCTGACCTTGAGGAATCCAGGAAGACTCACCCAGGCCAAGATCTAGGGTCTGTCGGGATGATTTCTTATTCCATACAACAGAAGAATATCCTCTGCTTTATCACGCCCCAGGTTCCTGGCTTATATAAGACATAAGGACCACCCTGTTTGAAATGCTGAGAGAACACAGAAAAAGAAAATGTCCTCAGGAGTCACAGTGATTTGGATCCGAGGAGGGGAGGGGTGAATGTGTGACTTTATGTGAAACCTGCGCTCTTCTGAATAGCAAACGAAGAAACAGATGACACCGTCGCCCTATCTCAATGACATTTCCAACCCAGCCATTTGTAGGAAGATAAGCCTGACTGAACACAGAGGGAAGTGTTTGTCTCTGTGTCCTTACGACCTCGTCTAAGGCCAGAAAGGTAAAGTCTCCCCTCTTACTCACCAATGCACCCCCCTACCTTAAAGAACTACTTCGGAATGTCCTCCATGACCATCTGTGGGCTCCACAGATGACTGAGACTTTTAAAAAAAAGACTTAAAACATTCCTTTTTCAGCAGAACCTTGATTAAATTACTTTTGATTAACATTGCTGCTTTTTTGCCAACATTTTTATATTATAATTATTCTCATATTTTTTTTCATTGATGTTTTTATCTGCTTTGACCTTGTAGCACTTTTAGTTTTGATCCAAATGGAGAGTTGTGTTCATAAATAAATTATATTATTATATTTATTATGAGAGTTCACGGCAAAAGTTCGCCGGCCTGGCGAATGTTTCATGTACTTGAACTCAGTGTTTTATCGACAATGTGTTTTTTTGATTTATAAAAAAAAGAAGAAGCTGTGAGTGAAAACCTTGCTCTAATCCTATAAATTTGAAATCACCTTAAATTTCACCAGATTCAAAGCTGCCAAGATACAATATTATGACTTTATATTAAGTTATATATCATACATATATTAGTTTTTACCACAGGTTATGTCCCCACAATGAAACCTCTGCAATATCCAGCAGATTACAGTTCTGAGTATTTTTCATCTGACTTCAATTGAATACGTTGACACATCAAGAAGTATTGTGGAATCATGTTCGGCACAGCGATTCAACCTTTGTAGCACTTAGCTGTAAAACAGTCTTATTGTGCAGCTGCCACTCAGTTGGACTTTGTTAAAGGCTGACTGTGTCACTGTATATTTGTTTGAGTTGCTAAATCTGAGTCATGTATTTCCGGTGCTTTAAAATCTAACGGATTGAAAGGTAGCCCAATAAAATTTCAGCACGGGCACTTTGATTTCACAAGCTTAATGTTTGCACCAGAACTATGAAGTTTTTGTTTTTTTTACCTGCTTCAGCCTTCCTGGGGTTATGTTATCAAAATTTTCACAGATGAAAAACAATTTCCACCCACCCATATACAAATAAAAAAAATACTGATTCTTGACTCAAGTAGAAGTGAAACAGGTTCAGGCTGAAAGGTGTGTACTCAAAGCTAAAATGTAAAAACTAGTTCTGTCAAAGACATGTGCAACAACTGTTTATGTTGCAAGCCCAACTGAACCTCCTGAATTGAAGGGATTGCGAGGTTTATTTTCCATTACTGTCAATCATTGACAAAGAATGCGTTCAGCATACCTGCATCTCCTTCCATGTTTTACATCTGTTGCCTTGTTTCATCTGTCATGCATCATATGCACCGATGGAAACAACAAGGGACCATCACTTATATACATAAATCTCCCGTCAATTTAAGTTTGTACTCCGAAAAACAATGATGCCGAAATAGAAATAATCTACCAACTTTCTACTGTTCTTAAATTATAAAGAGTAAAAAATAGATAAGAGATGAACTATACTTTCATACTCACCACCTCTATCTCTTATCATAATCTAGAACGTCGCTGCCACCCCTACAATACGAGTATCTCACCGAAACCCCACCAATCCCATGCATCGTAATAGCAACGCACCTCATTGATCTCCTAAAAATTTAACTTGAAGTTATGTCTGAAAAATAGTTTTTTATTGAAAAAAGATCCCCGCTAGTGAGTAAAATAATGAACTCCTAGACTAAAATATGATCTATCCGAGATAGATCTCCTCATGTGCACCAAGTCTAGACCAAGGGTTAGGCAGAAAAGCTCCCCCTAGTGTGTAGAATATGATATATACAAGTTGGATTTCCCCAAATCGACTCATAGGGACCAGTTGGGACTAAAGTGCATTATAAATTAAATGTATTATTATTATTATTAAATGGGACCAAAAATTAGGATGTTATGTCCGAAAACTGTTATTTCTTTGTAGAAAAAAGCTCCACCTAGTGAACAAATGATATAATAGAGTAAAATATGATATCTAAAAGACAAATCTTAAGTTAATTCATATGCATCAAATTTGGACTAACCGTTTAGAGATACTGAAACCTTTTGGAGATAAAGCTCCACCTAGTGTTGGAAATATAAAACCGACCTTTCCCAAAATCAACCCAGGTCTTCTTCACACCAAGGTCTATGTGGGCATAAAATTTGAAAATGATCACGTTAAGACAAAGGATCTGCGGCGGCAAGATCGACACCATTCTACCCCCAACTTTTGGGGGATGTAAACATGCTAATCCTGTTAACTATAGCTGCGATAAACTATAAACTTTCTCCACAGTCTCAAGATATTCATGGATTCAGTAACAAGACTACAAAAGTACCACTGCATGTATAACATCCTAATGCGTCTCCGGTTACAGAGTGGAACCTCCATCACATCAGCAGCCTGGTGACAAGACTGGCAGCCTAACCCCAGAATAAACTCCGAACGCGATAATAATATAAATGAGGCGGCTGATATTTCACGGGTAGGTGCAGCTCAGCTTTGCAGTCGGCTCCCCTCCTCCCCATATCAAACAGCCGCCTGCTGCACGATCTGCTGGATCAGGCTCTGTTCTCCTCCAGTAAGTTATGATGTAATTTTCCTCTCTGCCATGATAACGATAAGAAGAGGAGATACCAGAAGGAGCCACTTCCATGTGGAAATATTTGAAATTAAACTCCAGCGCCTACACCCCGCCATCCTGCGCCTCACGCACCGACTTTGAATTACAGGTCGGATATTGTAAATCACACTGAGCACTTTCCTGACGTATATTTCCTCTTTTTTTTATTTCTTTTTCTTTGTCCGTCAGAGTTGAATGTCTCCATTGGACAGGTTGCCCTCTACAGTTTTTGAACAACAGTAGCCTGAGTAGAATGAATGAATGAATTTGCAGTGAGACGCTGTGATGGAATTACTGAACAGATGGGAAATGGACTTAAACACGGGTGCATCAGCGCCGGGCTCAGTCCATTTGCTCTGCAGGACGGCTTGCTGGAGTGTGTCGCCTGGTGAGAGGTGCTTCGCAGGGAGGTGGCGTCTCCTGCAGCGGGGGATGATGTGGTGTGAGGAGCAACTTCCCCTCCTTTAATGAAATGAAGATGAGTTTTGACGTGGATGAATAAAAGTGGAAGTCTTATGGGGCGTACAGTAGGGGGCTGAATTAATTGGGAGGGGCTCTTTGGGAACGGGGAAACTTGGTTGCTTCATCCAGAAGCTCCAGATTAGTCATGATGGCGAGACCGAGCATTATTCTTTTTTTTTTACACGTTCTACTTCACAGACTGGAGAAAAGAACATTTTCCTTGCAGTGACCAGTTTAATTAAAGCATATCTCACAAATTTTTTTTTTATCTGAAAATAATGGCATTAAACAATGGCCTGACAATAATTAAGGATAAGCTTTTATTAAGAAAAGAAGCATAGATAATCCTAAAATTGCCAACGGAAGATGTTACTTGTATTTGTCCAAATACTCATTTACGTATTCACAAAAAAAAAAAAAGGTACTACTTGACAACTGGGCCTAATCTGTCATCCCCGACAGCAAGGGTACAACCCCGAAAAACCCATAATTCCCTGCGTTGTATAATCAATCCCCCCTGATTGGAGCCCTCAATTTAAATGTGAAGTTAGATCTGAAAAAGCTGTTGTTCCATATCTTGGTCTAAATTTGGACTAAATCTGAGGATATTTACCTTTTATGTATCACATTTTACTGTAATAGTTCAAATCTTAGGGGGAGCTTTTCTTTTACGAGATTATAATATAACTTTCTAACTTCTGGTCTGACTTAGCCCAGATTTGGTACATCTGTCTCAACTCGAGGAGAACTATCTGGCATTTACGATATTTTACTCTAATAATTCATATTTTACCCACTATGGGGAGCTTTTTCATGTTTTTTTTTTTTTTACCGACAAAACTTGACTTTTTTTGAGGAATTGAATTCGGGGAGCTGCTTGTATGACGCAGGGGATTGCGAAACTTTGGGGGCTATACCCTGCCTGTAATAGTGCTGTAATTGTCATCAGCTCATAAAGGGATCAAAAGGCAATATTCGTATTAGTAAATTAAGTTTATGCTTGAATTATGCGGAAATCACGCACCTTCAACTTTGATCTGGAGGTTTTCAAAGTGTCTGAAATGGAGAGCAAAGTCCTTGGAGGCGGTTTTCTCTAGATCCTGGCCATGTGGGTAGAAGCCAAATCGTATCCTTCACCACTAAAACTTTAAGTGCCCATCTCAGAGCCATCATCCTGAATATTACAGCCGACTTTTGAAGAAGAAAGGGAGGGAAATGCACCAGCAGGAACAACCTGTCAGCACTGGTGTTTTTATTTTTCTCAGTGAAGGTGCAAATATAGGAGAAAAAAAAAAAAAAAAACAGAGGAAAAGTCTGCATCTGACGGTGGGCTGTCGCATATCTTATTATGTAAAGAACTCCGCCAGGCGAGAGTTGATGTTGTGTGAAATTAGGTGTGAAAAACATGTGCATTTCACATGTGCATTTCGCGCAAATCCAATATCGCGCGTCTCCAAAACACAGGAACTTCATTGATCCCTGAAAGCCAATATCTGCAAAAGAGGTATTGAAATAGCATAGAAGTCATCAGCAAGATTTAATCAATTCTTCAGATTGGAGCATTCCATATCTATTTCTGGCCCACTGTGGCACCGCCCCGGCCTCCATGATGAAAGTCCCCCCCGTCCTCCTCCTGCCCCAGGCAGCCGCCTCTCTAGAAATCATTACAATCTCCTTCTACCTCTAGGGTCAGTAAACTAATAGTCATTCACCTGTGTGACAGGAAATCTTTCCCAAGTTACCATCGGGGGCCAGTGAGGTTGTGTTTAAGGTTCTGGAGTCCAGTCCAGGCCGAGATGACAATTTATGGTCGGTGTTGGGGCGGATCCTGATGATTAAATGTGTGCACGATTGGAAACGCTCCATCACAAATGCAAACTGCAGGGATTACTATATTACCTGCTGATTATCTGGTTCTGGATAGCAGCGAAGACCCGTTGCTCCAAATATGACGGCACAGCTGAGAATAACTTTACGAATGATAGAATAAAAGCGCTGGATAAAAAACAGCCGCAATAATCCAGATGCGCCTGTGCACGGACCCCAGTGTGTTTTATGATCACAATGCGTTCCAGAAAACGCGGGCTGGATTTCCCAAAGTGGTGGCATAGATTTATTCAGAGGAACCGAGGCCCGCAGGGTCCCTTTGGACTATTTGAAGACTTTGCTGCGCAATGTTTAAAACATGTATGGAAGTCGAAGTTCATAAATTAAGCACTAGGAGACAAATCGTGTGACCTAAATTTGGACCTTCTACAAACTCAGTCACAGAGAAATGGTTTATTTTATGGTCCGGTTTGTGAAAAAATGAGCGTAAATGTGGCGCTGAGGCTCCAGAGTGCGATTTATTTTACGCAGCAGTCGCTGTCCGAGAAGCTACGGTGGCCTCCAGGTGTCAAAAAGGTGTCATCCAGCAGCCTGTCATGTGATGAAGTTGTCTTAGATAAGGATAGTTAGAGACACTGGGAGGGAGGGGGAGAAGGGGGGTTGGGGTAGGTGGAGATGATTATTCAGCACAATAAGAAAACAACTGAGTTTGAATCTGACTGTCAAAGAAAGTAAGCATGGAGAACCAGACGGCCGGCGCCACCGCCGGCGCCGCTGTTTGACGGATCGCTCCCCAGGGATTAGACGGCACGATCGAGCGCTCTCCTTCTCCCTCCCTACCCCTGA
The DNA here is from genome assembly GCA_037951165.1 of Lophius americanus. Lineage (NCBI taxonomy): Eukaryota > Metazoa > Chordata > Actinopteri > Lophiiformes > Lophiidae > Lophius > Lophius americanus. Next base: position 1,604,390 of record JBBDHG010000081.1, read on the forward strand.
TGTTTTTTTTGTAAGCTGGCAGGGGGTGGACGGCACCGACCCAGCAGTTTTACTTCTAAAATCCCGGCGTCAAGAATCAGAAAGCATGAGGACCCGACTCTGAAAAACACTGAAAGGTAAATTGGTGAGTTCTGTCCAGTTTGGTCATGAATGAACGGCTGCTGGTTCTGGAGTCGAGTCAAGTCAAACTTTATTTTTTTAAAGCACGTTCAAACAACGGTCGACCGAAGTGCTGAACAGATACGACTGACAGGAACACTTGCAGTAATTACAGGAATAAAAGACGTATCGGAGAATCAGTCAAGATAGAAGGATAAAAGGATGAAAGAAAAATTAACATTTAAAATGAGAAATAGAACTTAAAAAAGAGAAATGGTGGACGAACTTGAAGAAATTACTTCAGTTGGTAACCGAGAAATTCTTTTTACAAAAGAAGGATTTTTGAATGAGTCTAACTTAAACTTGATTTAATTGTGCCACCGGTGGAAGTCAGGTTTTTAATTCACTAAAAGTTATCTTTTTTTTCGAGTTTGTAAAATTTGTCAAAAAAGGCTTTGAGTATATATAAAAAAAAAAAGTCAGAATCAACACATTATTTTGAGTTTTATTTAAGAATTTAAGTTTTAAATACTTCATTTAACTGATTGTTACCTAGTGAAGTAAGTTTTTTGAGTTCAACAAAAATTCCATTTTTTTTTTTTTTTTTTTTTTTTTTTTTTTGCAGTGTATTTAGATTCAGCTGCTTTGGCGATATAAAGGGATTTTCTTTTCTTTTTTTCCCGAAATTATAATGTAAACAAATCAAATCTTATTTTCATTTCATAGAACCACAAGAAGAAAAACATAGTTATGAATCTTCCATTTATTCAGAAAGAAAAAAAAACTAAATTTTTACACATTGTTCCTTTAAAAATTCAACACCAATCATCGAGTCTCATGACGCTCAGCAGTGTCCTCAACATGAAATAATAATCCTCAGGTAACCGCATCTTTCCTCATCCTCTGCTTTTCCGCCGCTGCCTCAAACAATGCGTGAATACCGCAGGGAAGCTTCTCTCTGTTTGCTCTCCAGAAAGAAAACCGGCTCGGCTGCAGGAATCGGGGAGGTTTTTTTGTTTTTTTTAAGCTCTGCGGTCGTCTGCGCACCGCGGTGAGGAAGGAGCAGCGTGTCGGAGGAAGCTGACAAACGAACAGAGACAAATCTATATAAATAATTGGGGAGTGGAGTGAGGAGGAGTTGCCCATCATTCAGAGCACAAGCCTGCACAATATCTCCTGGAGATTCGGAGTCATCCATCACTGCGAGACTTTCATTTGAGATGTTTAGGACTCTGGCTGATGATTGTCTGAGAGCTGAGGAGGGGAGGGAAAAAAAAAGGGGGGGGGGGGGGGGGGGCTGTCTTTGGGGGTCTGCTTGGAGAAATTGCCGCCCTGACCCGACGGTGGTTCATGGAAGCACAGTAGTTTCATGTTCATGTGAGGCTGGAGTCCAGGATGCAATCAGCATTGAGACGCTAGCAGACTTTGTGGGCCTTCAGAATATTTTATGTTGTGGCGCCGCAGAGATACGCCGGTGAGCGTGCACGCCGAGACACACCTCGTTTAGAGTGGAGTGATGTCAGTATGAAGGAGATTGAAGAGCCCAAGGTAAAGAGAGTGCAGGGATTCCAAATAATCTCAAGTATTGATTCTATTAAAGACCAGGGCTCTTGATGGACACCTACTTCAGAACGCGGCGATGGGTGGCATATCCGCATGACTGATCACCGCGGCGCCTCGCTCCCCCGCTAAAGGCTGCAGACCGTCGATAAATAACGGCTCACCCTAATCAAACGGCATGGAGTATGTGGAGATATGACGACAGCATTGCAAGCTTTAACTTACCACGAGGCGCGGCGTCTTTCCTGCTAGATTTTCATGGACGCCATCAGGATGGAGAGACGTGGTCACCTGGTGGATGTATGTCCGGCCCGAATGATTTCCCGCTCAACTGTCCAGCACATTTTAAGTCACCATTCTATTTTAAATCCTCATAGGCATTACTGAGGATGGACTGGATCGATGTGGGAAAAGGTCATTTGCATATTCATGCCACTAGGGGCAGTTTATCACAGTTTTTTGGGCTGTAATTTTTCAACCGTTTGTCCGATTTAGCACAAATATGGTACATATAAATCGACTGCAGGAGAACTATCTGAGATACAGGGGTTTTTTTTACACTAATAATTCATATTTTATCATATTTTCTATGAAAAGACACTGTTTTTCGGACATAATTTCCTAACCGTTGGTTCGATTTAGTCCAAATGTAAATGTATATGAATGGGCTCGAGGAGATCTATCTAGTTTACAACATATTTTACTGACTAGGGGAAATTTTTCGATTTGACAAAAAAAACACATTTTGTCAAAAAAAAAAATGTTTACCGCTAACTCCCCATCATATGTCCAATGATGTTGAAACTGGCTACATAAGGAGTTCTATCTTAGATATAATTCACTATAATGCTTCACATTTTACTCTTTTTCCTGTCGGCAATTTCCCAACCATCAGTCCAGTTGTGTCTAAGTTTAGTTCATATGAATCGACCCGAGGAAATCTGTCTTGTTTCATTCCTGAGCTCAAACAAACTAGTTAACTATATTCATCTTCATTATTGAGTCACTCTGAGATCTGAACTTAGAACAGACTGATGACTTCATAGAAATAGGTTGAATCAATAATGGACTGTTACTCGTACAACGCAGGGGGCTGGGGGTTATACCCTGACTCTCATGAACGACAGCGTAGCTCTAGTTGAAAAACTTGTCGGAGTCATTTCAGGGACCCGGTTGAGGACTTTTACTTGTAGTGGAGTATCTTTAAAAGTGCAGTTTTTGTGCTTTGACCCATATTAAGGATCTGAATACTTCATCCACCACGTATTATAATAAATGAAAGAAAAGATCCTAGAATTATTGTCTATTCTGTGGGGATGCAGTTAAATGAGTCGTAAAAAAAAAAAAAGAAAGAAAACTAATCAAACTTTATTGCGGAGCTGAAACAGCGGAGGCTCTAAATAATTTCATGAGACTTGATTAACTGTGGGTAAACTCTAGACAATGTTTTGCCTACGTGTGAGGCCGGATGATGTGACGCAGGCGGCTTCCGGTCCTCGCAGAGAGGCTCCATCTATGAAGGTCGGCGCTGACGTCCAGCAGCAGGAAAATACAGTAATGTGACATTATTTGAAACCAGCGCCGGCCAATTACAGTAAAGGTGTAGGTAGAAATCTATTTTTGATTGGTGACTCTGACCAACCTGCACAAAGCTGCTACAGAGGAAGACACATGTACGATCAAGATCTGTGCAGCCTCGGGCCGAAAATCTAGATAACTTTGGAAGTAAATAATTTCCATTTTTCAACACGTAGTATCAAAACTATTAGGAATACTTTTTTATAATTAATGTATTGAGACTAGTGAGTAATTTCGGTTCATTTAACATTACACTATGTTGGCTAAATAGAGGTAAATGTTGGCTGTCAGGTCAAACTTATGTCGTCATACAGGAATTATGTAGATACATATTAAATTATTTACTATTTAGAATTGCTGATTTTGTGGGAACAATAGAAGAAAAAAAAGCCTAGTACAGAAGGGACTGATCCTAGTATAATTAGGAGAGGAGGGGCCTCTTGCCCATGGCGAGACTGTTGACCAGGGCAGAACCGAGGAGTCTGGTGCATGCAAAAGTCAGAGGGTTTGGCTTTAACAACTTCAGCGCAGTGAAAGGGAGGTGGGATCCTGGCCCATTGGGACAGTTTGCACGACTGGCCCGGATTTCCTGCTCCTTCGGAAGGTATTGGAAGCATGAGATCCTGCGATAGGACCTGAGAGGTGGGAAACTATGACTGGGCAAGTTAAAGCTAGAATGAACTCTAGAGGAAGCCTGCAACGGTTCTGATCAGCTTTCTGACCTGAGCATGGGGAGAAAGCCTAATCGAAACATCCAGTCTCCGGTTCTTTTCCGAAGTTTCCCTCAGCGTAGCTGGAGCTCGGAATCTAGCAGTTTTCATCTGGTAGAGGGAAAGAAGGTTTTGACCTCAACCAATTCTCAAACTTAAAAAAGGGTAAGAAGCCCGGTTCTGGCCTGCATTCCAAAACAACACGACTCCTGGAAGACCTGACCCAGACAGTATCCGTGCCCATCACTGTGTTGAAAATCTACCTCTGTATCTTCTATTTTTGTAGCCTCAGAACATTCAGTACTATTTGAATGCGGATATCAAATCAATTTGAAGATGTATCGAATTATATGAAACCAAGTTTTGTGTTTTTTTTCGTTTTTTACATTTCTTTGGAACAGGCAGGGATTCCGGTTACAAAAAAAACATGTCAAATCAAAAGAGGACAGTATAAGAATATAGAGTATAAGAAATCTAGAGTTGGATATAGTCATGATATAAAAATACTCTTGGTACATTTTTAATACGTGCCAGAAGAAGAAATAAAGTCTGGTCCAAATAAAGTTACCTTTAATATCAATAACTCTGTATTATTGTGTTAAATATATACTTGACTCTTGATCTACTGCACTGACCAATAATTCATCCATTATAAGGTATTCATATTTTTTTTGTAACTGCTTATGCTGTTCATGGTCGTTAGGGGGTGAAGTCTATCCAAAATGACATTGGGAGTGAGGCGGGGGTTGACCCGAGACGAGTCGCCAGTTCATCACAGGGCCGACTCCAAGAGACAAACTTCAAAAGTTCGAAGTCAACACTCTACCTGTATTACATGTTTTTGGACTGTGGGAGGGTTGGACCGAAGACCCGAGCTAGATTACTGGAATGAAACTCTGATATATGGTATAATGTAGATTTTCTACATTTCTTAGAACTAACCAGGGATTATACTTGAATATATACAGAAATATGACTTAAAGTCCATTCAGGGAGTTAAATTAGAACCTGCTAATGAGACAATATGTGAGGACACTGGCAGGCAGGGGTCTAGTCACCCGGTTTGGATTTTATAAAGTTTTTTTTTAAGTTATCTCTTTGCTACTTATCGAATATTTTTTTTCCCCAACAGCCCTCTTTGACCTGTGGTGCCCACCAGGGCTCCGTCCTCGGCCCCTTCCTCTTTCCACACGGTCGGATTAGGAAAAGGTCCGGTCACATCATTCAACAGGAAGTAGAGACTCAATATTCGCTGAACCAAACAGTTGAGCAGGATATCAAAGGGTTAAGAATTGTCATGGATAATGCTGTTACAATAAATGTGATATTTCTATTGCCTTCTAGCAGCAACTCGGTTCTTATAGCTCTAAACCATTTCAGAAGTGTGAGATAAGAGACTGAGCCGTCTGCGGCGGCAGGTGAGGAAAATTTTCAAGCCAATACCGGAAACTTTTTCCTGCCTTTCCTTTCATTCCGCCGTGGCCGTAGAGAGGTGAAAGTCACGCCAGGAGCCTCACAGTCATCGATTAATATACGGCGAGCATATTGCCCGTCTCTCCATTTATCCCCCCCTTAATGCAGTTATAATACCTGAGTGGTCGGCGGCTGCATGCCCTGAATGCTCATTAGGTGCACAGTGTCGCCTCTGTGCACTCAAAGGGGTCTCGCTCCTCTTTCCCCTCTGGAAGCGTACTCCTCGGAGGGTAATTTCATTATTCCAAAGCAGGTGTTTTCAGCCGAATGCTGATAACAGACAGTAAAGTGAGTTACGTTAGATGTGCTAAGGCGAGAACCTTTTTTAATCTAATCTTCGGAGAGAAGATGGGACCGACTTTGAAAACCGGTGCATGGTGTTTCGTCACACATGCTGCTGCATTATTTCTACTGTGACAGTAATGATTGCGTCTTACTTTGTCCGTGTTGGCGACCAGACGCTCAGACTCTGGTGCTGTCGCTCCAGAAGCAGCTCTGGTCATAATTGCACCTCTGAGTATTTTGAGGACATGCAAAGTTGGCGCTATAACAACTTGCAGTGGGACTGCTGATGTAACAGCGCTGCTCAGAAGGGTACATTTCGACATTTTGCGCCCTTATTTTTCTCCGTTTGGGGCTTTGAGTGATGAATGATCATCAGCCGCTGCTGCTGCTGCTTCTGCTGCTGAACGGAGGGCAAGGTTCCATCTGAGATCCCGTGTTTCTCAGCAAATCAGACTCCGTCAATCCTCTCTGATACCCTCTCAGATTGTATCCCCCCTAATCCCCCCGCAAGAATGGGTCTTACACACTAATAATGTTGCTCATGTACTCTGTGTGCAAACAAAGGGGCTAATCCCGAAGCTTGTGATTGAGCCGTCAGACCCTCTTATTCTCCACAACTGGAAACACTTTCATTAGCACTGCAGCATGATACACACACTCCGTTAGACGAAGGTGAGCACATAAGGGGTTGCCCTTGAGCTTGTCAGAACCGACTCTCCTTTGATGTGACTGATTAAATGCAATTAAAACAGGTTTCTAGTTGCGCACACTCGGATCAAGTTGCCAGAAACCACTTGCCACAGCGTGGGGAAATAATCACAGCTCAACGCTCCCCGACTTCTGCACAAGCTTTCGGTTTCCCAGATGAATTGGTGGAACTCCGAGCCACAAACGGGGTCACTAATACTGCAAGTGTTCGATCTGATCGGCGTTAATTGACACGTTAAATTCCACGACACAAGAGATGCACAACTGCTTAGTGGTCTGCCCTCCATCCTCCTCCTCCTCCTCCTCTTCTGAGGACGGCTTGAGCAGCAACTCCTCGTCAAGGGCAACGCTCAAGCACATTTCATTACATTTAACAAGCTCCAAGCAGTGCCTCCGATGTGCATTGTCCGTCAGCAACTTCAAAGAGCAAACAGTTACCTTGCTTTCCGGGGAAGAAGAAGAAGAAAAAGAAGGAGAAGAAAAGCCACTCACCTTCTGCGGGACACTTTCGGAGCAGTTTATTCCAAATATGCACTGAATCAAAAAAAAAAAAACTGTCCTCCCACTCTCTGCTTTGACTCCTCTGTTTTTAACTCCCTCTCTCAACCTGCTTGCCTCGGTGCTGCGTCTCTTTCATTATCCCCCCCTCACTGTGTGCGGTTTGAGCCCACGCCAGAGCAGAGAACAGATCCCTGGGAAGTGTGGCTGTGCACGCGCTGCCTGCGCAAGTTGCAGAGACAAACAGCTTCGGAATAAGCCGCAGCAAAGTGGAGAGTGTGTCGGCGCCGTTTGCAGGATGACGACTGAGTGAGGGGTGAGGTGAGAGAAAGAGGCATGCATCGGGGAGGAAGTGTGTGTGTGTGAGTGCGTGATGGAGGAGAGAGAGAGAGAGAGAGAGAGAGAGAGAGAGGATTGTGAGAGCGGCTGACTCGTAAGCTAGGGACAATCCTGATTGCATTGGCGTAAGGCAGTTGTGCGCACCCCCCCACCAAACCTCCTTTGACCCCCCCTCGCTTCATCAGGTCCCCAGGGCATTGTGGGATCTTCATCATCAAGCAGATTAAAGCGACCAAGAAGCCCCCACCCCTCCCACCTCACCTCACCCCAATGAGACTCACACACACACTCACAAAGCCGGTGATGTGCGCCGTGGTCACCGCGGGATATTCTAATCAGGGAGACACTTTGACGCACCTCTTTTGTCCAGACCCTGATATTACAGAACTTCGGTATCCGTCCCCTGATGATTCCTTATTTTTAGAGAGGAGAAAGTTCAGCAGATGAAGCCCGTTAGTGTCGGCGGTGGGGGTTTGAACTGGTAAATTACCAGCGGCAGTTTAAAAAGCCGTTCACCTTCTTCATTTAACTACCTGCTAGCTGAGTAGCTCGACATAATGACACAAACAAGCGCTCCGTTGCTCTGGGGACTTTTTTTTTGCTTCTTTTGGGCTCATTTCATCAACTCGCCTCCAGACTGTAATACGCCAATCCAATCAAATGCCTGATATTGTATCGGCCCGGTTTTTGCTGCCAGAACAACTCTGCGTTGTCTTCTAACACCAAGATTAACTTTACCATTAATTTTGCTAAAGTAGCTCTTCTGAAATATCAGAAAATATTGGCTACTTTCTTTACCTACTCTGCTCTAATGGTTCCACTCTACTAGCACTGCTCTAGTGTCTTCGCGCTACGCTACTCGCTTTTCTCTATTTACCATTTTACTTGCTCTTTTCTATTCACACCATTCTACTTGCTGTATTTACGTCTTTGTTTGCTCTGTTCTACTCGCTCTATTCACGTCTCTATTTGTGTTGCTCTAGTCATTCCTTTCAACCAGCTCCGCTCGACTCATGTTATATTACTTGCGCAGCTCTACTTGCTTTATTTACACCACTTTCCTTGCTCCAATCGTGCTGCTCTACTTGCATTTCTCTAATCCCACTGCTTTACTTGCTTCATTTTCCTCTCTGTATTCAGGTCGCTCTACTTGTTCTGTTACCGTCTCTAATTGTCCTGCTCTACTCATGCAGCTCTACTCACTCTATTCAGGTCTCTATTCACATTTCTATTTGCACGGCTCTACTTGCACTCTACTCAGCGTTGCCTTACTCGCTCTATTCACGTCCCTGTTTGTACCGCTCTACTTGCTCTATTCTATTTACACGAGTCTACTTGCTTTATTCACATCTCCGTAAGCACCGCTCTATTTGATCTATTCTATGTACATCGTTCTACTTGATCTATTCATGTTGCTCTGCTCAGTCCATTTGCATTGCTGTACTAGCTCTATTGACTTCTCCACTCGCGCTGCTCTACTCGCCCTATTCTATTCACACCGTTCTACTTCCTCTAATCACGTCTATATTTGTACCGCTGTACTTGCTCTTTGCACAGCACTCTACTCACTTATTTTCCGTTTATCTCCTCCCTAATAATAATGATTAATTTAATTTCTAAAGACAAAAAAATACTGCAAAATACTTCTGATTCAAGATTTCACAGACTCTGAATTGCATGTGACTTTACTTTAATTGTATGTAATGCCCGTCTACCAGAAACAAGTTTAATGGTATTTTATCGTTATGTATTGTACTTGTATTTTTTTTTCACTTGCTTCTTAATTAATCTCACCCTCTAACCGTCGTAACCCTGATGCCATGACAACAAGATAATCAATGCTATCCCATCATCTCCTGCCATGGTCATAATTTTATGGCTGATCAGTGTACGCACTCCGCGGCCCAAACGTTTTCATCATATCTTTCTTTCCATGTCGTTGGCTGCAGAACATCTGGCTGTTAATGTTACCGTCACACCACAATAGGCAAATGACAATTACTGTTTTATGCTAATACAATTTAAAATGTTTCTATTGGACTCTGTTTATGTAAATTGTTTTTCTCTCCATGTGGGTGGATCGCCAATGGCAACCCTACCGGCAGATACACCGAGTGGGAGCCTCCCCCAGGCAACAAAAAAAACAATAATAATTTGTCGCTTTTGGGTAACAATTCTGGTTCCATTTTTTGGACTTAGATGGAGGCTAGGAGGCACGCCATCTTTAACGACGATTGTACGGAAGTGATGAAGAAAAGTCATTTGAGTTTCAGCCTGATGAGAATAATGAAGATAGAGGGGAGGCGGTCATTGAGTGAAGTCATGCATTTATTCTGTGATGTATGTATGTGGACACAAGCATGATGATGATGATGATGATGATAATGATGATGATGATGTTTTCTAGTGTTTGCATCATCAATTTGAATTTGTTATCAAGGCGGGGTGGTCTGGAGGTAATAAGTGTGTAATAACGTATTCATAAACATGAGAATCGTAATTTTTTTTTTTTGAGTTGGCTCTGAAACTTTACTCTAATATTTTTTTTTGTTCACCACCCGGGTTCAAAACATGAAAAGTGAGTGAGATGATTGAGAGGACATGGAGTTGGTATGTGTTACATAGGAAGATGCAGAGGACAGGGGAAGGTGGAAACAGGTGATCCGCTGTGAAGACGCGTAAAGGGAAAATCTGGAAGAAGCAGAAGAGTCACTTTTCATACAGACAAATATGATGTGAGCTTTCACACCTGAGAGTCCAAACACCAAAGCTTGGGTTTTTGTTGCATCATAGATGTTTGATCTGCGTAGTCTTGTTTATGGGTTTGTTTCTGACATCAGTTATATCCTCCATACTTATTCTCTCTCTTTCTCTCATCCTATCAGAAAATAAATGTAAAGTTTTATACTATTCATCTTTTTGCTTCTTCAGCTTTTTATTTAACTTCTTCCTGCTTCCATTAGATTTTCTACCTTCTTTTTTTTTTTTTTTTATTGGCAGCCAAAGCTTCCTGTAGTTGGTCCGAAATTCTGAACCAACCAAAGTAGTGCTGAACTGAGCCTTCCGTTCGATTCCGGATCCAGCTCTGGAGAAGTCTTGAAGTATGGACCAAATGGCGTAAGCGTGAAAGCGCCTTAAACGCTCGTGATAAGGGTTCAGAGGTCGAGAGTAACTGTGGACTTAATTCAGGGTCAGCTTGTCCTCGTATTTGTTTAATGTTCTGTATAATCACCCTCACATTGCTCTTTATGGGGTTCTCAGTGATCCTTTTTTCCAAGGTGGCTCGGTTCCCCCGATAACGCCATTACATCTTAAAGCAATAGTTTGATAACGATAATATGACTCACTGACCATGAAAACCTGCCACTAGAATCACATCAGTATTCTTATTACTTGTATAGTTTTCACAGGAGAAATTACTGATGGTGGGTTTTTTTTTCAGGATCCAGCTCTGTAAGCTTTGAATATACGTCTTATTTGACAAGTAGCTGAATCAGCATAACAGAATGATCTTAGATGAAAATCTGTAGAATGTAATCTCACGGGCCAGGAGTCGTATAAATGTAATGTTCAATGTTTCCTTGTTAAATGAAAAAAAAAGAAGGTTGTTTTCAAAGAGAAAAAAAACTTTTAACTTTTTAACTTTTATCTCATGTTACATATTTGTCGTTTGTAGCACCACAGATATCACAGACGTTAATAAAATAAATATATAAAAAAAATAAGATAAAAAAATGTATTCTCGGAAAAGTGTTTTAATTGTGCTCTTAATTACATAATTAACCTTTGTTTTCAATTCAGGGAAAATAATGAGTGGGTATAGATATATACATATATATATATATATATATATATATATGTATATATATATGTCTGTATATATAAGTATATAAATTAGTTCTTTATTTTAAGATAAATGGTCCTGGAATAAAACATTATTGTTTTTTTCGACTGCCTGAATAGTAAAAACGCAACATTGGAAAATGTTCACAGACAAAAGTGTTGGGAACTTTCCGACACACTAGGAGTGTTAATCGTTTTAAATCATCCATCCATTATTTGTAACTTCCTGTTCAGAGTCACATGCAGGGCTACTGGAGCCCATCCCAGCTGACATTGAGCGAGAGTTGCACGCTCTAAAGGGGTCCAGTTCTTAAATGGCGACCCTCCTTCACCCACAAACACTGATTAAGGGCCTGCTCAGAGTTATACCAAATAAACTCAGTCGGTGCCCTGCATTTATTTATGTTTTCATGATCAACCTGATTTTTATTTGTATTAACGTTGAGTTTACATGGACCCCCTTTATTCCTAATAAAATTGAAATTAAAGCCTCTCGAGCTAACTTAATGTTTGCTAATGTAGTATTGATTTAACGTTAGTCCGATTAAAACCACTCTGAGGTACCGACAAGGCTTTTATTGTCCTTTGCCTTTGCAACAGAGTCGCCAATCCATCTATGTTGCATTTTTTTCGGACTGCGGGAACCAAGGAAACATGAAGAGAACATGCCGACGCATTGAAGCCAAAATCCTGGATCTAGACGATGATCCCGATCCACTAAGATCCAATGGAATGCTCCGTGGGCCGAACCAATCCTCTCCTTGAATCATGACTGAAAAAAAAAATCCATCTGTTCAAAAGTCCGCCAGTAATCCCGCTGAGAGACAAACAAACTAACCAATGCTGTAAAATACGTATCCCCCTTGAGTTGGCGGGGGGGTAATTATGGGGAGGCTTTGGCTTTTAAGGGTTGAAGTAGGAACCGGGTTCAAGATCGGATTAAAAGCGTGATGGATGCCAGCAGATGGCGAATGTTTGCCTATATAAGATTCCAGGATGCCGTAACACAAATATGTACATCTGCAGGGGGATCTATTGTCGGGGTTGTGAGGGGAATGATCTGGTGGTACTAGGGGGGGGGGGAATGGAAGCATCAGCTGGTTACTGCTAATACCCATAACCCTTCAAAGTTAAACAGACCAAATGAGGAGAAACAACAACGCCTCCCCGTTCGCAGCAGGGATCAGCACAGAGAAAGAATTACATCATTTAAATAGCAGAAACTTCCCTCTGAAGTCTGGCACTTGTCACCGGCGGTGACCTAAATTCTCTTATTTCCATGTTGTGCAAGATTTAAGGCGCGGCGCCTGACTGGGAACACAGACGTCGGCTTGCCTCTGCTTCACTTACTAAGTAGCGGCCAGCAGCTTTAACCTTTTAAAATTAGACCTTGATATGGGTGGAGCGGTGGGGTGGGGTGGGGTGGGGTGGGGGGGATTCAAAGGTGGCAGGCGTCACTCGTTGGAAAAGGTTATGGGGGCATTAGCATTTAGTCCTTTCTATATTTCACTCTGACTGTCTTGGAGACGGACAGCGTTCATTTATTTTTCCTCCGCTGTGATTAAAAGCGTGTGATTCACGTCAACGGCGGGTTTTTTCGGCTGTTGCCGTCTTTATCTGTTTCCTTTAGTTTGATTTCAAGGAATGATGGCCGTACATATGGAAAAGGATTTTTGCAGCGTTCGTTCAAGTGTGTCATCCTACTCTGATCAGCCATAACATTATAACCAGCGACAGGCTACCGTCTTTATCCGCTTCCTGTAGTTTGACTTTAAATAATGAGGGTCATAAATATGCAAAAGCATTTCCTACAGTTTGTTCCCCTTTATCTTCTTAATCTGATAAGCCATAACATTATAACCAGTGACAGGTAATCTTGCACAACTGGACCAGTCAGGAGGTGGGATATATTATAGGCAAGCATAAGGATCTGAGGCTACCTTTGCACCACTAGCCTATTGCTAAATTGAGATTTAGCAATGTCTAACTCACATGATTTCAGATCTGACAGTTCAGACTGAGGTCGCATTGCAAAAAAAAATCTGACCTGTGTCTGATTTAAGAGCACATATGGAAGTGGCCCAAATGGGAGGAAGGAGAAGATCAGATTCCATGTAGGTTGTGCTTTTCATACTGCCCATGAAAAAGTCACAAAACAAAACAAATCTGACTGGGGTCACAGTTTTTCTGAGACTATAAAAAAAAGAAATGGCCTTATTGTGACGGCTTGACGACTGGGTCAGAACATGTCCAAACTGCAGCTCTTGTTGGGTGTCCCCTATCTCCCATGGTCAGAACTGGCGACCGAGGCTCATTTGCGTGGAGTGAAGACCAGCTGTCTGATCCCACAGACAAGCGACTGTAGCACATATTGCTGAAAACGTTCATTCCGGCTTACTTATAGAAAGATGTCACAATCCAAAATGCATCAAAATGTGATTGTGACGTAAATCGAAGTACAACCTTTCAAAAAACATCCAAAATTAACCAGTAAATAAATACTTCTTTATTATTACTGCACATGTCTGAAAATATTCTATTCCTGCAGCATTTCAAGACAATTATTACAAACTGTATTAAAGAGAATTTTGGTGATTTAGAAGTTTTGACCTCCTCCTGTGACTCACTTAAATTAAGTGTTAATAAACTTAAATGATAGAAATTCTTAATTTAGTTCGGGTTACTATTGAAGTATTTTCTTGAAGTTAGTCAACAATTCTCTTTTAACAGTACATGAGTAGACCCCAAAAGCATGAGAAAAGTCAAATCTCTTTCTATATTGATTACTTTTAAGTTACATTTTAGACCCAAGAATATGTATAATAACTGTGTTACCATTGAAAATTGTCGTTAACGCAGAGCAGGCAGATGGTTATAATGTTATGGCTGATAGAAAACATAAGACAGCAGGAAATCAGAGAACTGCTGAAAGTGAAAAAAGCACATTCATGCAAAATCTTCTGTCCCCTCCCCTATTAAAATAGCCCAAAAAGGATGAGCGAATTTTTATGATGACCTGATCCTTTTTTTTTTCTTCTTTTTTTTCTTTTTATGAACACATTATTCTCAAAAGCCGAATCCTGTATTTAAACGCACTTTTTTTGTGCACTCAGCAGCCCTGGCTGACTTCCCTGCTCCCAGATCAACTCTGTCCAGATGGCATGGCGTGGCCCTAGAGGACTCCATCTTTAATCCTCTTGGCGCGGGCCGCGCTAAGCAAGAGGTGGAACGGATTCTGGGAGTTACACGTCAATCAGAAGCTCTCAGACTCGGCCGCTGCTGCGAGAGGACACAAAGTGTCCACGCGCTCAGATATAAACACCAGATAGGGAGAAGAAGAAATTGCACAGAAGCTCTGAGTGACAGTTTATTGAAGTTCAGGATGGATTTATTACTGGCCGGCGGCGTGGGCGTGCTGCCGCTGATGTGACGGCGGCTCCGGCGGGAGAAAACGTCTCCTGGGAGAAGGAGGATCGGGAAATAAAAAACACATGTAGTCCGACGGAAAAAAAATAATGGCTTCAGAAAATCTCATAGAAGTAATAAGTTATTATTTCACAGGAATGTATACTAAAAATAAATCATTATATTCATTAAACACATTTCACCCGAGAAAAGTTTTTCTCGCTGACGACTACATCCTGAGAATCAACGCCGGCCGTTTGGTTTGTTTCATCAACGCGTGGAGTTTTTCACTTCGCCACCGCACGCGGTTAACCCACCGCTGTACACGACTGGTTTGTGCATCACCAGCCTGTAAAAATGCGTTTGTGTGTTCTGGTTACGCTCGGAGATAACTTCTTCATACCAGGGGCATTAGAGGAGTTTATGTTTCTCCGTTGTCACCATCCTGCTTCTGGGTAAAGTTGAAAAAAAAAATGGCTGAAACAGCTGGTCCATGTCCCCATCTAAAGAAACCCTTAGCACACACATTCAAAACCTGCAGTATCCAATTCCATCTGTACTTACATCCTGCTGACGTTGCGGAAACGCAAAAGTTTCGCCGTCCTCAGCTGTGCCGAGAGCCCGGCTCATCTCCCGCCACACGGAAAACGAGAACATTTTAACACTCGCTAGAAACGCTAGTTTGCATGTAAACAAAACGCCTCAGCATGTTGTTCTTTATTTCCATGGAGTCTTTCCAAGCCGACTTGGAGCTGGTCGCGATTGTATGAGCCCAGTGGGAAAATGATGGGGGATTTAAAATGGACCAAAATTGAGCATTATTTTGAAATTATTTTATAAAATCTTGCCCATCTGGGTTCATGTTACATCTGGTAATAAGTCCAAGAAGAAAAACTACTTTTGATTTGCTTGGAACCACAGATTTACTTTTTTTAAAACAGAAAATAAAACTCTTTTTCTAACTGGATTCATTAAAATGCTTGAACAATATTTGATCGAAATTAGTAATGAAGAGCACTATAATGGTTCTTTCTAGCTCATTCAGGCAGCTGTCATCATCAAACGTCTCAGTTTAGCAGCCTCAGCAGAGTCATCAGCCGCCGCCACCACCACCAAATGTATATGAAGTACAATGGAAGGATTCATCTTGCTGCTTCACAGGAAAGATCCGCTTCGATCCCGTTCTCCCCGAAGAGTCTGAGACTTTCCGAGAGGCTAATTATCCCATATCCACTCCTGCCGTAAAGAATTATCTTAACTAGATTCGCTCGTCTCTCCTGATTTCTACCTTTAACGTAAGAGTGACCTATGTTTGATGTATTGTGACTTGATTAGCTCTGAGGTGTGGAGCCCTGTCAACACGTCAGATGAAAATTTTGAAATACTGCTTACAAATGTTTAAAAAAAAAAAAAAAAAAAAGGCACAGGAGTTAATTATGAAGTATGTGAATTGTTAATTAGCTGAGGGAATATTAAAACTGTAAAACTAATGCACACAGTTAATTGCATTCAGTTTGTCTGTTAACTTTAATTGGCCACCAGAGTGGGGCGTCCGCTCGTGGCCTCGGTTCTCTGAGTCCACGAGCCACAGAGAAGCTGCAGATGAACAGGATTCCGTGCAAACTTCGTTTTTCAAGGTTCATCAAATAAGACTTGGGAAACGGAAGGGAAGGTGCTGCTCGTGTAAATATTTTAGCGAGAAGATTCAAGGTGCCCATAATGCCGTTTTGAGCCCCTCGGCATTGGATCGGCACCACGACTCATAAAATGTCTCGTTTTCATCCGATTTATAGATATAAAGTAAACGTGACAGCTGCTGAGAAGATTCAGATCTGTCCAGAGTTATAATGATATATTCTTCTGTTTGGGGTTTTTTCAGGTTTTTTTTTTTCATTGTTGTCAACACCACAAAGGAGGCGATGAATAATAAGACAACCGTCTCGTTTTTCTTTTGTTTGTTGTTTCATTTTTCTTTTGACAAAAAAAAGAAAAATCTACACTTTTTATTAGCAAATACAGTTATACACAGTGAAATAATGCCCATGAATAATGGCATGTAGAGTCAGGGGATTTGAACCCACAGCCTTCCAGTTACAGGAAGTAATCAAACTTTTTGATAAGTACTTCTGCATTTTGATATTTGGGGATATATCCTAGTTTTATTTTGTGTGGTTTCTATGGAAACTTGTTTTCTGCGACTCTGAAGGGCAAATACTTTTTACTATTATATAATATACTAACATTATAGCATCACAGAATGCGGAAATTAACTATGATGACTAGCTACGCCTTTTAATATTTCCTTCTTTTTTTTTTTGCAACTTATCCATTGAAACACATTTTAAAGGTTAATCTGAGGATTGATAATTTATTTCAGAGTATATATTATTATTTTTATTATTTAGTTTTTTTCAAGGGATCTTGAGGATTATATCATCTCTAAATAATTTATATCTTTAAGGTTTTTTTTCCCCAAAGCTCTAGGATTATTTTATGATTTTGGTATTAATAATACCAAATGATATTAACTAAATGAGGAATATTGTTGTATTGTTCAGTCCATCATTCAAACTTGGCAAATTAAGCAAAATAAAGTGCTCATTAATTTATGGTAACATTTAAAAAGAGTAAAACATATAAAAAGTAAAACAGATAAATAAAGAAATTAAATCAAATAAAAATAGACAAGAAATTAATATCAAAGAAATCAGCATCAAAGTAACTTCACAGTTCAAGTAAATATTTATAAAAAACAATAAACAGGATAAGTGAAATTGTAAAATGATAAAACACTACATCAAAGCTTCACAGTGTTTTCAACATTTTTCAACATTTACACAAAGAAACAATGAAGAGGCGTCCTTGAACCTTCGCGGCGGGGGGCAGCGGGGGTCGGGGCGACCAGATGAGGAGGGTAGCTCATCCTTGATGGACGTCTGGATGATGGATACGGTCTATGTTTGAATAAATGAGAGGCCAGTTATAAAGCCGGGTCACATTAAGGTGTGAGCGAAGAAGGCTTGTAAATAAGAGCGATTTATGTGTGGAGATTTTTTATTTCATGGGTCAGTGTCTGCTCTGTGTCACAGAGGAGGGGGGGGGTGGGGGGGCTTGGCGGACCACGAGGACCCAGGTGTACTTCTTATTAGCGGCTAAGCTAATGGAATCGCCAGTCTGCCTGTCCTCGGCTCATGTAGCTCAGGACGAGACCGGCATGTCCTGAGGGAGGTCTGGCCCACAAGAACCATCTGGTGCTCTGGTCTGAATCCTCCTCTCTGACTTACTGCAATTACCAGCAGGAGAGACACGGGCGCTCTCTTGTAACAAACACGCCATACCCGTGATTCATCGTCTCCGGCTGTCACGTCTCCTGGTTTTTCAACGGGAGACGTTGAAAAACCTGGAAACGAAAAATCCTCACTATTCCTGAGAGATAGTTCATCCAAACATCTATATTTGTATGTTTTGTTTGAGCCTTTTTGACCTGACCTGATTTGCATACGGTAATTTATTATTGTAAACACTGTTTGTATTAATCTTCCACTAATAGTCCCCCCCCCCCCCGTCTTGTGAATAAATAATAATCAGTTCCTTTGTTATGTGTTGTTAACACGCTGAAAATAAATTCATTGCATTAATGTGTTGTATGTTACAACAGAGATTCAAAGAATATTTCATGTGTGATAATTTCACAGCAGTCGTAGGATTATGCGATAAAAACTCCGATCTCTTTATTTCCAACATCTATAGAGAAACTACGGGAGAACATTTTAGACTTCAAACAGCCGTGTTTGAGCGGGTCTTTGTCGTATTTGCTTCTGATACAGGTTTATGGCGGGGTTCTTAATAAGTCTGATAAGCCGTAACATTATAACCAAGTGCTTAATATGGTCTCGTTCCCCCTTTCTGTCACCGAAATAGCTTTGCGCCGTCAAGGCCTGGACTCTACAAGACCTCTGATGGCGTGATGCGGTATCTACCATCAAAGCATTGACAGCGAAACCCACAGACGCATGATTGGATTGAGATCTGGGGAATTGGGAGGCCAAGTCAACACCTTGAACTCAATACTGTGGTCATCAAACCATTCCGGAAGCATTTTGCCATGTGGCGGGACGCATTACCCTGTTCAATGAAGCCACGGCAATTAGGGAATGATCTTTCCATGAAAGGGGGGGACATGGTCGGCAGGAGCATCAACGTGAAAGGCAGAACATTACCCAAAGCCACACACCACTTCCTTTGGTGTATCATGGTGCCTTCTGTTCACCAGGTGAACGATTTACACCAGAGGAAGATGGTAGCTATTTGCCAAAACACTGGAAATGATGATGTCCTCCGTAAGCAAGCAACAACCAGAATACAATATGGACATGGCGTTGGCCCAATGAGAATTTCCACATTCCCTCTTTAACACTCTACCACTGTGAGGCGCTAGAGTGAAACACAGCGACGAGGTCCAGTTCTGACGCTAATATGCTTTTTGGCGCTCTTGTCACTGATCAGGGTTCGGCACGCACTCGCTCTGACCGCTGCGGTGAACTTTATGTTCCGGCTCCAACCTGCAGAAACCCTCTGATAACTCCTTCAAAGTCAAAGCGTTAAACCTGAGGCACAGCAGATTATTTAAAGCAGAACTCAGATTCTGGTTTGCAGTAACCATCCGGCGCTGATGCGAACGCAGGGGGGGTGGGGGTGGTAATTAAGACAGCTGTGTGTTTGAGCGAGCCGGAGCGAGTCCAACGCTCAGTCTGACAAATTCTCCTGCAGCACAGGTTGCTACTAACAACAATCAGTGCAAGCTCCAGGATCATGGCGTCTAATCTTTTTCTCCAAACTGTAATGCCAAACTAATGAAAGAGATTAAAAGAGTTTATTTAAGAGAGGCCTGCACATGGTTTCCCCCTCGTCATGTTTCCCCCACCTCCGAAGATAAAAGGCAATGGTGCTTGCAGAATTATTCTGTGGGGCGGCGTTGGTAAAGAAGCACAAGCTCATTTAGCCCCAAACAACGTTTCAAAAAGCAGCGTTCCCCAATCCTAATGTCACTTTTCTTTAATCGCATTTACAGCAATGTTTACGAACTTAGACGTGTTTATCTTATTTATCTTCCGAGGAATTATGTGTGAAATAGTCTGTTGAAATATAACATCTAAATGTAAATGTTAGGTCTAAACGGTAACATTTTACAGTAAATATTAAATCTAAATGATTAAATCTAATTTGAAATGTATATGTTAAATTGAAATATTATATATTTGAAATATCCAACTGATATATCTACAGCTAAATGTTGAGCCTAAATGTTAACCACAAAACGAAATATTTACCGAAATGTAAAATTTAACCCGACATCAGCGTAAGTACCAAAATAAAAGCTTTTAAGTGAACGTAACATCTTCCTGAAGAACCAACTCCAAATATTTAGGTTCAACATTTAGATTTTAATTTCAGATTTATATTTAATATTTACATTTATGTTCAGATTTCGGAAAAGAAACGTCGGAAATTATTATTTTATTTCTTTGGGGAATTTATTACTTCGATATCTTAGACACTCTTAATTTACCATAAAATGACAATCTCCACATAAATATGTGTTTTTTTTAGCTGTTTGGGTTGTATCAAGTAAAACAAATCTGTTTTGCAAGTTCTCAGATGCTTTAATATACAAAAGAAATAATATTCTTCCTCATTAAATAGGACTTTCTCATTAGCATTGACCCCGTTGACCCGTGGTGTCCCCCAGGGCTTCATCCTCAGCCCCTTATTTTCATATTCACTCATATTATAAACAGCCACATTTTTCAAAAAGAAATATGGACTCAAAATGAGCTCAACCAATCAGTTGAGCAGGAAATTAAAGGGTCAAGATATAACATTTAGATTTAGCAATTAGAAGCAAAATTTATGTTGGAGCTTTTCTTTAGATTTGCACAGACTTTATAACTTTACTCTTATGTACATGTGTAGAATTAATTCATGTCCTGATTTTCTAAATCCTTAATTTCTGTGCCGTTTATGTATGTAATATATAAGATAAGATAAGATAAGATAAGATAAGATAAGATAAGATAAGATAAACTTTTATTAGGCCCACATTGCAGGGTTACAGCAGCAAAGAGCACACAGATCAATATAACAGAATAAAATGCAAATATAAATATGAATATTAATCAATACTAGGGTATTACACCATAATATAAATATTACACTATACAGGAAATATTAAACCATAATATAAACATAACACTATAGTATATATATATATATATATATAGTATATATGTAAGTATATATACACCTCTGGGGATAAATTAAGTCTCTATCTGTCCATCTATCTGTCTAACTATCTGTCTATATGTCTGTCTGTCTGTATGTCTGTCTGTCTGTCCATCTATCTGTCTATCTATCTGTCTGTCTGTCTGTCTTCTATCTATCTGTCTATCTGTCTGTCTGTTGTCTGTCTATTTGTCTGTCTGTCTGTCTGTCCATATATCTATCTATCTGTCTTCTATCTGTCTGTCTGTCTGTCTGTCTGTCTTTACAAACAGCCCCCGGTATCATTCACCACCATCGTTTGAGGAAACGTTTTCAGGACAGGAGTCTCGTTCTCTGTTCTCGGGGATAAACATAGACGCGTGACTCGATTTGGAGTCACATCTTTTTTGCTCAGCTCTGCGGAAATCTCATTGACTCCGACCCATAAACAAAACGGGGTCAGGTTATTTCTTTCTTCTTTTTTTTGCGGCAGGTAGGAGTGTAAAACCGTCTCGTAAATTGGATGATTTGACAATTTGATCAGCAAATTTTCGCGTGTAATGAGTCCTGGCAGACGCAAGCCCACTCCTGTCGGCGCCGCGGGCTCCTGCAAAATGAGCCCATATTACTTGTCTTCAGCGGGAGAAGCTGAGCGACGCGTTCTCGGGCCGGCGTTTGGGAAAAGGTTTGGTGTGGGAGCGGGAAAGAGGCAAACGCATTAAATACTGTGGAGAGATGAAGCGGTGTAGCGTGTGGGGTTTTTTTTGCCTGCAGAGGTGGAGGTATATTGAAGCGCTGAAAGACCTGAACAGAAGGGAGAGGCGGGCCTCCACATCACCCCGGGCTCAGAGTTCTGCTCTGCAGCCGTAGTATATTACCTTTTTTGCGGCGTCCACCTGAAAGCAGCCTCACACTCCAACATATTGAGAGCGTTTGGCTCAGGCTACCACTTTTCAGCTCGAGCCTGATTTTTATGTCATTTCCTCATTTAATGAGGGATAAATGTGCGGTTGGATGTTGTGCATTCAAAAAGACGCACACACACACACACATACACACACACACAAACACTTTTCCGGCCGCTGCGACCTGATTGGATAAGTGCTGATGTCCGTCCCATTGATGGTCGCAATCCAACTTGGATGTTATGATGAAAATGAGAGACATGTAATCTCCAAGGGGGGGGGGGGTGATGCCAGGGAAACGGCTTTCCTGTTTGTCCACAGCGCCGATTTAGATCCCCTTCATCCAGGCTGTCTCCCGCTGGGTTCTAATTCCGTGAATTCCCACGGTGTGGCCACTCAACAGATGTGTTTAAACAGAATTCTCCCTCTCCTTTACGATAAGCCTCCCCCGCCGACGCCGATATTCTACCATCAAACGGGACATGGGAAAAAAAATCCCAGTGATGGCCAAGGTATTGTTTGGGAATGAGGTTAGTTTGAGAGACGACATTGAGGAAATCCTTCGTCCTTCAGCTACAAACAGCAAGGTCAAAATCCAGGCCCGCTTGGCGCTAGGTATCAGTATAGATCGGCTAAAGTCGCACGTGTTTGTGTTCACGTAATCATAGTTTTCACGTTAAAACTTTTTACATTCAAAGAGTGCGTATGTGCAAATTCGAAACCAATGTTATTTTTCATACATACCCTTTTTTTGACCATTCTAATTCCCGTTATCGCAAGTTGTTATTGCGATAAGAACAATGTTGGTAGTTATCGCAAGTTGTTCTTGCAATAACTACCAACATTGACCTTAGTGTGAGGAAGAACTGGATTGATTTTGGGAAAGATCGGTTGTATATTTCGGATACTAGGGAGCTTTTATCTCCAAATGGTTTTTTGGCCATAAATTCTCAAACATTGGTCTAATTTGGTCCAAATGTTTTGCCTATCAATCGACATGAGGAGATCTATCATGTATATATCTATTATTTCTAAATTTGAAATTTAGATGTGGACTTGGATCGAGTTTTGAAAATGTTAATCCACATGTGGAAAACTTATGAAAAACATATAAATTTCTAGAGCGCTAATTTTCATTCATAGTCGTAAAAAAGGTCGGTTGCTTTTGAAAATGGCGCCATCAAATCTGACATCATATATAAATGTTCAAATATTTCGTCAGATCGTCAGAATTTAATTGTCCAAAAACGATCCACACTCCAGCTGATAAAGTGGCGATAATGCTTTGATGAGCTTGGCGCCGACCGATCGACTGAACCGTTGATTTTCATGCATCAAACAGGACTTAGCGGGAGTTCTGCTGGTGGAGGAGAATTCTGATCTAGCAGCAAAGAGCAACACGAGGTTCAGAGGATATGTGCCATTTAATTCATGTATATTTAACTACGTGCTTAAGATATGTGTAGTCTCGTTCCAACGTTTCCAGCACAACGACCTTATGGTGACAGAGCGGATGCATTCATTCGCTGACAGTGAAGTCACGTGACTGTTGGTTGCTAAGATGACAGAATGTTGAGGCTTGATGTGAAATCGGTCCAAACATGAAAAATGATCCTCATCATCACTTTTGACCGGCAGCTTCACCCAAATCCTCTTGATCTGCTTGACATCATTTCTATACATGTTTATTAACTGATTAACCCCCCCGCCTCCCATGCCGCTCTCCCCCTCCTCCAGCACCACCACCGACCAGCGCTGACCTCCGACCTCTTAATTTGAATAAAAGAATCCATCAGCATCAATCACTCAGGACGGCGGTTTAATCCGACGGCCACAGCCAAACACATACAACACACCCGGACGCGTGAGGAAGACGCCCCTCTGACATGATGTCACATTAAGGATGAAGCCAGATTTATTTATTTATTTATTATTTCGTTTATTTATTAGATTTATTCATCTATCCTCTCATCAAAGGTACCTGAGCGCCGTACGGGACTGTTCTTGCCCGCTTTACCAAGACCTGGTACTAACGAGGTGCATCAAAACATTTTGAGAGACGGGCATTGGTTTAATAATGATACGTTGCCATAACATTACAACCACTGACTGAGAAATCAGAGCATTGATTGTTTTGTTACCACGGCGCCAGTCAGTGAGCTGGGATATATTAGACAGCAAGTTGTCCAGAATTATGTGTGTTAAAAGCAGGAAAAACGGTGTAATGGGTCGATTTGTTCCTGGTCTGCATAGAAGGTTCGCACCTACTGAAAAGGTGGCAGGAATGGGAACTTCACATTTTTGGGGAGGTGGTTTTAATGTTATGGCTGCTCAGTCAATACATCGTTGCTGTATTTTCTTCTTTAAGTGACAGAAGAATGTGGTTCTCCACTCTTTAAAGTTAATTAGGTCATGGACTGGCAAGAAGAAGACATTTCCAAGAGCAAAACAGAGGAGTGAATCTAAATTCTCTATATTTATATATCATTTTCAGACTTAACTTCCTGTTTTTAGTCTCTGGATCATACTCAGAGAGGCGGGTTAACAAGCAAAACAAAAGGTACGCCAGCACACTGGCCCTTTATTCTTCTCTAATGACTAAATGAATCATTTAAAACAGCCAGCTTTGAATATGATCCATTCATACAAGACAACTCCCCGGAACGCCGTCCACAACTTCAATTTGTCCGAAACCAGTAAAGTTAAATTTCCCAAAGAATTGGGTCAATAAATTGTTGTCAGTCTCGTTGGTTTGGCTGTGAGTCACTAAAAAGCCAGAACGATGCTACTGCGGCCCGCCATTCTTGGCAAACCGGGCTCGAATTAATATTCAGCTGGATTGGTTTGCATGCATGCACACACATGCAAACACAGGCAGAGAGAGAGAGAGAGAAAGAGAGAGAGGGAGAGGGCGAGAGAGAGGGCGGGGGGAGAGAGAGAAAGAGAGGGAGAGAGGCAGAGGCAGAAAGAGAGAGAGGGCGGGGAAAGAGAGAGAGACAGCGAGAGAGAGAGGCAGAGAGAGAGGGAGAGGGAGAGAGAGAGAGGCAGATTGAGAAAGAGGGCGGGGAGAGGGAGAGAGAGAGAAAGAGAGAGAGAGGCAGGGAGAGTGAGGCAGAGAGAGAGGGAGAGGGAGAGAGAGAGAGGCAGATTGAGAAAGAGGGCAGGGAGAGGGAGAGAGAGAGAAAGAGAGAGAGAGGCAGGGAGAGTGAGGGCGAGAGAGAGAGGGAGAGGCAGAGAGAGAAAGAGATAGACAGACAGAAAGAGAGAGGCAGAGAGCGACTGGGAGAGAGAGGCTGAGAGAGCGAGAGGCAGAGAGAGAGAGACTAGGAGAAGAGGCAAAGAGAGAGAGAGAGAGGCAGAGAGAGAGAGGCTGAGAGTGAGAGGCAGAGAGAGAGAGTGAGGCAGAGAGAGAGAGGCAGAGAGAGAGAGAGTGAGGCAAAGATAGAGAGACAGAAGCATGTTTTAAAAATAAAAAAATCCTGGTACCGGTACAAGCAAATGACCGTCTTCACCTTCCCCTCGAGGTGCTGTTTTCCAACATGAATAATAAGGCACCCTAAAGTATCGGGAAATAAATAGCGAGCTTCGTAAATTTGAATCACCCGCTATATTTCATTAATACAACTCATAAACACGTCGAGGAACACGCAGCGGGTTCAGCACCAGCCGGCTGCTCGATCTGTGTTTCTGGACCGACTCTAAAAGCTCTGAATGCTGCACTTTGGGCTAAATGAGCCCGTCTAACCCAGGAGAGAAACACGTTTTTGTTTTACATCCGTGGTCAACATGTGAGCCAAATGAAACGAAGGGAGATTCCTGGTTTTTAGAACTTCTGCAGGGAAATCCGAGGAGACGCCATAAAACGCCAACCCACTTCCTCCCATAATCCCCACCAGGGGCGATTGGGGAAAACTTCTACCGCCGCCTTTGAGCGCGTGAGCTAATAGTGAAATGTAATTTGTTACACTCCTTGGCTCTGAACATAATTTATCGTACTTTTCCCGACACATACTTGTGTGTGAGAGTAAAAGGAACCAAGCCTTGGATATTCAGCGGAATCGGGCGCTTTGAGGAAATGCAGTGTTTGATCTCCTTACATGCAAGGGCATTTTTCAATTTTCTACTTTTTACCAAAGGAAATCGAGTCCTTCTTTTTTTTTTTTTTTTGGCATTTTCGTGTGTTTTTCCGGCGAGGGCATTCTTCAGCCGCATCAACGGGACAGACAATGTTCTTCCAGCTAGTTTGATTTTATTTTTTATTTTTTTATCCGCATGTGTTTTCACCGTTTTAACAGAATCTAAAAATAAAAGGAAACGCACACTCAGGAGACACAAAGAGCACCAAGTGTGTTTTTAACACACTCTTTATTGCAGAAACACCTGAGCGTGGCTGTCAGACAAGAATATTCCAACACTTACTTTTTCTCTGACCCGTCATGAAAAGGTCCAGCCTACCCGGTCAGGGGTCCGGTCATTATTGGACAGAACTCCTGGTGATTTTCCAAGCGTGGGTTCATTATCAAATGGTTTCTTCCAACAGGCACTGAGGAGTATTGCTGGCAGCCTCGGGCCTCATGCTGTTCAACCTTACGCTCACTAATTGCTTTCCGTCAAAAAGGCCAGAGTGTGTCAGTTGAGCAGTGTTCAAGGCTCAGGGAGGAATTCTTGTGCTGGAACGGATTTAAAGAAGGAGGACTGAGTGGATGGCACGAAAAAAAAAAGAATGGAAATGGTGTTATGAGAGAAAAGATGCAATATGGAGTTTTAATGATCTTACATATGAGACCCCCTAATGCCAGTTCTGTTGACTATACGCATGAACGCGGCCATCATCGCTTTAATTATTTGTGTTGCTTATAGCAGGGCTTCTCAAACTTTTTGTCCGAAAAAAACAACTTCATATTATTGTTAGATTTTTTTTTTTTTTATCGATGGTTTTATTTGCTTTTACCTTGTTGCACTTTGAGATTTGATCCAAATGTAAAGTGCGTTTTAAATAAAATGTATTAATAAAGATAACAATGATAATAATAATAATAATAAAGTCACAAATAACAACAGGGAAATAGAAATTAAATGAGTGTTATAAACGCTAAGTTGCAGTAAGGCGAGTTTGAACAGGTGCATAACACAGCAGCTTTTGCGTCCTGTGTGACATTTTTTATAACTTTATAAAGCAGTGCTTTGTAAGTAACTAAATAAAACATGAAAAAAAAACTTCCCCTTTATATGGTCGTTGATCTCCTCCTATCCTAACAGGGTAAAGATATTCCTTTGTCTCTGCGTTAGCTGCTAACTGCTACTAGCTGCTACTAGCTGCCTACCTGTGTGTGTTGGGTAAAGGCTCATTTGAACAGGTGAGTCTTCAGTTGCTATTTTTCCCCTTTGAATAGGCCGATACTATGATTCAGATGTAAAGACAATATGAGAGGACATAGAGGACACTCTGCGGAACAACGCCGGAGAGGGGAGCTGAATCAAAACGAACCAACCAAAGTCACACCCGCCAACCGTCTGATTCTTTCTGAACATAATTTTATGATCTATAGTGTCAAAAGAATCGCATAGATCAGCAGAAGCAGAATAGAGCAGTCAGCCACATCGGAGGCCATCATTCAATCATTTTTATCCTTAAGAAGGACATTTTTGTAGATTTCCCATGATGGAAATCTGATGTTTTGACTTCATATTTGGGGAGGGGTTATGTCTACATTTGAGACAAACTCAGTCACAGCAGGGGACAAAATTAAAGATGGAGACCAGATCGAGGGCCGATCAGGACTCATACTGGCCATTTTTAATCCGAGGGAATATGAAAATTTTATTCTTATTTTATTCATTCATTTTATGGAAAGCAAAACAAACCAACAAAATAGAAAATATTCACATAACAGATTCAATTCCAAAATAGATCGGCGTAACTAATTTGTATGTTTCCCTCTCTATCAGCAGAGTTCCACAGAATAACTTCCAATTGAAAGTTTTTTATTCACAGCCAGAAAACGATATTTTTCATGTTACAAATGACATCTTAAATCAGTTGGTTTTGAATCAACAATATCAATGTCAACGTCAAAGAGGAACTTTAAATGACCCTCGGTAAATGTCTGGGCTGATTTAGCCGGTTCTTTCTTCTGCCACAATGAAACAGTAAAAGTAGAATGTTGCTCCGCGTATCTGTTCCTGCAGTCAGGAGCAGCTGCACCTCAGAAAACAGGAAGGTGCTTGTAAATCCTACAGATCTAAGGGACTTCACGTGTTTTTTCTTGTATTTATCGCAGCAGCACTGACACACGTTGAACGGCCGGAGGACTATTTAAAACGTGTGTTCTATATACTAATACGTTTATTATTTATCCTTTTAGGAGCTGGGTTAGCCGCTGGCGCTTTTGATTGACAGTCCGGCTATCGCAGTGCATTCTGGGATTTGTAGTATCTGTGGTTTTGGTACTGTCTACCAGCTATTATAAAAATTAGACGTGATGGGAAGCTGGACACGTGTGACGTAAACCATCAGGTGGTGTAGGAGCTGCAGCTGGCCACTAGGGGCAGAATACGATGTTTTGGTTTCACTTTAAGGAAGATGGCAGGATTTTTTTTTTTTATCATTTTAATTGTCAATACAACTAGAAATTATACATATGTGAGTATAAGTAAGTAGACTCAGTATTAAAAAGCCAACAGATAAATTCATTAGGTCATTATAAGGACCTCTCGCATATAGTATATGTAAGTAAACATTTGTTTAATCACAAAGCACGCACAGGATGTGTATTTATCGGAAAGAAAGGTGAACGTGATTCTGGGTTGCTCTGTTTGTTAGGAGCAGGAAAAGGTCTCCACAGTGTTTGTCACACCACAACACCTATTTCAAAGCCACTCTACTCCACTTACAGACTGGACTGCAGTTCATTGTTCAGTATATGGTAACGTCTGCACGGCCGTTTTTACTGGACTGATTGTGTTGCTCCTCTGACCAGAACAAACCCACACATGTTTCATTCGCGCTGCCCTCCTGACTGGAACACGAGAGCCGGGCAATCTCCCTCTTCCTCAGGCAAACGGGGGGCGCGAGTAATCAGATGAAAATAAATCAATAATACCAAAGTCCAGCTGAAAAAGGTAAGACAAATGAGGGCTTGCTTTTGGTGATCGTTCAAGTGGCGGCGTGCGAAGAATTCGAAGAAACAATAACATTTTCTTTCCGTAATGGAAACAGGGTTTTTGGGCAAAAAGATAAATTCAACAAAGCCCGTACACAAAGACTGTTTGCAATCAATAACACAAAAGGATCTTCCACTTGATTTGAAGCTTAAGGTTCATAAGTCGTTTAAAGAGTTATGTCTAAAGACGTTTTACGTTGAATTCCTGATAATCTGAGGATATATTATCTACTGTGATGTGAAGAATTTAGATTTTTAATGCAGTTTAAGGAAAACTTCAGGTTTCGTCTTAAACCTGGTTTGCTTAAATTTTTATTCATGCAATCGGATTGATTAGTTGCTGATTTGTTTTACATAATTATTACTCTTCTAATACAAAGTTCATGCAACTGTGCTAGGATGCCAGACTTTTTTTTCTTCATTTATGATGGCCGGCTTTCCGTAAGCAAGACATCATGTTGCGTAACACAGCAGCATTGGCGTCTACTGTGACGTTTTTACTTATTCACAAAAACATGGCAAAAACAATCCTTAACTTTCCCTCTTACATGGTGGATGATCTCCTCCTCCAATCCTCGCAGGCCAATTTGAAGGAATTTTTAAATCTCTGCAGTAGCTGCTAACTGCTAGTAGCTGCTTATATGGGGGTTGAACACCTTATATCTCGTCAAAAAATCTCACCAGGGGCCGTAGTTTTTTTCCTACCACAGTGAAAATGGAAATTTAACAGTTGACCAAATCCCAAATACCAATTACAGGCTACTTTGGACACAGAAGGAATAAAACTTTATTTAGAATACCAGTTTATCCCCCAGACAAATGAAATAAACTAGGGGATAAGAAAATCACATTCATTACCTCATCAAGTTGAAATATATGTCTAATGTTAAGACATATACGCTGGAATAATAGTCCAGGGGCCCATCGATGGCTGGTGTTAAAAAATACATTATGAGTAAATACTTAAAACTGCTGGTTAAGAGGGATTGGTAGGAGGGGGTCAAAATGTCTTTTACAGGCTTGGGTGATATTTATAGAAATTTGTTCAGGAAATTGCTTTACATTCTGTAGAGATTACAATTCCGGCAATCTCTATATGTACGATCCCATGGTGGTGGTGCCTTCCTTATAGGGAAAGTGGCAAGACAACATTGGTGAAATACATTCCTTTGTGAGCTGACCCTCCAGGATAATATATAAAAACAGCATATACACCCATGTAGTTTTTTAACAGTAAAAGAGAAGAAAACCCCAAAATTGGGGTGATTAGGGGAGTTGGGGATTAGTTTTATAGAAAAAAAATAAAGATGCATCATCCCAACTTGAGATGGGAACACAACTATTAATATTAATATCCCAGAGTTACATCATCCTGGATTTTTATCAAAGTTGTTATTTTTTCTTTTAAATTCGTCAATTTAATTGTGTTCTATTTGTCGTCAAAATGAGCCATGTTCATTATTTTATAATTAATAATTATTGCCTTTTTTAAGGGAACAAAAGTATGGGTGCTTCTTTTTAGTTTTCTTTAGCAGAAACTATCACGAATCGTTCGATTTGAGAATCCATACAGTATAAAATTGCGATACTTCAAAAAAAAATTGATATTTTTTGATTAATGGAAAATATTTCAGTGTATAAATGTGGACGACATGTGGAGAAGGCAAAGAACAAACAAAGCCAGACGGACTTTGTGTGGTTTTGATTCCCATCTGTGACGCCCTGTGTCTTCATCTCGGAAAGGACGTTGAAAAAAAAAAAAAGTCCTGGAAGGAAAGCCACTCATTCATCTTTAAACAATAAAATCACACAATCTATTATTCATGTCCAAAATGTCCAGCTTGGAAAAAAAATCAGATACGCTTCTGAAGTCTTGAGGGGTATATCTTTCCACTTTGTTTGAAGCCAACCCAGTCAGTATGAAAGGAGGTGAATGTATTCAGACCGGGAATATAAAGAGAGTTTTCACTTATTTATCCCTTTCATGCATTCACTTTCTCAGCGCTTGGTTCACAGGAAGTGCAGGACAGACTTCTGAGCCTTTTGAGTTGGGATATCACATGACTTGCCAAAGAAAGAAGCTGTGGTCCCGTGCAGGTTCGATTTTTTCCTCCTTCACGACTATCCAGAACTCCTTCAGTAGAAACGTTTCCCCACTCTGTTGAAATCTGATTTGCAGCTTTTGAAGGGAGTGTTGGTTTTTTGCGAACTTAAGCTCCTTTTACTCAACCTTTTCAATTTGGGACAAGTGCGGCGTTACTCCGCCCCGTGGTTCTGTATAAAAGCAGTGGAGGTGATGACCTGCTCTTGAGATGGCAGCATAGGTAGTGAAAGAAATGGAATGGACAGATGTCTAAGCAGGAAGCTGAAAGCCATCTGACGATGGTGATGTTTCACCGATGTATTTTTGTATAAGAGCTGCACCTCCAGCCCCCAGTCTCTCAAACTCCTGAAGTTTGTGGATGACATCACCCTCATTAGGCCCATCTCCGATGGGGATGAGTCCGCCCACAGACAGGACATTGGACGCTTGGTTAACCGGTGCAACCAGAACAACCTAGAGCTGAAGACGGAGGGGATGGTTGTGGACTTCAAGAAGATCACAGACCCGCCAACACCCCTCACTATATGTGGCTCCCACATCGTCATTATAGGGACCTTTTGCCTCCTGGGAACCATCATCTCCCAGGACCTCAAATGGGAGCTGAACATCATCTCAAATTCCTTGTAAGTGTGACTTAACTGGCAATAAACCTTTTTCGGATTCTGGTTGTGATACTGATGTGTTCTTCTCACAACCATGAGTCTAAGAAGCAGCTAGTAGCAGTTAGCAGGCTAACTAAATGAAAAAGAAAAATGTGTGTATGTACAAATTGAGGAGAGAGGTTGATGCCCGGGAGTTCTCTACGCTCCGAACCGAGGACACGATCCACCAAGTTAAATATTTATACCCCCGAAAAGTCAGGGATTTTATGGAATCATCCGCCACCGCAGATCCTTTATATTAACGGGAAATCAATTACAAACTTTACATCATCATGAACCTTGATCAATGGATGAATTGGATTGATTTTGCGAAAGGTTGGTTATATATTTCCAACACTAGGACGAGCTTTATCTCCAATCAACAAAAGGTCCATAATTTGTCAACCGTTGTTCCGATTTAGTTCAAATTTGGTTAATAAGAGGCTCTAGGAGATAAATCTTGAGTTTATCACATTTCACTTTAAAAGTTCATATTTTACTCACTAGTGGGAGTTTTTAAAAAAAATTTAAATCACTGTTTTTTCTCACATAACTTCACATTTCCTTTTAATCAGGGGGATTGTTCGCACAACGCAGTTGATTGGGGACTTTTCAGGGACATAACCTTAACACAGAACCCCGGCTTACTACTGGAAACGAAACACCAACATGGCCGCTGCTGTCTTACTCAGAATTAACAATACGAGGATCGTCATGCTCACGGAACACCAGCCGAGCCACAAGTTTTTGCTTCGTTTTACTTGTAAGAGTATATATTCGCAACCCCCAGAATAAACAGAGACCTCCCCCCCAAATGAGAAGATTGCCAATCCGATACCAGCCGCCGCAGTCTAGATGTTGTTTGGTCTTTCTGAAAAACCTTGATCCCCATTCTGCTCCCTGAAAACTAAACATCACCGTGTTTCGATTCAAATTGAACTTTTTGAACTCCTCCAGGGATAACGGACGCAGAGAGTGGATGCAGATTTTTCTCTGTACCATTCGGGTCGATCTCGTCACAAATTTGCGACCACTCTTGGCTTTTGCGTCCACTTTGCAATTTTAAGTTGCAAAGTGGAAAAAAGCTAGACAAAATATTTGCGTCACGTTCAGGAACAAAGCCTTACAGAAGGTTCTTCAAGGGGAGTGCAACCTTCTCGGGTGGGTGTGCTTACAGACGGAAGGTCGTTCTTCATCTTCAAATACGCAGAGGCCTTGAGGTGTCCCTGATATTTTTTTCGCCTTTCATCTGACCTTTCCAATCCACTTAAAGAAAATAAATAAAAAAATTTAGCCGGCGCTGTCCTCCGTCATCTTGGTCACTGAGCTCAGAATCAATATTAAAAGCTGGACTTGTACGTGAGTTTAATCCTTTTTAAGTTCCAGCATGTATTGAAACTTCAGTGGGAGGTTTTATATTCAGGACGACAACGTGATTACAGTCTGTGTTCGTTCGAAATTCATAGTTTGCGTTTCTCCAGATATGAGAAATTAAGGCCATAAAGAAGGAATGTGAGCTTTGAATATATTTTCGGGGCAAAGTGTGATGTTTTGCTGTGTTAAATCACGCCGTGACAGTTGTTGTTGTTTCCAGGCCACCGATGCTTTAAGTGAATTTTTACTGTGTCTCCATAAAACTCACTAAAGCACAGAGGTTGTTGACAGTTCATTAATTACCCGAGGTCCCCAAATAATGAAGGGTCTCATGAGAACGTGGGGCGTGAGGCTCTCGTCTGCTGATATATATTTCTATGGCTTTTTTTAATCATGCATGCATAAAGGCACATTGGGAGTACAAGGCGGTTTTTTTTTGGGGGGGGGGTCCTTTTTTAACTGGATGTTGTGAGAGGGAAAAAAAAAAAAAAGAGCGTACATCGGTGGGGGTAGTGGTGTACGGAACGATAATGAAATATCGCTGATTCCGATCGAGCGTTTCTCTTCTAGAAACGATTTTCACAATAAAACCCCTTAATGTCCTCACCTAGCTAAGAAACTATGAAAAAACTTACTTCTCTGCATATATTATGTCTTTGAGAAATTTATCAACTATATACCTGAAACGCTCTGAACGTACCTTAAAATGACAAATCGCTCGGTGAAGCATGTTTTCGAATAATTAAAAAAATATGAACTAAAATCTGACTAATAGTATTATTTTTATGACGAATATAATTAAAGAAAATATTTGACCCGATTTCACGCCTTGTTAGTTTTTATATACGTGAAAAAAAAATCCTACTTATCGAATAGGACTTTCTTAATAGTCAAGGTTAATGCCTGGTCCTCGGTGACCCCTTCAACCTGTGGTGTCCCCCAAGGCTCCATCCTTTGCCCCCTAACTCTTGCACATGTACATGCTGCCATGTATATATCCCAGGTTCAGTCAAGTGGCGATTGTTTTTCAAAGTAAATGTGACTTATTATGTGCTCAACCAAACAGTTGAGGACAACGTCATGTATATATTAAAAACAAAAATCCTTTTTTCTAATATATAGGCTCCTTGTAAGCCGCTAATTTCAGACAATCAATACATTGAATCTTATCGGAGAAATAGGACTGTCAGCAATGACCTCCGTGTCAGTGGAAAAGGTTCTTCTGGTGGAACTGAAAGGCTGCGCTGTCCTGTACCACCTGTCCATAACTCTCGTCTACGAGTCGGCTCTACGTTGAACTAGTGACTCGTCCAGGATGACCCTCGTCGTGTCCAAACTATCTCTCTTCAAATGCGAACGGCTTCGTTAAAAGAAATAGATCCTCCAGCATCTTAGATAAATGTTGATTATTACTGGCTGTAGACGGTTGCTGCTGCTGTGAAGGAAATCCAGATTCTGTTGTCTGGCGCTGCCGGCATGCCTTTGGGCATGCATGTTTAATATTCGTTAAAAAAGTTTTAGCACTATATAGCGCTGAACGACCAAGTGGAAAAACCACAGACTCCCACTGATTTTATATCAGTATACATATAATAAGAAATAGCCTACTTTATTTCCCTTTTATGAGCACATCATGCTTTTTTTTACAAAATATTGATATCAGATC
This sequence comes from Lophius americanus, assembly GCA_037951165.1. Classification (NCBI taxonomy): domain Eukaryota; kingdom Metazoa; phylum Chordata; class Actinopteri; order Lophiiformes; family Lophiidae; genus Lophius; species Lophius americanus. The sequence goes on from JBBDHG010000081.1 coordinate 1,639,002, forward strand.
GATATCAAGATGTGATTCGCTTGGTGTTGGATCGAAAAAGAAAATCAAGGGAATATCCCCAAGAAGCCCCCATTCCCAATCAACCTGCCTACAAGGTATGGATTGCATGTACAGATCAATCCAGCTTCTTTTTTTTTTTAAATGTTAAACAGTGAATTGGCTTTTAAACCTTTGAGAAGTAACCAAAACATCCATAATTCTTACATCTACAGAATCAGACTTTTCTTTTCCATATCCCTTCCCTCCATGCCTTGGTTCTGATATCAGAACACTGACTGGGTTGCAGGAAGTTACTCCACCGCTGTCAGAAGTCACTTCACTGGTACATTAGACCTAAGAGGCGTCACGTGGGAACAATTTTGTTTGTGCCAAGAGATTTATTGAATCTGAAGGCAGTGCATTTGTTTGCTTCCTGAGTTTCTTCATTGGACTTCTTTATTGAGAAAGTGACCCTTAATTTGCACTCTGGGACTTCTATTGAGCTCTGACCTCGACTCTGGTCTGATGGAGTTCTTTTTTATTTTTAGGGCTCCTTCTTCTCATATTGGCTTCTTTGAATATATTTACAAACAATAAGACAAAATTAGACCTTTTATTTGAAAGACCAGCGCCGAAACTCTTTTTCAAAATTTACATATGTACCAGATTATCCCCTTAAGCTAAAATTGTTTTCTTGGCTTCAAGTATTTTTTTTCTTTATCTGTTCCGCACAAGGACTATTTTTTGTGGAGTGCTCGTATAATCATTTGTTTACTCCGTATAAATGAGTTTGAATTTCCAGAAGTGGGTGCAACACTCAACATTGTCAATACTCTTAACTCAAAGTGGACATAAAAAAAAAACCATAAAAACAAACAAATGAATCACTGATGTTCCTCAAAAATCCCCACACTGCGGGAAAAGATTGGGAAAGTATTATCTTACACATGCGACCTATTCTATGCAACGGTTCAATTATAATGAGGTGTATCGAGACTTCTCAGGCTGAATCGTTAATTTCACAAATGGGTGGCCCAGGAGTTTAAAAAACACGCATTTTCCTCCATTTTGTACTCGTTTCTGTTGATAAATCAAAATAGAGTTCCCTATTATTCACTTCAGAGAAAAAAAAGGGCTGTGTTCCCTGAAATGACGGTCTTTATGTTGGACCAGTAACGCAGAAATGAGAGAACGGTGAAAAGTTTCAAATTAAAAGCGCTCGTTTCCTCTTGGCAGGTTCGTTTCAAGAGGAGCGGCGGGGGCTTGACCGGAAAGCCGATCTCCCACAAGGAGAAGATAATTAAATGACGGAGGCCCGTGTTTTGCAAAAATCCACAGTGTGAATTGAGGAATCGTCAGCGGTCTCACCACCCCTTCTGTTCCACACAATCAATATTTGGTCAAGGTCCCAGTCGCGGGGGCCGCTGCATCGTTGTTTTAACTTTTAATTCCCTCCCTAGATGTGTGATTCGTTTCAACTGGAGTGGCAGACATTCCCAATATTCGATTTCCTACGTGTGTAACCACAGTCAGTGCCCTTTGAACTGTATAATTTCAGGCATCAGTAGCTTCCCTATACCTTAGATTGATCAAAGATTGTGAAGTTTAAATGGTTTCGGCCCACTCTTCGGCTTTATGAAGGGGAAAGTTAATTAGAGAGAAATGGCTTGAAATCCTTCTCAGGTCCTATTGTGTCGATGAAAAATTGCAATGACATGCATGAATTTCCACTTAGTATGCATTCATCCATCCATGTTCGTCTGTGGGGGGACGATTTATATTTGTGAAATATGGCGATGAGCCGTAACATTAAGACCTCTTCCTGGATATTATGTAGTCCCACATTTATTGCTAAAACAGGTCTGATCTGTCCTTTAATGTTTGTTTCTTTAATAGTGTATAGTGTGTATGCTATGTAGTAGTGTATTGAATATATTTGATATGTTTGTGTGTGACTTTGGGTAAACAGATCCTTAGGTATCAATGTGAAGAGATTCGGAGAACATGCTCTTTGGAGTAATTCTCACATGTGATTATGGGAGAGAATTGATGCCGATAGCCATAAACGGAATGTTGGAAAGATCTGCTGGGTCAAGATGATCCGGTGTGAGTAATTTAACTACAACTTTGTGTCTGCCTTACTATCAATCGATGAATAGAACTTTTGGGGCAGGTCTATTTATATGCTGATGATGTCACATGTACTTTTGTGCCTGTTAAAAGCTAAAAAGATGGAGATGTTCTGGTGAAATTCAGCCTTGGATACTAATCCACAAGTCAATGTTTTTGCTACGACATAATTTCCGCATGGGTGCATTCATTAGACTTTTTTGTGCAGAACATAATTTATCTTCTAGATCGGACTGAGATCAGATGAATTATGGAAGCAAAGTCAACAGCTTGAACTGGTTTTGTCTACCTCAAGCCGTCCCTGATGCAGTTCTGGAGTGTCTCGGGGAGCATAAGCAGAAAGTTTTGTTCTGACACCTCTCTATCAGAACCGGCATGAACATTTTCAGCTATTTTTGTTACAGCAACTCTTCTGATAACACGGGCTAGCATTAACTCTTCACACTCATCAATGAACCTTGGAAGCTCATGACATCGTTGCCGGTTCTAACCAAGGCGGGCTGGGAGCACCCAACAAGACCTACGGTACTGGAGATGATCTGACCCAATCATATAGCCATTAAAATCTTTTCCTGCTTCCAAGACATCAGCTTCTGGGAGAACTGTTTACTTAATGCATAATGTACACGCCCAGTGACACGAGGTAGTCCCTGTTATTCCCTTCACCTTTCAGTGGATGTAATGTTATGGCTGATCGGTGTACACCAATACTGACACGGGCGATTTCTCATTGTTCAGATTTGACATGCAGGAGTGTTTTAGTAGAAGAACACTCACACACGGTGGAAGAGCTAATGACCTAAGCTTGTCTGTACAGGTTTAGTCATTAAATCCAGAAGCGATCCATTTAATTCACTGGACAAGATGATATTATCCCTAAAAGTTTTCGCATTAGCAATGAAATGTGCAAGTTATTTAATTGGTTTGATTTTGAGATTTTGAAATTTTACGAGGGCAAATGTGAGCGGAGAAAATCACAGAGGGCCGTTCAAGGCATTTTATTCCCTTTCAGACAAGCACTTTGATGACACTGGCAATGGGCAATAATGAAAATCTTATTAGCATAACGTTCCTAAAAAAACTTTATGGACAGCAAATTTAATTAAACTACCATTCTTGCGAACCACGACCTTGCATTTACTCCTAAAGGGAGATGACTTTTTTTTTCCCTCTCCTCCTTGCTAATTATATCATTTAAAGAATTTTTTTCACCCCTTCCTCGATTTCTCCACATACAGCCGGAGTCTCTCCGGTGGACCCTAGAAACATAAGCACGGCACTTTGAGTTTGATCCAGTAGGGAGGACAATTACAAACCTCCGCCGTAAATATTAAGCGGATACTGGGCATTTGATTAAGAAAAAAAAAACCGAGGGATTAGAAACTGGAAACGTTCTGCTTCATCCCTTGACTGGACTTCAAAGTGAAGTCATATTGGAAGAGGGGTCTTTTAAAAGACGGGGGTATTATCTGTGGCCCTGTTGTGTCACCGGCACTCAGATGTCACAGAATACTTCCAAGAAAAGTTTCATCTGCACTGTGAGGACGCCACAATGGACTAAAGGCTGGAGAGACAAGTGGTCGGGTTCGTCAGCTGCAAGGCTGTAAAATGTATATTTGCCGGTGACGTTTTATGGGTCTTAGAAAAAATCTGTTCCAATTGAGGTCTGGGGTAAAATCAGGGAGTATTAGCATATATTATATCTGAAAACTAAACATGCTGGCATGCAGTGCAGCAGAGTAGTAGTGGGTTTGTGCAGGAATAAAAGAGTTAAATTAAGGAAACGCTTGGAAGGCATTGAATTTTATCTGATTGCCTGTGTTTAGGTAAGTGGAAGAAGAATTATTTAGATACGTTACGTAATAGAAAGTCAAATCAACTGCCTACTCTCATGACTGGCTGGGTTGGGAGAGAGAGAGAGATAGAGCGAGCTTGAGGGAGAGAGTCAGAGAGAGAGAGAGAGAGAAAGCGAGAGAGAAAGAGAGTGAGGGGGTGAGAGAGAGGGTGTGGGAGAGAAAAAGAGAGAGAGAAAAAGAGAGAGAAAGAGAGAGATGGAGTAAAAGAGAGGGAGTGAGGAAGAGATGAGAGAAAGGAAGAGAGAGAGGGATTAAGAGAGAGAGAGTAAGGGAGAGATGAGAGAAAGAAAGAGAGAGAGGGAGTAAATGAGTGAGAGCGAGGGAGAGGGTGTGGGAGTGGGAGATATAAAGCATTCTCAGAAAGTAAAATCCTTGCATTGAAAACACACTTATGTAAAAAAAAAGATGTTCTTTGTCATTTATTTAAATTTAAAAACATTTATTTATTTTTTTAGTCTATCTTAATATCGTTTTTCTAACTGTTTTGTTTTGCGTTTCGTCACAATGCTTTTGATTGTTTGTGTAAAACACTTTGAATTGCCCTGTAGCTGAAAAATTCTGCATAAATAAAGTTAACCTGCTCCGTTCAGACCCGGTCGGGTCACGAGCCGGTGCGCCTCTAGTACCGATCCTAAGCCTGGATGAAGAGGGAGGTGTCGCGTCAGGGAGGAGATCCAGCGCAAAACCTCTCCCAAATAAATATGCGGAACAAAAAACTGATTTTCGATCTGGATCTGTTGAGGCCCGGGTTACAACAAATACTGTCGCATGGTCCAGCAGGGTACCGACCCGTGGATGCGAAGAGATGATCCGCTTTGGCGACCCCAAAAGTGAGCAGTGAAAAACGTAGAAGAAGAAATACGTTATATTAGTATAAAGTATACTATTGAACTATCTTTATTATTATCGGATACTTTGCTTGGATACTTCTTTATTTGGATCTTAATGCATGCATGCACAATTATGTTCAGTAAATAATGAAATAAAAATGTCCCTTTTCAAAAACAAAAACATATATAATGACGTGTATACTCTCTTTGAGACACAGTAGAACCGTGTGGATCAGTCCTCTGAATCCGACCCATCCCTGAGGGGCGGTGGGCAGCGCCGGTGAAAAAGCCCGGTGGAGCAAATTAGCTGAGTGTAGGGGCATTAGGGGGATTGAACCTCCGATCTTCTGACTGGTGGACAACTGCGCTACCCTTCAAGCTACAGCTGCCCCAAAGGTTAATTTAAAGAATACCACCAGGAAAAAAAACATGATCTAAAGTTTTAAAACATCTTGTATTAGGACCCTTCAGATATCATCGGAAACAAAGGACAAAATGTTTTGATATGATTTTATTTGATCAAGCTGAATAACCTAAAAAGGATGTCAATAACTTAAAATTTATAGAAAGAAAAACAGTTAATGTGATTAATATTGAGTTTTAGGGTTAAAATACATTTCATTTGAATATTTCATTGTTGTGTAAAATGCATAAAGACAATTTTGGAGGCTAAAAGCTTTATTTGTATGTTGGGACTTCATTACCCATGATGCTTTGAGAGCAGGAAATGGGACACAAGCTGACACATTTGCCTTTTTCATTCAACAGATAGAAGAAGTCGACGAGGTTACAAGGTACGTCCCAGGAAAATCCACATTCCTCTGCGTTCTACAAACAATCCCCCTGATTGAATTTCCAAAACATTGAATTGTTTTTCGCAAAAACAAAAGCTAGTGAGTAAAATATGAACTTTTAAAGTTATAAAAAAGATAGATCTCCTTGAGCTGATTCATGCGCACCAAAGTTTGACCCAAAACGGATCAACAATTAGGAAGTGATGGCTGAGAAACAGTTTTCCATTCTATGTTCTGAATTTATATTGAATTGGACCAATGGTTGACAAATGATGGGCTGAAAACTTTTGATGCCAAAGCTCCTCCTACTGTCAAAAATATAAAACTGACTTTTTAAGTTATGGCAGGAAAACACGGTTTTTCGGTTAAAAAAAATAAAATAAAAAAATGCTCCCCCTAGTGAGAGAAATATGAACTACTAGAATAAAAAACAATATTTGCTAGATGGATCACCTTGAGTTAATTCATATGCATTGAATTTGGACTAATTACAACCGATGGTGATGAATCCATGTCCGAATAAAAGGGAAGAAAGGTTAGGAAATTTTGGACTGACAATTCTGGAGATGAAGCTTCCCAGAAATAGAAATATACGACCGAATTTTCCGCAAAACACTCCTGTTCGTCCTCGCATTAAGGTGTACGTGGTTCTTAAATTTGAAAATGATCCATTTTATAGTTTTTTGAGTTACCGCGTTAACACGAAAGATCTGCTGCAGCGGATACGGCGGATGCAATGACGATTCCATGTATTTTGGTGCTACAAAGGCAGATTCTAAGTCGGGACTCTCACTTCATCATTTTGGTTTTAGTTAAACTTAACGGCCTCATGTTTACTCGCTGCGTAATATAATCCACCCACTTACAGGCGCCATTATAGGAAGATAATCAATGTTATTCTGACTTTACCTCTCAGCGGTTCTTCATTTTTATAACGGCTATTAACATTTTCTAGGAGAGTTATGATTCATGCCAAAAACGAATACACACAATCACATTTTCACTACATTCATAGGTTTGTATGGTGAAGTGTGTGCCCCTGCGGGTGGGTCCATAAATACCATCACCGTTGGAGTCAAGCAGTAATTGGCGAGGAGTATTTTCACATTTGTAGACGACTGGTTACTGTAGTGTTCTATTTCCTGCTATGGAACAAACTGCTTCGGTTCTCCACTGCTCTATTTGTCAGACCTGCTTTATTTTGGTGTCAGCCCACCTGATTTTCCTCTTTATTAATTCCATTTGTTCCCAGGATGTCACTTCGCTGAGCGGTTTCCTGCAGTTTATGGATGAGAGGAGCATGCTAGTAATATAGCATGCCGGTAATCAGCGCTGGCCCACTTTCAGAGGTTGCCGGCTGCCTTTCACAGCTTATGATTACCTCTTTCCACATATCAAAAGGTGGAGAGATTTTGTTTGTCTTAGCTTATTATTTGAGGTACTTCACGCTGTCTCCTATGAATTCATTTTAAGACCCGTTAGTTCTTAATAATGGATCAAACATTCTCCGGTACAGACCCCTGAGGTGGTATTTGGAGAACAAACACCTGACTAACTAGAAAAGCAGCAAAGTGGATTTTCTCTGCTTTCAATTACTTCTGACGGCGCTTTCTTTTTTAATCGGCAGCTAACAAAATTGAGGAGCAACAACTGCCAGATGTATTTATGTCACCGCAAACAGACAGCTGTCAAGACGGATTAGGTCAGTATTTTTTTTTGAAAGCACAATCAATGCATCTGCCATAGAGTAAAATCACATATTCCTCTAGTCTGTGAAGGAAATTACTCAACTGGCTTTTGAGACAGTTTCAAGGTTGGACGTTATTTGGTTAAGGTTAGAGATAGTTGGGAACTCCTACCGGATATTTGGTTCGAGTTCACAGCTTCAGCTTTGTTTGTTCTGTATTTTTTATAGTAGACGAGGATCGCTCCCCTTGAGTCGATTCATAACCACCAAAGCTTCGACAAAATCGGACCAGCACTTGGGAAGTTATGTCTGGAAAACAGAGTTATTCATAGAAAAGCCCAGTGAGGAAAGTATGGCCTACTTGAACAAAACTAATATATATCCAAGATAGAGCCAAAGCACCCCCTAGTTTCGCAACATTACAACTGAGCTTTTTCCGAAAATCACTCCAGTTCTTCCTCACACTTAGGTCTATGTGGGTATCGAAATTTGCAAACAATGTAGGTATCATTATCTGAGCGGTGGCAGCGATGATGATTCCATAATATCCTCGACTTTTCGAGGTTATAATTATCCTTGTCATATAACCATTGATGGCAACACAAAATTGATGGCAATTTTTATTTTCCCCAGTTTCAGGAACATCAAAATGCCAGGAAGGGCACAAGATGCCAACCTTCTGCGTCAGTCTGATCTATTCCAAAGGCCTCGACCGTTGCCAACGGTGAGGCTTAAAGCTCAGAAATTGAAGACCCTTAACAGTAACTTGTCGGATTTGTCATATTCCTATTAGTTCTTACCTAACAACGTTTATTACATACATCCACCCAAAAATTCAACTGTCCGAATTACTCTTAGTGCTCTCTTCGGGTGTCCCAAGAGCACGGCGTGAGACGAGATCCATTTTGGTCTTGTTGGAGACTCAGTCTATCCTCTTTTCGATTGGCTCACCAAGGGCTAAGTATCTTGACCCATGAACATGAATCCTTCACTGTCTATCTCAGTTCAGCCAGTATTGGTGTAGAGCACAACTGCTCTAAAAGCAACTGGATGGAGTAAGTCAGTGACTTTGCTGAAAGTTATCAGCTGTGAAAAACCACCTGGAAAAAAGTTTCCAGGCTTTCGGAAAGGACTTACACTACCTCTTTGCAAAGGAATGAAATCCATTTCGGAAAGAGGTGTTGAGACGCAGCATTTTCTTTCCCATTTGGCTTCTTTTGCGAAACTAATCGGAATTAGGCTGTCCATGTAAACCCACCTATTGGTGGATTGCATGAGGAAGTCTGGATTGACAGAGAAGTTTGTTAGAGTGGTACAGAATATGTAAGAGAGGTACATGACACCGGTGAGGTGTGCAGTACGAGTGACCGATTGGTTCAAAGTGAAGATGGGACTGCACCAAGGTTTGGCTCTGAACCCCTTCTTGTTTGCTTTGGTGATGGAATAGCTGACAGATGAGGTCAAACTGGAGTCTCTGACGATCATTGACGACATAGTGAGAGCAGGTGGAGTAAAACTTGGAGCGGTTGAGGTATGCGCCGGAGAGAAGAGGAATAAATGTCAGTCGCAGGAAGAGATAATATATGAGTGCGAATGAAATGGGGACGAGTGCAATGGTGAAGATGAAGGAGTAGAGGTGGAGAACGTGCAGGACTTTAAGGCCTTGAGGTCAACTGTTCAGGGCGATGGGGAGTGTCCTTGGAAAAGAGGGGAAGAAGCTAGTGGGAGTGGGTGGAGAGAAGGGTAAGGAGTTATCTATGACAGAAGAGGAGCAGCAGGAGTGAAAGGGAAAGTTTCCAAGATGGTGGTGAGAACAGCTCTGCTGGATGGTTTAGAGACGGCAGCTCTGACTAGAAGACAGGAGGCAGATCTAAAGATGTTCAGATTTTCTTTGGCAGTGAGGAGGATGGCCAGGAATAGAAAGGAGACATCAGAGGGACAGTCCAGGTTAGACGTCTTGGAGACAAAGTCAGAGAGGCCAGATTGAGATGGTTCTGACCCATGAAGAGGAGGGACAGTGGATCTGCAGAGGGAGCTGGAGGCAGGAGAAGAAGGGGGAGACCAAAGAGGAGGTTTCTGGAAATGGTGAGGGAGGACATGCAGTTGATTGGTGTAACAGAGGAAGATTCAGAGGACAAGGGGGAAGGAAACAGATGATGCGCTATGGCGACCCCTAAAGGGAACAGATGAAAGACGAAGTTCTAGTTGGTACAGATGTAAATCCGGAGGTGAACATAAAAGCACAGAGCTCAGTACTAAACCCTGTTTGAACCTTTTTATTTTGCATCCATGTTTCTTCTCTCTCCAGCTCCCAGCCCTCTCTCAAAACAACTTCAGAAAGTCACTTCATGCTCTTCGGCACAATCAGTCTTCAAATGCGCACCTGCCTTCTGCCATTTTATTCAATCCTAATGTTTTTAATAATCCGTGTTTCCTTCTTCTCTTATTCCACATGCTGACCTGTTTTATCTTTATGCTTTTGTGCCGTTAAAGCGTCTCGTCAAAAGTCCTGGGCAAATAAATCTCAACATTTATCAATAGTAATAGTGATAATGATTCTGCCTCTAGTATTTCGATCAAAACTCCATGTTTCAATACGCTAAGGCGTCCCTGCACCTGAATTATGACACACCTTATTGACCCAATCGTGAATTACTGATTTAATTCAATATTAAAGTCTCACCTAGAGCTCTTCACCACGCGATCACGGGTGTGCCGCAGGTACCGGGTCATGCTGATGAAGAGCGCTGGAAGAAGACAGAGCGGCACTGTGGCATTATTGAACTCCATTTGGAGCAGGAGAGTTTAATCCCTTTAATGCATCTTTAATTTCACACCTGCAGTGTTTGCTCAGGACTGAATGGTATTGGCTCCATCCCAGAGGATCAAGGGATGGAGGGAAAAAGCTTTCTAATATTGATACCATCAATTCTCTGCCGAGGTCACACAGGTCTCTGTAGGTTACCAGACTGTTAAGTCATTCTTGATTACACATATGTGTAACCTCCGTAGTAGTGGATTACATAAATAATAAAGCAATATGTTGTTTTTACTCCGCGCGAAGAGAGGAAATGAATCGTCCCAAGAATATGAGACAGGTGATGGAGAGACAGACATTTTATATATATATATATATATATATATATATATATATATATATATATATATATATATATAGAGAGAGAGAGAGAGAGAGAGAGAGAGAGAGAGAGAGAGAGAGAGAGACAGAATTTCAGAATTTGTTCATATCTGCAACAAGCGACCAGACTAAAGGAGCGAACGCTCTCGCTCCGAAAATCCCTCGAAATTACGAAATGCAATCAGCGCTGAATCTATAAACCGCGGCCCGATCCGAGCATCAGTTTTCGCTGAATCAAGTGTATCTATGAAAAATGGCGTCTTTATAGCGGCTTTGGAAACCATTGAAATAGAGTTTTAATCAATTATCATGCAACGGATTTTGGCCAAAGTTTCTTTTAAACTTGAAGTTCAGACTTCAAGTCTTAATGATCTGGATCCTAAAAACAGCCTGAACAAACTTCATGGAGCCGCCGCCATGTGGACCCTTACCACCCGCAGGAATGAGTGTAGGGGTCTGGACGAGGGGCACCAGGACCCAATTAAGGAGTGGGAGCAAAGCAACAACTCATGTACTCCGCCTTGATAAAAATGAAATGATGACTCCGAATGTGAGCAGCTCTAGTCCCTCTGTGATGTAATGATGTGGCTGTATTGTCTCTGTGATGTAATGCTGTGGCTCTATTGTCTCTGTGATGTAATGATGTAGTTCTGGTCCCGATGTGATGTTATGATGTGGCTCCAGTCCCTCTGTGATGAAAGGATGCGGCTCTAGTCCCTCTGTGATGAAAGGATGCGGCTCTAGTTCCTCTGTGATCTAAGATTTAGCTCTAGTTCCTCTTTGATGACCGCCGTCATCCGTCATCCAGCAACGAGTCGATTCCCCCCGAGGTCAGCACATTTTTTTTCTTACTGATGTGCAAAGTGGCAAACAGAGCATCTGGGTTGCCATGGTGATGCGGTGTATCATTCTGATAATAAATAACAAGTAGTCTTGAAGTAGAATGTGCCGTTTGATGCTGGTAGGAACGGCATATAAAGTAAAAGAAAAAGCAAAGTTGCTTAGCTGTTAGCTTTGCTAGCTATCAAGTTAAAAACCTATACAATTAAACGTAGCTAGCTTCTCTTTGTAAAATGGATGAGCCACACTGTGCACTTTTTTTTTTTAAGGTTTCGTTGACAATATGGCATAAATGATGATGTCAGCTTGTTTCTTTATTGTTCGCAGGTCGCTAGCATACTAAACTGTACTTTTCTCGTTGCGAATAAAAAAGGCCTTCCAGGCTGAAATGAAAACACAAAACGCTACGGTAGCATTCACATGGGGAAGAAAAAAAAATTCTTAAAAAAAGTTTTATGAGGTAATTCCCACTTTTGGTGTCACATGACTGAGTTAGGGAGGGATGAGTTGAGGTGTATGCCATTGGATGCAATCTGGAACTTAAACGCCAATAAGTTCTTGCACCCTAAGGGTTAAAAGTGTCTTTTTTTGTATTTATTGAAAGTTTCTTGAATCTATATGAACGCTAGCTAGACTCTTTCCTTTCTCCTCAGTCAGTTCACTCACTACCTGGTACTTACTGTTTGTTAAATATAAAAAACAGACCTGATAGTGCGTACATAAAAAATGTGTCTCACAAGGACCTAAGTCAAAGGTGCGCTCTCTCCTCATTGGCTCTCCGAGTATCTTATTAAAATATGAAACCTCCGAGGCAGAGTTTACTGGATAACGAGACCCCGTGACCGAGCCGGTGGCAAGGTCTGGCTTCCTCTGGGTCAAAGACAAAGTACCGCCACACACACACACACGCACACACATCAGCGTCCTTCTTGTCATTGCTCAGATTGGAAAGTAGGACAAAGCAGTACCTGCGAGGAGGAAGAGGAGGGAAAACTACTCGGAGGGAAAAAAACAAACAGATTTCGCAACTTTCTCCTGCCGACGTACAGGGAATCAGCCTTTTTTTTTTTTTTTTCTCACGTCGGCGAAATATAAGGAAGGCTTGTAAAAGCAGAACAAAGAGTGTCTGCTACAGTTAGAGAGACAGAGATAAAGGATTTCCTCCCAGCGCGTTTCTATACAGTACAGTTCCACCCGCCTGAGATGCAATTTCAGTAATTAGAGCCAAAGAGGAAGTGAAATCTCATCACAGTTAGGAGATCAGATTGGACACATCTGAGACCGCTTTAGATCTCCTATTGAGCTCCTTTAGACAAAAGGAGTCGGGTAATTACGTCTGGGAACCCAGTGGCTTCGGCTGATTCACCGTTATTAGATAGTCCTGCAAGTGGGACAATGACTGGAATGATAATTCCGCCCTGTTTATTCAGCCATGTTTTCCAACCATCAGGAAGAACCAAGAGGGGCGGCGACAACTTTTACACCCACAACCCGTCCAGCCTGTGTTATAATAACATGGCTGTTAGACCAATAGCAAAAGACGCGTGTGTGATGTGTGTTTAACGAGAATGCAGCCGCATCTAAGAGGTGAGATAGGAGTCTTCAAAGTCCCGTCGCCCGCCAAGCCGTTCTGCACTCTTAACGGCGTCTCTTTTCTCCCCCTTAAATATTCCCCTCAAACGTATTACTGCAGCGCGTTCAAGATTTCAGACATTCATAATTGAGTAGCGTATGATGAATGGCAGGAGGATGTTCCATTTTAGGGCAGAGTGGAAAATAGTGGAAAGATCCCCCATGAGCCAATGCTTTCCTGCCAGCCCAAAAGCTCCATATATCTCAATGCGGGAGACAATTTGCGACGGTCCGCGCTCGAGTGGGAATATGAATTTACACTAACGCGACACTTTCACCGTTTGCTCTTCAATGTCACATTGAATTCCGAGCAACTCCTTGTGGAAGCTTCCTGTGGCTCGGCGAGCACGTGGTCTCAGAAGTGGGTGGGTTTGTTTTAACTATTTTGTAGCTATAGCGTACAATTACATCTCAAATCGCAATTGTTTACTATACATTACACCAATCAGACATAACATTATAACCGCCTACCTCATATAGGGTAGGTCTCCCCTTTGGACTCACTCTGAAGGTGTGCTGCGGTATCTGGTACCAAGGCGTTAGCAGCAGATCCTTTAAGTCCTATGAGCTGTGAGGTGGGGCCTCCATGGATTGGACTTTTGTTTGTCCAGCACATCCCGCCGATGCTCAATCGATTGGATTGATTTGGAGGCCAGGTCAAGACCTTGATCTGAGAGCATCATCCTGTTGCCATGACAGGTGGTACTGGGTCTGCAGCCATGTTTGCATGGTTGGTTCTTGTCAAAGGAATAACCTCAGGAATTTCAGGACCCAAAGTTTCTCAAAGAAGGTTCATTGCTCCGTGGTCCAGTTCTGATGCTGACGAGTCAATTGTAGACACTTTCAGAAGTGGGCTGCGGCGCCTTTCTATCAGAACCACATGGACCCTATCCTTCCTTAGATCAATTTGGTTCGTATTAACCCCCTACAGACCCGGAACACAAACAAGACCAGCCGTTCTGGGAATTGTTCTGACCCGGTCTTTTACCTTTCAAATTGTGGCCGTTGTCAAAAGTCTCTCAGTTTGTTATTCTTTCCTGTTTTCATCTGAACCCAGCAGGGAATGAAAATAAACAGCGCTGCCTTGTCTTTACTCATTTCCCTTATTATCGTCTGTTACGATAATTAGAATCAAATAAAAACAAAGAAGTTGCGTTTAATGGCCAGCTCAGTATTGGAAAAGCCATTTTTATGTCACTGAAGATGTTTCATCTGGGTAAAATAAAATATATAATATTTTTTCCTGCCTACAAAAGACCATTTCCACTCGCTACCAAATATATCGCTGGAAATTACAATTTTAAATTACATTAAGAAGTCCAACAGCCTCTTAGAGGAATGGGAAATCCTTTTTTTATGGCCTTGCCTTTGATTTCTTCCAGCGATTAAACTTAGTTCAGACCTTTTGAACCTTTGCCTGTGACCTTATTTTAAATTTTACAAAAAAGGTTGTTAGCTAAGTGTTATCTTTCTTGATTCACACCGAGATCGCTTGCATGGATCGACTTCATCTCCAATCCCAGTCGTCGGTATGAAGAGGCTGACGCTTTGACAAACTTGTGCCAGAGGACGGAGTCACCGGGGAGTTCAGGGAACATTTGGAAAAAAAACAAAACCCCTGTTTGGGAATTGGAAACGCCATTTCAAGCAATACTTACATATTAAAAAAATGCTGTCAGGTGCCCATAAACACAAATATGTCAGTCCACTTTTTCTCCAGCATTTACCCCCTTAGGAGAAGGACCGTGACATTATTTCAGTATTTCCTGCCCGGAAACACGTCCTGACATTAGCTGCGATGTCACATTTCGCTCAAGTAATCAGAATTATAGCATATCTTGCTTTTCCCTTAAAAACTGCTTGAGGCCTAAAATTCAAAGAGCAGCTCTGAGACCTGGGCATTTAGTCGAGCCAATTCACGGCAAAGTATTGATTTATTATCAGTCTTGCAGCCCTTGCCTTGAGGGAGCCATAATGGCCCTATTGATGCATACCCCCTCCATCCTTTAGTGATTAAATGAGGGGGCTATTTTATATGGTTTTGTCCCTCGTGCTCATAAAGTCTTCCTATGGTCTGTCATGTGACACTTTTTGAACATGAGTGCCTCCAAAGTTTAAGCAATGATTTATCGGCGCCTGATCGTCGGATTGCTGCATTAATACATCACCATTCAAGGTCAGGCGCTGCACGGCGCCAATGTTTATTAGGGGCGGCGGGGGGGCACTCACTTGATTAAAATATGATTTAGATTTTCGGTACAAGAGACATTTAGCTTAGTTAATTATTTCTATTCAACATAATGAGGAGGTATTCAAACATTAAGATCCTATAAGAGGTTTTTACGGTTGGCTGTACATGCTGTGGTGATGTGTGTGACATTTCCTGCACGGCTTCAACCGTTCCTGATGAAGTCTTCATGCGTTCATCAAGCTGTGGGGGCGCTCAGTGTTGGGGACAGGTTAAAGTAAACTGCTTGCGAACGCGTCTTCTCATCTTACCGAAGTTGCCTTCTGAAGCCGAGGGAGCGTTTCTGTTCACTCCAGGCACGCCATCTTGCATTTTCTGCAGCATGCATCCTTCACCGAGGCGCCTTAAAATCTTATTTGACCGACCCTTCGAGTTCAAGTCAACGCCTTAATGAAGAGAAAGAGGCCACCGCCAACCGGGAATGCTGCCTCCATGAGGGGGGTGTACTCAGTAAAGCAACCGTTTCAAAGAAAGAGGCTGAAACATTAATGTTAGACATAGATAGATAGATAGATAGATAGATAGATAGATAGATAGATAGATAGATAGATAGATAGATAGATAGATAGATAGATAGATAGATAGATAGATAGATAGATAGACAGACAGACATGCTATTCAAAAGGTGACTAAAAATGAAGACAAACTATATAATAAGACATCTTATAGACATATATAGATAAAAATTATATATACATACATACATACATACACACATATGCATGTATACATATATACACGTATATACATATACTGTAGGTACTATGTGTGATAATATCATCCACTCTAACACAAGGTTTCCCAGCGGGCCAATGTCCAAAGCTCGTCTTTCTGCATGAGGTCGTTCTGGTGTCTCCGCTTTTAGTGTGACCAGATTCCAGCAAAACAAACATGGCACAAAGACTATTTTAATGTGTTAATTTTTAATTTGGGACAACTTGGGACACATGTTACAAATACTGAGCAGTCGTGTAGGACTATGTAGACTATGGACATTATAGATTATTATTTTCACAGATTATATATTATTATTCCTTATTTGAAGGATTTAAACAATTGATTTTTAATTCTCCTTACCATGAATAAACTTAAAAAATAAGTAAGAAGAAGTAAAGAAAAGGACCTTAAGTTTCACATTTATCAATGTCTAAGGATAATAACCTGTTTACATTTACTATCCTCCATCCAAATAACAAGAATTCAGGTCGCGGCTTCTACTATGGGTGCTTAATTGGAAATATATGGCATATTAAACACAGTCAAAGGTATAATTTACAAAAAAAGAGAGTCATAAAAAGTATTCCTGAACACTTTGTCCTTCCATTAATTAAACAGAAAGTCACCTAATGGTTTTTCTCTGCTCATATTTTAAGTGACTCAGTCTATATTTCCTCTAAGAGTAGTTTTGAACAAATGGCAAGAATTTGCCTTCCAAACACCAGAATATTACATTTATTTAGACTTTTCTAATACAACCATATACTGTTAAGTATGAAACAACTTTTTTTTTTCATCTACGGGCTAGAACGCCCCCTTTGCAAAGTGTTTTACGTTGGTAGAACAAAAAGACGTTTACAGGACACATTTTTAGAACTCTGCCATCCGCACAGGAAAACTATCCATTGGCGAGACACTATCTGACCCGTCACAACAGGAACCCAGCCGCTCTACAAGTGTGTGGCATCGACCACATCCCATTCCTCTATGAGGAAAGGTGACAAACAAAGAGAAGTGAACCAAAGACAATCTTTTTGGATCCATAACTGAAAGGCTACTAAATGTCCAGGTATTAATGAGGATTTAGAGTTTACTGTTTTTTTGTAAACACTCTAAAATGTTTTAATAAATTCTTGTTTGTTCCATGTAACCCCCTCCTTACCTTAAACAGCTGTCATTTATTGTATTGTATACTGTGTTGATAATTTATTTTTGTATTCTTTGGTGTTTATGGGTCGAAATTCCAACTGCTGGAGGATTTTTGTGTATCTACTCCGCCTCAAAGCCACGCCCCTTTTATGCAGGTGCAATATTCTCATTGGTCATCACCACCATAAAATGTCCTGGTTTTTTCATGAGATCTGTTTGCCTCCCTGATGAAGGCTTGAAACTGAAACGTGTTGGAGTTTGTATTTTATAGGTCCAAGTGACCATGCCGTTACGTTTCCGAGGTTCTATTAACTTGATTAAAGTATCAAGTAAAATTAAAAATGATTATACTTAAAGTATTCCCCTACCCTGAGATTATAGAGTGAATGCATCTCAGTTTCTCTTCTATCATTTCTTTCCATCATATTTTGACAAAAATCTGCACAGTTTGTGAATTTTCTTGCAGAGTTTCCCCGGAGGCTGAAAGCAAAGTTGAGGTGATGGTGACAGCTTGACCAGCGCTCGACCCTGTGTTGATTGACATCACACAGGCAGCCCTTTGATGACAGCCGCCCCTGGTTCCTTCACAGGTTTTTAGAGAAGCGTCTTTTCCGCAGACTTGATTGATGAAAACACTTGGGGACACCTGTTCACCCAATCCCCAGTTAGGAGATGCACGTGCAACGACCGCCATCATGATGTAAAATAAAAGATGATTGAATCAGACCAGACCATCTCTGTCCATCTTGCTCTGTGGTCCAGTTCTGATGCTGACGTGGTTAAAGCACTCAACACATTCTCCATGTGAATGCTTCTATTCATCTTTTAAAGGTCGCCTTTTGAAGTGGGATGAGTGTTTTAATTGTACATCTGTCATCATTTTGGGGCGGTCATTATTAGGGAGGTTTGTTTGGATCCACATTTGGGATCCAGCCAATCACTTAATTGAACTCCTGCATTTAAATGTAAAGTAATGTCTGAAAGACAGCTTTTTTCGTAAAAACTCTCCCCTGGTGAGTTTCTTTCAATAGGTCGGTACCCTGCTGGCTAACTTTACCAGTGACAGTATTTGTTAACCCAAGCCCTAACCGATTCGGTTTGGAAATCAAGCGGACATTTTTATGTCCCGCGTTTGGCATAAGCTTTGCGCCGGATGACCTTCCAGACACAACCCTCCCAATTTATCAGGGTTTGGCCCAGCACCAAAAGTACCCTGGCTTGTAACCCCTTTGTGGCCTGGTTGAGTAAAATTTGAACTATTTGAGTAAAATGTCTAATATACAAGATAGATCTCCTGAAATCGATTCATAATCACCAACATTGGACTGTATTGGACCAACAGTTGAGAAATTATGGCCCAAAGAATTTTGCTGCCTCTAGTTTTGGAAAAATACAATCTACCTTTTATAAAGTGAAGCATGAAACAGTTAATATTGTCATCAATAGAGTCAATCAGATGTTTGAACCACATCAGGTCATTTAATGTCGTCTCTTTAGGCCGGTTGTGTGCTTTACGTCACTAATCTGATTTAGTATCCGGGTTTTGGTCGGATGTATCGGGTGTTACATGCAGTATGTCCAAGCGAGTTCCAAGTAAGGCACCGCCTCCTTAGTGTCGTGCTGTGATCGTCAGAACTCTGTGGTGGATATCCATCTAGAATAAAAGTAAAATAAAAATAATACCTATTTTACTTGCTGACCCAAAGTGTTTTTGTTCAATATAGGCACACCACCTTACATTTCCTGCGGCATGGATCCTTCTCCCTGTCACCCCATATCTGATTTGACACTAAATAAACAGAGTTCTCTTCTGCGAGCCGTCTTACGTTAGATGTCAGAACGCCATTCGTTCATAACTTACAGCTTTAGTTTACGGTTCAAGCAAGCGTTTTGTTCAACTCGGACCCAGATGGATTCCACTAGAGAAGGTGCGAGAAGAACTCCTGTGGTGCTTTTGATCGCCAGTTCAAAATCCATTACTTGGGCTCGGTGGAGACAAGGAGATCCTGCAGTTTAAGTTGACATCAAAGGCAGACCGGCTAATGAGGAAGGTCTGCTCAACCCCTCACCCATAGAGATTGAAATTACTTTATCAATTCATACCTGTTTTAATTATTATGCAGGAGGTTCAAGAGCATTGCTGGAAGCAGATTTTATAAAATTCAGCAAATTTATATTCTTTTTGCATTATTGAACTCGGGCCTGATTTTTAATCAACTTTCCAAGAAACTGTTCATATACGTTTGCCTGCTGTGCAAAAAAAAAGACTACGCAGTGTTTATGCAATACGCAACCCCGAAAATCGAAAAAAAAAAACCTAGGATTCTTCCTTCGTCTTTAAGTTGGTTGATGTGAGCGTATATTTAGGAATATATTACAATTTAATGACCATATCTAGGCCCTGGTTGCTCACCGTATAGAGTTCGGTTAATGAGATCTTTCAGAGTTCTGTGAAATATTCAACATCTTAGCTTTCAGGGAAATGTTAATGATAAAAACATGGCTCATTTTATAGCACTTATCTGCGATGGTGCCGTGACGGATCAAATCTCCAGTGGGCGTATTTTTACAGTATGGAATAAAAACAACATTTAAATGTGCAGATATGGGAGGATGAAGATTATGAACCTCAACCAGTCGACGCTCTGCAGCAGTGAATGACGGCCGCAGGTTTAAAGGGAGACTTATTTTCATTCTTGTTGCCATGAAAACCACAATTCAAGGTGGTCCGTGTCGGTTCGCGGCCCTGCTCGGTTTACGCTCTGAGAAGTTTACATTCATGCATTTTCTTCCACTTAACTGGCTTCGGTAACCAAGCAGGTCAAGCATGGTTCTTCCGTACATTCCTTTCTGCGCCAACACACTCCGGTTCCTCCCGGGGAATACCAGGGCATTCCCAGACCAGATGAGATATGTAATCTCTGCAGAAGGTTCTGGTTCTCCCTCCAAGGAGAACCATTCTGATCAGATGCCCAAACGACCTCAACTGGCTTCTTTCTACGCAAATAAGTAGCAGCTATACTTCGAGTTCTATCCCGATGTTCAAGTTCCTCACCCTATATCTGAGGATGAGCCCAGCCACGCTGCAAAGTAGGCTCATACCAACCGATTGGTTCTATGATCTTAATTCTATCGGCCTCCAACCAGAACTAGTGACCACTGATGAGGGTTAAAGTATATATCAACTTGCAAATCAAGAGTTTGCAGTACCTAAGCAGTACCTTCGTAGCAGCGGATCCACACCGAGCACCCCTCAGAACTCTGAGCTCCTCAACTCATCACTAAGGCTGAGCCCAGCCCCCCCATGAAGGTAGCTCATTTCAGCCGCTTGTATTCTCAACATCATCCTTTTGGGTCAAATGCAGAGAAATAATTTCACAATGTGTCCTAGAAATATACTTTACAAGGGTATACATTGTCCATCTCATGGTCCTTTATCCAATCCCCGTTATCGAGAACCCAAGATATTCAGCGAGTCAACCCAATCTTGTCGGGAGCAGTCCACCATTTTCAAACCTGGAACCGTTGCCTCAGATTTGGAGGTGCTGACCCTCATGCCAGTTCGTCGCAGCACAGAGGCAAACATTTCTCCTAACTTAAGCCAACAACCAAGACCTTTTCACCACAAACACGCTTACCCAGACACTGGAGGTCCATGACGAGTAGCCTGGGTTATGGTGTCGATCCTACAGCTGCATCTTTAAAATCATGATGATGGCAATTAAGTTTTTGTCTTCTGTCTGATATTCATACAAGTTTATTGGGAACGGTGTTTCAAAGGGATTTGAATATCACCATGATTTCCCCTCATAAAAAAGTCCCTTTTTATTGGTGTGTTTTCCCTCCAGTTCACAAACATGATGGAGAGCCAGTGAGGAAACATGAGCGCTGTTTTATGTTGGTCTTAGAGGTCCTCCGGTTGCATGGGAACAGTTCATTTTCATCCTCCTTATATCCAAATAATTGCACCGGAGTACCTTAATGGGAGCCATTCAAATTCTGTATCAGCAAAGCTAATCTCAAGTGATTTTCTATTTTGCTTTTACTATCAGCAGCAGTCTATGATGGACAATCTTCCTTTGCAATAACCATCTGGGTGCAGAACTATAATCAGCTAATCAAGACGTACGAGCATCCTTTCGGAATTCCTTTTCCCTTGCAGCTGCGCGACGGTTCAGCAGACGGGATGATTGATACATTTCCCACAAGACGAGACCTTTAATTAACTGTCTTTTGTCGTTAGCAGAAGCAGCCAAAAAATCTTGACGGCTCGTGAGGACATGTGGAAGTCTAATTTGCCTTAAGTCATTACAACGCCGCACCACAAGACAAATGAGAGGATGAAGAAGCGTACTGATGTCACGCATGTGTAGACATCAAGACTTGGCACTCTCTTCGCACTCAGAACTAATGCCCCTGTAAGTGATTATAATATCAGTCCCATTAACACAGATGCTTCGCCAAATCAACTGTTTTGGAGGTTCACCAATGCAGCGAGGGAGTCATTTAGTGGTAGCCTAAACGCCGCCGCGCCTAGTGTCCTCAAATAGATGCTTTATTTCAACATGATAACTCAAAAACATTTTAATGGATCATTTTCAAATTTTATACCCTCGCAGACCTTAGTGCGAGGAAGAACAGGGAAGATTTTGGGAAAGGTATGTTGCATATTTCCACCTCTACCAGGAGCTGTATCGCTGAAAGTTTCCAGGACATCATTTCTCAACCGTTGGTCCGAAAACTCGCAATTATTTAGAACAAAATTAATCAGTAAAGTTCCGACAAATTTAAACCCCATTCCATACATTCAACTTCAACAGACGACAAGGTCGAGTTAACAAAACAGAGGCAACATAGTCAAGGCTTCAGAGAGTAGGAGGGACAAGTCACTATTTGAATACTCTACATAACCACAGTATTTGAGTATTTGTACTTTGTTACACTTGTTAGTGTCTAATTGTGTATAAATGTAACCACTGTGAATTGACTGCAGTAAATCGGTCTTGTTTTATTATTGAGCTAAAAAAAACTAGTTAACTTCTTAATATTCTTTGTTATTGAGTCACTAAGGGATCTGATCTTAAAGTGAATTGCTGACTTGATAGAAATAGTTAGGTTGAGTCAATGAGGACTGTTTGAGATTATTAACCCCTTAAATATACTGCTGAACTTTTTCTCTGAGCACATTTTGAGTCTCTATTTCTTATTGAATATGTGATTGAACCTTCATATAATATGACCCAGTGGCATCATGTATATGTTAAAAAAGGACGGGGCCAAGGGTGGCGGCCCGGGGACACCAGGTGGACTAAATAACATATGAAAATAAATATTTTCTCAATAGTTTTCTTTTTCTGTAAAGGGTTAATGAGTCATAATTCTCTATTCGAGGAGTTCAATCAAGGGACGTTTGCTCGTAAAACGCAGTGGATTGGGGCTCCTAGAAGGAAAAAGGTTGAACAGCCTGTGTTGATCTCCTATAATATCACCTGTGGTTTCAGAACAACACACCTTTGCTGCAATCCCCTCACACCCATTCAAACTGCTAATGAAGGCAAACAGGAGGGAGGTAGTGTTCGGAGCGTGTGGGCGCAAAAAGATGAAGTCATGTTCCGGTTGTTCCGTGTCAGCGCCAGCATCTTCCCGGGTCTGACAGATCATCCAATTAACCTTATTTACCGCGTCTCTCCTCATCCTCCTAACGAGCTCCACTGGGCTTCTTTTCTAATAACGAGCTCCAGAGATTGGGGACCGTTGGTGTGTTGGTTCCAATTGTCCTGCAATTATTAAAGTGACACGGCGGAAGCTCGCGTTCTCATGATCACAGTCGGAGCCACGTTGTTTTTGTCTTCATGTATTTACATTTTATTTTTTTAATTCTTGATCCGAGAGGCTCGTATGGCGATGCTGGCACTCGAATTAGTGCGAGTGTGCGCGGAATATATTGGTCTTATCTAGCTAATTGAAGAAGCGATTCTAGTGTCTGGTATTTTGTTAACGAAGGTTTAAATAAGCGAGTGGAAACCTGCAAGGTGCAGCGCCTCGCACTTCTTCCTTTCTGTCGGTGCAGAGATTATCACCAAGGGAATAGAAAAGACAAGATGCGTGAATCTCAAAAGAAGACAGCTGTTATGAAAGAATGAATGCTAAAGATAAGAAGCAAATAAACACTTGATTATAGCGTAAAGATCTCTGCCTGCAAATATGAACGCTCATCCAGTCAGATCTGGATTATTATCTGGGTCCTTATCACATTATACAAAGTCAGAGGTATCGAAATTTGTCAAAACTTGGAATAAGTGATTAAGAATTCCGGGGATCTATGCATATTTCAGTTTTTTCCCAGCCCCTCCCAAATCCTTCACCCTTAAATATTCTTCTCAGCTGTTTGGTTGATGAGCTGGTTTTGAGTCATTTCATCAGAAATGTGACTGAACCTGTTTAAAATATGACCCAGATGCAGCATGACTACGCAAAAGAGTAAGGGGTCAAGGATGGAGCCCTGGGGGACACCCCAGGAAATAAAAAATATATGCAAAGAAATACTTTTTTTATTCTTTGTGAGGACATTAAGGTTAACGGTATATGTATGAATTTATATATAAAATAGTTTTGTATATATTTATATATATATATATATATATATATATATATATATATATATATATATAGAGGTATATATATATATAGAGGACGTTAAAGGCTTAAACTATTTCTCAGGAAAATCTATCCAGTTGTTTTTTCCGGATCTTGGTAACGACTAAAGTGAACCAACCAATATGCAAATACACCGACACAGCTGTGCCGATCAATTTCTCAGTGGAGGTAATCAGCGATAATTCCACACAATTCTATTTTTGCAAAAAATCAATTGGGACATTCTTAGTGTGTCAAAACATGTCATGTGTGTGATGGAGCTCTCGCAGAGAATCCCATGGAAACCTGGTGAGAGTATACAAACTCCAATCAGGAGTCAATCCTGATCCCCTTCTGGATTTACAGCCTGAGACTTCCTGCTGTGAGCAAACACTGTTAGCCACCGCGCCGCAAAAGCCATGCATTTCAAGAAGCTAGCGGACAAATCACTGACCTCAAAGGTCCGACGCTCATGAAAACATGAATGAAAATATCATGTTTCTACTACAGCTGTCATAAAGTGGATTATATGTTTACATGTTAGACATCAAATGAACAAATAACAAAATGATTCCTCAGACAAAGAAAAGGTAAAATAACAAGAACTTACAGGCTTCGACCCCAAATGGGCTTCGCAGGGGTCGCAAATGGAAAGAGCAGTTGGTCAAAACCAGTCAGCAGTTCATCCTCTTATATGTGATATTTCCTGAGATTTCTTTACGCACACGTACCCTGATCAACAAAACTTTAAAAACTACATCCTTGACTCAATGTCCATGAACCAAAAGCGACACTGACGGCTTTCCTTTTCTCTGCAAATAAAACATTTTATTCCTTCATTCCTTCTTATTATGATTGTATTTTCTTTTCCACATTTTGAACTTTGTAGACGGTCCCTGCTCAATCGGCTGACTTCTGGATCCATATAGAACTGGATGTTATTTGTCCAGCTGAGGGGACGCTCTGTTCAGATGAAATTAGATTTCAGTTCATTCTTTATTTACTGTGGTACAAACAAAAGGTTATTTATGTTTTGAAAGCTTTTGGCTCATGAATTACTGAACCAGATAGTTTCATCTTTACCGCATCCAACGATTTGCAGCCACAGCTTCTTCCGGTGTAGAGTGCAGAGTTTCAACCTGAACACTAGCGTCACCACTGGTTAAGCGGCGCACGTTTTGTAAATTCTTTTTTTAATTTTTTGCTTTAGTAATATTGTTTTCCGAGCTTTTGATTTATTTATTTTCTTGCTGTAGACGCAGGTATAACTCGGAAACAATGAAATGGGTGATTTTCGAACTTTGTACCCTGATAGACCTCAGTGTGAGGAAGAACTGGAGTGATTTTTGGAAGTGTTATTGTTTTTCGAACACTAGGGGGAGCTTTACTTCTAAAAATTTAAGCGATCATTTTTCAACCCTTGATCCAATTTAGTCCAAATCTGATGCATCTGAATTAACTGGATGAGATTTATATTGTGTTTATTTTAATAATAGATCATATTTATGTTACCCACTAAGGGGAGTGACGTTCAATCTTTAAGAAAATAACTCTGTAAATAACTTCACATTTCATCTGAGAACTACAATCAGTGGCATTGCTTGTATAACGCAGAGGATTAGGGTGTTTTCCGGGTTATACTCTTGCTGTCGTGGAAAATAGAACAAATTTTGTATTTGATTTTGTAAGATTTATGTCCAACTTGCCAATATTTTAATGGACTGCTGAGAAAACTGACAGCAGTTTTTACAAATGATTCCAGGAACCATGTAGTAAAATTTGTAAAATTAACATTTATTTGGTTTTGGCTCGCGAGTGCCAGTGAGTCATGTATGATGATAATAATCCACAACTTTCCCAGAATGCACTGCTCTTTTAAAGTTCTGGGATTTTCAAAGCACGTATCTATGGACTGGTATCTTTCTCTTTGATGCTGCATGAATCTCATCCCCGACTCTTATTATTTATCCTCTTTTTCTTTTCTTTTTTCGCTACATGACAAAAATCGAAGCGAAGAAGAAAACTTTCCTCCGTTTGTGATTCATCTATTCAGGTATGCCGGCCTCTGCGGCGGACCCACTCTCCGCCGCCTCCATGACCTTCACTGGACAAGCGCTGGTTTCAGAGCTGTGATTTTCAGGTCCCCACTGTGTTTGCTGTGGACGCCTGTGGAGACGGTATTACCATCCATGGTGCAGAGCTTTAATACGGTACCTTGAGTGGCTGCTGAGAATCCTCTCCTCTTCAACCTTCAGTCCTTGTACCATCTTCAAGCTGCCATTCTTACGAAGCGTGAGCACGGCTTGTAAAAAAACCGAAGGCGACGCCACGTCCGCTGAAAGGAGAGCCTGAGCCTGAGGGTCCTATTTGTCTGCATTCCCTTTCCTGCAATTTATTGTCCTAAACCCCTCTTTTCGCTCCCGTATTAAAAGTCGTTTGCCGAGTCAATGGGTGCGGTTAATTTTCGGACGCAGCGGCTAATATATACGCTAGCGATCGTAGCGGGAGATGTGCTTCAGTATCTCCTATAATGGACCCACTGCGGGCTTGCGTTTTTACTTCTCTGCAGGTGACGTGGCTGAAAAAGTGGGGGATGCTGCCTCAGGATGCCTCTGTCAATCAAAACTTGTGCTGATTATCATATTACTGTATAATGGCTTTTTTCTTAAGAGCATCTTCCTTAAAGCTGGAAAGGAAGCAACAATTTAACGGTATCAGAGAGCAGAGATATGGATATATATAAATATATATATATATATAATGGCATGATATATAGCAATACAAATGTATGATATTCATCATGGAGCTGCAGATTTGGTTTAAATTTCATGTACGTCATTCAATATTTTTTCCATTTTTGAAGGATCTGTGCAGGATTTGCGGGATTTTGAAGGAGAATCCGAGACGACTTTTTCATTACAAGCTGATTCAAAAGACCGAGTTCTTGATCTAAAAATGCAACAAAAAAAAATGAGGAGACATGCATCAAATACTTCTGTTAGGCAAGCTGACAACAACATTCTTGAAAAGACAAATGAATTTCCTGCCGGTTGGTTAATTTCATTAGGGCTAGTTATCTTACAATAAATTCCAGTGGGCACAATTAAGCAACACCTGCTGCTTCGTAATTTATAGCTTTATAGATGCTCATGAGGCTCCCTCAAACAGTATACCGAATAGCCATAACATTACAGCCAGTGACAGATGGAGCTAGAATAGTGTTGATTATCATGTAACAACGGCGCCTGTCAGGTGGAAGGAACTATTAGGCGGCAGGGGGAACCTTTTGTCCTGAAGTTGAAGTTGGATGATGGAAAACTGGAAAAGCGTAGGAATTTGAGTGACTTTGACAAGGTTTAATCAACGGGGTGAGAGCATTTAAACATCTGCAGGTCATGTTGGGTATTACTGGTCTATTGTGGATTGGATCTACCAAAGTGGTCTTAAGCCGGCCATACACTGTACGACTTGAGCGCGATTCAAACTTGCAAATGAGCTTGAGGACTCCCGGGCCGCCTGAGTCTGGGTCAGTCCTTCATCGTTTGCTGCTCAGTGTACGTGAGGTCACGACGGCCGATGACCAGCCCCCCTACAAGGGTCGGATGAACGGAAGGTTTTGTTGGCATATCAGAAATTCATGCAGGGTCTCGACTTGATAGGCTGACATCAGCGCCTTCTTTTCTCACCGCGCCTGTGAGAAGTGGCGGAGCGACCGAGATGCCATGGCTACACGACACGTTAAAAAAAAAAGGAAGATGATAGGCAATAGGTAGAAAGTGCAATTTGTAGCTTATAAGAAAAGACAAATAAGAAAAGGTTCATAACTGTCAGAGGTGTTCTAGCTAACAAGCTAACAATCTATTAAGTCAAATATAGCTCACTTACCTCCGAGTCGCTTACCTCCAATAGACCAGCCCAACTGTCCACGGCGTTCTAGACACCTATGAGTCCAGATACGCCGGTGACTTTAAAAAAAAAAGGAGGGCAAAAAATGAAATGAAATGAAACGTCCACGACTCTAAAGTCGTACAGCGTAAGCCCGGCTCAAGGAAGGAGAACCGGTGAACCGGTGATGAGGTAATGGGCGCCTTAGGCTAATTGGTGTGGGTTGCAGATTTAGAGTTTGTCCTAAAAACGAACTCTTTACTGCAGTTTTGCTGCTTTGAAAGACGGCAACCTGCATTTATGTCGCGTTGGCGTGCACAGGAAAAACGTAGGAGGAATATAATCCCTTCCATCGTTTCCTCCATTGTTTGGCGAGGTACACGTTTTCTTTGATCGGTTCATGAAAAGATTTTCATCAAGGCAGTACAAACCAATTTATATATTTTCGGTTCGTAAAGGCGTGTTTATAAAGGGGTTTGTTTGATGTGATTGAATCTTTTTATCGGCTTGTGACTCAATGAGTCAAAAGAATAAGATTCAAAGCAAAAAGTAAAGACAGAAATCCTAAATTAAAAATAAAATACCAAATTTTTGGGGCGTTTAATTTGATGATCAGGAAAGAACAAATATTGAAAGACATCACTTCAGCCGCTGGTAAGACCCAATTATTACATTAATAACAGAAGAAAAAAAACTGCTTAAGGCCCCTTTAAAAGATGAAAAAGTAATAAAAACAAGCTTTCATATATCTCTCACAACTTTTTAGTTTCTCTTCCGTTGATTTCCTGTGCTCTTAACAGTTTACCTGGATATTTAATTTATTTAGGTTTGAATTTTATTTCAATTAAAACCAGACTTATTTGTTTACCTCGTCAAGAGATAATTGTCTTTGATTCATTAACTGTCAACTATTTTTGAAAGGATTTGCGTTTCCCCAATTAATAATTATACCGAACCATCGAAACATGCCTCGCTTTGTTTACATGGCCGTTCCTGTGCTGTGGATTTTTAAAAATCAAATAAAACAGTAAGTTTGATGATTAGTGGCAAAAAATCAAATAGTTTAAATTGAAGGCTTTTATTTCTTTAAATATTAATGAAGAATCTTAATTAATCAGTGGTAACAGATGAGAAAACTGAATTAAAAATTCATAACTTTATTGCACTTTATTATTAGAATTTGATAATACGATACATTTTTTTTAAATTATAAATGAGTATATGAGCATGTACTTAATGTAATAATAATACTAATATCTGTTATTTTAATAGCTATGAGACTCATTGGGATACTCAGATCAATAACGCAGGATTTTTACATGTTTAGTTGAATATTCGATTCATGTTTTAAGACTTTGATCGTAAAATAAAACTGTCAACAAGAGTTATTTGGACCCGTTTCGTAAACATTGTCCACAGCCAGCCTGGAAGAAAGAATTTTGCTCCAAACTCAAACACTACAAAACACTTCAGGTCAAAGTGGGAGCCGGTGACATATTGCACTTCACTTTCAGCTTAATGATAATACATCTTCCAACAGTGAGACAGAGTACACTAAAACCCGGTAGCTTCCAATAAAAAAAAGATAAAGGGAACAAATAAACCGAACAACAGAGTGCAGAGACTTCAGAGCAAATACAAAATGTCAGCTCCTCTAATGCTGCAGGAGCCATCTGATAATCAAGCTGGCAAGCTGCACCCACTTTTATTTGAACTGTGAAAGTTGATGAATCAGACGTGGCTTGCACATTTAAGACCCGCCCGGCCTCCTCCTCGCCATTGTCTGTTGCCGGGCCAAGATTGGTGCGCCTCATCCATCTCATTAGGGCACAGCGCCCTGCAATATGGTGCCCTTCAAAGTGCGGATGGAGGGATCAATTCTCCACATTTTAATCACAGCGACTGGGAAACGCATTGCATTTTGATGAAGCATTTGCATTCAATGACTATTTATTCAGAATGGCAAGTACTTTAACGGGATGCTCGTGCTTTGTCGCATTTAGCCCCCGGATTATCAGGCAGGTTTAGTTTTGCTTGCCGGTCGAGCAATTTGAAGTCAAAGACTTTTTCTGTCCCTTCAAAACCTGATTCGACCACTTTTTGTCGGAACACAACTTTGAGTAAGAGCATTTCTACAAATCAACGTAATGATGTGTTTAGAGTCTATAGGATCTTAGGCCGCTGTTGTGAGAGAAAAACACATGAATGAAAGGTTCAGGCCCAGAAATGGACTAAAGCATTCCCCTCAGCTTTGCTCCAGACATCAGTGAGTGATTCTTCATTGATTTCTGTCATTAGAGAGGAAAGTACACCGTAATTGTCAATGACAGATTTAACCGCACCAGAATGCACCGTACGATTTGTTGGACGGAGAATTTGAAGGTCTTTATTGGTAGATAAATTCATTTTTTTTATTTCTTTAATGTTTTGAAACATGTTTTTTTTAGGCGACTGGTTCAAAACATGTACCAACTCTAGCATGAAGTCAAAATCGTCTCTGAAGGCTGTAAGATTTTTCCAATGCCTAGGAAACATGAAGTAGTCCTATGTTGTCGTCTGCGACGGCCATGGTATGTCCCCAATCCCCTGCATTTTACAGTCAATCCAGCTGAATAGCAACTTCTTTCAGCTCTTTCCCTTTTTTGGGGGGTCGCCACAGCAGATCACCTTGAGTATTAGAGCAAAACATGATGTAAACAAGATTGACCATCTCGAGTAAATTCATATTTATCAATTTGGGCCAAAGGTTGAGAAGCTGTGTCCAAAAACGGTGTTTTTTTGTAAAAACAAGTTCCCCCTAGTTATTCAAACAAGAACTATTACAGTAAAATATGAATATATGATAGGTATATATATATATATATATACATATATATATGTTATAATGTTTATCTATACGTGTCTATAAGATGTTCTATTATATAGTATCTTTTTTAAATTTATCTTTACATTTTTAGTCATCATCCATCCATCCATCCCTCTCTCTCTCTCTCTTTCTCTTTCTGTATCTCTTTCTCTATCCTTCTATCTATCTCTCTATCTAGCTATCTCTCTCTCTCTCACTACCTCTCTCTCTCTCTCTCTTTCTCTATCTCTCTCTCTCTCTCTCTCTCTCTCTCTCTCTCTATCTATCTATCTTCTGGGTCGTCATGTGAGTCGTTGTGGAAAACGTGATTCCAGATGTGAACGCTGGTGAAACCGTCCGGAGAGATATGTTCACACTTTGTTTCATTGGCATGAAAGACGGTCTCTTCCTTCAGTCCTCTCTCCAACCATCTGTCGTCTCTGTTCAGACTGTGAAAATGTCCACGAACCGACAAACAAAGACGCTTTGAAAGTCAATCAAGTATTTAATTGCCAGGAAAGTCAAACGTTCATAAACAGTATTTATTTCCAGGGATTGTTTCCAGTCAGTCCGACAGTTGGAATCCTGGTAGTCGTCGCGTTCAGCACCATATGGGTCCATTTCCAGTTTGCCCACACTGCTGACGAGCCGAGGGTAAAGTCCACAGGGGGAAATTATTGCACATGTTGCGGGCTGTGAATTAATTAAGAGTGGAATGCTGAATCACTTGACCGTGTTTCAAAAGGAGAAATTTAAGCTCCATTCATCCAAATTCAATAAAAGTGCTTCAAAAAAGAACATGGGAGGATGTCTTGGTGCCGGTGTTGGAATCTCGACGCTTTACGTCCTTTTCTAGAGCATAAAGCAAAATAAATGTGATACAGTGTGTTTATATAATTCATTTATTCTAGTCTGAGGAGCATAGTGAAATTATTATTTTTAATTAAATGATAATATAGAAAGGCCTGTCATGAATGCCAACAAAACCACAATGAAGGAAGATTATTGAATTAGAATTATTTTGATTTAACAAGCTCAACATAGATGTCGTCCCCGACAGCAAGTGTATATCCTCGAAAAAGTACCCAACCCCCTGCGTTGTACAAGAAACCCCCGTATTGAACAACTTAAATGTGAAGCTATGTCCGAAGAACAGTGTTTCTGATAAAAGATAAAGCTCCCCCTAGTGGGTTAAAATATGAACTTTGAGAGTAAAATGTTATATATTAAGGTAGTGCTCCTCAATTTGATTCATACGCACCAAATTTGGGCTGGATTTTTGCAAAATTATGTCCTGGAAAATGTTTATGAAATAAAGTTTCCCCAAGTGATTGAAATACATGACAGACCTTTACCTGACAGAAATCAATCCAGGTCTTCCTTACACTAAGGTTTATGTGGGTATAACATTTTTGAAAATGATGTATGAATCATTCATTCATGATGTATGAAACCTTTTTGAGCTGTGTCTGGAAAACAGTACTTCTCCTAAAAAAAAAGCTCCCCCTACTGAATAAAATATAAACTATTAGAGTAAAATCTGATATATACAAGACTGAGTTGATTCACATGGACCAAATTGGTACTAAATCAGCCCAACAGCTGAGAAATGATGTCCTAAAAACATTTGGGGGATTAAGTTTCCCCCTAGTGGTGGAAATTTCTAACTGACAATTTTCAAAATCAATCCAGTTGTTCCTCGCAAGGTCTATGAAAGCAAAAAGGTGAAAATGATCAAATATTTACATATAGATATATATGTAGATCTAAATATACTGACAGAAGTCTCATAGATAAAAGGAATTACTTCTTATTAGGGGTGGGTGCTATTTTTTATCAATTTTGCTGAATCAGCAGAACAACTTAAACAGTAATCAAAACTAAACTTTGAACGAAATATACAAAATGCACTCGTTTGGAACATGGCTGAATCAGCGTGTAGGAAGTGTATCGGACACTGAGCTACAGCTGTGTCTCAACTATCCTAGCCCTTAAACGCTGCAACTGTCGCTTGGCAACCTTGATAACAGAAGTTGGTGAGTTGATAAATCCGATGGATCCGTCACAGGACAGGGACAGAAGAGCTACGTATGAATGGGGAGTCTCAAAAATGGGACGGACCTTGTGGTGCTGCTGAGATGAATCGGGCCTTCAGATGCAGCCTTTGGAAGGATGCGGTCCCTGAACTGAGAATTCAATTAGAAAACATAGAAAACGTATTCACAAAATAATAATAATAATATTAATTCTGAATGTAACCATCAGGCTTAATAGCCGATAATTGTAAACATGAACAACCAAATAAAATTATTGAGTTGAACGTTTCGAGGGACAACGATGAATTGAGTAACAAACTGAAGATTAGGCGTAATGACTTGAAACACAAATTCCGTCTCCTTTCATGAAGGTGCTCAGCGATGTTGTATGACGTATGATGGACACAACTTGGACCAGAACATGAGACTGCATGTTGATGAAAACCAGGCTGTAGGGAAGTCGTTAAATGCAGTCGTCTGGTCTACAGAGAATCGTTACCCGTGCCTCAAGTTGAGCTGCACCTGTTGCTTGGCAACCTGGAGAGGTGAAGTTGATTAGTTGATCCATCGGTTGGAGCCGTCACCGTCCGGTAAAATGGTCTTAATAGCAGGCGTCTTCAAAATGGACGGACTGTGTTTTCTGCTGCGGTGATGCATTCAGCCTTCTACTGTTTTTACTTATTTATTTGTCCTTCAACCGCGCCCAGAGTATACAGCCGAATGAAAAATCTATTCTCAGGAGCATGAACACAACACAACATTAAACAGTGTGTATATGGGAGAGAGAGAGAGAGAGAGAGAGAGAGAAAGACAGAGAGAGATAGAGAGAGAGAGAGAGAGAGAGAGTAATAACAGTAATAGATGACGACTGAAACTTAGGACGTGTCAACAGAAATGTAAACATCAACAACGGAATGGCAGTGACGGAGCTCACATCTCCTTGTTTGCATTGATGAAGTGACAGGAAGTGATTAAATTTCCATTACAATTCCATTAACGTAATTAATGTTTATTCCAAAGGATGATGAGTGATAATTAGTATTTGTTGCTCAAACTTTTTCGGGGAGTTGAAGGTTATCTGCCCTGAGCAGCAGTAAATATGTCACCCTTAGGAGTACTGATACTGGTGGTGGCTGATGACTCTGCTGGGACTGATGGAAGATGACGATACGGTGAGTGGTAGTTAAAAAGACACCTGCTAGACTACTGATGAAGAAGTCTCTGTGATGTTGGATAGATGTTGCTGGTTGATGAGCACAGCCGATATCTACCGACTCCCCAAACCTTTAAGCGAATAATTAAGGCAGAGCAAATGTTTGCATCCTAATCAGACGCCAAAACCACCTCAACTGGATACTGGTTGTCGGGGATGTTACTGGGGTCCCCAGGGTAACGCTGTCTCAGGGGAGGTGTCAGTCTGAGAGAACAAATAGGCTCCAAGGAAGTTACGACTTCACCAGGAATAGGGAGACCAGGGCCCCCTTCTGGAGCCAGACTAGGGAGGAGACCTCATCCGCAATCATCTGTTGGCCAGGCCTTTTTTTCTTTTGGCTCGGCTGAGCTCAGCTGGTCGGGTTGTGGTGCAAAGCAGTACTGGTCGCAGGTGACATCAGGGTCCTCTGAGTCTTGGCCTTGCCAGCTGGTTCTAGGTACACAGCAGTCATTTTCCGGTTTAAATGTGGTGCAGCGGTTAGTTTTAGAGTGGCTTCGCACAATTTACATTTGACTCTTACCGTCCTGCAGGAAATGTTCCCGCATCAAGCTTAATTTAGATCACGTCATTTTTTTACTGCAATGTAATTGCTAGCGAAGCCATTAGCGCCGCGTTTGTATGCAAATTAAACTTGAAACGTGTGTGAACTGTCAAATATATCATCCTCATTTGTTAGCCAGTTACTGCTGTCAACCCCGGAGGTAATTGTCAACATAAGATCTGCTTAACAGAGAACAATATGAAATATGCCTGCTTTGTCTCGTATGGGTAAAACGGAGAAAGTCATTTTCAGTGTGTCTCCAGTTCTTTATGATGCCTGAGTGGAAGTGGCGCTTTCCTTGTTAACGCACTGGTGCACAATGGTCCAACAGTTTTTCAAGCAGAGAAACTACTTCACAGAGCGGAATTAACGAAGTACGTCACATCATGGCGTGATAAACACGGTAGTTGGGTTTTGTGTTTAATTATCAGCCTACTTGTCTCTTTTGTGAGGAAAAGAATAGTTTTGGGTTAATTTCTAGCCACGGAAGGTCGAAAGGAGAGGAGAAACATGTGTTACAACGGACATGTTTTGCTGATGTTGTTCCAATTACGAGTATTACTAGGTCAACAGACGCCTCACATCACATGACCTCTTGAACTCTGATGCTCTCCTGGTGATTCCCCTCATAAGCTTTGAGGCACAGTCAACCACAGCTCCAACAGTTTTGCAAACAAAAATTGTTCACTTCTTTATAATCATGAAGCTTTCCATTGGATCATGAGGAAACATCCGGGTAGAGGCAGTTGCTTCACATTTCATATTATTTGTGCTGATTACAGAGGTCCAACTCAACTGCAAGAAAGAAGGGAAATGCGTGTTCCTGCAAAACCACAGATTTGTTGAGGCTATTTCTAAATGGTGCGAAATGTTGTGTCTATTTGTGGATTTCAATTTTATCTTGTTTAAATATTCTTCCGTAAGTCTGGTTTTGTTTGGCCACAATCAAATATTGGTGGAAATTGATATGATGTCTAAATAATTTTTAAAAATGTCAATCATAAGTGATAATATTGTAATTGACAAATTATAATACAATTTAATGGTTTCTTTTTTCGCTACGAGCCCAGCCCTTAAAGATAGTTTCACCAAAATCCATTGGTTATTTAAGCCTTATCGAGAAAAATGTGGAAAAAAAACAGATAAAAACTGTGAAAAAAGATTATAAGAAAGCAGAAAAGTAGACCTACGCGGTCGTCCCCCACATTGAGGGTATATCCTTAGTACTAGTGTCAGAAAACATACAACCGACTTTTCCCAGAATCACACCAGTTATTCCCTGTTCTAAGATCTTTGCAGCTATAAAATTTGAAAATGATCCATGAAATCATTTTCGAGTTATCGCGTTCAAACAGCCCTTAGTATGCTAAAGTATGCGGGTCCACTCCAAGTCGTGATGTGTTTTTCCTCACTGCACGCCCAACCTTTGTCAATCAGAATCATCAGAATACAAAGTTAGTCAAATTCGTGATGGAAAGATATGGTGGAAAAAATAAAAATCCCTTAATCAGAATGTAAAAAAAAAAAAAAAAAATCCTGGATCTGCTCCTTTATCTGGATCCATTCCAGGTTTTAGCATCTTCTTTCCTCTCGCCTCCCTCCAAATTTTATTTCGGTCATAATTTATCAACAACTGGTCGGACTTACAATAAAAAGGAAAGGGTTCATAAAAGAGGCTTGATCTTGCAATGTTGAAGCTAAAGAACGTAAAAAGAATTAAATATCCTTTTTTATCTGGATCCATTCAAGTTTTAGCGGGTTCTTTCCTCTCGCCCCCCCCCCCCCCCCCCCTCGAGTGCTGCCAGCAGAAAGACGACATTTAATTCATGGACGACTTTCAGGACACTCAAGGTCAATTTACAGATTCAACAATTAAAACGAAAGGACATTAGTAAAATAATATTTATTAAAAAGCTTTAAAAAATCTTTTTAAAAAGTCAATCCAAATTTGGTGTATACGAATCGACTCAGTGAGATCTATCATGTTTATATCACATTATACCCATATTTTAACCAACAATACTGGCAACATTACTTCACATTTGATTTGCGGAGGCCAATATGGGGGATTGCTTGTACAACGCAGGGGATCGTAGAATTTTTCGGGTGACGGGGACAACGGTGTTCAGGTCCAGTCTTTAAAAATCCATTATCCGGGGTTTCCAGGAACAGCAGCTGTGCAACCGCAGCAGACGAGTAGAGAGCGAGAAGCTCATTATTATTGTCACATTTGACAGAACTCTATCAATAACCTTCACTCTGCAGACGCTCTTAAAGGCTTGCCAGAATTTCTGAGGTTCTGTTCCATTGAAACCGGGCCGGTTTCCTGAGGATCCACAGACAGGAGCCCGCTGAGCTCTGCTTTCAGTCCCTTTGTTCTAATTTCTATTTCCATCCTCTGGACATGATCCCCATTGTCAGTCATTCCTGCTACTCAGCGATTGAATGGACCCGTCAAGAATCCCCGGAGGAACCCCCCCCCCAAACCCGCCCCGCCATGAGGCAGCCCCGGCAGGTGGGTGGGGGACATTTGACACTGCCTGTCTCAGCTTCTCGTCCCTGGTACACAGATTGATCTTCTAGGAGATGGTTTGATTTGTCGGAGCGCTTTCGAGGGCCAGGACGGTTAAGTCATTGTCAGGATGTTGTCATCCCTGCTGTTTCGTCCCATTGCTCCTCCATATTTGCAGATTTTGACGTCTTAGTGGTCCGGCGGGACGTATTCTCTCTCTCTCTCTCTCTCTCTCTCTCTCTCTCTCTCTCTCTCTCTCTTTTTCTTTCTCTTTCTCTCATGCATTGTCTTGTCATTAAATGTGTTGGAATTGTTTCTTGAAATGAAGATCGTGTTCAAACTCGAATAAAAATGAGAGAACAGAAAGAAAAAAAAAAGACAGATCTGATTTTTGCGAACTTATTCATTCTTGTAGAGATTAAAGTCTTTCTAGGACGGGCTCTGAGCTATTCAACTCTCCTCAGGCGTGCATTTTTTTTTCTTCGTAAATGAAGTTTCTTTTTAAGCCCCTCACTGAATATTCCGCCGAGATTTCTAGAAACAATTAAAAGACCAAGATATTATGTCATCGTTCACTTCCGCCGCCACAGATCCTGCGTGTTAGCTGATAACTCAAAAAACCTTTCAAGTATCACTTCCAAATAAAATGCCCTCTTAGACCTCATTGCGAGGAAGAACTGGAATGAATTCAGGATAGGTTGGTTGTATATTTCTGACACTAGGGGAAATTTGATCTTAAAAGGTTTTGAGCAATAGTTTCAGAAGTGTATGTTCAATTTAGTCCTAGTAGTAGTAGTAGTAGTAGTTGTTGTAGTAGCTGTAGTAGCAGTAGTAGTAGCATTAGTAGTTGTTGTAGTAGTAGTAGTAGTAGTAGCAGTAGCAGTAGCAGTAGTAGTAGCAGTAGTAGTAATAGTAATAGTAGTAATAGTAGTAGTAGTTATAGTAGTAGTAGTACTAGAAGTAGTAGTAGTAGTAGTAATAGTAGTAGTAGTAGTAGTAGTAGTAATAGTAGTAGTAGTACTAGAAGTAGTAGTAGTAGTAGTAGTGGTAGTAGTAGTATTGCATCCATGTATGAGGGACAGCCATTGCTGAGGTCAGATGTTTCTCCTGTGGTCACATGTTTCTCCTGAGCAGCTCAGCAGTCTTTGAACAACATGAAGAGCCTCCGGCCGTCAGCGTTGTCATCTGGTGTTAAATGCAGAGGTGGACAGATTGGGCCGGGCCTCGCGTGCACATGGCCTTTTGTTTTCTGTCCCTTTGGACCGCCCTCTCGTGACAGGCTCTGTGTTGAGGTGGAAACCCTGCCGAGCGTCCTGCTGGCAGGTTAAGTGCTGTTGCAGGTCGCCCGTGAGGAGCGGAGACAGACAGCAGAGGAGGTGTCGCTTTATACCTGCTTTAATAAATGCACTTTGTGCAGCATGCTCTCATTCACGCTACTGCAACTTTTTATGCTCGTTTAGCGATGCCGGCCCAGAAGTGCTTGCACGTTTACAGGTTGGACGTCAAAACGAGTAGCAGAAATGTGGCTGTGAGACGTTTCTACCAATGACATAACTAAACAGCATTTGAGAAAACAAAGCGACAAAGTAAAAAAAAACTTTTGTTGTTAAAAACTGTTTTCTACTTGAGTAAATATGGTATCTGAAATGTAAATCTATAAATAAAAACCTAATAAAAATATATATACATATTTAATTACTAGATTCATCAATATCATTTGATGTTATTCATCAATGATTTATTATTTAAACATTTATTATTATTGTTATACTATTATATAAATAAATACATACATACATTTACAATTTAAAAAAGATATATATATATATATATATATATATATAATATATAATATATATATAATATATAATATATATATATATATATATAATATATAATAAATATATATATATATATATATTATATATATATATATATTATATATATATATATATATATATATATATATATTATATATATATATATATATATATATATATATATATATATATCTTTTTTAAATTTAATATCTAAATTTAATATCTAAATCTAGTTTGTGACATTTGGAGGACACGTAGGATCTCAGAGGTTCTGCAGCTTTACTGTTGGACTGTTCAGCCCGATGTGTCCACAGTAGAAGGTCAAACATCTACTCGGAGACTGATGGACTCCATCACGTCTGCCCCTTGTCTCCGTCCTGACTGTGATATTTATGGACAGGATCTCAAGGCGCCATCAAGGTGCAGGACGTGTGCGTGTTGAGGAGCAGAGGGTTGCATCACCGCTCTGTGGTGTTATTCTCTTCTTATGTCCAGGACCTTCAGCTGAGTGCCAAGTGTCTCTCGTGAGAGTCAGTACCGCCAGGAGACCACGAGGTTATCAGCAGACTGCTCCCTCTGGGTCGGGCCTGAGGTTGTTTTTTTTTTTTTGCCTCAAGTGAAAGAATTGAAGCAGCTTAGTGTCCTTTTTCACAAATCCAAATAGAATTCAAGGTGCTGCTTCTTTAGTGTGCTGCGTTGGTCCGTTGAGATCTGGATGGACTTCAAAGGAGTGACGAATGAAGAAGGACAGACGTTGCAGACTCAGCAGAAAGGAGCTGCTTTTCGTAGGCTTGATGGACTCAACTTTGGAGACAGGGCAAGGAGATCGGAGTAAAGTCGGCACTGACATATCTCATCTGACTAACATGTCTTCACAGCACCTCCGTTTGGAGGTTTCCTGGACTCATCCAGGACACAGGGTATAGAGCCATAACTTTCTGGAGGGATAATGTATCTGGTCTAGCCTTAAGATTTTTCCGGAGGAGCTGGAATGTCAGGTCACCAAAAACCACATTTGAGATTAAATATTACAAAAATGGAAAAAAACTGCGACTACTTAACGCGCCATATTATCGTACATATACGTTAATTATCGAACAATACCATGATTATCGTACATTACGATCGTACGTCTGGCAAAACACGGCCGCTACCACATCCAGAGCCACACCCACACGGATGGATGGCTATTTTCTTCTAACCGGAGTCTTAAATATACTCATAAACACAAATGTGTGAAAATACTTTTAGAAACAAGTTATTTGTCTTTATCTTTCTTTTTTTATTTACCTCAAGTGCTCCATGCAGAAATACCCCAGACCGAGATCCACAGACACTTTGGGTTTTGCTGGTTTATCATAGGAAATTATGCGTCTTCAGCTTTGTACTCATCGGAGGTGGGAAAAGGTTCTTATTCCTTCTCGTCAAACATCTCAGAAAACACAACAGTTAGGAACCAGGAATCCTCAACATGCGATCACAGAGCTGCTACTGACACAAATCATCTCATGTTTGCCGTCTGGTCCTCCTCCTCCTCCTCCTCCTCCTCCTCCTCTCCTCTAATGTTTGCCTTTATTCCTGTCTTCTGCTTGACGCCTCTCTGAACAAGCATCTTTCCCGCTGCCAATTTCCTGATTGTTGAAGAGCCTGAACGCATCAACATAAATGTTTTCACGAGATAATTCCCAGAGACCAAAAGATTTAATTAAGCATGCTTGGTATGTGATCGGAATCTTCTGCTCATCAGCGTAGAAGAATCGGAGAACTGAAACCTCTCTGTGTGGGAACCGTTCGTTCCAGTCAACTTGAGCAGACATTGTCTCTCTATTGTGTCTCTCTCTCCTCTGGCTCTGGACGCCCGGGAGGATATTTCCGTGGCGTGAGAATTGCACGTGTCTGACTTGACAGGAAGACTTGCTGAGTCAGCGATTTATTTCTTTGTACTCCTACCGCATTGAGAGGAAATAGGCCTCGAAATGAGCAGCAGAATCAACGGCAAACAGAACCGGAGTGACCCTCTGTGTGAGGACATTCTTCAATTTACAATTCCATCACACTTTCTCCCATATTTGCAGTCCTCCCCCGCTGTCGTTTGGACTAACGCTCGCCGTGCCATGGTGGTTATTCAGCCGTGAACACCTTGAACGCAGAGAAAACTTGGGCTCCTCACCTCTCGCACACACCAAACATAAACTCCCGACGTCTTCCACACGCTACTGCCAAACCCCGCCTCAAATACCGTAAATTATTAAGCATTCCATTTTAATTTTTGAGCTAGCAGGAAAAGGAATTGTGGGTAACAAAAGTGATGGAATTGTAAAATAGGGTTGTGCGAAGTATGAAAATAATTTATGAGCAGAGTGTGCGAGGTGAAAATGACAATGTACCACTAATCTCTGATGACTGTTCAAAACTGAGTCCAACGTTCCACAGCAGGTACAGCTAGCGGGCAACGAGAGGACGCGTCTTAAAAATGGCCTAAAGAACCCGAATGATTGGAAAATAGACATGTAGAAATCTTTATTTAAAAAAAAAAAGGGGTTATACTTTGAAAGAGGAGTTTGGTGTAACAGTAAATCTGTGGATATGTTTTTATATAATACGAATAATCCCGGAATAATCCCCAATCCCTGTGTTGTACAAGTCATCTTTCTGAATGAAGTCCTCAAATTAAATGTGAAGGTTTGTCAACTTTCATTTTCCCAAAAACAAAAGCTCCCCAAAGTGAATAAAATATGAAATAATAGAGTAGAGATGATATGGTAAAGATATGAATGTGAAGTACGAAATGCGGAATACATTTTCACCAACAATTAGGAAGTCATGACCAAAACCAGTGTCTTAAAAATAAAACTCCCCCTACTGAGTAAAATATGAACAATTAATGTAAAATATGATACAAAATAAATTTCCTCGAGTCGATTCACATCCGACAAATTTGGACTAATGCTTGGACTTATTTTTAAAAACAGTGTTTTTGTCAAATGCTCTCCCTAAAGAAAGAGTAGAGTAAAATATGAACTATTCGAGCTATATGCACCAAATTTGGATTAAATCGGACCAATGATCGAGAAAGTATGGTAAAGGTATTAATTATACAACAGACTATTCCCTAAAATCCATCCAGTTCTTCCTCGTACTAAAGTCTAAGTGGGTAAAAAATTGAAAAAAATGATCCAGGAAATAGTTTTTTGACTTCTGTCTGTAAAATATTGTTTTTAGGTAAAACAGCTCCCCCTAGTGAGTAAAATATGAACTCCTAGAGTAAAATATAATCTTTACAAGGTAGATCTCCTCGAGACGATTCATACACACCAAATTTGGACTAAACCGGAGCAGCGGCTAGAAAGTTAAATCCTGAAAAAACAGTTTTTCTAGTGAATACATATTTACTCTTAGAGTAAAACACAACGTATCAAAGATAAAGCCCTTTGAGTCGGTTCATATGCACTCAATTTGGACTAAATCGGATAAACAGTTGAATAATTATGTCCTCAAGACAGTTTGGAGATAAAGCTCCCCCTAGTGTCGGAAACATTCAACTGACTGTTCCCAAAATCATTCCAGTTCTTGCTTGCACTAAGATCCAATTAGTTATGAAATTTATGAATGTAATCGAGTAAACCGTTTTTGAGTTCTCTTTATTTTAAGAGTGTAAAAGGATTAGGACTAACTATTAATGATTTACCAACTTTAGACAGAAGAATCGTGGACGAAATAAATAGGCATAAAAATAAAGCGGTGTTAATATCCCTCTTTCTCACGGACGGTGCTCCTGAACTCCAGTCTGACCTCTTCTCTCCTGGACTCTTTTGGAGGAAACGTTGG
Source organism: Lophius americanus (assembly GCA_037951165.1). NCBI lineage: Eukaryota > Metazoa > Chordata > Actinopteri > Lophiiformes > Lophiidae > Lophius > Lophius americanus. The sequence goes on from JBBDHG010000081.1 coordinate 1,681,319, forward strand.
CGTGGAACCCTGCATGCAGTCTGTTATGAAACGCCTCCAAAGTAATTCCCTCCGATCGGTTTTCAGATGAAAACTTTCATGACTATCGCTCTCTCTCTCTCTCTCTCTTCCTCTCACACTACGCAAACAAAGATTTTATGACTGCTCTGAAACCCCGCAAGCATCAAAATCCAACCACCTCTCAAACCCCCACCCCCCCATCCACGCTCGCCACCCACAGACTCCCAGGATGCCCCTCATTATCGACCTCTCGTCTCCCTGCTCAACTCCGCAATACACGCGACTTAAGGGATCTGGGGAAATTTACCTGGAACTCAAACATACACTTACTTCCTTTGGTTCTGAATGGATTTTGGAGTGATTGCATCCCCACTGACCTTATTAGAGAGCGGGGGGAGAGGGGAGTCACGGAGGGAGGGAAGGATGGCTGAGCTGCATTGTTCTCTGCAGGTTCTCCGTCAGGCAGACACAGGAGCAGTGATGTGACTAATGTGCTGGCGTGCTTACAATATGGCGCCGCTTGAGCGAGCAGAGCCAATCGCTGCTCTGCTGCCCGTCTCCTCTCCTCCACATCTCATAGACTCGCACCGCGAAGCAATTTAAACTTTTGTCTCACCCGGTTTTTCATCCTCACTTAAGGGTGAAGGACCGTGATGCTGTGAAAAACGTACAGGTCATCTGCTTTGGGAATTTTTTTGGATGTATAGAGAGTAGGGCATGACATAAAAATACTGCTTTGAGGTTTTTGGGGTTTTTTTTACATGCCAAACCGAATTTTCTGCCAACTTTGAGCGCAAGCTTCCAGTTTGGCTTCTGTCAGATAAACGGAAATCCACCTGTCCAACATTGGAGAAAATTAGTGAAGTGGAAAATGTGCAAACGTCCAGTTATACTATAGACAATGCTATAGCCTAATAAAATAGTATTATATTTAAAAGTCTATCATCAAAGTGTTTTTTTTTTGTTTTTTTTAAAAGTTCAGAGTATCTTCCGCAATTATTAATAAATCACTAAGAGTTTTTCTTTCAGTTCCACATTTAACATTTCTTTACAAAACTACATACTCTACTTTTTATATGTATTAATATATAGTTATTCATTTAAATTCAACATTATTCCACAAATAATGTTGTGGAATATCTTTGATATTCCACAACATTATTATTATTCACTTGTTGTTTGTTCTTCCTCACGTTGGTAGATTATGACAGTTGCAAAACTCATTTGCTATGCTATATGCTATACGACTAAAAGTACTTTGAAACAGGTTAAGGACATTTAAAAAAATGTTTTACGGTTACCGTCGTGTGCCGTTGGTAAAACCTCTGTTTGACCCTCTGCTTCACATTTCCCATTGTTCCCTTCGTTTCGAGGTGCATTAACACGATTAGGTGTGTGCATTTAATCCGTGCAGCCTTTTAAGGGGGTCAGGACTCCGAGCATCTGTCTTTGTCCAATAACATTTATTATTTATTCTTCTTTGAGAGCACAAAAGTGTTTCAGGTGACAAGGGGCAAAATCAAAATGGATTCTCTGAGTGCATCTTTGTCTCGTTTTTTTTCTTCTCCTTTTGCACACTTCAGGTCATCCTGTCACTGTCGATTTGTTTAAAGAGGCACATCGGTCCCTTTGTGACAATTAGGGCTCCCTCCATTTACTCTCGGTTAGTCTATTAAGAGCACCCACCACGGCGATATCTCAACCCTAGCCTCTGACACAGTAAGAGAGGGAGAGCATATTTTAGCATTTTTAATGTCATGAAGCAATTTCAAGACATTTACTTCAGATTGTGGACCAATTTTTTTTTTTAGTAATCAAACGCGTCTGTAAGATGTTTGCGTGATAACTCAAAAACTATTTCCAATTGTATTTTAAAATTTTATAGCAACATAGAACTTAGCGCGGGGAAGAACTGGACCCGTTATGGAAAAAGTCAGATGTATGTTTGCGACACTAGGGGGAGCTTTGTCCCCCCAAAAAAATTTCGGGCCATATTTTTTCAACTATTGGTCGGATTTAGTTCCAAGTCTTTGGTCCGAAAGGATCGACTTGTGTCCGATTTAGTCATTTTCACTCTAAAGGCTCGTATATTAGTCAGTAGGGGAAGCTTCTTTGTAGAATTTAACATCCTAATTATTGGTCCGATTCAGTCCAATTAAGCTCATATAATTAGATTCGAGGAGATCTATCTTGCAAATATCCTATTTTTCACTATTATAATTCATATTTTAGTCAATAAGTGGAGTATTTTCACAAAAAAAAAAAAAAATTGTTTTTGAGCTGACGTTTAGTGGGAGGAGTCAATCAGGGCGATTACTTGGGTACTTTTCGGGTGTACACTCCTGCTGTCGGGGACGACAGCCTAGGCCCGTTTTTTAATAACCTAGCTCATATTGTCATATTCCTATCCGTATGATAGATCATAATAAACCGTAAGTAGATGAATTCTTAGTCCTTCACCCATTTTGCTGCAAAGCTGCTCAATCAACACTTTTATCTGAATAAAAAAAAATTATTTTCTCATTTTCTCTCTTTCAGTGTGAACAAACAAAGCTTTCTTGTGAAAGTGTTATACAATCGCAGTGTTCGTCCAGGAGCTTATTAATACTTCGTTAGTAGTGAATTAGGAATCAGAGCTAAGTCATTATCGGTTCCCTGTAACCATCCAAAATTGCTCGTAGCGATGAACCCCCAGAGACTGTCGAACACCAGGCAGCTGTTTTAGTGAAAAAGCTCTGACTGATATAGCTACCTGGGGAGGAAGCAGCATATTTCCTCAGGAGCTGGAGACCAGAATAGAGCTCCGAAAAGTGGAGCTATTATTGGTCCTCAAGTCACCAGGTGGTTTGATACCCAACTCCAATGAATGCTAATGGTTTTCAGCGTGTGCAGGAGGAGAGAATAGCTGCTATCTGTTAACAGGTACAACATAGCAACTCTGTAAGGTGATATAGTCAGCTTTGGGTTTAGAACTAAGGTGCAATAAAAAGAGAAACAAACAAATGAAGGGATGTTTTGATCTGGTGTGGTTGCACTCAGTCAATGTATACTAGACGGTGGTCTCTAGTCATCAGGCAGTGGTCTGCTACCAGCTAGCAAACAATTACATTAACGTACATTGACGTAATGAACGTCAATGTAAGTTAAAATAGGTGATAAAAATATTTAAACTACGGGACACTTACACCATCTTTTTTTCCTCAAACAGTTTCAAGTTGCCCTTCAATTTCTTCGTCTTATATTTTTGTTAAACCGTTTCTCTCCATTTATGTATCAAGGGAGGTTTTTTTTTTTTAAGTGCACTGGAGCTCCATTACTTACATTTATATCCTCGTCATCCTCAAAAAGCTCTCGACGACGCAGTTTTTCATGCAATAAAGGCAGCGGGAACTCACTTTCGGTCTTCATAAAATAGAACCGACAGAAGGGACATTCTCCGGATCTTGCTGTGGGATCGGCTTGTTGCAAGAAAACGGGCCCAAACATCTTGATATCGGCAAATTGCGATAATTTTACATAACGGCGAAGAAAATGTGTTGTAATACGACCCAAATGCTCCGATATTATTCCCTCATATGAATAACTTTTTCTTCACATGATGTCAAAGGTCAGGACCCCCTGCGTTAGAAGAATCCAACACTAACCTTGCAGGTACTTTGAGGGACAAACTTTTAACAGGCGCTGTGTGAAATGTATAAAATGTCTAATTGCTGCGTCTAGTTTTTTGTCGTGTTTATTGTATTCCTGTCTTACCTTTCAAGACTTATTTGCTCATCCATCCACGGGCACATTTCCCCCCCCCCTCAACGTGACAAATTCCAGCAATTACTCTGATGAAGTTCAAGGATGACACAGTTATGATGATGCAATAATGAGCCCAGCCCACCTGACTGCTTCTAACAAGAAAGTGCCGGAGGACGTTTCCGAGATGAATGAGCTCGCCTCCTTGTGTATTAGCTTTTTGTCAAAACTCAGCCTAAATAAAAACCTCCCTCTGGGTTTTTCTCCAGTCCAGTCATGGCGCTCATGTCCGGGATGATGACTTCTTCAATGTGCAAAATGTAATATCCTGTCAGGGGCTGCTTTCAGATTTTCCGATTAGATTGTCGACGTATGTTTGTGAAATTGGATTTGAACTGGATGAAGATACCAGACGTCACAGACGCAGTCCAACGCAGCTGTCAATGATACGCTCTTACATTTCAACAGCGGCGCATATGCGCTAACAAATGTCATTATGCTTACTTACTCAAATAGAGTTTATTCCCCCAGCTTTTTTTTTTTTTTTTTCTGTGATTTTGTGCAGACGTATTCTAAACGTTAGTAAATGCCTGTTATTCAACTGAACGAAAGGTTCTTACGTCATGTCAAAGTATTCTTACTATTATATGATTAACGCATTATAACATCATAAGTGTACATGTTTTTTTTCGTAGTTTTCAAAAATTAATGTGATCTTCCGCGTTTTTACGTGATAATTTAAACTTTTTAATATGATGGCTGAGCATTTTATAACGTGCTAATTAGGACGATTTTACATGATAATATTACTGTAATAACTTAAAAATTATGTTTCAAGTAATAAAAAACGTCACGTTGTGAGAGGATTATTTTCAAATTCAACATATGAACAACAAATTACAACATTTCAACATCATAACGAGAATAATTTCATATGAAAATCGTCTATCACATTATAACGTTAAAATTATCATGTAAAAACATGAAACAGGTATGACCTTATAATGTGAAAACCATTATGTAAAAGCATGATATCATATTGAGAAATAATTTTTACGTTGTTACAGGATAATATTCACGTATTTTCATAGTTTTAATGTCATAACGTGTAAAATTACTAATATGAAACCATCTATATTATTATAACGTCAAAATCATCACGTAGCAACGTGAGAAGTAATTTTTAAGTGAAAGTTATTATCACGTTATAACATAAAAATCATCAAGTTAAAACGTGATAATTATCATTTGCTGGTATTATTTTATTTTCTGACATGATAGCAAAGCCCTTCCGTAGTAAGCAGAGGGAAGACGTTGGAAAGAAACCTTTTTATCATTCCGGGAGGAGAAGGGTGTGGGTTTGCATTACTCACGCAAATAACATCAACTAACCCGCGAGACATTCACAAATACGCGGAAATTATTACAATTCAGATTTGAAAAACTTCTTCTTGACAGTTTCCCTTTATTCTCCTCATATCAGTTACTCAGAGCATCTCCGCTTTGGTCCACAGACACTCGCATAATCGTCTTTTTCCAGACAACACATTTTCTCCTTCTGTTTTGTTTTTCATCTCTCACTTTTGTCTAAACATCATTGTGCGGAGTCAATACTCCGGCGAGCTCCGGCGAGCTCCGGCGAGCTCCGGCGAGCTCCAGGAGCCGACTGCCAGGAAATTCGCGTCACGGATGCGATTCCTCCGAGGCCTTCTGCCTTTGCAGAGTTCCTCCGATGATTGCGCTGATATCTGGAATGCATTAGCTGCAGAGGTTTGATTCAATTATATTAAGAATACCCGCGGACCCCCACTGTGGAGGGGCCCGCAGGAACAAGCTGAGAGTGTGGGCATAAGGCGGCTGGTGGCCAACCTTGAGACCCCTCGCTGCTCCTCTAATGGCCCTGTCGGCTGCCATGCTGTCAAAACAATCCCCCAAGGGGGGGACATGGTTATAAGAACAATACATGCATGGATGTTCACCCAAAAGCAGAGCCGGTGTCAGCACATCAAATACCAGCGCCTGTCTACCGGCTCACTAATGTGTTTGTTCATAAGTGAGTACATTAAGAGGGGATACGTGATGCTGTGAGGGCGCCTGAGGATTTATGTCCTCTTAGAGTGAGTAATGATTGGACGCCGGAGTGATTATGAGACCGTCCTGCATTTCTGGGCCCTGAACTAAAAACTCCACAATACATACATATATATTAAAAAAAAAAGAAGACAAGTGTTTTGAAACTTCTTATCAACTTTTACCTCGGACAGCGAGTTCATCACAATCAAAATACTTATCCGTTTAGCCAAAGCTGCATTGTTGCACATTGTTTTGGTTATTAATAAAAAAAAGCACGTGGTTTTGAAGTACTTTGGTAATTCCTGACAGTCTTTGAATGCACCACACCCGTCACTCCCTAGCGAGTAAAATATGAACTATAAGAGTAAAACATTAAATTTCGATAAAGTCGGACGAACGGTTGAGATGTCCCAAAAGCTTTAGGGCATAAAGCTCCCCCTAGCATTGAAAAAATATGCAGCCACCCTTTCCCAAAATTAACCCAGTTCTTCCTTGCACTGAGGTCTATGTGGGTATTTGAAAATCATCCATGTAATAGTTTTTGAGTTATCGCGTTAACACAAAGGATCTCTAGCGGATGCGGCGTAATGGCAGCAAAAAACGATTCAATAAAATCCCTGATTTTTTGGGAATATAATAAAGGAATATTGGCTTACCACATTCCATCCGACCCCAACATCCATTCCTGCTGGTACTCAGCCCACAGGACGAGGCCTCTGCAGGATTCGTTTCCAAACCGCCTCCATGGCGCCCCCCCTTTGGTAGTTTTCCTGGTCCGTCCATGTGGGAGGAGACCCTGGAACTTGCTGGTGGGATTAAAGTTAATCTGATTTTGGAAAGCCTCAGTTTCCCATCGGATGAGCTGAAGAGTGTTGCTGGGGAGAGGCATATTTGGGAAAGCATTCATGGCCTGCTGCCACTATAATAAGGGGAAGATAATAGAAGGGTGGACTGATGGATGGAGGGATATTTACCCTCAGGCATTTCAGAAAAAATCAAGCAAAAACTAAAAAGAAAACTCAGATTTACTATGTCTTCCAGAAAAGCACATAAAACAAAATTGATTGATTGACCCATTGGAAAATTAGCATTTTCAATTTTTGTAATGTTTTTGTGAGCCGCGCAGCAAAGGCCAGTCGTACTTACTTTGATCTGAGTGCGTTGTGTTGACTCCAAAAAAATGGAGTTCAATTAGCGCTAAAGCATCGTTTCTGGGAAATGAGTCAGATTTTTTTTTTTCCATGTCTAAAAAAGAAAACTTATTGACACTCCTCTTTGTAGTGTTGTAGCGGAAATAGCGCTGTGACAAATCCTCTTTCTCCACGCCATCTTTATTTAATTACATTTAAAAATCAATGCTGGAATATATTTCATGTTTTTTTTTCTTTGTGGAAAGATTCTTCAGGGTGTTCTGGAAACAAAGGAGACATAAATTACAACAAAGCATCGTTTGCATCTGGTGTAACATTTTGAGCTTCCTAAACAACCAAATAACCCTTACAAACATAATCGATCCGATAGAATTTATTTTATCTTTGTAGTATCATTATGTTAATTACTGTATATGCTAGTTTAAATGGATCAGGGCATATCCCCGAAAATGGCGGTCATCTATTTATTGGAAGGTTGCTGGTATGATTCCCCGGCCGCTGCAATCAACAGGTTTAAGTCTTTACGCGAGATACTGAACCATAGACAGTTGTGAGAATAGTTATTGGTTATTGACTTGCATCCGGGATATAGACCTCCAATCCACCTTTACATAGTCCATGCTTTGAAATTCCCCGAAATTCCCCCAGTCCTCCGTGTTTTAAATGGAATTCCCCCTGATTTAGCTTCTCAAATTAAATGTTATGTTACACCCACAGTGTTTTTCTCTAAAACAAAGCTCCCCCTAGTGAGTAAAATATGAACTTTCATGGTCAAGTATGACAAAAAAAAAGATAGAGCTCCTTGAGTTCATTCATATGCATCACATTTGGACTTAATCGGGGCAAAAGTTGAGAAATGATGGGCCCTAAATTGTTATTTTTTTAAATAAAGCTGCCCCTAGAGTCAGTAACATACAACCTGCCTTTCCCGCAATCAATGCAGTTCTTCCTCGCACTAAGATCTATGTGGGCATGAAATTTCAAAATGATCCGTGAAATGTTTTTCGTGTTATTGCGACTATCACGACTTTTCCATAATATCCTGACTAAAACCGTTAAGCCTTTGTCTCCGAACAGTATCACCAATGCAAGATGGCAGAACCACCTGCCACCTGCCACCTTTAAAGAGTCGACACCTGGTTATCTGGTTCGTTATAAAAAACCACATGTTGTCCCGTTCTTAGATCAGCATACAAATACGAAAACGATTCCGCTGCTTCTTCTTCATACAAAAAAAAAGATACGCAATTTCATTGCATATGTCCAAATAAAGATGGTTATATTATAAAAATAATAAAGAGACATGAAACGAATATATGCCGACAGCTCTGGGGCTCAGACACAAACTATTATAAAGATAAAGGGAAAATAGTGCGGAGGGTAGCGGGCTGTTTCAGATAAGAAGGACAGAAATTCTTTATGAATCATTAAACACCCCCTTCAAAGCTCAAAAACGCAGAATCTGCATTATTTTTATATTGAATTATCCCTTCAGTGCCACTGAGGTTAACAAAGCTTATTTTTGTTGTCCCCCAGCACGGATACGTCCACCGTAACTATTAGGCGTATTTAAAGAAACGCCATTAAAAAAATGTAAAAAAAACAAAAAACGTCAATCTGGCATTAATTACTTTTTTTTTTTTCATTTTTAATACAAAGGTAAAGTTGTTTACTGTGTGCATTGCACATGTCATTACACCACCGCTGTCTTCATGCCAGACTTACAAGTGTGCTGTCAGCAGAAAGGCGTCTTCCACCTCGTTGCCTCCATCTGTACAGAAACTCTGTCAGTTTGCTCAACGTTCAGACGCCAGATGCAGGCATTATTGCCGGACCGTTGCTCCACCTGCTCATCGAAACTTTCTCTCAGACGTCTACTCACTTCTGGAAATATAGATTCTGTAGGTGGAGGCGGGGATGGAGTAGTTCAGCCCTGACGCGTATCCTCTGTGGGATATACCCACATTTTGACGTTTAAAGGAAATAGACGAAAAATTTGTTTTTTTTTACCACATGTTACAAAAATAAGCAATTTAAATACAGTATTAAACAATATTAAAAACTATATTTTTAATGTCCTACTGAACTGTTCTATATTTTTACCTCTTGACTCAGCCTTGTTTTAGAATATGACTCAGTGGCAGCATGTATATATTAAACAGTAAGGGGCCAGGGATTAAGCTCTGGGGTTTATCTCCAAAAGTATTTTTGGCCATAATATCTCAACCTTTGGTCTGAATAATTCCAAACTTGGTGATTATGAATTGATACAGATAGTTTACTATCATGTAAATATCTTTTTTTATCGAGTAGTTCATGTTTTATCCACTAGGTGACCCATAAAATACTGTTTTTCGGACATACCTTCTTAACCGTTTGTCAAATTTAGTGCAAATTTAGTGCTTATTAATCAACTCGGTGAGATCGATCTTTTACATTCATAATCTTTGACCCTCAAAATTCATATTTTACTCTTTAGGCGCTCTGTTTTTTTAATGAATAAGGCAGTTTTTTTGCTTTGATTTCTGAACCTTTGGTGCGATTGAGTTCCACGTTCGGTGAATATGAATCGACTCAAGGAGACTTATCTTCTGTCATGTTTTTACAAGTGGGAGCTTTTTTGGTTTGTTTACTTGTTTACAGAAGACGTTGTTTTTCGGAAATAACCTCACATTTAATTTGAGGATTTCATCCAAGGGGATGTTGTTTGTACAACACATGGGATATGGGGGCTTTTTGGGGGGGTTACATCGTAGAGCTAGTTTCCTCCTGAATTCAAAATGTGTCCACTTTCTCTCCCACTCTTCTCCTATTTACTCTTCTACCAACCTCTCTGCACTGCAAATGATGTGCAAATGCAATCTGTGCCTCTAGTAGATGACATATAATAAAGCAAACTGAGGATTTATTGTGCGAAAAAAATTGTTAATCTGCATCGTGTCGTAGTAAATGTGTTGGATAGAGTTGCTGACTTGGCATTGTGGTTTTAATTACGTGTTCATCAAGTTCGCTCTCTCTCTCTCGCTATCTCTCCCTCTCTCTCTCCCTCTCTCTCTCTTTCTCTCCTCCTCTTTCAGCAAACATGGCAACCACACACCATAGTTCTAACTTAATAATAGCAAAGAAGCTGAGAGGAGAATCCTTATCAGCCTATAACATCAGTGTTGCTGGATGTTGCTGTGGGCACTGCAGTGAGACTGTTTTTGCAGTCATAATAATAATAATAATAATAGTAATAATAATAATAATAATAATAATCATTTAATTTATAAACATATTGTGTATCCGACTATGGAAAACCATTTCTACAGGCTTTGCTTTAATGTCCCCACATTTGTGTGCATATTTTCAGAAGGGTGTGTTGAGCAGTACCAATGGAAACCATTGGGGGCAGTGTAGCCATCAAGCAAGACACAAAACATTTCTGAAATAAGGATTAATATTAAAATCGCCATTATCGTTTTTTATATAATTGGTACATCAATACAACTTCCTCTATCATTGCCACTTTATTTGTACAAATTGTGACTCTTTGCGGCCATCTGATGGACATATAAATGTCAACACCAAGAACTCTTGGTATAATGTAGGCGTTGATTGGTAGAAAAGAAGAAATTAGTCTATTGTTGTACCTAGAAACCTAAATACTAGGTCTATGCGGCCTTTCCACTAAGGGTATATACCCAAAAGCCCCAAATCCCCTGCGTTGTTCAAACAATCACCCTGATTGACTCCTTAGATTAAATGTGAGATTATGTCAACAATATTAAAGAAAAAATAATAAAAAGCCCCAAGAATTGAGTAAAATATGAACTATTGGAAGAAATATATAATCTATACATTATTCATCTCCTTGAGTCGATTAATTTTAATAAAGCACCAAGTTTGGTCCGAAATCGTACCGATGGTTAAGAAATTATGTTGAAATAAACAGTGTTATTGTAAAAACGTTCCCCCTTGTAGGTAAAATTAAATTAAAAAACTACAAGAGTAAAGAATGATATTTACCGGATAGATCTCCTAAGTTGATTCATTTGCAAATTATGGTCCAAACTTTTGGAGATAAAGCTCCCCCTAGTGTTGGCAATATACCACCAACTTTTCCCAAACTCAACTCAGTTCTTCCTCGTACTACAGTCTATGACGGCATAAAATATGAAAATGAGTAGTGCTTACAAAAAGGATCGGGCTGACGATGACATTTCCATTATGTTCCATAATGCGGGGATATAATTAGCCGCAACTGTTACATACAGTTAAAAAAAATCCGTCTTCAGTCGGAGTTCCCTCTATTGTTGGACAGCTGGTGGCGTTGCATTTCTCCAACACGCTGTAATTATCTGATTTGCCATCGGCAGCAACACTTCAAGCAAATCTGCCTATCATATATCCTCCGGAGTTTGCCCGGATGTGGATTATAAAAGATAAATGTTCCAGTATGTAGAATAATAATCACCATTTATCAAATCCATCGATGTTGGCTCGCCTATTTCTGTTTTCTTATTTTTTTTTTTTTCTTCCTGTCAGATTGCTCACTTGAAATGGAAATGAGTGTTCCAGACCTTGCTTGTTATTTCTTAAGGCTTTGAGAAAAATTCCAGTTGAAAATGAGAAGAAACGCCGTCCCTGGAGTGAGCGCCGCGCCACAGGGGTTCCACTTGATGACGGGGGGGGATTTTATCTTGCAGCGTGATGTTCATCACCTCCTCAGACACGATAAGCCACGTGAATTTGCTTTGCGACGCCGCTCCTCGTTGCTCTTTGCACAATCCTCATGGAGGTGCCGTGGTTGGGCGAATTACCCACTGATGGATCATCCAACCTCTCCTGTTTAGTCTAAAATCCTGTCCAGAGTGTTCGTTAAAGCGGCATCACACACTCCTGCTGACACGTCCACGTTATTTACACTCCTTAAATCTTGACTGTAAATGACGACAAACGTATGGAGGCCAGTACATCTCCTCTAATTGGAGGCATTTGAAGACGTGACTCTTTTTATCTCCTGCTGATTATTACAAGTGTGCGCTGCCCTAATCCATCGACTTTTAAATATCGCTACAAGGTGAGTAAGGAGATGAATGGATATTGTTCGTAATCCCTGACTGTGATGTACGGGTGCTGATTTTACCTCAGTTTCACGAAATCCATGAATGCAGGCGGGATCACGGAGTCCCCTTGGGATACATTTTTTAATAGGTGTCAAGGAATGTTTTCACCTTCATAAAGTATGCCCCATGTCGGCATTGACACCTTCTCACAGGAGCATCAAGGCTGTGTCCGGGTTAGCTGTCACCAAAGTCTAAAGGATGTCATTATAATCGCTTTATAGCCGCCGTGGTCACATGGCAGCATCACAGAAAATGGCTGACTATACGGTACGTATTTCACTCATGTACAAATTAGATGTCCTGATTTATCGCGGACCACGAGTAACTGTTGTATAAATCACCGCAGTTCACATCTCACTCCAACGTGAAGATAGCAAGAATTTTCAACTCCTCAGCTCTATGCAAACTATAAATCACCGCGCCCCTTTATGCCAGCCAGGGTTGCAAGGTTATCTTCACAGAGAGCCGGTTCCTCCAGACAACTAGATGAAATGTGACTGCTGAAACAAGGAGCGTCATTTTATCTAGTTTGGGAATATTCTGGGTAAAACATTTTTTCGGGGCAAAGAAAAACATTTTCAAGAAGGAGAGGAAGCTGCTGAACATCACATGGGCCGAATTATAAATTATAGCAGCAAACACTAGTGACCAGAGTAGTTATGAAGTCAGGTGGCGTAGCCTGAGAACAACAACTTCAGAGATTCAGAACTTTATAGTCAATGCAGAATATAGTACAACAAAATGTGATGTGCATTACCCATGAAATAATATTTGCACTCAGAGAACGCAAACCTCCAACAAGGCACAACTGTACCCCAGGTAGGCATTACTGTGATCATCTCTAGGATATGATAAAAGCTACCTTTAGTTAAAAATACGATATATAAAAGTGCCCTAACTTCCAATGGGTAAGAAAACGTTATAGTGACGTTACAATGCAGCATTATGATTGTATATTGTCATGAGGTGACGACATAACCTCACCAAAATTAAATCACCTGTAACATATTCCAAAACCTTCCTCTGGGGAAAATGTAATTCAAATCTAAATAAAATGTCTCCCGTTTCTACGTAGATGTTGCATCGATGAAGGTCCAGACGTCCTGTCACTGGTACTGTAAATGGTCCAACATTTTGTTTGCCAATCGCAGGTATTTCTTGGAATGGGGATACGTTGAATCCACTTGTATGCATAAATGGCTGAAAGATATTAAACGTCCTCAGGGACAACGTCTTCGCCGTACCTCGCTATTTGTTTTGGGATGAAACATCTTTTATTTTTAATAATATGGTTGTTTTAAAAGGAAAATAAGTGACATAAACAGTTTACAACTCAATTATGAGAAAATACAATTTTAGGATATCATTGGCTAATGGCTTAATTAATGACTTAATTTTTCCTGGGTTAAAATATCAAAGCAATGATAATTATAATTATTTTATGCATATAGGACCAGTTGAAAGCGAGTTTCTACACAATAAAGTACAATAAATTCATTTAAGTTAATATAGTAATAGGAGGGACTCATAATAAGTCACCGGAGTGTTGGGACACGCTGGAGATCAGGACAGTCAAGGCTTTAAAAAACAAGCTATCAAATCTTCAAACTGATTCTGAAGCTCACGGGCAGCCGGTGAAGGGCAGCAAGGTTTGGTGTGATGTGGTCAATTCGCAGTGTGAGCTAAAAGCCTGGCAGCAGAGTTCTGAATACGGAGCCGTCTTTGAATGTATCGCCTGCTAATACCAGAACAAAGTGTACTGCAATAATCCAGTGTGGAGGAACCCAAAGCGTGGGTGACCTTTTCTAATTCTGCAGAGAATAGAAATGACCTGATTTTGTTTAGCTGTCTCGGTTGAGCGAAGCAGGACTGCATTACGTTCAACCTGAGAGTCAGCGGATAATTCAGTACCCAAAAAAGAACCCCTCAGGTTTTGAGGCTGGTTCTGAGCATATTTTTCTAAGTAAGCCACCCAAACTTGTGCAAATATTTAGAATGTTGCTAGAGATGACTTAATAAGGGGTTTGTTATAATTACCTCATTTGATTTTAGAGCAAATTATGGTGTTACTACTTTCTAATTTTCATCAACTGTAGTACACACTGCAAAAACTCTAATACTCTTAATACTAAAAGAGTATTCGTGTAATTTCTAGCCAACGTATCTTATTGCTCTGGATTTAAGACACAATCGCTGAACAAGTAGCATTTCAACGATATAAGGGGACTTATTTTTAGGCGGCTGATTTACACTGATACCAGAAGAAGTACTAAAATAAAAGCTTAAAGAAGAAAATCACCTCTTCACGATGTAAATTGTTATTTTTAAAAATGCACCAAGGTGATTTTAAAAATAACAATTTTATCGAACAGTTCAACAACAAAACAAAGGATGGCGAGAACGCGAGGTTAAGTTATGTGCTGTTTGGTAATTCAGGTAGGCGAGACGTTTGCTCGCTTAGGCTTCTCGAACAAGGCGGACAAAAACTTTGTCCAGGCTGCTCTTAAATATCCGTTTGTAGAGGCCAGGGCGATCTGAATTAGGCACCGGCCCAGAATTACCTCATAAATCATCTTTGTAGAAGGGCTTTTCTTCATCAAGCTTTTATTTTGGTACTTCTGCTGGCGTCAGTGTAAATTGACATATTTTCAAAAAGAGCTAGGTTTAACAATTAGATTTGAATTTGACATCTGGAGCTCAACGTGGCAAAAATGTTGCCGTTTGAGTGGCAGACTGAGAGGAAGTGGACCCGCCCCCTTTTGGGGATATAAAGGACATTACATCTCATTTAAGGTTAAAAATACATTCTTATTTTCAGCTGATTACACTGACAAAACCAAAAATAGGTTTATTTTCCCCCATTTATTCATAGAGAAAGAACTAAACATTTTACAGACTTGTCCTTTAAAGGGGAGCAGGAAGCGGCAGGTTTAAAAGGGAGAGTGGAAATAGGGTGGATATCGAGACGGTGGGCGGCTCGGAGTCAATAACATCTAAAATATCTTGACCAGTCGTCTAAAATAGTCTTTAAAAACCAGGAGGGAATGCAGTCTGAAGGTGAGGCGGACGACTTTGATAACGGCTGCAGTGCTTTTCCAGCTTCGACGGGGAGATTTAACCGACGAAGGTTAACGTCGATGTCTGGGCTGGATTCAGAATCAGGCTCCGTGAGTCCAATGTCTAAAATCTGAACAGCATGACTTTTTTTTTTTAAAGTATCAAAAACTCCTCACATCCCATCATGTGCTGGCTGGCCAGGCAGACGGTGGACCAATCAGAGTTGTCGGTTCATGTTTCCTGCCTCAGAGCTCTTAAACTTGATCTCCAGTGGCTTTCAAACCAATTTGTACCTGATGGAGTCTTTTTTTGTTTTTTTGTTTTTCTTCCCAGCGCTGGGTTCCCTTTAGTCAAGGACTTGGATGACATTAGCCTTCCACCTTCCTTGGTTCTGGCTGACAAATGGGTCTTCGCGTGTCACGCCTGGTTATAGACAGGCTGGTGCAAAATGTCCTTACTGCAAAGATGACCAACTCAAGGACGCTTCACAAAATGCATTTTTATTAAGGCTTTCTGTTGTCATAGCGATTGTGTACCGGTTGAGCCTTTGGGACCTTATTCTCCGACATCAAGAATTAGCGGTATAAAAGCGGAAGAAAAGAACCACCCTAACTTTAGGTTTAGTTCGATTGACTCCATAGAAATGTGTGGTGTATTCAGAATGGGAAGTTCTGTTCTGATTTACATTCAATAAATCCATGAAGAGTCGGGGACAGTATGGATTCGTCATCATCACCGCCGCTGGATGACGGTATCAAACCAAACCACATGATTGGCCGTCGGATCTGGGCTTCTCCATTCACTTAAACTCACACGCTAAACACAGAAGAAGCCAAAAAGAGGACGACCAGTAAATACCAGCTCAACCTAACAATTAATAAAACAAAGATTTCTAATGATAACTTGCTTGTGGAGAATCACGTGAATCTCACTTTAGTTGCAATTTTTTCCAAAGTTGTGTTTAAATATGTGAGATTAAGTCATCCTGCATATATTACGTGTCACAGGTGGATCTCTTACGGTAATCAGAATGCAAATCGGTTTGGCAATAATAGTTTCTGGCAGTGTTGACAGCATCACCAGCTGTCGTATCGACCTCAACTCTGCTTTCCTGTTCTTCATCCAACACATTCCTGTGTCTCTGCTAGGTGTGTAAATGTCATGCATTGCTAAATTATGCGTGATATCCGTCATCAGATGTGTGAGTACGGACATGCAGACGCAACTTGAGTCGCAAAGGTTCCGTTTGACGTTTGAACGTTTTAGCTTGAATTCTTCAATATTCATCAAAACTTTAGTTTCTTAATGGAAAGCTAAACCTTCATTATACAAGATTGGGAGGGGGGACATGTTTGCTTAGTTCACTGAGAGTAGAAACTTTCCTTTTGAAAACCTCTTCAAATCGGCTGAGGCCAGACCGGGGTAGCCGAACCGGGTATTGGGTTCTCCTGCTGGTCTGTAGATCCCCTTGAGAGAATCCACAGCGGTCATCTTCCAGACTGCTGAGGGCATTTTCATCAAGCCCTCCAAAACTGTAGCCCAATCACATTCACACAGACACACTCACGCATACACACACACACACACACACACACACAAGCACACACACTCACAAGCACACATACATACACACAAACCCCGCAGAGTAGACACACAGTCGCTTCTTGCTTTAATACATGATGCAAAAAACATTTGGATGCAAATGACATGCACTGAATTCCTCGCAATGCCGGTATTCTTTTTTTTTTTTTTTGAATATTCTTAAAATAGTTGCAGCACCGTAAAATTAATGAGGTGGCGGTTTTATGCAGGAAAAAGCAACACCTTGAATTGAATTGTTGTTTTTTGCAACATCTTCTCGGTACACGCCGTGAAATCCCTTCATTCTGATGCAAGCGACGCACAACCAGCGAAGACAAAAAAAAACCATCACTTAAAAACAATAACGTTTGTGAAATTCCCCAGTAAGACGCTTAGACGTCGGCTGCCTTTATTTGAAATTCAACCAATTTCCTTTTGACATCAGATAAGAATAAACAAGGCTCATTAGCATCACTCTAATTAAATCTCGGCTATGACTCTGTAATTAGCCGGAAAAAAAAAACACTTCTTAGATCTCCCAAGTTACATCAAAAGGAAATCTTTCTCAATTAGAATTCAAGAGTCCCATGGAGTTTTCCCCTTTGTTTACCTTTTCTGTGTAAAACTCTCCTTTTACTATATAGTAGTTGACGTATCATTTCCATATTTGCCCGCCTCCCAACGACTTGTTCTCCCTCTGCCTCTTCCGTTTTTTTTCAGATGCATGGCACACTTTTACAAAACCCAAAAACTTATGTTGAAGAAAGTTAGTTGAAGTAATAATGGCGGAATGAGGATTAAAATTATTTTTTAGACCTTTCCTAATACAAAATACTTAATTGAATCAGGCTGAAGCTTTCATATCTGACAGCAAAGGTGTACCCCCCAAAAAATCCCAAATCTCCTGTGTTGTACAAGCCTTTCCCCCTGATCAAAGTCAAATTAAATATTTAAAAAAATAGTTTGTCTGAAGTGTCTTTTTGTGTAGAAAAAAATCCCCCTAGTGAGTAAAATGTGAAATATTAGAGTAAAATAAAGTTTGTATAAGAGTCAATACATATTCACACCAATTTAAACTAAAATTGCTTGCAAAAACGCTTGCAAAATGATGGCCTTTGGGGATAAAGCTCCCATTAGTGTTGGAAAAAGAGAACCAATCTTTTGTCAAAATCAACCCAGTTCCTCCTTGCACTGAAAAAAGTGCAAGGAGGTACAAAACTCTCGAGCTCCCTCTAGTGTCAGAAAATATACAACTGACTTTTCCCTCGCACTGAAGTCCGTGGGGATATAAAAGTTGAAAAATGTCCATGAAATACGTTTAGCTTTATCTGGTTAACACGACAAATCTACGGCGGCGATGACGATACCATAATATCCCTGACTTTTCTGGGATATGATTATCGTCAAATTCATTTTAGATCCTAATACCAAAGGGAGATACTGGACAGACATAAAACTTAATTCAATTAAAAAAGACTGCACTCTGATGCAGTATCTTACTCAGTTTTTAAGCAATTTGCAGTAAAATAACGCGTTGGAATCGGTCGCAGGGGTTGAAATATAAGATATTAATTCCACACAGACACTATATGAGACAGTAAAACAGTAAAACAGTCAAACTAAGTCAAACGCTTCTGCACAGTCAATTTAACAATGTGCATACAGTTAATTCTAAGCATAAATGACACAGTTCATAGACTCAATTAGCAAAGATTGAGCAGATGGAATTAAAGCGTCCAAACTTGATAGCATACAAATTAGATAACATGTGTTATAGTCCGTGGATATCCGATATTAAAGAAAATAAGTGCAAAGAATTCGCTTTATTAGCGAAGAAACTATTCAAAACACAAGTTGTACAACATTTAAAGGAGTGGATGTGTCTGCCAGAGGCCGGGAAGGGGGGAGTGAGTTTTACCAGGATGACCTGAGGGGTCATGGACTTTGCTGGAGGCACTGGACAGAACCCTGGAGCTAAAGATGTCTTCTCGTTCCTGCAGAGCTATACAAGTTGTCTCGCATGCAATCTTAATATCGAAAGGGCAAATGGGATTTACACTTGAGAACAAATCAAATTTCAATTTTTTGGGTGGGGGGGCGGCGTTGAGATTTTTTAAAGACAATAATGTATTCCAGTTTCCTCTTCTCGTCATTAGATAAGTATATATTCCTCCCCGCCGAGAAATCCTAACCTCCAACGGTGCTAACGCCTGAGGCTAGCCGGCGCCTGTGGACAACGATGTTGGACAGCGACAGGGGACAAAAGCTGGATTTGATCGGGGAGAAAAAATGAGTTGGATTTCCTGCCACTTCAAATAGAAAGGCACAGAGAGGAGAGGAGACTCTTTTGTAGGTTAGCTGTCAGCAGAAAAGACCCGTGGCTACAGAATATCTGGGAAGAGAGCTGCGAACCTAGAGACAACTCAAGGCATCCTGCACAGAAAACCACTGCTAAGTGTGCTTAGGCTTGAAGATGGAAGAAGGCAGTTAGCTCCGGCTATAATCTTGCATGTTTGCATGTATATGTTCATTAATATGCACTGTCCCATTTATAGATAAATAAAATAATATTGTGTAACTTTAGCCAGCTAAATCATAAAAATCAGAGATGTAACATACTGTATTCTTAGCATTTAACATCAGCGGGAGAACGTTAGTAAACAGTGCTTTGGCCAAACTAGACATCAACTAGCTTGAGTAATTTATGCACACATACTTTTTGCTGTATTTGTTGGATTATTAAGTCTTGTTAACTTTTGGGTTAACTCTGTTGGGTTTTTATGACAGCTAAATCTTTCTAGCTTTTCAACCCACTCCTTTTTTGAGCAAAAAAATTCTGCTTTCATTCAAATGGTTTTGGCTTGCGTTTCAAACCCGGAATTCTCACTATGCGTGACTTGTCAGAATAAATCCTAACTTTGAGGTAAAATTGTTGGATATATTATAGACAAGCCGTCCACAACCGCCGAGTTACCAAAACTAAGACTGTATTTCGCAAGTGTATATCCCCATATCCCATCCCATTTTTGCAGATAAAGCTCCCCCTAGTGTCATAAAAACACAACTTGCTTTTCCCAAAATGAATCCTGTTCTTCCTCTCACAAAGGTCTATGAGATTATAAAACGATCCATGAAACAGTTGTTGAGTTATCGCGTTAGCAGGAAGGATGCGGTGGACACCACGGCGGGGATGAAGATTCCATAATATCACCATTTGGGGATATAATTATAGTTCAGGGATTCTGTTCTACCCTTTTCCACACCCCTCTGGTTTTTGAAAGACACTGAAGAGCCTGTAACGAGAAGTACAAAGGCATGATGTGTCATCCACCTGTGAAGCTCCGGGGCATGTTTGATGTAACATCAATAACAGGATTCCAGAAAGAAAAAGCTGAAAATCCCAATATCACTACAAAATCACGGACAATCTTACATTTTAAGCAACCAAACTCCAGTTTCCTACAATGAATGCAACAAAAGCTGAATTAAAGAATGGAAAAAGACCTATGAAAGAGTCCAGGTCCTGCTGTCTCCTCTTACTCATTGATTGGACCGTCTTGTTGCAGCGAAACAAGCTGGAGGGTTCACGGGCGGTCAGCGAGAGGAGCCTCTGAAATCAGTACATATTAAAGATTATTCTTGAAATAAAAGTCTAAACTCTCTTTGGTGATAAAGCCCAGCATGAGGTTGTGGGCTGAGAACACTTGCATCAAATGTGATGATAGAGTAAGTGGTTCTAGACTCCGGTGAGATTAGACGAGTGATGAAATGTCTTGCAAATGGAGATTTTTGACCAGTGCGCAAAGAGACACGTAAACATCACAGCGACATGCTGAGAGGCAAAGAGACGTCTGAAACCAAGGAAAACCGCCTTCTGTAGTTTTAGACTCGAAAAGTTTTAGCGCCAAAATTCTTGACCATTGGCTCGGGTTAGTAGATATCGCGGCCCATTGGACCCCAATATTTTTCTCGCAAAGAGGAGCTTTTTAATGAAAAACACAGTTTTCCGACATAACTTCTTAACCATCAGACTGATTCAGTCCAAATTGGGTGTAAATGAATTGTCTCGAGAAGGTCTACCTTGTATGTATTATGTTTTACTCTAAAAGTTCATATTTTACTTGTTAGGTGGAACTTTTTCTTATTAAAAAAACTGTTTTTGGCATTAGTTCCTGAATATGAATATTTCTCCGATTTAGTCCAAAAGTGGTGATAAGAGTTCATAGTCTGCTCACTAGGGCGACTTTTCTGTTAAAAGATACTTTGGACATAACTTCATATTTAATGAACAAACATGGGTATTCTCTGTACGGCGTAGGGGAATGGGGGACTTTTTCAGAGACGAGAGCAAAGGTTCAGTTACAGATTGTATTTAGTTACTGATTCTGTACGACTTCATCCCTCATTTCCCCCTGGAAGAGGGCAGGAGGTTAGAGGAACCCAGATTTTGACAAGGTTTAACGCTCTGATAATATCATGCTTGATTGATATCATCAGAGCGTGAAACCTGCTCCTATTAAAAGAGATATGCCTCAATATTACACACTGCAACTTTAGGGTGCGAATTTGGATATGGTATTATAGTATCAATTGCGTCACATCATTTTTTTGGGTGCCAAAAACCTTGTTTCTGCAACCCCTGAAGGCTGAAAGTCTTGTGCCACAGATCCATTGTGTTCAATAACTCAAAAGCTATTTAATGGATGAATTTCAAATATTATACCCCAAGAAACCGTAGTACAAGGAAGAAGTGCATTGATTTTGGAAACGTTCGGTAGAAGGAGGGTAGAGGAACTCAAACTTTAATTCTTAAGAATCGTTCTCTCTATAATAGGATATTATGGCTAAAAAAATTACGCACTGCACCTTTAAAGCATATATGTGGATATGGTATTAAATTTGTAATTGCAAACAAAAACACCTTATTTCTGCAAACTTAAAGGCTCAAATTCTTTGCTGTGGTCCACATAATGAAGTGTTGGCTGTAGCTGAAGCCCCTCCGGAGTAAATGTGGTTTACCCATGTCTGTAATGTGACTCATGGCACCGATCCACTTCTGGTGCTGACTCAGTTCCAGAGTCCTGGCAGACCGAACATATAAAATGTTCAGGGGATTGCCCTGAATGTGTGTACGCTTGGCAGAGCTGTGATGGAGTGACTATCGCTATCATCACCCCTCATCAGTGATGGGAATTCAAGAGAAGAAAAAAAGGCCATCGATTTTTAACGGCTCAATGTGGAACCACAAAGCCGGATCAGGAAAGCAGAATCCGCCGCTGCTTTAAGAAAATTGCGAATCAGACCCCGTAAATAAATAAGGCACTTATTAAGTCCTGTTTGCGGGGATCATCTTGTTTACTTTCCTCAAACTGCTCTCTATCAAAACGCTTACAATGGTTTTCACGTGAAGCCGGGAGGAATAAAGGATTTCTCTAGAACCGGAGAATTACTCTGTCACTCAGAGCCTTTGCCTCGCCGTAGACGTGCCACAGTTTTCAGATGTTGCTCTGCAGGCATCTGCGCCATAAACCTGTCATCCCAAATGATTTGTTGGGAGAGACCTTTTAAATATGAAGTGTCCAGCCGTATTTAAAGGGAGGGGCGGCCATCACTCAGCGACACATCCAACAAAGAGAGAGGGCTGCCATGTTTGACGTTTTTGTCAGATGGCGCAATCGGTTATTATTCCCCGTCTGCAGCAGCCTCTGGGAAGAAACATTTTTCAGGCTGATGGTCAGGAGAAGTGAAAAAGGTGTGTGTTTTCCTCCAAAACCTTTCTCGATACGGTTTCACCTCGTTACGCAAACAGTTAATGTCAATTTTGGACGGCAAAAGTTCATCCCAGAAAAGTGTACAAGCAATCCGCCTGATTGAACTCCTCAAATTAAATGAGAAGTTGAAATTTCAGAGTCAAATATGATATACAGAAGAAGGAATCCCCTTGAGTTGATTCTTATTGAACAAATTTGGACTAAATCGGATCAACGGTTGGGAAGTTATTGCCTAAAACAGCTTCATTCGTGAAAAAGTTCCCCCTAGTGACGAAAATGTGAACTATTTGCAAAACACACAATTTTTTACATGATGGATCACCTCTAGTTGGTTTATATGCACCAAATTTGGTCAAAATCGGACCAACAGATGAGAAAATATGAACCCGAAAACGATTAGAGATATCTCCCCCAAGTGGAGGAAATTTACAACAAACTTTTCCCAAAATCAATCCAGTTCTTCCTCAAACTAAGATTAATATAGGCATAACATTTGAAAATGAACCATGAAACAGTTTTTGAGTTATGTCCGGAGAACAAAGTTTTTTGTAAAAAAAAATTAATTAATTAATTGAAAAAAAGAAAGCTCCCCCTACAGAGTAAAATGTGAACAACTGGAGTAAAACATGATACAACGAAGTCAGGTCTACTCGAGTCGATTCATATGCACTAAATCTGGACTAAATCGAACCGGCTAATGTAGAAGTCGCATTACATAAAAATCAAATAAAACAAAAGAGCAAACAGACAAAATGAAGAAGTTGAAAGTTTGTTTGTATATATATATATATATATATATATATATATATATATATATACATATATATATATTTTTTCTTTCTATTGAAAACTCATTAAATCAACATCCAGTTGTGACAGATGTTTGTCGATTGGTCGGTTAGTGACTTCATCGATCATTTCAGTTCTATAAATCATGATATTCCACTGACTGATGCTTTTATTGCGTTTAATTTCACCAGTTATAGAAGAAGACAAAAAAAAGGCCTTAAATGGAGAAATATTAGGAATAATGGTTGGATGTATGTACCCACACATACACATCAGATATAGATGAAGAAAACGTTGAGATATAAGCTTCTTCCTGGACAACCTTTGGTTTTGCCTGTTTCTGGACGACAAAAAAAAAAAATCCACTCAACTAGAGACCTGACTGTGTCAAATAAAATAAATGGACTCCATCAAACAGATTATAATTTAATAAAGATGACGGTAGGAGACATTTAAGTGCTCCGGGTATATAATCTATACCCCTTTAGAAGAATTCCGTGTTTCATCTGGCTTGTCCATTTCCACCGTGGCGAATTTAATCAGAATTTATGACGAGGATGACTGCGTTATTAATATCTCATATAAACCCCCCCACCCCTCTCCCTCAGCCCCCCCCCCCCCCCCCCTCCTTTTTGCCCTCCAAACCACTTCAATTAATTTTTTAAGGGTTTTGGTCACGATAAAAATATCTTTATGTATGGGATAGCCAGTTCAGTACTTCTCTCCAAATATGCTCCTCTGGGAGATTTCTTTCGGTCCAGTGGAGGAACGTCCAATTTAGGGACCGATAAATACCAGCAGTGGATGAGTATTTGGATACTTTACATATGTAAAAGTACCCTTACTGTGCATTTTGAAATACTGAAGCTTCCGTGAACGTATGATCATCAAAATGTACATAAAGAGTCAAAAATATTCCCTATTATATAAAAAATATCATTACTAGCACCACTATGTTACTACTGTAGATGTTAAAGACTGAAGTAATCTAACTTTTTTATGCAGTATAATAGCTTAAGGTCTCTGTGGCATGTTTATAACATTGCTGTTCAGTCAGTATCTCTTAATAATTCTACCTTTTTCCAGCTTTCGGTCACTTTTTGCGTTTTTAATAATAATTTATTCATCTTAGAAGTAGGGGAAATGTCTCAACACATAATGAAACCCTTTATTCTTTAAGATAAGGTAAGATAAGATAAGGCATCCTTAATGTCCCCGAAGGGAAATCTTTTTTCCGACAGAACACATGCAATGATTTCCATATATAACATTCACATACGTACACACAATACACTTATTTGTACCCACACACATACATACAGCATATCTATAGACATATGAACATAAACATAAACATACACATACATCTGCAGCGCCAGCACTTCCTATGATAAGTTATATATTTCACTGTTCGTTATGTATTGCACTGGTTGTAATGTATTGCACATCTAATCCGATGTAGAGATACTGTTAACCGTTTAATGTCCTGCTCAACTGTGCGGTTGAACTCATATCGAGCAATTATTTCTAACTGAAAAATGTGACTGAACCGGTTTGTAGTGTGACCCAGTGGCGATCGTGTATATGCAAAACAGCAAGGTGCCGAGGACGGAGCCCTGGGGGACACCACAGGTTATTTAATTAATCTTGCGTTTAGAGTTTTTTTGGCATATTAAACCTTTGAGGAGTTATTGAAAATAATTTATGTAACTCGATACAACCCAAAAGAGTCTAAGTTTACCAAAAGGTTGAATTCTAATTAAAATATACGACTATTTTCTATAAAACATCATGAAACACTTTTTCAACAAAAACTTAATGAAACAATTTTGCAACGTCAACTTCTATTTACAGATTTTAAAAAAAGACGTTTGAGTAAACAGTTTGTCATTTTTATGATAAATTCTGCGTGTCGAAGATATTCAATTCGTAAATGCTCTGAAGAATAAAAAAAAATACTTTCTAATTTATCCAAGAACAAACGGGGACATCAAAGCCACCATCTTCTTCTTCTTTTGGTTGTTCCCCTGTTCCCTTTAGGGGTCGCCACACAACAGAGGATCATCTCTTTCCATCTCGCCCTGTCCGCCGCGCCTTCCTCTGTTACACCAACCAATTGCATGTCCTCTCTGACCAAATCCCAGAAACCTCCTCTTCGGTCTTGCCTTCAGCCACTACCGAGGGCAAAAACATCACAGCCGGCTCTGAGGATAACGGCTGGAAGCCTAGACTTTGACTTTGAACACAGATCCGTTGTGATCCGCTACTAATTTGCTCACTTGAAACTTTTTTTTTTGTTCTTTGCGCAGCTTTGAGCAGCGAGAAGGATCTTTCTTCTTCATCCTCTCATCAAAGATCCAGATATTGACATCAATGACATCAATGGCACCTAGTTGGACGGCAGAGGGAGGCGGATGCTGCGGAGTGGGATGAAGGCCTGCTGTTCTTCTCAGTGTGGGCGTGTTTGATTGAGACTGCATGTACTTGCACAGCATGAGGGTAAGGGGACGTTGAGGGGTGACGGCAGGGGGGCCAGAGATTCTTCTGGTGCTGGAGCGGTGGAGCGAACCCAACCAAACTCATCTCGTTACCGTCATAAGTAGACGGTGGCCCGCGAGCACAGTTTAGGTATTTAATTGGAAAAGTTGCAAATGGCTGGTGAAATTAGGCATCATGGGGGGTATAGCACCCCGAAAAGGCCCCACTCACCCTCGTTTTACAAACAATCCCCCCGATTGAATGCCTCCGAATAAATGTGTCGATTCATATTCACCTAATTTAAAAAAATTGGAGCGATGGTTGGGAAATGATGTCCAAAATTATGTTTTTTTTTGAAAAGCTCCCCCTAGTGGGTAAAATATGAAGTACAACAGAAAAAATTATCCTTCAGATTTGGACTAAATCGAAGCTCATTTTCAAATTTTAAACCCACATAGACCTTAGTGCAAGGAAGAAGTGGATGATTAAGGAAAAGTTATATATTTCTGATACTAGTGGGAGCTTTACAGCCAAAGGTTTTTTAGACATAATTCCATAACAGTTGGTCTGATTTGGTCCAAATTTGGGGCATTTGAATCAATTTAAAGAGATCTATCTTCTATATAGATTATGTTTTACTCTTGTCGTTAATATTTTACTGACTAGGGCTTGCTTTTTTTTTCTTTTTTTTTTTTTTTTAAAAAATGCATTTTTTCAAGCATAACTTCCTTACTTTTAGTCGGATTTAGTCCAAATTTGGTGCACATGAATCAACCGGGGGGAATCTATCTTCTTTACACATCATATTTTACTCTCGTAGTTCATATTTCTTTCAATAGGGGGAGCCTTTTTTTAAATGACCCTCTTTTTCAGATATAACGTTTAATTTGAGGAGCTGAATCAGGGGGATTGCTTGTACACCGCCGGGGATTGGGGGACTTTTGGGGGATACGCACCGGCTGTCAGCGTAGGCCTATGCTAATATTTTTCGTTTGTAATGTATACTCATGTTTTGGCATGTCACTGTATCGTCAATATGATATTTTATGATGTTTAAATATTAGCATTTTGTGATTATTGAATATATTATTGTGAAATTTAGTTTTTGCAACATATTTCTTTGAACTTTTACTCAATCCCATTTCTTTTTATCATTATTATTATTATCTTTTTTTTAAATCTCTCTTATCCCTGCTTCACATATAATTTACCTCACACACACACACAGACACACACACACACACACACAGACAGACAGACAGACACACACACACACACACACTATATTAATGGATTTCTAATCACTTCCTCTGGACTCTCAGCACCGCCTACTTCACCATAACTGCTCTAGGTCACATCATAAGTCATTATGTGCATGTCTGCCTTCGTCGGAAGCACAATCTCACGGACTTTAAAAGCATAAGGAGAAAAACGTTTAGTGGAGTCTGCTATAATGATGCTTTCAGAACCTTGCATAAGAGCCCAAAGATGGACAACTGCGAGTCTAATTATTGTGAAGTAACATTCCCACCTTTCATGTCCTCTGGGGGAATTTTATATAGAACTTTTATGGAGATTTAAATAACACAAAAGTGTTAGACAAAGGCTTAAACCGAACCGACGAGAAGCGAGGTTTTTGTCTTTTTTGTTCATAGAAAGAGGGGAACAGATGTCTGCACCGTAAACCCTTAAAAATAAATCAGAGTCATTTTTTTTACCTTTTATTTAGAATTTTTTTGACTCCTGTGTCTGAAATAAAGTTGAATTAATTCACGGCTACACTCGTTAAGGCAATCTGGCAAATAAGCCGGAACCAAACCCCGACCGAATGAAGCAGAAAAGCTGATCAGTCCTCATAGTGGCATTAGAATTCGTAATTACAGCTAATTTCACAGCAGTCTGTTAATGAGCAAATGCTAAAAGTACCAATACCCCCAAAAGCAATCCAGTCTTCATTTATTGGCCTGCATTATTTTTCCGTATCCAATTAAGGACAAACCCCCTTCTGTGGTGGAAGAGCCGACCTCAGATGAATGTATGTGAGCGATGAAGAGGGAAATAATTACACGCTGAAGGTGGGAAAAAAAAAATAGCACCTCCGGGTCTCTTGTGGAAAACCTGCTATAATGGCTCCCTTATTATATTTCATTACATTATGTATATTTAAACGCTATAGGCTTAAAAGTGGGGAAGAATAATTCAAATTCCCGGCCAATACAATATTGTACTGTTAAACTATTAAATTATGTTTAGCTTTACACTTTAAATTAATTGTTTGACACACAAATAGATGCATTTAAGCACGTCTTCAATTATATGTACTCATCTTCTTCTTTAGTACTTAAATGACCGGCTCAAATGTTAGGATTTTGAGTCTCTATTTATAATTGAAAAATGTAACTGAACCGGTTTTTAATATGAACCACGGGCAGCATGTGCGGAAAAAAAGTAAGGGGTCCGGGGATGGAGCCCTGGGGCACACCACGGGGAAAAAATAACATTTGCTAACAATTCCTTTTTCCATAGATGTTTTTTTGGTCTTTGTGAGGATATTAAAGGGTTAAGGTGCATCTGCATTGTTATTCTTCATGGTCTATCATTTCATTAGCAGAAAAATGTACAGTGATTAGCCATAACATTATAACCACTGACAGGTGAAGTCTTAGTAATATTTATGACCTTGTTACAATGTCACTCGTCAGTGGATGGGATATATTAGGTAGCGGGTGACCGTTTTCGCTGGAATTCAATGTCTTGGAACCGGGAAAAATGGTCAAGCATAGGGATCTGAGTGATTTTGACGTGGTCTAAAAGTGTCCAAAACTCAGCTCTTGTAGGGTTTTTTTCAATTCTGCAGGGTGTCTATCCCAAAGAAGAATTACTGAAATGAATTAAGGAACACTTTAGTGCTGGTTCTGATAGAGTCGTCAGAAAACAGTGTACCAAAGAGCTGTTATGTCCGCCAAACTAGCCGCACAACATTTTGCAGGTAGTTTTTTTTATTTTCATTGTGGCTGCATGCAGATAAACCGCATTCAAACATTCTTCTGTTTCGTATCACCTCATTCCATTTTGGAAGCCTTTTCCTTCCTGTTGGAAGGTTGTGTTTAACACGATCCAGAAAAAAAAAATGTACAGGAAAAGGATATCATAACACACACGCCGCCCTCTGTGATCTAAAGTCATTTATAATCGACTCTGACGAGATGCCAACGTCTACAGCGTCTCGCACCGTAATGTATGAGTAGCCAGCGGGGGCGGCATGATGGGGGTGTTAGCTGTGGCTTGCGACTTGCTCTCAATCTAAGACTACGCCGCTGTCAGAGAACAAAGAAATGTTGGCAAGAACATGTGATTTAATAAAAGAAAAAAACTTTCAAAAAGCTAACAGGCCTTTGCAGCCTGCAGCACAGGAAGTAGATTTATCCATAATCTCCATTTAAGACACAGAGTTTCAGATTCTCTTATTTCACGCGAGCATTTCATGAAGCCGTATCTCCTCCTGGATTCACGATCACACAGCAGTGATTGATTCCTTTAACCCGTAATAACCAAGAGAAAGGAGACGTAATGTAGTCTAAAATAAGTGTTCCCAACATTCCTCTGTTTTTTATTTTTTCATTTTGTGGATTTCGCAAAACAAAAACATACAATAATATTAGGATAATATTTAACTCCGCAAAGGTGGTTCTGTTTTTACCTTCGTCTGCTTGACTGTTTGTTAGCAAGATTACCGAAAATATAATTGACAGATTTGCCTGAAGTTTGGCCAAGGGGAGAGAGAGAGAGAGAGAGAGAGAGAGGGCGAGAAAGGTACAGCGCTACAGAGAGAGGGAGAGGGCAAGAGCAGGAGAGGTGAGACGGAGAAGGAGAGAGAGAGGACAAGAGTGAGATTTTTGTCCTTCAACACAACTTTAAGAGCGAGTGAGAGGGTGAGACGGGAAAGAAAGAAGGGCAAAAGAGAGAATGTGAGAGAGAGGTTGCCAGAGTGAGAGAGTGAATGGGCAAGAGGGAGAGAGAGTGGGAGAGAGAGGGTGAAAGAGAGAGAGGACGGGAGTGAGATGGAGATGGTGACGGCAAGACGGAGCTGGAGAGAGGGAGTGAGTACAGGGGGGAGGGACACAGATATGCACGTCAGCTGTAATAATAGGATCCATCCGTCCGTCTATTTTCTCCTGCTTCTGCGGGGGTCGGGTCCGGTTTGTTCGGGTCGCGGTAGCGGCAGAAGAAGAAGAGCAGTCCAAACACCTCAGTACTCCGGTACCTTAGTCTCTCACGGAGATTCGTATCTCCACGAAATAACGTGTTCAGACACGGGTCTCAAAGATTGTGTCGTTACTGACGACGCATTTAGGAATAATAACAAGAAGAAGAAGCAGAAGAAGAAGACGAAGAAGAAGAAGAAGAAGAACTCATCTTGGGTTCAGGAGCATGTGGGGAATAATGACTCTCTTTCTGGCACCGAGGCTGTAATAAACAACAATCCTGTAGGTTGCAGGTTCAATAAGAGCCAAATTGCGGCGACAACTGTTTACTGCCATCAAGTGTTGTAATATGCTATTGACATTTTAAGCGGGGCCGTCGCCTTCACAGCTATTTTGATAATTGCTCATTTTCCCAACACCAGCATCGTCAATCGGTGCAACCGTGTTTATATTCCCGCGTGTTCTTTGTTTTCACTCGGGAAACGGTGGGGGGGACTCAATCCAATCGTTACCAGGCTTTAGCTAACGTATAGACACTCTAATTCAGTTTCAGGGCTGATGGTTAAATTGCTTGTGCTTTTAGTCAGTTAGTTTTTTTGTGTGTCCCCTCCACTGTTGAGCTGTACAACGCAGCAACGGGGAAGGCAAAGAAAAAAAAATCAATACTGAATAATTAATTTTCTTTTAGCTGAATTTTAAAGGGCCGGCAAAAGTCAACAAATGAGCGGTGGATGCAGTAAGTGGGGCCTTCGTTTACCTTGATTTGTCCTTTGGTTGATACAAATGGATTAGACGTAAGAGAGAGTAATGCCTGCGTGGCAAAGTTTTTCAGGCCTCTTTTATTCGCTCCGGCTTTTATCGAGGATGGGGGGGTAATTTATATGTCCTTTTACAGCAAAGGGCTGCACAGGCAAATGAAAATGTGTCGTCTTCTTCGAGCCGCAATGAGAAGGTATTACAGTGCTGTGGAGAGGTGCTGGTCGAACTCCAAAAACTCTCCTCTACTTTTTTCTTTTTTTTTTTTGAGTGCATCTCAGCAAGAATCCTCAAACAACCGGATTAAAGACGGGTAATTATTAGTTTTAAGTAATACTTTTATTTTGACCTGTTGTGCTCACAGGTTCATTTAAATGAACTATCACAAAAATCCCTGAAAAAGTCCCCAGTCCTCTGCGTTGTACAAGCCATACCACCGATTGAACTCCTCAGCTTAGATGTCAAAGTTAGCTAACAGTGTTTTTGTAAAAAATCGTTGATTAGATTCTGATTCACAAAATTCTGACTTAATCGGACACACGGTGTCCCCCAGGGCTCCATCTTTGGCCCCTTACTCTTCAGCATATACATGCTGCCACTGGGTCGGATTATACACAGGTCAATAAAGAAATAGAAACTCAACCAAACTGTCGTGATGACAATAAAGGGTCACGTATCTCAAAGCCTGGTTCTGTTACCTTGGGCCGTGAAGGTTTGCGACATGATGAAGAGGATGGGAGGAACGGCAACCAACCAGGCCCCGTCTATATTTCCAGATAGCTCATCATAATTGCCTGCAAGTGGGTCGACTATATTCTGACTTCCATGTCGTTAGCCGGACAACTTTCATCAAGGGCGCCCTTCAGTCAAACCATTAAGTGAACTGGTTTTAATTGAATTACCTTTTATGACAAATCCTTGCAGAGGAAGAGGGGCTCCTCTGGAGAAGACGTGATGAATGAATTATAAATGTGCCCGTAGAATTAGAAGAAGAAGAAGAAGAAGAAGACGAAGACGAAGAAGACGGTCCAGTGGTGATATTACCTTTCAGTTTAAGTCTTTGGGATAATGAGCTTAGGGTTAAGACCAACGAGCCAGACAGAGCTGGAGGAAACTGAGGATCTCCGGGGATACAACTTCTTAAATCCTCATCTCTTTTATGTCATAACTTTTAGAAGGATGGAAGCAGAATGACATCTAAATGGAACATGAGCAATTTATCACACTTCTCCTCTTCAGCTACACCAACTGAGGTTTTAAATAAGGAGTGGCAGCGGCGCGCTGCACCGTTTCTCCGAGGTACCTAATTAAATTTAGATACTTATTTTTGGACCCGGCTTTCAAATATATTCTCTTTAATGTTGAAGTAAACTTATCGGATTAAGCAAAAAAAAAAAAAAACAGCAGAAAGTTGATAGGCAAAGTAATTCCAGTAATTGTTAACTATGCTTGAGAACAATAATAAAAAGTCTACATAACTATAAGTTTGTTGGTTCGGCTGTCAAGGAAATACTCTCTTTAATTTGAAGTTCTATTTATTTATCTTCTGGGTTGTTTTATCATTATTCATTAAACACCTCTTATTTGTGCACCATTATATCACTGACTAGAGGGTCTGCTTTTACTTTTTCACTCATTAGTTGGGTTTAAGGGGTTTACAATCGTGAAAGAAATGATGATTTATAGTCAAGGAAAAAGACGATAAATGTAGTTATATATAGTGGTGGAAAAATCGAGAAATCCCCCTGAAGCTCCATTTTCTATGTTTCTTTAAAGGCGGTCCTGATGCTCCTCAGCTCCACCCCTCCGTTCTATGTAACAGGGTTGGACTGAGTTGTTCCCACTCTCACATTGGAGGTAGTAACAGAGGCGGAAGTTGAAAGGCATGACGGCGGTGCAACGTTTTGACCACGTGTTCTATTGTGTGTGCAGCCCACAACCAAAAGACTTAAAAGTTAGCAGCTAGCTAGCGTAGTAGCGATTAGCAGCAGTTAAAACTGTCATTAATTTTTTTTCCACCAATACGGGTTCGTGACATGGTGGATGCAGGCTTAGCAGGGTATTCCAGACAACCCTCTCCGCAGCAACACTCTCCTGCTTATCCTAGGGGATCCCAAAGCAATTATAGATTATAGGACAGAAGAGGTTTATAGTTCCTCCAGCGAGTTCTGGGTCCAACCCGTGGTCCCCACCCAGTTGGACCGGCCTCCAAAGCTTCTGGAGGCCTCGTGATTAAATACCGGAACCACCAACTGGTTCCTTCAGGCACGGAGGAGCAGCGGTTCACAAGTTCCTTGGGAATGTCCGAGCTTTGTACTTTATCTCTGAAGCGGAGCCCGGCCACCCTTTGAAGGACGCTTAATTAGGCTGCTCGTATCCTTGACCTCATTCTTTCTGCCACTACCGAGAGCCTTTTAAATCCACCAGATACGCACCATCATGCAAGGGTGATTTGTTTGGGTCAACGTTGTATTTTTCATTACATTGGTCAGACTTTTAGAACGGAATCCATGAATTTGCATTATTTCTACTGCATATTGGTTTTATGCCACATCTCTACCCTGCTCTATTCAAATGTACTAAAGTTTAGCCCACTGGGGCCAGACTTTGCTGAGTTATTTTTCCAAACTATGTTAAATATGTTCCGTCTCTCAATATTTGAATAAATTGAAAAAGTGTATCCAGACTCAATATCTGGACCCAAATCCACTTCGCAGTTCTACCAACTCTTCCAAGGGCAAAGCTCCACCTCCAAAGAAGATTTCACTGACATCAATCAAAAGGCTATTTTGAAAATGTGAAGATATCTTTCAATAGAAACCAACAAGAACATTCGTATAACAAGTACTCGAAAAAATCTTCACCACATGACTGGGCTCGGAAATGATTCATGCTATCCACACATCTTAAATAGCACTATTAGCATAATAACAGCTGCCTTATCTAGTTTGTTCTCCGGCTCAACAAACACCATCAGCTTGCTGGAGCATCATCCCTCCACAAAGCTCAACAGGAGCTCGTCTGCAGTCAACATTTTAGTGATGAGCAGGATAATCTTCTCAGCCCGGGTGGAATTGTGAGGGGTGCACTCCCAACGCTTCCAGCTAATGAGGTGAATACAGATTGGCCATTTTCTGTTTTTCTCCCTGAGCTTAATGGACAAACGGTTACTCATCAAACAAAGTCGTTGCTGCGATGCACAAGTTTAACGCTGCACATTGATTCCGTGGAAGTGTTTCCAATTAACACCTAGAATCTGTTTCCAATCCCGGAATTTGGCACGTTATGGTTGGTGCCCCCCCCCAACCCCCAGCGGAGCCTTTTATGAAAAACATAAAGATATAACTTCTTAACCTATAACTTCTTAATTGGTTCTAATCAGTCAAAATTTGGTGCAGCTGTATCGACTCAATGAGTGCTATCCTGTAACTATCTTATTTTAATCAAGTACTTCATATTTTACTCACTAGGGGGATCTTTTTAAAAAAAAAATGAAAAACACTTATTTCCAGCCATAACTAGAATAAATTTGTGGATCATTTGGAAAAAATTTACCCACACAGACCTTACTGTGAGGAAGAACTGGATTGGTTTTGGTAAAGCTCAGTTTGGCATTCCCGGCACTAGGAGGAGCTTTATATTCCAAAGTTTTTCGGCCCATAGTTTCTCAACCGTAGGTCCAATTTAATCCAAATTTGGATCAAATGAATGGAGGTAAGGAGATCTATCTTGTTTATATCAGATTTTATTCTACTTGTCAAAACTTTTCTCACTAAAAGGAATTTTCTTTTTATGAAAAACAATGTTTTCCGTTCACCACTGAAAAAGTATGTCATGGATATTCTTCCGACATTATGCCCAGAGAGATCTGAGTTTGAGGAAGAACTGGAATGATTTTTGGGAACCCATTCAAATTCACCAAGAAGACGTAAACTCAGAAAGTCCCAAGGAGGATTTGATCCCAGAACCTTCTCGTTGTAAGAAAACCACTTAGCTGCGATGCTCTAGGCCATTTTATCTTTAACTACATACTTTTCTGCTACATACGTATAAATGCACTCAAGTAGTTGAGTGAATAGTTATTATCAATCGATGAGAAAGGTGATATTTGGAACTCATAAATATCGACATTGAATAATAAATAGCCAATGCTTGAGTCTAATATGCTTAAGCACAAAAAAATACACTTTTTTTTAAGAATGTTAAAATCCACTGCTAACACTGTTAAATAAGTATTTTTCTGCAACCTTTATATCAAAAAAACAAAAAAACACAGTCAACCTCCAATTGAAGAGAATAAATAGAGTTTTGTAGCTGGTGATCTTCATCTGT
Organism: Lophius americanus; assembly: GCA_037951165.1. Lineage (NCBI taxonomy): Eukaryota > Metazoa > Chordata > Actinopteri > Lophiiformes > Lophiidae > Lophius > Lophius americanus. The sequence continues at coordinate 1,716,361 of JBBDHG010000081.1, forward strand.
TGCTACATCAGATTAAACATGTCCCTCTGGAGAAGAATCCCAAACATGAAACGTGTTCATTCGGCGCAGAGGTGAATCCAGAGCATCTGTTCTGCTGTCTGTGGGGAGATGTAGCCGTCATCTCCAGGGCCGATGACGTAGAATCTGCACTCTTAACATCTCAGACACGGTGAACATCTAAACTTCTCCCCGCAGACCACGTCTCCTCACGAAGAGGACGGATGGAAGGAACCGTCCATCATCATCATCATGCCGTCACGAAAACCCTTACGTGATATTTATAGCCCAAATTGGTTTCTTCATCTCAGGGGATAAAAAAAAAAGCTGCTGTCCTCAAACTGACAAAGTAATCTGTTTGTAAATCAGCAGATGATGAGGGATTCTATTATGAGCATTAATATACCGGAGAACATCTGTCTCCTTCTATAAACAGATGTTTCCACTAATCCTTCTCTTTTTTTCCCCTCTTTTCTAAAACTCTTCCTACTGCTTTTTAATCTAATGTGTTGCCGCTATCAGAGCCTTGCCCGACCCGTACGCGAACCCAACAGCTGTGTAGTGCCCCCGTCATCCCCGACCCGGCCACCAGGAGGCCCCCAAGAGATTCTGCAATGTCCTGCAAAAGAGCAGGTCAATTTGCAATTTGTTACGGCCACGTTTTTTTTCTTTTTTCACATTTTGTGTCTGTCCGTCTACCATTTGCTTCTTTGTTCGACCAATCATTCATCTCTTCAATCTATTGGTCTTCGCTTCATATATTATTATTTGGTCTATCGATATTCTTTCGTAAAATCTTTTTGTCGAATAGTTCATTCGATTTATCTTACATTTGTCGGGCCGAATAATTGCTGCATCCGTCGCTGCAGATCCTTCAATGTTAAAGGGTTAACACAAAAACTACAAAGGGGTATAATATTTTTTCTTGAAACATGGATACCAAAACGTCGAGCAAATATAATCGAAATTGACTTTTTTCCATGAAATACAAAATTTCATCCTGAAATATTTTAATAAGTCAGATACCTTCTTTTTTTTTTTTATATATTTAAAAATATACTTAACCAAACAATTTTTTAATTTGGTTGTTAATTTAGAGTGTGTAAGATATTAATTATATAATAATTATTAAATCCCCCAACGAAAAAATATAAATTAGGTTGTGTTTTTTTTTTATAAAACTATTGGATAATTGTTCAATTGAATCGTCGACCGTTCTATCGTCATTGTTTTTGTGTTTAGTTTTTTATTTGATGATGTCATAAAGCACTTCCAACGCCAGAAAATCCAACGACTGATGTAGATCATAAGATAAAAAAAGGACATAAAAATAAAAGAATAAATGTCTGAATGGAAGTCGTTTTTATTCCTTTACAGCGCCGTATAACTAATAATATTAAAATGCAAATTAAAACCACATCATACTGAGATTAAAGAAGGCATAGGTGGGGGAACATTCCAGTAAGGATGCAGGCAATGCAGTTGCTACTAATAACATCAGTAAGGGCTGTTGTTAGATATACAGTATGAAAATGAGCCAGTGGCGCCGGTGGCGCCGGCAGTTGGGGGGGTTTCAAATCTAATCCTGCTTAGGATCCAACCAAGACTCGCGTCGACTCATTTAAACATTGATGGAGGTTAAAAATAATCGACTCTGCTTCCACGTAAACAACAGCTCCCTCATCATGACCGAGAACCCTCGCGGAAATATGAAGTGACAAAAAGGTTGTGTCGACATCTGAGGCGCTGCCGGAGTATTTACGTATTTTTTGCCGCACCCCCCCGCTGACTCTGTCTCCCTCAGGGGAAAGAGAAAGAGTGATATAAACACAACGTTCCTTTTTCTCCGACCTTATGCAGCAACTGACGGTGTTCTGACTCTGTTTAACGCCAGAAGAGAAGCGGCGTTAGGGAGCTGAGACGGATCGCACCTACGTTTGTTAATGAAGCGACTCCAGAGTTTGTTCTGTGGAGACCACTAATGAGACGGCGGAGGGGATTGTTATGCGTTTGAAGTGCTAATGACACTTTTAGAAGTGAAATTACTGTCGGGTCACACGACAGTACCGGCAAAGCAAAGGGAATGAAAAGGAAAAAAATGGAGTCAAAGGAGGATTTTTAAGAGCGGCCTGCGTTTTTTTTTTTTGATGGCGTAGCCTCAGGGTGGGGAGGGGAGTTGACATCGGCGGCAGGAGAGCCCCGCCAAGATACTGAGCTTGAATTGGGCGCTCTTTGGGTCGGCGAGGGGTGATTCAATTTCGTATTTCAACGAGATAAGCGCAACGGAGATCACGGCGGTCTGATGGATCTGTCTGAAAGGGGAATCCACGATGGAGCTGGAACAGAGACGCGGCCGGCACGAGTTTATTCGGCTCTCGCCGCTTCGGCTGATGTGGACACATCTCGCCTTTATAGACGTGTGATTACAATAAATCACAGAGAAGAAGACAAAACAAAAAAAAAAAAGATAGAGAGAGAGAGAAGAAGAGAACATCAGCAGTAAAACGTGAATTTGAACCGGTCCAGATTTGTTTTTATTGGAAGATCCTCCATTTTTCGGAGCTGCTGCCATCTGGACGATACCCGATGAACGCAAACAGAGAGGTTGGCGAGGATATTCGACCCGTTGGATAATAAACTAGACGCAGCACTTATAGTGAATACATGAACATGCACTAATACGCACCAGAGAGTAAAATCCAGAAATTCAATCATGTCCAGATGATTATGTCCCCGAAAAAGCAGAAATGTGATGGAATCATCATCGCCGTCGCCACATATCCTTCGTCTTGATGCAATAACTCAAAAACGATGTCATGGTTCATTTTAAAAGTTTGATATCTTCATAAAACTTAACCTGAGGAAGGACTGGAGTCATTTTGGCACAGTTTGATTGTATATTCCTGACACTAGAGGGAGCTCTGTCTCCAAATGTTTTTGTGCTATATTTTCTCAACCCTTGATCCGATTTATTGCACATTTCGGGATTTTTGGCGACATATTCCACTTTGGTTAGTTCAGATTAGGGTTTTCAGTTTTAAGCTAAATAGAAATAGAAGGATTTTTGGCGACATATTCCACGTTGGTTAGTTCAGATTAGGGTTTTTCTTTTTAGAACCCTTTAATGTCCTTACCAAGAAAAATGACTTTGCATATTCCATTTCTTAATTTAATATTGTAGAGACTCTGAAAGTGACCTTAAAATGACAAATAGTTTTTAAACAGTAAAAAAAAAATAATCTGACATGTAAAAGTCTTTCATGGTGACTCAAAGTGATTTCAATAAAAACAGCTGAGTGGGATATTAACGGGTTAAATCATTTTAATTATGATTGTCACATCCCATTATATGTGGCAATCAAAAAATACATGAGGAGTCAGATCATGTTCTTTACCTTCATTATGAGGAAAGGATAAAATCATATAATTTAACAATTAGTGCACGTATATAGAATCTGAACAATGTTAAAAGTGAATATTTTAAAGGTTGGAAAAAAAAAACATCTTTCTTGATGTGTTTTTTGATTTTTCTTTTGTATTATTTCAAACAAACATTGAAACACTTGCCATGACTGTTTTAACTGGAAATAAAATAAATCAGATACCGGCATCATGCTGCTATTTGAATAAAAAATGTGATGAGCTGTAAAACCATTTGTGCGCGTCAGTGTTTGGCATTTGCTCTGAAAATAAAAAGCATCTTCGGTAATGTCGTTAAGAGCAGGCCTCGGTCAGCCTAATGTATTTGCCTCGGTTCAAATTGCTACTTTAGATCAGAAAAAAAACGTATGAACTATTGATCCCAGTGGAGAGAAATGATAAATAATTCCATTTAAGAGCACGCAGAGTAATAAAGGTTAAGAAATAAACGAAATATTGAACGTTTTATCTCCCTAATGAAATCTCTCCAGCATGAATGACAATGAATCCATTTAACTCCATTTCTCTAATTCATGAGTGGAAAGCTTTGTTGTCCTCTAAATTGGACATGAGCTGTATATATATATATATATATATATATATATATATATATATATATATTATAATAATTATTATCATTGTTGTCATCTTAATGGCAATTTACTCTCTTTGTTGGCCATTATGAAAAAATAGTCAAAGGATAATGTGGGGCCACTTTACATCAAGACAGCCTTTGTGAAAGGTTTGGGTTTATAATTAGAAACGTTTCGAGATAAAGCTCCCCCTAGTGTTAGATATATACAACCAACCTTTCCCAAAATCAATCCAGTTCTTCCTCACACTGAGGTCTATGTGGGTATAAAAGTTGAAAATAAGCCATGATATAATTTTTTTGAGTTATGGCATTCAACAAGAGGGATCTGTGTTGGCTGTGGGGATTTTTCGGGCCATGTAATGAGTTCGCATGAAATAAAGATTTAAGGTCAGAGGTCACAAGAATTTTGCCATTATTGTTAAGCAGCATTGATATTCTGCACCAATTCTCCCATCAGAAATTCCAACCAAATCATTTTATAGTAATAAATAATAGTCAGAGCTTGTATTTTCCCAATTTCTGCTGTGTCTTGAACACAGCACAGGTTCTTAGCATGACTGAGGATGAATGAGTGAGCCAACAGAGTCAGGACCTCAGTATTAATGTTCTGATACTGAGCTACAAGATGAGGATCCTACTGGATTGCATGATGGTCGTGGTGGTGCTGGAGGTGGTGGAGGTGGTGGTGGTGGTGCTGGGGGATTGTGCTCCAACCAACTGCCACTCAAGTCAGCTGCACAACCAACTTGTTCACCACCTCTGATCAAACCATCATCAGAGAAGCTTCAGGAGTCGGCCGAGCACGACCGACATCAGCACAAACAATATATACTGGAAAAACTTGACCTTATTTTCAGATTCCGCAACGGCTCCGGACCAAAACACCAAAACCCTGATACGCCTGTTCTGTTTGAACCTTCAGAACATCCGGACAAATCCTCGTGAGATATAACACAAACATTGAAATAAAACAACAGTCCTGCCCATTTCGTCCATTAATGGTCGAATGAAATGCCAGATTGTGACACCAACCGTTTGAATTTTACTTACATTATTTTAAGAATTGTTTGTCTTCTTTCGATCATCGCATTATAATGACTATTGCTAAATTGTACTACTGTACTTTAATGTTTCCTTCAGACACATTAAATTGCCTCATTGTACAAAATGTGTTATAAAAATAAAACTGGAAAATAAACAGTTACTTAATAACTTGCGTGGACTATTCAGTTTTAAGCTAAATAGAAATTAAAGCTTCCCTTAAACATGTTGTTTCCATAAATATGATTATTAGCAAACCGTTTGTATCCAGTTAGCAGGAGAGAAGTAGTACGCGTTGTATCAACACATTTTGAAGCATTGGAAATAGTGTCTAAATATCATTAAACAGAAAAGCCCATGAAATAGATTTTTATTTTACAGTTGTGCACTTACCTACATCCAGTAGTGTTTGCAGGGGTCAGAGGTCAAGCCAAGTTGTAATTTCTCCAGCAGTTAAAAGCACTCTGTGAATTAGCTTTATAAATCATCTGAAGGGGCGTCCTCCATTACTGAGGGAGAGACAGAGAGGGAGAGAGAGGGTGAGAGGGAGAGAGAGAGAGAAAGAAAGAGAGGGAAAGAGAAAGAGACAAAGAGGAAGGGAGAGAGAGAGAGAAATAGAGAAAGAGAGAGGGAGAGAGTGGGAGAATAAGGGACAGAGGGGGTGGGGGGGAAACAAAGGGAGAGGAAGGGAGACAGAGAGAAATAGAGAAAGAGAGAGGGAGAGAGTGGGAGAATAAGGGAGAGGGGGTGGGGGGGAGAAAAAAAAGGGAGAGGAAGGGATAGAGAGAGAGAGTTAGAGAGAGAGGGAGGGACTCAAATGTAACTAAAGCTAGGCTCTAGGTTCAAACAAAGAGCAGGACGAACGGTGGATAGGTTTAATAGATGTTAATAGCAAACCCTTTAAGACATAACAGCCCCGCCTGATTGTAAATTTCGGACCCCCAAGTTGCAGCGCTGTCAAGCGGAACATCATTTACGCCGCTTGATGAGCATCTGCATCGATTCAGCTCGGCAGTGAGCGCACGTTCAAACAACATGCTTGGGCTTCCCGCCCTGTCAAGGGGAATTTGATGGGCGGTTATGATGACTGATGGATGCCGTCTTGTCAAATTAACATGACATGGAGTCTGTCCAACATGCGGAAGGTTCCCAGCTAATGGGTCCGTCTCAGACGTAGATATTCTGCGCACACGGCCTTTAATGACTTTTAACGATTTCAGAAATGTAGTTTAAAGGTTAACGGGATCGGGTAAAAAGATGGACGTCTCTCTCACATTTAACGGGAGGATCGATACCACTCCCACATAGTTTAAATATGAAAGCACAACCTGCAGTCAGTTAGCCTAGCTTAGCTTAGTTCTGTCTTGGCTTGATGACAATTGAGATACTGAAGTGCAAAACCACAAAACATTACATTTCCACCTTAATTTTTGCATATCCGCCGACTTCAACCTCATACAACAAAAAAAACGTCAGCGTTTCCTCAAACTCTAGATGAAAGATAACTAGTACGAACAAAAGTTTGAATCAAAACCGCAAAAGTCATTAAATTATTAAAAAGCAAAGTTTAAGAAATCCATAACCTGCCCCTGAGGACTTTTATACGCGAACATAAGTACGTTCCATGACAGATGGCAATGATCCGCCACTACATTGTTGGATTAAAGTTAAACCCATTGGTTAAAATGCGGGTTCACCTCCCCCAGACGAAGGCGGGGCCCCAACGTAACAGTCAACGATACCCCAAAGCAGAACGAATAATGGATTTCTTGACGTTGAATGAGAGCTTTGACCTTTACTTTTACAGAACAAATGACTAATTACTCTTTCTGAGTACGACTATCTAACTTATCCTCGTCAATCAGAAACTACCAGATATAGTTTTGATGATGTAGACCGTGACATTATTGTGACACTGTCCCCCATAGATTAATTATATTAATAGTAACATTAATGAATCATTGGGTTGAAAATATTTTGAAGAGTTTCTGCTAGAAACCATCAATTACGGATTTTGTGTGGTTTTAAACACATAGTATACTAATACCCATTTAGACATGCTAAGCTAAGCTAACAATCCTCTGAAGCTGTATCTTCGTATTCAGTTGGAGAGATTTTTATGTTCAAGTTTTTCTCCCCTCTTTTGACTTTTCCGTGAAGCAGGTGGCTTTTCTTTTCTCCAGAAGAAGTTAGCGTGTGAAAGTCATCCTTGCTCTAACCGTGCGACCTGAGCTGAGAAGTGGGACAGAAGCGCCGGCGAGGGCATTAGCCACACTCACTGGGCGCTGGGTTATTTTGTGACGATGACTTTTCAGGCTCTACCTGCGACATCTTACATCTTCACATCCAGTCAACTCCATAAAAAAGACCTCATTGTGTCTGAGGCTGAACTTTACAGTTGGCTTGCGGATTAACTAACAAGGAAATCACGTCCTGGACTGAGGACAAAGTCCCGCCTCTCAGGAGACGGCGACTGTGCGGCGACTGTGTGGCGACTGTGCGGCGGCTGCGGTGGCGTCCGAGGTGGTGACAGCACACATCTCTTTTCAGCTGCCGTAACAGGAAGAAGCAGCTACCTGCCATTTTAATTGCATTTCTCACTTTTGACTAATCACTGAAGACACGACGGTCCCGCAGGCGGCCAGCCAGCTGCAGCAGAAGGACACTGTGTCAAATTTATTCCCTGGCAGTAGGAAGCACGCCGGCGACCGAGACAACAACGGCCCCTCCCACAACAGATATGTTAATTTTATCTCATGAGTTTAGTGCGGTCTGATTTCCAGACGCGCCCCTGGGTGCTTTCACGTCGGCTGAAATGAATAAGTGGACATAACTTTTTGGTGGGGATAAAATTTCAGTCCATCAGAAATAACACATCTGCGGCCTCATTTCTTTTTTAGCGTACTGCAATAATTCATAAAAGGGAGCCTGAGAGAACGGCTGCAACTAAACAAATGAATAAATAACGAAGTTAAACTGGCATAATTAAAGATGCAGAGTTAGATGTTTTTTGAAAATCGATGACGCCACGGCCTGGAGATGAGGTCATCAGGGGGGGACCCGAACCTTCCATGAGTGTTTGGACCTTTATTTAACCAACACTTTACCCTCAACCGGTCAGCATGGTTATCATATCCCCGTCCCCCTCCCTCAATTATCCCGTCAGTGTCATATCCCTGCTAATACCCGGTCCATTCCCACAAAGAACACGGAAGTACAACACCTCCGATTCTACTTGCCACATCTCCCGCTCTAACTCTACGTATTGCTAACATAACTTCAAATCTGGAAAGTCTGAACACGAGTCTAGCTAACGTACCTTCTATCCCTTCTCAACCAATGTAGTTCCAATTTCAAATTTGGGTACCTGCAGTCAAAGCAAGTGTATCTCAAGGTTTTGCCAGCTGAACTCCCATTCTAGAAAATATGTATTCCATTATATATTTATAGCTTATTTTTCAATTCAATTAATTCCTTCATCTCAACGGTGGCTGCGATGTCTTTATCATCGGTGGTTTTAATCTCTCTGTCATTAGCATTAGCATTAGCATTAACGTCTGCTCACTCGTTTTGTTTCTCTTGCCATGCACCAGCCCATTGCCGCCCCATCTTTGACATACTATATGCATCAGAGACTGTGGAGAGACTTTACTGGCTTTGATGTCTTTTCATTCGAATTGATTTTGATGTCTATGTTATTAGCCGTGATTTTCACGTCTTTGTCGTCTTCGCTGACTTTGAAGTCTTTGTCATTAGCATTGATTTTGAGGTTTCTGCCATTAGCAGCACCTTTCATGTCTTTGTCGTCATTATGGGCCTTGATTTCTTTGTCATTAGCGGTGGTTTTAGCATCTGACTCTGAAGAAGATGTCACCTGCACATCGTACCGGCTGTAGAGTCAGGGTACTAATGACTAGCTCCTCATACACCTGGCCTGTCATTATGTAATTTTGTCCACCACCGGGCGTGAAATCTGTCAGCAAGATGGAGACAGACCGGCGATTATATCAAGCTGGGAGTCTGGCACCACCTCTGTCTGCTTTCATGTCCCCATTATAGATTAAAATAATGAACTCGTGACTCTCACTCGATGCTCCGTTGAGGAAAATGGAGAGAAATGCAGGAAATCTCAGCTGCACATTGTTCAAAAGTGTCTAAAGAGCACACAAAAGATTCAAAGTAAAGTAAGATTACATTTTAATTATCGTGACTGAGAGCGACAAAACTTTATCGCAGGACGTTGAAAGGATTAGCTCAAAGCAAAGATAATACTTGTGTGTTTTTTAATCTCGACAAGAATGAAAGTCAGTAAGAAAATATTAACAACGGTCGGAAAAAAATATCATTTAAATAAAATGTTGGTAAGGAAACACAATGGTTTCTTTTTTCTTCTCCTAGAAAAGAAATCCGAGAGGGTGGGGTCATCATACTGAACCCTCAGAGGCAGAGCAGGTTTGGGTCCTGGCGTCGAGATACAAAAATACTGAATCCATACCATCCTCTGGGTTGGACTCGAAATCTAAACGGCGCAGGTCACGTAACCTCCTCCAGCTCTGTGTGATGGAGGCAGCAGAAGAACTTCTTGAGCCGCTCCGATCCGAAGACTTCAGTTGAGAACTTTTACTGCTAACAAAAGATAAAACAGAAATAATGTTCAAAAACTTAGAGCCATATTCAAATGCTTTATGGATTAATGATGAATAAATTAGCAAGGTAAAAACAAAAACACTCTGGATGATAATAATAATAATAATAATTGTAGATTATTATGCAACTAGGAAATTCAGGGGAGAAAACTTTTATCTCCTCTTTCAGAATGTTAATTTGTGTTTATTCGTGTAAACGGTGTTTTGATTTATGTGCAAAATATTGCACAATATTGCATCTCTTAAGTGTAAGGATGTGAATAAAATGAAGGATGTGACTACATCCCAACTTCTTTATCCCTCCGTTTAAAGTATGATTTAGTGTGTCTGCCAAATATAGTAGCCAATAATTTCTTTATTTCCAGGATCTTTCCGGTTTTACTTTGTTACTTGTGCAACTTCTTCAACAAAAAAAAAAACAGAACTTTTTGCTTAATCATGTATCAATATCAATATCATCTATCTATCTATCTATCTATCTATCTATCTATCTATCTATCTATCTATCTATCTATCTATCTATCTATCTATCTATCTATCTATCTATCTATCTATCTATCTATCTATCTATCTATCTATCTATCCATCCATCCATCCATCCATCCATCCATCCATCCATCCATCCATCCATCCATCCATCCATCCATCCATCCATCTATCTATCTATCTATCTATCTATCTATCTATCTATCTATCTATCTATCCTGAATCATAATCCAGCTCTGGGAGATAATTATACGTATAGTTCTATAGTGTTAATACTCCCTCTTTTATTATAGCTACTCATTATAATGAATCGTATGAGACTGGATCCGATAGATCCAATAACAGATCCAGATCCACTGTTAAGAAAAAATCATATTTTTATGAAGTTATTGATCATAAACACATGATTATAAACACTCAATCAGATTCTAAGGGTGTACCTGCTGTTGCTATGAGGAACATTTGTATTATGGTCACGTCATCACGGCCACGGTGCCTCAGTCCGTTCCCAATTATTGAAAGTGTGGTTAAAATGGCGGTGGCGAAGGTCGGTGAATGTTGTACTTTAATTTCATTTATTGGCTTTCAAGAGAATAGAAGTGATTTTTATTAATCCATGCAGAGACTGATCTTCTGTTTAAATCTTCATTGTCAGGCGATGGGGGGAAGAAAGAAATATATAAAGTTCCCTCCTTTAATCAATAATCAACGAAATGATTCAATTTGTTCAAGCCATTATCTTTTACGATCAAGCAGCCTGAGGAGATTTCTCTCTCCATATATATATATATATATACACAGTATATATAACAGTTAATCTAAAGCCCCTTGGCCATGGCACTAAAAAAAAAAAAAAAGCCCATCTGAATCAATATTTTCTGACTTCTGTGTCCGTCCATTTGCTCGGCGCCGCCATATATCTTAATGGAGTTTGTTTGCCTCACAGCACTTTTCATTTTCCAGCTGTGATGGTCACACGCTGGCGTGGCTGTGTGTTGGCGATGTGCTGATAGGACGGATCTGAGATAGATATCCGCCAAACTGCACACCTCGCCGACCCGGCGCACATAGCGGCTCCAAAGGCCTCAACCCCGCCACTCCGTGAACGCCGGCCTTGCAGAGGCGTCACGGGTGCAGTATCCTCTATCGCTGGAAAAAAAAAATGCCTCCGATCCCAACCATCCTCCATCGACAGGATCGCCCGGACGGCGGTATCGAGTGGACGCAGCTCTTCAGGGTGTAATTACATTCTATTCTGTTCTGGGCTATCTATGGGGCAATTATGTTTCCACACAAAACGCAGTTATTGCATTATTGCGCGGCGAATCCTGAGAGAAGATGCAGCAGCTTGCGGTGAATTAATTGCATGACCAAAACCAATCTAATGTGTGTGAAACACGACGTGGGTCCATTGTTGCCATAATTAATCTTGGAGGAATTTCCCCGCCTGTTATTTTTAGGCTCCTCATTACTCTGCCACGCCAAGGTCACACTAACGAACCACTAAGTGACTCACCATTAGCCACACCTCCACCTGACTGTCAACCCATTACGGGTTTCAGGTTCATCATTATGGCAGCCATTAGTATTCCAAAACAACGCATCCACAATCCGGTGGGCCGCGTTCGACACGCAGCCTCGCTCGAATAAATCAATCTTTGATTTCAGCATTTTTTTGAGGGACGTCTGCGAATGGAAATGTTTCAGAAAGTTTACAGATGGGAAAAGTAAACTTCATCCGAAGGGAAGGAAGACAAATGGGGGGCCGGGATGACTTCCATCAGTCGAGGAGGAAACACACTAGGGGTCAGAAACACGAACACACACACAAAGAATGAGAACAGAGAAGGACCTTTCCTTCTTTCCTTCCTTCTTTCCTTCCTTCCTTCTTGTCCCTTTGCAGAGGGGGATTTTTATTATGGGATTACAAAAATCCCACATCCCTCTATTTTTTGATAATGAATCCTCTGTTTTTACATTTTCAGCTATTTTTCAGGCATTTTCATTTCTATCAGATTATTATAACACTGAAAAGTCGGGATTACGACCCTCATTGATCATAGTGCGAGGAAGAACTGGAGTGTTCTTGGGACAGTTCGGTTCTATATTTCTGACACTTTAGGGAGCTTTATTGACAAAAGGATTGGGTCCATAAATTTATCTATCTTGATGACAATTTTAACTTTATTTCCATCTAATAGTTCATATTTTACTCACTTTAGAGAGATTTTTATTACTAAAAATCACTGTGGCATTAACTTCACATTTTATTTGAGGAGTTCAAAGAAATCAACACTTCCACCTTGATTTTGCTGAAACGTTGGACTCATCTTGTAGATTTATCGATGAAAGCATAAAAGATTCGTGGAAGCAAGGATGCACTGACATTTGAAACAGACATAGATATTTTTATAAATGAGCCTCATAGAAGTCTAATAGGGGTCCCTATTCTTTCCATAAAAGGGGGATCAACTGTGAGATGTAGCCGAATCCGACCCCGCTGTATGGAAATATAGTGGTATAACTCAGAATAGCAGCGGCCTCGGGACGGAAGAAGTGGGGCTCTTTTGATATAGGATCAGGTTTTTTTTAATGAAGTGCATGCCTGAGGTTGGCTCTATTATTGTTTACTGGGCTGCAAGCTCTGTCAGAATGCCTCTGAGTGCATAATGCAAACGGAGTGGCTGAATTGATCCGGGGTAGACGACGACGGAGGAGCAACACTTCTATCCAAGACTCTTGTTAGGAGGCGTCGCTTCGCCCATCTGAATACACAGACTGTCTGCAGAGGCGGTTTGCAATAATTTTTTTTTTGCACTCCGTGGCAACGTGAGTCTTCAGAGAGAGTACCTCTGCCACTTGTTTTGAAGGAAAAAAAAAGTGTAATTGTACTTCTGTTCTTGCAACAGCTCGTACAATCATTTTTTTGTAATTTTTTTTTATTTTATGAGTGGCCTAGCATGAAATTAGATCCTAACCAAGCCCATAAAACTACATTATTGAATTTCGTGTGCGAGTCTCTCACAAGGCCTGGATGCCAGCGCAGGGGCCAGATGTGAGAGGAGTGTAACCGATATGGTACGAGACTGCAGACAGAGATTAACAAATTTAATCTACATAATCGAATAACGTAAAACGAAGCTGTTAAGACGTATGGGTTGATTGTAGCTGGACAGAGCCAGACCCCGCCCCCCGCGCATACCTCTAACGCCAGTAACCCCCCCCCTCATGCTTTCATCAGTATGCCTGATCGTGCGACTCTCCACCATCTGCCATAATGTCCCAGTTTCAAACTGGGTGAGCAGAGCAGTCGTATTTCTCCTCACAATTGGTCACTTTACTGTTGCGAGGTGGGAGGGGTGAGGGTGATAATGGTGGCAGATTGATGCACGATCAGTGTCCATATTATGCTAATGAGCCGCAACAGCCCCTTTCATATGTTCTGCAGAATGAATTGTGGTTGGCGCTAATGGCTAATTTTTGCATCTGGTGTAATGGGGAAATCCAATAAAGTTTTCCCACTGCAGCAAACTAACACTATTGATCAAACAATAAGTTCAGACTTTTAAGCGGACTTTTATTCAGACAGCACGCCTCATGACAATACATTTATTGGTTCGCCATTTTATCGTAATCATTGGACAATATCAAAGCTTGTTCACCGATAATCTCCTTTTTTTTCCTCAAAGTAGTGTAATAGCATGGTTATAACCGGCGTATTTTGCTATAACATTGAATAATTTAGGCAGATGTTAGTCCTGAAGCATCGTTTGTTCATCTGGTTCCCTTATAATGATTTATGAAGTGGAATTGTTACCTTGAGTCCACAGAAGGTGGGTTTACACGGGACACGTAAATCTTTCCGAATTGCGATGTCGGTCGCCTTTTAACGTGACCTGTGATCTTTTCCGACACCGTCTTTACATGCATCGACTCATCTAATCGGAAACAGCTTTCCAACACGCGCAGTATTGCGGTATTCTCTTAATATGTCCTAATTTACAGCTAAAAATGGGAAATCTTCTTCAATTAGGAATAAAGGGTGGGCGGTGCTGAAGTGGCATGGAATAACCCATTTCACTATGAAGAGGATCCCGAAATGAGGATTGTTTCAAAACTCCTTTCAGAATGAGATTTTCCATTCTGTCCAGTCATTTTCTTCCACTTATCTGGGATCGGGACGCTGTGGCAGCAGGTCAAGCGCCGTATTCCAATTGTCCCTCTCCTCCAGCTCATCCTGGGGGGATTCAGAGGAGTTCCCAATCCCATCCAATTCCCAGCACCACCATTACTGCTGATGCGGTTCATTTCATGCTCCATTTTCCCATAATTCATAAACAAGACTCCCAGTGATTTTTTTTTTTTTTATCTACCTGAAGGTTTCGATCAAATTTGGTGGAAGGGTTTGGGACATTAAACCCATTAAATACTACAGGGAGTCTGAATAAAAGGGTTTATGCAGGTAATTACTCCTCCACTATTTTGAACATGGGAACCTTTTTTTTTTTTACCTCCACTAAGGGGGTTAGGTTTTTAACATGGTTTTATTTTTTGGCTGTTTGGTCGTTAGTCGGGGCGGCCGTCTTCCAATCGGAAGATCGGAAGGTAGCCGGTTCAAGCCCCAGCAAGTCTACACATCGTAGGGTACTGGAGCAACACCCTTGATCCGATATGCCCCCGGGGGCACTTTCAGTATGTTGAACTGTGTATGACTATAGTTATTATTATTATTATTATTATTATTATTATTATTATTATTATTATTGTTATTATTGATAAACACGAAGGCTAATGGACAGATTTGCATGAAACTTCACCCAGAGGTGGGTTTTGGCATATCCTATTGATGACTACATTCTGGTCATGAAGGTCACATTTTGGTCATGTGACCTTCATGACGTGACACCAAAGTAATGTTTTCTTATCCGTTGCGAGATGTGACACCTTTGAGGTCATCAATCAACAGGAAGTATGTAACATACAGTTGTTTATCTATGTTTCACAAAAGAAAACACAGACAGAAGGAATTAAAATATTTAAAGTTACTTTGTAGGAGCCGTAACCCTTTAATGCCCTCATCAAAAAAATAAAACTTTGGGAAAAATTATTTCTTTGCATATTTCATTTATTTTTGGTGCAACTTGATTTGTTAGAAACTCGTAATTTATCATGAAATGACAAATGGATTTGTCAAGGATGTTTTATTCTTTTGTCAGGATTGAATTGTGTCTCTGTGGAGAACAGAAAATTTTGATTGGATTAGCTCATTTTGACAAAGCATATTTTTAGAAAACTATTTGTTAGACTTTTTGGGTGGTATTTACTTTCACAATACTGTAAAAAAAAAGGCCTCATATGCTTTAAAATAACCCAAAAATCCTAAATATTGTATAGGACTTTCTCAATGTGGTACTACCCAGGGCTCTATCCTGGGCCCCTTGCTCTTTAGCATATACAGGCTGCCATTGGGTCATATTATAAACAGGTTCAATCGTATTTTTTATAAGATGTAGAAACTCAAAAATGAGCTCAACCAAACGTTTGAGCTGGACTGCTTGCGTCTCATAATTGGTTTCTTCAACTTGCTTAATTTTTACATTTTCAAGCTCTCTCAAACTTTAGCAATGTGTTGGTCATTTTCAACTTCCGAGAATATGGTCTCTTCAAAGACCAACGAAAACCTTCTAGCCTCCAGCTTCTCATAGTTTCCTCAACTTTTACATTTGAAGGCTTATTTAAACTCAAACAATTAAAGCGTGAGTTTGGTGTAACTCATTTAGATAGATATGGTTTGTCCACATCAGCAGACATTGGGTTTTTTTCTGTCGGGGGTTGGGGGGGTCAGTATCCTTGGTAACAGACTTCCTAGTTAACTTTTCATCTTCCGCTGAGCCCCTGAGACACGTCTCACTTCATCACACTGATAGAAGAGTTGAATGTGAGCCGTAGAAAGCCAGAGGAAAAACAGTTTATCTTCTGGAGACCTCCTTCTTCTTCTTCCTCTGGAAAATGGCAGATCATCCTTTTAAATAAAGAAGTTAGTCTCGATCGCTGGGCCATTAAAATAGTGGTATGAATAAATAAACAATGATTAAACATGTTGTTTATGGCAGTATTTATAGAATTCTCACTAAAGTAATGTGAAATATACCAGCAATATATATATATATATATATGTGTACTTTTTCCCTCCATTTTGGCTGAAGTAAGAACAAATACAAACATTTACTGTACGTCTGCACTTGAGTCTTTATTCTTTTCATCGCTTTTTTAAGTTAATTCTCGCCACTTAGTTGGTTTTTTTGCATAACGTTTAGTCTTGATAAAAACATAATTTTCCTCTGAATGTCAGCTCCAAGTAACTATAAACTTTTTATAAAATGAACTTAAAGAAATGTGTTTTGATTTTATTTAATTTGAGTACAGTTCTTCAGACTTAACTTTTTCACCTCTACTTTCTTTTATCTATCGTCTCCCTTTTGGAAACGCCGCCTGTAACATTGAACACAAACCTTTGATGACCTTGTCCTCCACTTCTTAGCCAATGCCTGATGACGTCGGCACGTCGTCACACAAATTTCCCACGGAGAAGTCTAATTAATGCGTCTGGTGTAACGGCGGATAATCCGATAAAGTTCCCCCCACGGCGGCAAACCAACATTATTGATCAAACAATAAGTTCAGACTCTTAGTGGACTTAGTGGATTCAGACAGAGAGCCTCATGACAATACATTTATTGGTTTGCCGTTTTATCATAGTCATTGGACAATAACAAAGCCTGTTCACCTTTAAGCTGTTCTTTTTCCTGAATACAGTGTTATAACATGGTAATAACAGACATTTTGTTTTTATAACATTGTAAATAATTGAGGCAGATGTTAGGCCTGTAGCATCTTCTGTTCATCTGGTTCCCTTTTAACAATTTATGAAGTGGAATTGTTACCTTGAGGCAACGGCGTCTGTTTGTTTGTTGCTTTGTTTATCTGTCAGCGGGATTGCTCAAGAATTGCATGAAACTTTCTTGGACCTCGATGAGAGGGTTGGGAATGTGGAAAGACTCAAAAGGAATTCTTTTAAATTTTTCTCAGACATTGCGAGATTGTCTTAAAATGTCCTAATATATAGATCTGAGTATGTTAAATTTATATGCAAATTAAAATTACAGACAAAATTATGACAAAATTATGGGTTGATTTTTTAAACGTAATAATGAATTGATTTTCCCGCCGTGGCTTGGATAAAGAATCTTCCAATTTTTGCATAAAAACATAAAAAAAAAGATGACCTTGGGAACTAGAAGAAGAGTAACAGCAGAACCAGCATAAACCCGTGGGCTCTGCACTGCCCCCTTCGGTGAGGCAGAGGTACTGCCGCCTCCCCTCCCGCTTTTTCACAACGGTTTCATGTCAGAACAGAGAGACTAAATATTTTCTACATACGCGCAAAATACACAATCTTTTCTATGGAACGTGAAGACATATAATAAAAATGTCTACAAACGTTAATTCGGTGACAAACAGTGAGAAATCAAAAGGCACGACCCGGTTTGTGAGCGACTCGATCTGAGAGGAGGATCACCACACAGGTGCCTCTCCTGTTTAAACAGGAAGTACAAAAATTCCGCCATTCTGATCATAAAAGATGAATGAAAAGATTGGAATGAATCAGAGATGACATTTTTTTATCACATATCCGTAGACAAATATTAGTATTTATTTCATTTTTATCATCATTTGTTTTTTTTTACTTTCCCTGATGACTCCTCTCCTGACCCTGGAACCCATTAGCAGAATCTTTATCATGGGAATCTCTCCTATCCTGTTTAATTGATTTGGCTGATGTGAATATGATCCCTCTTCCTCTTCTTCACTCCCCTCTGATGGCTTAGTGACTGAAGAAAAAAAACAAAAAAAACAAAAAACCCAGATGTCAGGATGGGTTTTTCATGTGGAGACGTATCTCTGCGGGAACCTTTAGGGTGGATTTGTTTACATCCTGCATCATCGCCCGGTGATTTGATAAAGTAACATTTGGTGCATCTTGACAACAAAAGTCAAGACATTTCATTTTTGGCACCTTGGTGCCCTTTTACATCTGCTGCCTTCTATTACCTTCTCATATTTCTCACCACCTTTGGTGGTATTTTACTCTCTGCTCTTATGCTCACAGCACGTCGGTCCAATTGACATTCAGCGCCACGGCGGCCAGATAACTCCTGTCCTGAATCTTAAACGGAGGTGACACCCAGCTTTGATTGTAAATAATTTGGCTCAAGCTTCGGGTCAGCCAACCGAGGCGCATCTACTTTCTCTCGATATCGCCGCCTTCTGTTCGTCCAGCTGCCGAGCTGCCTGGATGGGAGACAGGTGTCATGGCTGCCATGTGAAACACCTCCACTCTTGATACAATTATCCCCCCCGCCTCGGTAACTTAACCTACAACACGGCTGGGAGGCATCCCGGCGCTTCCAGGAATACTCACCGTCTGTGCCAGAATTCTACGACATGAATGATTATATAGATGTGATGAGTTGACCAGCCTTAATGCAGTTCTCTGAAAAGCGCACCGTCGACTGGAGCGCCACTGTGATAAATCAATGTTATAAACAGATCCACATCTTACTGCAGAAAGGAGTTCTTCTGGCGTCCCACCAGTGCAGCAACGCCGGCCATCGCTGCATAACCAGTCTATTTCTATTTTGCTGTGTGCTAACTATCATCGTGTGGCAGTGTGCCTTCGGTGCATTGTGGGAAGACGCGTAGTTTCCTGAATTAGAAATGGGTGTAAAAGTTCTCAAAATAAACTGGATCTTATTCAGAAGTCTTGAGTTTCTCAAAACCACAGAATGAAACATTTTTGGTATTTTGAAATCAATCACTAGCTGCCAGTGTAAGTAACTTAGTTTTAAATGATATGAAGTACAAATGTGCAAGAAATAATATTCACATTCCTGAACGTAACAGCTGGTTGCAGATGCATTTAGCAGAAATGACTGCATCCTAATGATTCCAGTAACTGGAGATCAGTCTTGATGCCTGAACCTCCGGGTGAACCTGCACACCCACACAGCAGTCCTGGCAGACTCATCTCATCTGTGCTTCTTCTTCAACACGCGGGCTGATGAAGCGAAACCCTCCCTCGGAATTATCTGGTAGTGATGAGAATTGGTGTTTCCTTGAAAATATTGTTGAGACGTCCCGGTCCTGAAGCAGCAGATCATCTCCATGACATTCCACCGACCCCCCTCCATGTTAGACCGCAGGTCCGATGTTCTTCCAGAGGAATGCTGGGTTTGGTTTCCACCAAATGGAACCAAACAATACTCAACTTTCCCACTCATCATTCCAGACAAGATTCTCCCAGAAGCCCAAGAGCCTCAAAGTTCTTCTGGGTTATTCATATCCTTCTTCTCATAATTTTTGTCCGCTGTCTTTGGATGAATGACGCCAAGAACTCCGCTGCAAGGAAAAACTCGCAATGTTCTCATTGGATCTTTAGTGACTTCCTTGACCGAGCCTTCGCCGGCGCCTTGGAGGACATTTGGAAGGTGGTCGACGTCTGTGGAGGTTAATTTTTGTTCCATTTGTAGATAATGTGTTTAACTTTAAATCTTTTTTTGGGATTTTTTTCAATTTTGGCATAGTGTGAGACCTATAAGTCAACGTTATGCTTCTGAAAATTGGACAAATTAAGTTCTGGTCTGCCTGGTCCAACTGGAACCAGTTATTCAAGCAGTTGATTTCCTTTTTTCAGATTTAGTTTCAACACTTTTTCACACTGACCCAGTTGTTGTTAGAGAACCTGTTTTAGTTGAATAAATACAATTTAAATATATAAATAGTGTTGGTTTCTGGCCTGCTTATTACTGATTTATAAATGGCTTGTACCTAGTTTACTAATTCAGTTCGAAACACTTTATAAATAATTAATAAGCTGCTATAAATCAATAGATATAAAGCCTATCAGAGACGTGATGCTTGCCAAATAGTGAGCTCACCCATCTGTGCTACTAACATAATGTTGCCAAATAGTGACCCACATAAAAAAAAAAAAAATTAGAGCTATTATATGAACTGTTTATAATAATTAATTAATGACTCAAAGTCATTCAATTTGTATTTGTATTTGTAGGGAAACCATTTGTAAAGCATTTTTAATAGTAGTCTTACTGTTCTGCTTGAAGATCTGATACACTTTCAGTATGAGGGGGGTTTTTACAGCAGTGTGTTCCCAGATTAAGCTGCTGTCATTGCGCAGCTTGTGTGTATTTGTCTTTTTATTGCGTGTCCATATATCATGAATGAACACTACCACATACTCACAGATTTTCTTAGATTTTTTTCCCCCATGTCATAACTGTGCAGAAGCCCCTCGGTCAAGTACAACACATTACAAATGAAAAGCCACAGCGGGCCGGTCGTAAATATTGCAAAGGCTAAGACAGCGGGGGCACAGAGCGGTCCTTTCCCCTCTTCCCTCAAGACGGACAAGAACATGTGTTTTTGCCGTTAATTAAAATCAGGCCTGGGTCCATGTTGCATGATTAATTACCTCGTACCTTCCTCTTGCCCACAAACATTGATGGCTCCTTGCTTGTATGTCATGGGTAGGACTCGCACCATTCATCACCCCCGTAAGGTCAGGCTCAAAGCTCCATTGTGTTCCGTAATTACAAGTCCCTAGTTCTTCTTATTGCCTCTGATTTTGACAAATAAAGTCTCCCCTGCAGCAGCACCCCCTTCCCACTGGTGCTGATTAGTGCTTCTAATAAAATCAATGTTTGCATACGGCATGGAGGTGCAAAGTGTGACTTCCTGTTAAGAATGAGCGCCACAGGAAGTCGCAGCTTTCTCAACATTGGCGGCTGGTGCGAAGGAAGGGGAGACGTTTTCTTCTTTTTCTTCTTTTTCTTCTTGGTATGTTATAATTCAGAAATTAAAAATGTCTCTACACTCTGAATTAATAAAGACAAGAAATGTGTTTTATGGTAACGCATAATTAAATGAAGAATAAAAAAATAAAGTCAACAAAAAAGAGCTTGACCTATTAATTTAAGTTATAAATACTTATTTTGATTAAATATTAACAGTTGAAGTATGTTTTTGATGAGTCTCCTTTTACAGTGTAACTTAAAGAGGATTTTATTCATGCATTCTTGATCAAATAAATGTTTGTTTTCACAATATATGTTAAAAATCCTTCTCAACTGTAACTTGACAAACAGACAGACAAAGAGAAAAACATTCTTCTCCATCGTCCGCAGGTCGGGATGCTAGCAACGGCTAAGCTAACAAGCTGAAATGAAATTTATTTGGACATTTGCATATTTTTTAGTTATATGTGAACGTAGTTTGCAATCGATGGATCTCTCTTTCAGTACGTCGCACTCAAAGTGGATTTCTGCGTAGGCTGTGGACTCTATGAGGAACATCAGGATCAGGAATCTCTCCATTTATTGACTCTGACAATATAAACGACATGCGTTTTCTGAGCTTATGATCCCGTCCCCTTTTTCACTCTCCCGTGAGGGAAAATCGAAATGGCCACATTAAAAATGGAGAAGCAGTTTACATAAATGTTTAAACGTACCTGACAACATAGAGGACGTGTGCCTCAGTGCACCAGCACACGACCCCGTCCAGCTCTCCACTGAATGACATTTAAAAAAGTAAAAAGGCTCCGATCAGATGTTAGCTTCAATAAGCTTAGCATCGAACAAAACAAAACGTTACTGCGACAACGTCTTGTGGTCTTTAAAACAAATGCCTGGACATGAAAATGTTTCATTAAAATAACATACACGGAAAGCCAACAGAAACAAACAGATGTGATTGGATGACAATTCAAAGTAAAACAAGAAAGTTAAACAATATATGCCACAGCCATAATTTATCAACCATTTGTCAGATAAAGTTCAATTCTGACGCGTGTGAAATGAAGCACAGTATTCTATCTTGCATATATTCTACTATAGAAATTCATATTTTGCTCACTAGGGGGAGCGCTCTCTCTTTTTTTTAACCCCCCCCCCCACTTAATCAGGGGGATCTATTGTACGATGCGGGGGATTGAGGTCTTTTCAGGGATATACCCTTGCTGTCAGGAACAACAGCGTACGCCTCTCAACGAACAAGTACATTTAAAGAGATCTCGCATGCAGAGGAGGATAACAAAGTCTCTGCCTGCCCTCCACCACTGCGCAACACTGACTGCCTTTCCCCTTGCCTGACTCGTAGGTGTCGCTGTTTGGAGAAAATTCTGAATCACGATGAAAGATTTTTTTTTTCCAAAGATAAAAATAATACTAAGATTTGGCACAGGTTTATTTCAACCAATAACCCTTTTCCTTATGTCTTGCCCCCTCTTGACGACCATACCCCCCCTGTTTGTCAAGGTTAAAGAACAATGTTCACGTACGCAATGCTTCGCTGTATATCAGACGACTAGAAAATCTGTTTTTGCGCCTCTT
The DNA here is from genome assembly GCA_037951165.1 of Lophius americanus. Classification (NCBI taxonomy): domain Eukaryota; kingdom Metazoa; phylum Chordata; class Actinopteri; order Lophiiformes; family Lophiidae; genus Lophius; species Lophius americanus. The sequence continues at coordinate 1,739,016 of JBBDHG010000081.1, forward strand.
TTTTTTCCCGGAGGTAACGCATTACACACCTTTTTGGCTTTTGAGAATGCCACTGAGCAAATGTGTGTCTCCTGACACCTTGAGTTAATGATCAGCCAGCTTCCAGAGAGGCAATGTATTTTGAGTCACTAGCGAAGCATGACAATAACCTTTAACATTATCATTTACACACATATTAAACCAGGGGACAGATTGTCTATAGGCCGCCTCGCGGCAATAACTCATCCGCCTCTGATAGGGCGCCATCCTCATCTCTCCACGCTAAGGTTTGTGACTTTGAGGTGCTTCGCGGGCCAAAATCGTCCATCTTGTGGAATTTCATTTTTGTCTTTCTCAGAACGGCTCTCTCAAGGTGAAATAGCGTGATATTGCCGCCAGCAAAAATGTTCTCAGATTTAAAAAAAAGGAGAAAAAAAAAGAGAAAGCAAGTAGGGAAAATGAAATCCAGTGAATCTTATCATATGGTTTGTCAAACAACTATTATGCCTCGATTTGACTTACAGTGTTGCATTTTTAGCTAGAGGGGAGAGGGGAACGCTTTGAAGGCCGTATTACGCCCTCGGAGAGAGATTACATTTTTTTCTTTTTGCAGAGAAATACAGATTGACAGGCACCTCGAGAATCAAAAGAATGTAATAATTTTGTTCTGAATCATGCGGGGCGGATGTTAACGCCAGCGCTCGGTAGTGTTGTCTGGTTCATTTATGCTTTACAGCGACACTCTTGTGATCAGACGTTAAAATCATGATGAAGGTCAGAGGAGTTTCAAAACGCATGAATTAATAAAACGGGGGATCAAACGTTCACTTTAGGGGCATCAAAACAGTGATATAGCGTGATAAGCCTTATAATTAATCAAGTTTGGACTGGTACCTGAAAGAGCAGGGCTTCAAATAATACATTTTTAAAAAAGAATAATGAATATAAAACATTTTCATACCACTAACATATATGCCCATTTTTTTTAAATCGAGGTGTTCCGGGGTTTACTTTGTCTGGCAGGTAGAAAAGATAAAAGTGATTTAGTTGTAGTAGAAGAAAGAAAGAAAGAGAGAGAGAGAGAGAGAGAGAGAGAGAGAGAGAGAGAGAGAGAGAGAGAGAGAGAGAGATAGATAGATAGATAGATAGATAGATAGATAGATAGATAGATAGATAGATAGATAGATAGATAGATAGATAGATAGAATATACACATAAATACACACATACATATATACACACCTACATATATACATATATACACACACATACTTATATACATACATATATGTATACAGTATATACAGAACATATACATAGGTATGCATGTATACATATACACACACATACATATACAAATATATATACATACATTAACAGGACAGACATGAAGAAATACGAAAATGAGAAAATGAAGAAATGAAATACACATGTACATAAGAATAAAAGAATAAAGTGCATGAAAATCTAAAGAAAAAGGGAGAAAAAAAGGGAAAAGTGTCCGATCTGTAATGGCGTATATAATCGCTCAATCGCTGGATCCTGGCCTTTCAGACTGAGACACTATATAGACTGTAAGCATGGGTTGCAGAACAACAGGTACCATCATCATGGGGATGGGCATGCATCAAGGACATGTGCTCGGCCCGCTGTTGTTTACACGGACTGTTCTACCAACCTCATCATTAAGGTTGCTGATGACACCACAACCACCTCTTCCCCCGAGCAATCGGATTGCTCAACACTCTGCGGCCATCTCCCACATATCAACCCCCCCACCCAAACAGATTTGTTGTTAGCTTGATTGGTAGCCATTCGCTGCAAATCCTTGGTGGAGATTGTCAAGAGTGTGTTTTCCTGATTTGGTTTTCCTGAGTAAAGGCGAATACAGACAAAATCTTTTTGTCGGTTCTGAGTGTGACTCGTTGCATGCTTCACAGAGACGGATGGAACCGAGCGGAAATACCAGACATTGTTGGAGGAAGTGTGGCCAGAATCCAAGTGTGATAAAAAGAAATGCCTGTCGACTCAAAACGTTTAGTTAGTCTGTTTATTTCAAGATCAGGGAGGGGTCATCACGGAGGTTCAGAGTTCCACAGAGTGACAGCTTTAGGGCGGAATCTGTCATTGAGTCCAGTGATTATAAAGTTTCATAAGCAACCTATTAGCTTCAGAGCGCAGAAATCTCTACCGTTGGTACTGAGACCTTTCTAGTTCGTTGTTTTGGTCAAAACTCTTACGTTTTGTGTATGCAGGGATTCCAACACATTCAAATGCGAGGACAGGAGATGGCAACATGCGATCCATCTAAAGAGGAGGTTGCCAATCTTTAGTAGGCAGGACGGATTTGCAGCCCCAACAAAAAGAAACATCACAGATAATCACTTAGTGCTTGATGCTGCCAGCTGTAGATGTACTTAATTAATCCCGTCCAACAGCAACGTGAGGGGGGAAGAGTCAAAGGAGCTTTGTTTTTGTTTACAATTAAAAATGCCCTTCGCTCAACTGTCTCCTCCGATCAATGGGACCGGAGGACAGGCGCGACAAAGTTGCTGCAACTTACAGAGATCCAGAGAGGGCAGGCATAAGTTTGGATCTATGGGGTAACCTTCAGCGGCCTTGCGGAGCTCTACGCTACGGTGAGTTCAGGTGCCTCTGCAGCTTCTGGCTAACTTAAAATATTCTCTCACATTAGTCATTTTTGGAAAAAAAATAAAGGAAAATACTCACCGAGGCGAGATAAGGAAAAGTATAGGTAGACGATTCCTGCTGCCGTCTATCGGAACTAGATTTATGGATCTACAGGGTTTGCACTCAGGCGGGCCTCGTTCTCTAAAAGCGGCACTGTTGACTCACCTCAAGAAGATTTGGGGCTCGAATCCTCCTGGGGTCTTTCTGTGTGGAGTTTGCAGGTTTTCTAACTTTGCGTGGGTTCTGTCCCGTTCCTGCGGCTCCTTCCCACAGTCCAGAAAAATGCATGAGGTAGTTGGTGTTGACTCTGGACCCTGTCGCCTGTAGGTGTTGATGAGAGCGGTTGTTTCGCTTCCCCGCGACCCTGAAGAGGATAAATGGTGACAGAAATAGAAGTTTGAATGAAATGTTCTCCATTTGTGGCGAGGAGGTTCAACAGGAAGTTGACTTGGAGACATGAGCATATCTGACTGATTTATGTGTTTGTATTCATTTATTTTAGGGGAAACTCACAAGCTGTGGAGTCAATCACTGTTTTTTTTCCCCAGGTATGAGATTTTAGGGTGTTCTTTTAGAGAGGTTCCGATTGTAATTTTCTAAGACCATCACAGATTTGGGCCGATTACGAATTTTTTTTTCTTTGAAGTTTGAAAAACATAAAGTTAAAATAAATAGCCAGGTCTTCGTTGTGTATGTGTTCTGAAGTTTTTAAAATAAGTATACCCTCCGTGCGTTTCTTAAACCATTTGTATGACGCTTCGAAGTGAAAATAATACTTCGTAGTTTTATTTAAAGTTGGCTTTGTTCAGGGACATCGGGGCTCAAGGCTGGCTCTGAACTCCCGATAGCTTTAACTGCTCTGCTGAAGTTAGCTTCTTGAAACTTGCTATGTTCCTCGGGTTGATTTTATTTGAAGTGCCTGATTAAGTTTGTTGTGCCAAATGTTTTCTGAATTGTTCCTGCACAGCTTATTTTTTTTCCGTAATGGTGTTACAAATTGCGCGTTTTGTGTTTACTTGTGTTTTGTGTTTTACTTGTGAGATGTTTGCAACTGTGGTGGCTATGGCTTGGTGTTCCAGCATCGATGGATTGGCGCCCTCTAGTGCTTTTAATTACTGTTACTGGAGCTTTTTTTTTTCTTTGTTGTAGCTATTTTGCATGTTTTTTACGTGGCTCGAGTCGCCTGGAGGTTATATCTCCAGTTTAACATAAACTTTTAGTTGAATCCAAGTTAAACTGAAAGTTTTATAGTGCATTCGAATCGCACAGCGAGATAACAGTCCCGTTTCACTTCATCCCTTTGGCGTAAAATAATACATTCACCTTCATATCACCGGTCATGTTGATGGCTTTTTTCCCCCCGCTTATCAACAACAATGAGGTTGAAACAAATTCACAGGAAGCGTCGGCACGCTCCACGCCGCTCCGCCTCAGCGCGCCGAGTGTCAAACTGAAACGCAAAAAGCCTAATCCACCTGTTAATTATTGTGACAAATGGACGCGCTAAATGCACTTGCCTGGAGTTTTCCGCTGCTGTAGACTAAAGTATTTTGTTGAATCGTGCATCAATAAGACTCAGCCAATTAGAGCTTGTCTTAGAGCGCGCTGTGGTCGTATTGCTTTCGCTCCGACCCCGCAGTCATTTTGCCGTCTAAATCAGTACTCAACCGGAGAATGCGTGCTATGATTACAAATAAGAAGGGAAGCCGCCGCTCCTCAAACAGGAGAATGAAACGGCACTGAGGGAGCGAGGAGGACAAGATGACGGCAGATAAAGCGCCGATTTGGCAACATTTTGGGGATTTGACCCCAGAGTTAACCCGAGAGTGTTGATGTGGGAGGAGGAAGCGTCTCCTGGCTGTTATGCGGCGCTCTGCAGCTCTTCGTCTAAAATCTCCCTCCATCCTTCGTGTTTCATCAATCCATGCAATATTTAAAAAAAATAAATAATACAGAAAATGACCCGTGTTTTGTTTTGTTTTTTCCCGGCGATGCATTTTTAATAAAAGCAGCATTAAGTGCTATAAGCTCACTGACTGGAGATGGACGGCGCTACCCGGCTGCACGCAACAGCAGGCCTTTCACGCACGCCGGTCACTGCAGCGGGCAGCTATTAAAAAGCCATTTTTCTCTCGTGCAGGGGTTTTGATGGTATGGCTGCACATTAATCACTAATGTGGAAAAAATCACGAGTTCAACTGAGAGACGAAGAAAGAAAAAAAAAAAGGAATGAAAACTGAAACGCAGATCTGTCTGGTGCATTTACACGTAAAAAGCCCAACCGTGGTTCTGGTTTTGTTGTATTGAGAGCATTTGAGGATCCAGTTAGTTTTGTTTTCACAATAAAATAACTTTTCGAGACAATTCTTCATCCTGTCATCTTCGTGTTCTCTGCCGTGTCTCCTATACGTGCCTGAACTTCATGTCCCTCCTCATCCTCAAACATTAAGGGACGTAGAATTTACAGAGACTACATAATCCACTTTGGATTTCTTCATCGGATCACTTCACAGTTTAAAGTCTCGTCTTCACATGTGCTAAAGCTGCTAATTTTTAAGCTTCATCCTTTTTCTGATTCTTCTTTTGTTTTTTTTGGCCGTGGTAGCGAGCTGTGACTTTTTGTGATTTGTCAAAAAAAAAGTCAGAACTGTCCAAAAAAGTTGTTTCGAACTGTGTAAAAAAAAAAAAAAAAAAACGACCCAGACTTCCACTCATTGGTCTACCATCAATTTTGGTCCAGATCAAACTGAAAATTCTGAAGGTCCGGACCAAATGAGGTAAGTATGAAAGAAACATTTGTTTAAAAGTTACATTTATCTGTTCTTGCTTTAAGGGCAATAAATCCATTCAGTGGAAAAACTTTTCCACCTCTCCGCTTCTAGTATGTTCATATAGCGCCCCCTACTGGATTGAGGCTATATTTTGCACCCAACATCCCATTTCTGTCACATTTTGGGTCCATTAGCTATCCAACTGGTCCAAATGGATAATCCTCCTGGTCCTGTCCTACAGAAACTTTCTAGAATAAGATGATTTTTGGGGTTGGATTTTTATCCCTTTTGTTTTTTAAATCTAAAAAAAAAATCAGTCGAGGATATAAATATCGTTATTTTTTGTGTTTAATAAGAATTACTCTGACAAAGATAAAAGCTACAATCTTACTTCGTACACTAGGAATAAATCATTCTCGGGCTTAAAAGGAATATGATATCTTTTTGCACGTCCTCATATCTTTGAAGGTAAAAATATGTGAGAATATCGCCGATTCTTTTTTCATGCATGATAAGATTTTGATCAGCAGCCCATCTCTGAGAATCCTCAAAGCACACAAAAACACACCAACACACACTTATCTCTGCCCTTTCTGCACAAATGCACTATAAAAACAAAAAACGGATGCACAAGCGACAACGTCTGCCTCCGCTGTCACTTACACACCCGATATATTTGAGCTGTGGTCCCACATTTTTATTTACATAACATGAAGACCGCCGCTACTGCCGCTACTGCAAACTGTAAAATATTCAGTCAATTCATTCACTGTGAAGTACCCCAGTGAGAAATCCCTCTCCGCACACTTTCCATTATGCGATTGATTTGTTTTAACTCGCAGCAGCCATAATATTATAACCACAGACAAGTGAAGTCAGAAATAACGTTGATTATCAAGTCGTAGTTGAAGAAGCAGAAAATATAAACAAGATGTCAAGGATTTTGCAAACAACCAGATGCGGTATTGGCCTTTCGTCCGCGATCTCAACAGAATAGAATCACCACTACAGTTGTCGTGTAAACTGGTAAAACGCGCCTCGTTTTGCCCGAATACATGATCCTGCTGCAAACATGACTGTTAGATTTCAGCTCAACAACGCCAAAAACAGCAACCAAAACACAAACGATCCCATTTGCATCTGGATTTATGTTGTGGTTTTGATTTTGAGTGGTTACACTGCCGACTACTGGCCTGGAATACAAACTACAGCATTCTTCAATCGCACAACACTTCCACTTTTCCACAATTTATTTGTGTCTTTTAACAGTGCACAATGTTACATTTGTTTTCTCATCTCTCTGCATGTGAACTTGCGGTTTGTGCCAAGATTTTGTAATAGACATTTCTTAACATACTCGCAGTTTGATCGTGCAACAGATAGATATTATTTCTGTGCATGCGAGTGTTTTCTATGTAACCTACAACAGCCCTCATTGAACGACCAGCCCATTACTCTTCATTTGGAACTAATACATTTCCCTTTCCCCTCAAAGCGGGTTATGAAAGACCGTCTGTGAGACATTAGGACAAGTCAAAAAAAAGATGGAAAAAGAGGCAGTAACATTAACGAGTGGTTTAGTAGTTTGTGTTCCGTGCGGTTCAGAACCACACAAATCTAGGTTTTAATAAAGAAAACTTTTGATTTATGCCACAGCTAACAGTTGAAGTATGTGCATGTATCTCCCTCTAGTGGTCATATGCGGTATTTTGCAGCCAAAATCCCTTTCTTTTTTTTTTTTGGTGCACATATTAAACACGGTTGAATCAATCCGATAGCAAAATCGGTATTTTTTAAGTCCAGATAACACAGGTTAACTGTTACTGACACTGAAAACAGATTATTTTAGTTTGTTTTAAGAGAAGATTTACCTTCATTTGTCCTACTATGGGGACAGCTCCAGTGTGACAGTGGATAGCAGCATAGAGTGAGCATCAGAGTAATATAAATAAGAGAATGGTATCAAAATAGGAACCATGGAAGCAGATTTGAAAAAAGGAATATTTAAAAAAAATGAATGTATATGTCCATATTGCACTGTTTATATTTCAGGTCATGCAAAATGCACCTGATAGGTGTGGAGTTTATTTTAGGTATATAACCATTAGATTGAAGAGGTTAGATGGATCTTCCTTTTAAAGGCAGAGGATCAACTTCTTTCTTCTGGTTCTTAGCACCGCTGTTGTCATGTAAACAAGGATTTACAGTGTTGTTCATTCAGAAAATCCCTTCACAGTGGCAAACCCATCAAACCTTATAATCCCACTAATGGACCGACACCACATCCTTATCTTCCTGCGGAATGCTGACAAAACATGTGCCGTTGATTCCAATTAACAGAAACGAGTCTGTTTATTCACACGCTCAGCTCCTCCACTTCACTTCCTCCGCCGCCGCCATCCTCTGTCTGGCGGAGAGCAGCTTCTTGCAAATGAGCAAACATAAAGTTTGAAGGGAATAAAAGCTGCTTATTTCTTTCAACCCGCGTCCAATATAGCTCATTTTTGGGGGGTGGGGAAGGTTTTTCCACCTTTTTTTGCAAGGTGGCGCCAAATGAGATTTCTTCGTTGTTTTGTTTTTTATTGTAAAATGTGTTTTTTTCCGGTTTGTTATTTTTAATCCAAACCTAATAAATTTCCCCTGTAGAGATTTATAAAGGTTCTATCTATTTAGTATTTACAAAGTTCTAGATGTAAGAACCGTACGTCTTTGAAATAACATTAAAGTCATATTTCAGCACTTTAGGAAGAAATTTACGTTTAAGTTAGCCGGAAATACTAGATTCGAGTTTTTGAGATATTTTCAAGATTATTTGACCTCACAAGAAGTTCAACGGCCTAAAAATAAATATGTATCGGTGAAATGTACTTGTACAGTGATTGTGTGTTAAATAAAGTTTTCATGGATTATTTTCAACTTTTATGACATCATAAAACTTGGCGCGAGGAAGAATCGGATTGATTTTGGGAAAGGTTGGTTGTAGATTTACGACACTAGGGGGAGCTTCATCCAAAAAAGTTTTGAGCCGTTGGTCCAATTTTGTCCATATTTGGTGAGTATGGATGCACAAAATTTATACTATTCCCTATTTTACTCACTAGGGGGTCCCTTTTACGAAAAACACAGATTTCTGGACAGAACCCAAAAATGATTTCAAGCATCTTTTCCAACATGAGCCTTGGTACGAGGAAGGACTGGATCGATTTTGGGAAAGTCGGTTGTATATTCACGACACTGGAAGGAGCTTCTAATGCTGAAATCGTTCTGATTTAGTCCAAATTTGTTTCTTATGAAATTAAACGAGTAGACTGTCTATTATACATTGTATTTTTATGTCAACAGTTCATATTTTACTCACTAGGGGGACCTGCTTTATTAAAATAATGTTTTGCACCAAGCGCAATAAGATATCATGACTAGAAAAAATCAAATATCTCTTGGTAAGATATTGAGTTTTTGCAGTGCACACTTTTATTTAGACACTGGCCTTGCAAGTTGCTGCTGGGAGGATGATTCATCGCCGACGCTAACTCTCTCAAGGCCGCTGCAGGATGGATGGAAGGAAGGAAGGAAGGATCCCTCTCTTTCTGGGTCTAACAGTGATAAGAAACATTCTTATATGAGTTCAACCACTTTATAAATAGTGATGCCAGCTGTTTTCTCAGACCCCATATGTGGCGGCTGGAGACCAGTCCCTCGGAAAGGAAAAAATAACGTTGCACCTGGGGGCAATGATGTCGCATTGGAGGTGTCAGATATGACATTATTTTCCTACGCAGTGACGGATGTTGAACAGAGAAGATGAAAGGTGCTCGGATAAAAAAAATAAATAAAAAAAATAGCTCACATTCTGCTATTTCACAGAGAGACTGGGTTGGTACAGAAACGAGAGGAATTATTCCCGGGGTGCGTTCACTCCCCAGTATTTAGGGGCAATAAATGCAGCAGCTGAACCTGCAGAGGGGTCGGCTGACGTAAATTTATTCCACCTCCACCTTTCACTGCTTAAGGAAAACAGTAGCGGTAGCAGCGCCGGGCATGGAGCTATAGTTGTCCCGAAAGCGGTGAGAAAATAAAATAAATAGTTTGGAGGTTTTGCCTTCAGAATATATTGAGACCCAGAAGATAATGAGAAGACGAGTGAGCAGTCTGCAGCTCGAAAACGTTTGGACCCGGTGGGAAAAGTCTGCTACAGTGACCCCAGACCAGATGGATTGGTGCAGTTGGAGTTGGAGGGTTTAATAATTAGAGAAGAGGGTTCTGAAATGGAAAGGTCACTGGTTTATACAGACGATCAGCGGCGGTCTTTTCATGTTCCGCGACTCTCTGCAGGTACTAACAAATGTCGGATATGTTACAGAGATCCTTCTCATTAGACATTATCCCGATCAATTATGCTGCAAACTGAGACCACCTTTTTTCAACCAGGTGCCACCGGGCTTTGGAAGAGCTGCAGCGAAAAATCAAAGTATTATAACGCCGTTTGGTGTATTTTTATTTTATCTGGACGTCCCTAGAGTATAGAATTTCGTTGTTGTATTGTTTCGTTTTAGCATTTGGAATGGAAATGCTCCCATCTGCTCTAGAAATTTACCGTTTACATTCTAACAAAGAAAACTTGAATCTTAATATTGCTGAATTAATAAAAGTAAAGTAAGCGTATTTGCTGTTATACCTGACAGCAAGGGACCGGAAAATGGGGGAATTACTTTATTACACTTGTATGAATGATGGTCATTGCATTGGTATTTTTTTGGTAAAGAAAAAAAAAAGTTAATTAAATTTGAACTTTTAGAATAAAACATGGAGATATATCTCCAGGAGTCGGCTCATATACACCAAAATTTGGACTAAATCAGAGAAAAAGATAAGGATGTTATGTCCGATAAACATTGTTTTTCATAAAAAAGGTAAGACTATTACGAGTCAAATATGATACATACAATATAGATCTCATCAAGTTGATTGATATGCACCAACTTCGGACTAAATGGAGCTGGGTTTGAAAAATTATAGCCCGAAAAATGTTCGTTTTAATTTCGGAAATATACGACTGACCTAACCCAAAATCAAAGCAGTACTTCCTCACTCTCACGTCTATGTTGGTACAAAATCTGAAAATTATTCATGTGATGCTTTTTGAGATATGGCGTTATAAATGAAGGATATGCGACGGTAATGACGATGATATACATATTATCCATAATATCTCTGACTCTTTCGGGGAAATAATAAAAATGAGAATGCAGATTACTCACCTTATAAATCATCAAAAGTTTCTGAATGCCCATTTCCCCATGTAACAACATCAACCGACGTCACTGTTTGACTGCAGAATGCTACCTGCTACTACTTTCATTTACAGTTTTAAGCTTGTATGAATTATGATAATTGAATTGGTGTCACTGTGTTAATAAACTTGAAAATTATCCTTATTGCATTGGTATTACTGTGTTATTACACTTGTATGAATTATGGTTATTACATTGGTATTACTGTGTTATTAACTTGTTTTAATTATCCTTACTGCATTTGTATTACTGTGTTATTACACTTGTATAAATGATGGTTATTGAATTGATATTACTGTGTTATTACACTTGCTTAAATGATGGTTATTACATCGTTATAACTGTGTTATAGCATTTGTATGATTGATGTTATTGAATTGGTATTACTGTGTTATTACACTGTATGAATTATGTTTATAACATTGGTATTACTGTGTTATTACACTTGTTTAAATTATCCTTACTGTATTGGTATTACTGTGTTATTACACTTGTATAAATTATGGTTATTTTATTGGTATCACTGTGTTATTACACTTGTTTAAATTATCCTTACTGTATTGGTATTACTGTGTTATTGCATTTGCATGATTGATGTTATTGAATTGTTATTACTGTGTTATTAAACTTGTATGAATTATGGTTATTACATCGTTATTACTGTGTTATTGCATTTGCATGATTGATGTTATTGAATTGTTATTACTGTGTTATTACACTTGTTTAAGTTATCCTTACTGGATTGGTATTACGGTGTTATTACACTTGTATAAATGATTGGTGTAACTGTGTTATTACATTTGTATAAATTATGGTTATTTCATTGTTATAACTGTGTTAATGCATTTGTATGATTGACGAAATTGCATAGGTATTACTGTGTTATTACACTTGTTTAAATTATCCTTACTGCATTGGTATTACTGTGTTATTACACTTGTATAAATGATGGTTATTGAATTAAGTATAACTGTGTTATTCACGTGTATAAATTATGGTTATTTCATTGTTATTACTGTGTTATTGCATTTGTAGGATGGACATTATTGAATAGGTATTACTGTGTTATTACGCTTTTAGGAATTATGGTTATTACATTGGTATTACTGTGTCATTACACTTGTTTAAATTATCCTTGCTGCATTGGTACCACTGTTTTATGCACTTGTATGAATGATGGTGATTGAATTGATATTACTGATTTATTATATTTGTATAAATTATCCTTATTGCCTTGGTACTACTGTGTTATTACACTTGTATGAATGATGGTTATTGCAGCGTAATAACTGTGTTATTACACTCGTATGAATGATGGTTATTACATTGGTATTACTGTGTTATTACACTTGTTTAAATTATCCTTACTGCATTGTTATTACTGTGTTATTACACTTGTATAAATTATGGTTATTTCATTGGTATCACTGTGTTATTACAATTGTGTAAATGATGGTTATTGCATCGTTATTACTGTGTTATTGCATTTGCATGATTGATGTTATTGAATTGTTATTACTGTGTTATTAAACTTGTATGAATTATGGTTATTACATCGTTATTACTGTGTTATTGCATTTGCATGATTGATGTTATTGAATTGTTATTACTGTGTTATTATACTTGTTTAAGTTATCCTTACTGGATTGGTATTACGGTGTTATTACACTTGTATAAATGATGGTTATTGAATTGGTGTAACTGTGTTATTACACTTGTATAAATTATGGTTATTTCATTGGTATCACTGTGTTATTACACTTGTGTAAATGATGGTTATTGCATCGTTATTACTGTGTTATTGCATTTGCATGATTGATGTTATTGAATTGTTATTACTGTGTTATTAAACTTGTATGAATTATGGTTATTACATCGTTATTACTGTGTTATTGCATTTGCATGATTGATGTTATTGAATTGTTATTACTGTGTTATTACACTTGTTTAAGTTATCCTTACTGGATTGGTATTACGGTGTTATTACACTTGTATAAATGATGGTTATTGAATTGGTGTAACTGTGTTATTACACTTGTATAAATTATGGTTATTTCATTGTTATAACTGTGTTAATGCATTTGTATGATTGACGAAATTGCATAGGTATTACTGTGTTATTACACTTGTTAAAATTATCCTTACTGCATTGGTATTACTGTGTTATTACACTTGTATAAATGATGGTTATTTCATTGTTATTACTGTGTTATTGCATTTGTAGGATGGACGTTATTGAATAGGTATTACTGTGTTATTACGCTTTTAGGAATTATGGTTATTACATTGGTATTACTGTGTCATTACACTTGTTTAAATTATCCTTGCTGCATTGGTACCACTGTTTTATGCACTTGTATGAATGATGGTTATTGAATTGATATTACTGATTTATTATATTTGTATAAATTATCCTTATTGCCTTGGTACTACTGTGTTATTACACTTGTATGAATGATGTTTATTGCAGCGTAATAACTGTGTTATTACACTCGTATGAATGGTGGTTATTACATTGGTATTACTGTGTTATTACACTTTTTTAAATTATCCTTACTGCATTGTTATTACTGTGTTATTACACTTGTATAAATTATGGATATTGAATTGGTATTAACTGTGTTATTATACTTGTATAAATTATCCTTATTGCATTGGTATTACTGTGTTATTACACTTGTATAAATGATGGTAATTGCATCGTTATTACAGTGTTATTACACTTGCATGATTGATGTTATTGCAGCGTTATAACTGTGTTATTACACTCGTATGAATTATGGTTATTACATTGTTATTACTGTGTTATTACACTTGTTTAAATTATCCTTACTGCATTGGTAATGATGAGTTATTACACTTGTCTAAGTTATGGATATTGAATTGGTATTACTGTGTTATTATACTTGTTTAAATTATCCTTACTGCATTGGTATTACTGTGATATTACACTTGTATAAATTATGGATATTGAGTTGGTATTACTGTGTTATTACACTGGTATAAATGATGGTAATTGCATCATTATTACAGTGTTATTACACTTGAATGATTTATGTTATTGAATTGTTATTACTGTGTTATTACACTTGTATGAATTATGGTTATTACATCAGTATTACTGTGTTTTTACGTTTGTATAAATTATGGTTATTACATTGGAATTACTGTGGTATTAAACTTGTATAAATTATGGTTATCGCATTGTTATTATTGTCTTATTGCAATTGTTTAAATGATAGTTATTGAATGGGTATCAATGTATAATTACATTTCTTTAAACCTTGTATTATAATACTTGTATACACTCAAACTTGTAAACTTGTACTTGCATACAGTCAAAAAAAAGAAGAAAGAAATCAAAGAAAAGGTAATTTAATTTGCTAATTTTCACATACTCAAGCTTTGACAGGTGAGCCTCCAAGGAGACAACCGTTCCAGCCTTCAGAACCAAATTAGAAATAAAATAAATAAACCATTTTTTGTTTTATAAAGCTGCCATTCGTACTGGATTTGGGAGATATTGACGGGCAAATCACGTAGTCCCGACACAACCGAACTCTCAAAGGGGGACAAATTAAGTCAGCCGATCAACTCTGGAGGCAGAGAGCTGAGATCACCTTCAAATAAATGACTCATTAATTATCATTATGAGTCATGGTAATGCCTGTGTTCCAAACGATGAATACTCATCACTCGCTATCAGTCGGGGGAGTTTAAGTCTCCCCGAGTAATGTTGCAACAACATTTCAGGTGTGCTATCTTCATTCTGAAAGCATTTCTTTCATCGCTTTCATAGAAAAAATACATCTTACTGTTGCTTTACACAAAGCTAATCATGCATGAAATATATTTGGGCCTTCGAGTCATTTCTTCTAGCGAACAAAGGAGATAATAAACACAAAATATAGAGGAAAATTCTTCCTTTTTTTTTTTTTTTTTTTTGCTTGTAGCTCTTCCCACCTTCCTAAATAACATGAGTTTGTGTTCCCATTAAAACTGAGACACAAAGTGACCTGAGGTTTCTTCTGCAACAGCTTGATGCAGAACTGATTAGAAAAACAATCAATTATGTATCTGGGGGCAGCTTTTAAGTTCAAATGAGTATTCTCCTCCTGCTGTTAAGTACGAAGTCGGCCGCAACTGTGCTGCAGCAAAAATTATTCATGTTGCATTGAATTAGTCTGCGACTCCGGCTACTCCAGTACTTTTATTTCATTGGCCTGCTGTGCGCTAGCGCTCTTATAAAAACAGAGGCATAAAAGGGGGCCGTCGAGGTGCACACCTTTAGTACCCCCTTTTGGTAGCTGGTCATAAAAACAAAATTATCCTCCCATGTTCGGCGGGACATCAGGGACCGATGCGAGTTCAGAGTGGAGGAGTTGAAGTCCTCCGAGAGCCTTTCATTAGCATAATTGCAATGTCTGTCCATCACCCGGGCACCGCCAGAAGAATATTATCTCACATCAGACACGTTTCCACTCTGAGGCAGGAGTCGCCCTGTGCTCGCAATCAAACACGTCGCCTCTGAGTGACAAGAAATGCGTATAACTTTGGCCCTCAGCTGCTTCGGCCGTGAGGAATATTAGATTATCGCTTGCACTCCGCGTTATAACGGAATACATTTGACATGTTATGGAACATTTGCTTGTGCAACTTTTGCAGGGCCTGGACTCACTTGTGGAATATCGTCGCCTGCTCATGTTGTGACAGGATGGATTTTTTTTTTCCCCGGGCATATGGACAGGAGCGCTATCAAATACATCTGGTATATAAATACATATGGGTCTGCGTGCCTGCAATCTGAAATTGGTTTAATGCAATTCACAATGTATTTACAGCCAGTTTCATATCAAGCTGTCAAAAAAAAATTTTAATGATATTTTTTAAGGTGTCATAAGTCAGATTATTGCATTAATGTTACATTTGAATGTCTGCTGGTGGCAGCAGACATTAAAATGGCATTTGGAGAGATTATGTGAAGAATGCACGCTGACTTTCCAATTTAAGGATGGACAGGACTCATCGGTGGGTCCAGTTGGCGGCCATGATCCCTGGAATGCGATTGGGCACCGCATTGTTTCATCTATTAAAAGTCGGGGATATAATGGAATCGAGTCCTCCGCATATCCTTCGTGTTACAACAGTAACTAAAAAAAAAGTTCCATTGATCATTTTCAACTTTTATGCAGCCATAGACCTAAGTGCGAGGAACAACTGGATTGATGGAAGATCGGTCGTGTATTCACGACACGAGGAGGAGCTTCATCTCCCAAATCTTTGTTCTGATTCAGTCCAAATTTGGTGCTTATGAAGTGACACGAGTAGATATTTCCATTATACATTGTGTTTTATTCTAATAGTTCATATTTTACTCACAAGGAGGAGCTGTTTTACTAAAATACTGTTTTACAGACAAAACTTCTCAGCCATTAACCCGATTCATTCCAAATATGGTGCACATAACTCTATCATGTATGTCATATTTTACTCTTGAAGTTCACATTATACTCACAATGGGGAGCTTTTTTTTTTACTGTGGACAAAACATTGCATGTAATTTGAGGAGTTGTATCGGAGGGATTCCTTGTTCAACGCAGGGGACTAGGGACTTTTCTGGGAAATAAATTTGCTTTCGGGGACGACAACATTGATTTAGTATTTCAATCAGAGGAATTGCTCGTACAACGCAGGAGGCTGTTCGGGGACGTACCCCTCAGTTGGCCTAATTTATCGGAAAGGTTGAGATAATTGAAGAAATGTCACGTTTGATATTTTAGAGTGCCGCCATAATTTGAGTTAAAGTTCTAAAAAATGATTCCACGTGTATCCTGAGAAAAATAGCGAGAAACACGGTGTGACGGCCGACTCAAAAGGTCGTTGAGGCCGACACTTAAGTCCTTCACATCGAGCATTCTAAGAGTTTTAATGTAATCCATCACAGCTGACCTTATTGCTGGGTAATTTATAAAAAAAGAGAATTTTCAAATGATCTCTGGCAGAACACCTGCAGCGGTTGGGAATTATCCCTCCAAACGTTAACCGCATATCCAGCCGCTCAGAGGAATGGGTCAGACCTCGGCCGACCCCCCCCCCTTGGAAGTTTGGTGAGTAAACCTAACTTTTGATGGGGGTGGAATTCAATCTCCAACCCCCGAGTAGCAGTGGTGCACCAGAATGTGCTTAGCCTGCCAAAAACCAGGGAGGAGAATAGGAGCTGAACTCCTGCTGGCTGCAGGTGTTCTTTCTTCCTTTTGTTTGGAGTTATCTGAAGCTGAAAGGTTTTCCTCGTCATTTTCTATTACTTCTATTTCTGTTTTTACTGTGGTCATTGTTTGACAAGTATGAATAATGTAAATACTGACTCTGTGAGTGCGTCTTCTGTAACTTTTGCAGCCTCGGGCATTCATGCACAGATAGTCAAATACATATATACAAATATATGTGTATACATCTATTTAGTGTGAGAAATGTCTCCGGTTCTGACAGACTATGATGGGATGGAGACCAGGAGGAGACATGGACCTAAAAAATGTAAGTTAAACATCTGCACCTATTAGAAGCATTACCTGTCATTATATTGTATATTATATATTCTCTATCTACTATATAGATACCATATGATATATGTGTACCATATAATAATATACCTACTAGATATGTACATACGTGTATGAGTGTATATGTGTGTGTAGGCGTATATATGTGTGTATACATGTGTGTTTATTTATATGTGTGTACGTGTATACATGTTTGTATGTGTGTTTGTGTATGTGTATGTGTATGTGTATACATGTGTGTTTATGTATATGTGTGTATGTGTATACGTGTGTGTATGTGTGTATGTGTATATATGTGTGTATATGTGTGTGTGTAGATGTACATATGTTTGTGTATACGTGTTTGTGTGTATACATGTATGTATGTGTGTGTTTATGTATGTGTGTGTCTATATATGTATGTGTATTTGTGTAAGTCTGTGTATATGTGTGCGTGTGTTTGTTTGTATGTGTGTGCGTCTGAGTTTGTGTGTATATATATGTGTGTGGGTATGTATGTGCATATGTGTGTGTGTGTTTGTGTGTATGTGTGTGTTTGAGTTTGTGTGTATATATGTGTGTGTGTGTGTATGTATGTGTATATGTGTGTGCATATATATTTTTGTGTGGGTGTGTGTATGTACGTGTGTGGGTGTGTGTATGTATGTTTGTGGGTGTGTGCGTGTATGTGTGTATATATATTTGTATGTGTGTGTGTACAAAAACAGACTTAAGGTAATTATGGTCTGCAGAGTGTCGCTCAGAGGAGGGATGTCTGGAATTCCCTTCTTGGCATCATGTCGCTGCAACTCAAACCTGGATAAGCGGAATGAACGGGATTGATGGACGTTTATAAGTAATTATAGAAAGAATTATTAATAACATACATTTTTATTCACCCATGTCCCGTCCACGCCTCTGTAAACCTTGCTTTAAGTTTGCTTTTAGTTGTTATTTTACAGACTAATTTATTTTGTAAATAGGTAACTGAATGTCCAGATGTGTAGTTTAGAACGCGGACAGACTTCTGAGGAAGAATTCCTTGAAAGAGTTGAGTAATAGATTAGTTTGGCGTCGCTCTGCTGAGCAGACCTACAAGCATCAGTGGAGATTTATCTTTTAAATGAATCTTTTAATGCAGAACGGAGTTAGAAACTTTAGTGTGAGTATTGAAGTAGATGTTTGTAGAGTGTGTGTGGGTGTGTGTGTGTGAATGTGTGTGACTGTGTGTGTCTGTGTGTATGTGAGTGTATGTGAATGTATGTGAATGTGAGTGTGAGTATGTGTGTGTGTGTATGTGAGTATATGTGAATGTATGTGAGTGTGTGTGTGTGTGTGTGAATGTGTGTGAATGTGTGTGTCTGTATGTATGTGAGTAAATGCAAATGTATGTGAGTGTGAGTGTGTGTGTGTGTAATTGAGTGCATGTGTGTGCACGCGAGATTGAATGTGTGTATGTGCGTACGTGCATGTGAGTTTGTGTGTGAGTGAATGTGGGCGTGTGGGTGAATATCTGTGAATGAGTGCGTGCATGTGCTTTAGTGTGTGTGTGACTGTTTGTGTGTATGTGAGTGTGCGTGTGCGTATGTTTAAGTGCGTGCATGTACTTCAATGTGCGTGTTCTTAGTGTTTGTGTGTGCTTGAGGTTGTTGTTATGTTTGAGTGCTTGCACGTGAGTGTGTGTGCGTGTGAATGAATGCTTGTGTGAATGTGTGCGTGCTTTAGTGTGTGTGTGTATGCTTGAGTTTGTACGTGAGTGTGTGCGTGTGAATGAATGCTTGTGTGAATGTGTGCATGCTTTAGTGTTTGTGTTTATGTCTGAGTATGTGTCTGAGTGTGTGAATGAATGCATGTGTGAATGCGTGCGTGCTTTAGTGTGTGTGTGTATGCTTGAGTTTGTACGTGAGTGTGTGCGTGTGAATGAATGCTTGTATGAATGTGTGCATGCTTTAGTGTTTGTGTTTATGTCTGAGTATGTGTCTGAGTGTGTGAATGAATGCATGTGTGAATGCGTGCGTGCTTTAGTGTGTGTGTATGCTTGAGTTTGTATTTGAGTGTGTGAATAAATGCGTGTGTGAATGTGTGCAAGCTTTAGCGTGTGTGTGTATGCCCGAGTTTGTACGGGAGTGTGTGTGTTTGAATAAATGCGTGTGTGAATGTGTGCGAGCTTTAGTTTGTGTGTGTTAGTGTTTTTGTGTGCGTGAGTGTGTTTGTATGTTTGAGTGCGTGCGTGTGAGTGTGTGAATGTGTGCGTGCTTTAGTATGTGTGTGTGTATGTGTGTGTGTGCTTGTACTTTAGGCGGCCCATGCAGAATCAGTATTCTCCTTGGACCAGTCGGTCTGGACACTCTCTGCTCGGCTTTTGTGTGGTGGCCCTCTGACTGGACCACCACACAAAAGCCTTCAGTGTCCCAAAGCTAGCGTGCTAAATAATAAAAGCAGAGACAAGAATGCTACAGCTGTAGCGGGTCGGGACGACGGCGGCGGAGGAAGAAGGTATTGACTGATCTCTGACTGGAGGTCAGAGATCAGAGCAGCTCCTGTGACAACAACGCAGCGGCTGAAGAAGAGTGGCTCCTCTGGGCTGCTGGGAAATGAGAGCGAGGAGAAAACAGAAGATGTTTTTCGTTCACGTTTTCCCCACGAATGCATCCTGCTTGAGTCGGTAATCCGAATCCCACGCGGTGGCGGCGTCACCGGCGCGTTTAGCCCTCAGCACATTCACTGTAGATGCTACATTGATTTTTTTTTTTTTTTAATTATACTAAATCTAGAAAAAATGAATCTATAAAAAAAAACATTAACCGACAGCAGACATCTTATTTTGTTTCCTGCGTATTGTTAAGAAGAAAATGTTTATTTTTTTATTTTTTTTTACGACCTAATGGTTTTTTAATGACATCCAAGATTGGTTCCCTATAAACCTTGATTTGTGTCATTTAGCATTCCACCTGGAACCTGCAGGGAAAAATGTCGCCTGACTACTGATCCAGTCAGGACGCCAGGATGGGTCCATTAAATATCTGCTCCTGCTTCAGTCATTCCAGATGACTGCATGAATGAATGAATGATCAGATTAATGCATGAATACATGAATGAATGAATGGATGACTTAATTGATGGATGAATGAATTAGTGAATAGATGAATTGAATGAATGGCTGAATGATTGAATGGATTAATAAATGAATTAATGCGCGAATGAATGATTGAATGGATTAATAAATTAATGAATGAAGGCCTGAATGCATGAATGAATGAGTGAATGAATGAATGCCTGAATGGATGAAGGCTTGAATACATGAATGAATGAATGAATGAATGAATGAATGAATGATTGACTGAATGATTGAATGAATGAATCAATAGATGAAGGCTTGAATACATGAAGGAATGATGAATGAATGAATGACTGAATGATTGAATGAATGATTGAATAAATAATTGAATGAATGAATGAATAGATGAAGGCTTGAATACATGAATGAATGAATGAATAATTGAATGAATGAGTGAATAGATGAAGGCTTGAATACATGAAGGAATGATGAAGGGATGAATGATTGAATGAATGATTGAATGAATAATTGAATGAATGAATGAATAGATGAAGGCTTGAATACATGAATGAATGAATGACTGAATACATGAAGGAATGAATGAATGAATGTATACATGAATGGATGAATGGATGATGGTGTTCATGACTTTTGCTTCACTCCTGCAGTCTTTTGGATTTTACTCAGGGATTTATGGAGCATCATTATCTAATTAGGTTGCAAGAAAGAAAGAAAAGTGACTTCAAAAACAGAATTTGAATCATTTGCTCAAAAACACGATAAATTAAAAACAAATTAACGATAAAGAAAAACCAAGGGAACATTGTTTACACTGCAAAGACTCTAAATCCTACCAAAATACATTTTTGTCAGATTTCTAGTGGAAAAGATCTAATTTCCCTCGATATAATTCACAACCACTTAACACCAAACATTTGAGTTCTTGTTTTCAGAAAAATATATTCGTTTTGAGTCTCAAGAACTTTTCAAGTTTTGAAAATATCCAAAAATGCTGACTGTGAGTACATCCAGCTAATTTAAGGACACGCCCTCCTTAAAACGCATTAATATAATTTATCTAATTGGAGATGAGGTTGACATGTATGCTAACAAAAACTGAATAAAACAAACCCGTAAAATATCGTTCCAAACGAGATTTTCCAGCTAACAAAGATCTATTTTATGTAAATATCACACCTTATTTCAAGATTTCCCCACAATATTTTCTTGCTTCTGTTCTATTAGCATTTTTTCTTTACTTACTGCAATCTAAGAAAAAAAAAAAACGCTTTTTTTTCCTTTTTTTTTTTTCCCCCATGCTGGTGCGACACAACCGTCGAACACCTCCGATAACCCTCTGACCTTCTCAAACATCCGTGACACATGAAGAGTAGCTCTACTGTGGGGTCAGAGAGACGGGTCTTGGATGAGCCGCGGGGCGACCATGACCCTCTTCCAGGTTCACCACTTCACCTTCCCCATGTTGCGTTCACACCTAAAGTGACCCACATTTTGAATATACATAGAAAACTTTATTAAATGCATGACTTTCTAGCAGGTAAATCAGAGCATGACTCAAAAACAGAGACGCCAGTGAATTATAAACCGTTGCAATATATATACATTCTATGTGCAGTAGAAAAGTAGGTGCAGCATCTGTAAGGAGCTACTTAAGGATCACTAGACTGCTTATTAAAATGATTATTCTTATTCTTATTTTTTTATTATTATTCTTATTTTTATTTTTTCATTATTATTCTTATTTTTTATTTTATTTTGAATTTTATGATTTTTTTTAAAATATTTTCTATACATAAATATTATGGGTTTTTTTTCATCATCATTCCTGAAAAAGAAGGGCATTCTTTCTTTTTTTGCCGTGACATTAATAATCTCAGGCAATATTTGTAGTTGGGTTTTGACGTGAACGCCGCATCTGAGCACTTTAGTTGGTACTGATCACAGCGGACCAGCGACATCTGAGACGAGCCGCGGTTCTGACGCCATCAACATTTGACCCGTTTCAGAGATGCTCAGA
Organism: Lophius americanus; assembly: GCA_037951165.1. Taxonomy (NCBI): domain Eukaryota; kingdom Metazoa; phylum Chordata; class Actinopteri; order Lophiiformes; family Lophiidae; genus Lophius; species Lophius americanus. The sequence continues at coordinate 1,761,383 of JBBDHG010000081.1, forward strand.
TCCAACACGTGAACTTCAGGGCAAAAGATTAGATGGAAAGGCAGGCAGGAAGGCTGGCGGGGATCAGAATGCCCGGTATGCAATAAATGTATGAAAAAAAAAATAGCACTTCGAAGGATACACAGTTACAAGAGAGTACAAGAAAAATGTATTAAAAGGATAAGAAAAAAATAAGGGTGTGAACGATTGTTGTTGAAGAGCTGATTGAATTTTTTGTTGAATACGGAAGAATCTGAAGAAGTATGAATAAGATGGAGAATTTTGAAAGGGGTTGAATAGTAAGAATTTGAATTGAAAGTTGAATAGAAATAAATCACAATTAGTGAGTAGTTGAAGGTTTTCTGAAAAATGCGAAAGCTGTGAATTACAAAAAAAAAAAAAAAACTGATGCTCGAAAAAAATATGAAGGATTTTCCAAAGAATAGTAAGAATTTGACCAAAAAGTTGATAAAGATGGAAACATCTGAAGGAGTTTTAAGATTAAGAAGTTGGAAGAATATAATAAGTATGAATACGATTAAACGGTTGAATAAAAGGCAAAATGTAGAAACCGAGTTTGAAACGGTCATAATTTTATGGCTGATATACTTTAGTAGGTGCCTTGTCAGCGGTGATAATGTAAACACGAATATGTTGCTCAAGTATGAATGAATCACCTGGAGCCTAATATTTCAAATTCACTCTCCGGCGCCGTAGTAACGAAATTATCAATCTTATTCTTACTTTACCTCCCAGTGGTTATAATGTTATGGCTGATCGGTGTATACTTGCATGGAAACGCCTTCATTTAAAGGGCCCACCTGCTTAAATGCAAAGACAAATAGAGGGAAAAAATATTTCTGGGACTCCAGTTCTTCATGGTGGCGCCGTTCATCGAGAGGAAACCCGTTTGTCCTTGATGGGTCGGCCTAATTGATGGCAAGGATAATTAACCGAGTCCCATTTCATTGGGCCCCATTATCATGCTGGTAACTCAAGTGTCCTTCCTTTCATCTCCACTCCTAATGCCATCAAATACCATTACTGATTGTTCAATTTACAGAGTGCTCCGGGAATCTCGCCGCTCGACGAGGTGAGGAAGAGCATCACAAACGCGGCCGCAATCAGCGGCGGGAATCACGCTGATATTTTCCACTGCACGTTTTCAGACACTGGTTCCACTGGTTATTCCGGGCGAGGATGTTGCAGAATGCCAGGATAGGGTATCATATCTGATGTCCGTCACGCTTCACACCGCAGAGCGGCGCCGGGGGAAGGTGCATTATCAGAGATTCCAGCGTTGAACACGGGAAACTATGAATTCCAACGATGGCTGTTTTGGTCAGCCGGTGCCAAGAGGCCGCCAGAGATTGTAGAAATGGAGGTCAGAGTCCAGCGACCTTGGTGGTTCCGGTAAGTGAAGCAGGAAGGAGTCTCACCCGATGCAGTCTGATAAGGTGAATGCAGAACATACTTCCTGTTTGGTTCATCAGACGTGTGATGTCAGACATTTCCTCTTCTGAGGTCCAATCGCTTTAAAAAGCGGTTCACCTCTTGTCTGAACTGTTTTCCCTCGTACAAATATCACGTGTGACTGGTACCGAGCCCCTCAGGTGTCCCCGGAGAACTAAACCCGACCAATTGTTGAGAAATGATAACCTGAAAACCTTTGGAGAGAAAGCTCCCCCTATTGTCGTATGTATACAATCGACAACTCCAAAAATTACTCCACTACTTCCTCGCGCTAAATTCTATCTGGGTATAAAGTCTGAAAACGAGCCACGAAACATTTTTTGAGTTATCGGGCTGACGCAAAGGACTGTGACATCACCCTTTTTCCCGAGAATATCATTTTGCAAGTTTACACGGAGATGAAAACAGTCCTGTTCTCAAATGATTCCACTCTGGGAAACATTTAAAAAAAATTTGGTCAGACCCATAAAAACTCCAATCCGTGTAAAGTTAACCCCCACTTCCTGTTAGCGCTCTGATAACCTCGCAGACGGCACATCGCCGATCTCCGTAGATTACCTATATTTCACTCCTCCTCGCATTGAACGATTTCTTTGAAGAGACTGACTCACCCCTCTGCCTTGAACGTACGCAAATAATGAGCGTACAACAAACAACACTCAACAACAACAACAACAAAGACGCAGAGTTTTGTTTAGGTAAACCTTAAAAAGCCGCGATATCTGACTCTGAGCCCGACTCTAATGAAATGATGCATTGTTGACCTTCCAGCGTTCAAGAGGTTTCTCGCAAATTGCATCGTCTCCAGGTAGAATTTCTTTTTCCTCTCTTATCTTCATCGTGCAGCGAATCAAAAGGTCTCTTATTGTGTTTCCCTGCAGCAGATCAACAGCAATAAGAACACGTACTGTCATTTATGGGATAGAAACAGGAATAAAGGCGTAGTTGCCGTATTGAAAATCCTTGCATGCACACGGTTTTAAGCACATGAATCACTTTTCAGAGCGCCTCTCGGTTCCCCACTATAAATATTCCGTCACCGTTTCGGAGCCGTGTGAATTATTTGATGATTTATTGTAAACAACCCGACTTGTCAACAAAACGCCGTTTTGCCTGACCTCAGCCGGAGACTTTGCATCGTTTACGCCGACATCTGCATAGGGGAAAATGTTCACGCCGCTGCAACGACATCCCATTTAAGATCCCAACTTCATGATTCATTGCAGACGTAAAGCTTTTTTTTTTGGCCTATTGTAATTTTTTTTTCAAAAAATAAGAAAAAAAAAAAAAAAAAAAAAGAAGAAGAAGAAGACGCTGTAAACAAATAGTCTTTGTGATTTGCTGTAGCGGTTCTGACAGTCGTGGAGGAATTAGCAGAGCGGGTTTATATTCTGCAGGGGATTATGGGTAATCAACACAGCTGCAGTAATGGCGGTGTTAACACAAGCAGATGGTTGGGTTTTAATATTGCCGTGCGTGTTGTTTTGTATTCCTCTGTTATTAAATCTCCTCGTTGAACACGTCGCAGGTATTCATTTGCACAGAGAACACGTCCCATGTTCTGCTTTTATGTGTCTTTATTGTTTTCCCGGTGAATAAGTAAGCTTATATATATAATTATATAAGGTGAACATCCCCGTCGGCAGCAGTCGCGGTATTGGATCTTGGACGGGCTGTAACACACCCCGCTGCTCTCCAATAAGCTAAATCTGCTAAGTGGAGGCTTTCGCTGCCGCACCGACGGAATCCCAACTGGAAGGTGTTTGTCAATATTATTCCTCTGTGTGTGATAAATTCATTAGTATCTGATTACTTTGGCAGAGTGTGTCGCGCAGTCAGGTGGCTCCTCATCCCCGATGGCTCCTCCAGGATTTGTGCTTCTAAGATCTGGTGTCTGTTTTCAGCCCCGTCTTTGCGTTGGTTCTGGATTGACCTGGATTGATTTGGTGAAAATGTTGGAGAAGAACGGAGAACGGGCTAAAAAAAAAAAACATAACATTTTTGTTAAAGATAGAGATAAAGGGGCGGATCCAAAAATTCATTTTATTTTTTTAGCATTTTTACAAGAAAATAGGCCTTCACTGTCCTCCCTCGAGGTGATGTTATATCCCCAATCCCCTGCGTTGTACAAACAATCCCCTGTGACTGAACTACTCAAATTAAATGTTAAATTATTTCCGTAGTATTTATTATAAAACAGCTGCTCTTGGTGAAAATATCCACTGTAATGCAAAACACGACATATACAAGATAAATATCACCAAATTTGGATTAAATCGCACCAATGGTTTAAACATTAAGGTTGAAAACTTCTGGAGATATGGCTCCCCCTAGTGTCGGAAATATGCAACTGAGCTTTCCCAGTTGGCTTATAGTTTGAAGATGATCCATGAAATAGCTTTCGAATTATGTCTGGAAGACAATGGTTTTTGTAAAAAATACATTTAAAGAAAGCTCCCCCTGGTGTGTAAAACATGAACTACTGGAGTAAAACAGGATACATTCCAGATGGATCTCATCAAGACGACTCATATGCAACAAATTGGGACTAAATTGGAACATACGGTTGAGAAAACTATCGGAGATAATGTTCCCCCCGTGTCGGACATATGTAACAAAACTTTCCCAAAATCAATCAATTTCTTCCTCGCGTTATTTGAAGAAATGATGCATGAAATTCTTTATACCTTATTCCTCCAATATGAAGGATCCCCTGGCTGATGATTCCGGCGCTAATATTAGACGATAACCGGGCCACGAAGGGGGTCACAAGCCAATGTGGTTCTAGCGCCAGTCCTAGACCCAAGTAAATGCAGAGAGCTACATCAGGATGGGTAAACCAACGAAACGGATTCCAGACCGGATCCATTGAGGCTCGGTTTATCAAATACCGTCACTGGTACTGTTACTGCAGTAACTATGTGAATGAAGAGAGATTAACCTCTTTGGCGGCCCCGAAAGGGAACAGTCAAAAGGCTATTATGAGGCAATGGCGACACAATCAACTTTTTTCCAAACCCCGCCTTGTTTGGTCCAGACTTTTGGACCAAACCGCTGCCCTCTGCCCAGAACTCAGGAATGTTAAAATGGAGATAAATGGTTAGAATCCCTGCAGATGGACTTCTAATGGCTTCTAAGTGATGACTGAGAGGCATATCTCTCTTCTCTCTCCTCATCCTGTCTTTTAATCCCCACGATCGCTCCATTCTAAAGACAAAACAGATGTTTATTGTTTTATTTACTCCAGCCTGTATTTGCGCAAAACAGTCGATTTTATCCCCCCAAAAAAAACCCGACACCAAAAAAAGCGCCCTTATCTTCTAATTTCATCACAGACAACTTTTGGAGTGGGCTCCGCATTCATTTTTTTGAACACTGTGGGTGCACATAAATATTGTGAGATATCCATCTAGGGTGCTTTGTGCTTGCGAAAAAATATAAGATATAACGACATGGATCGGAGCGGAGAAAAACACGCGGAGAGGATCATTAGCATTCATAATCTGTCCACCTGTGTGTCAGCTGAAATGAATACACCGCCCCGGCTTTGGTAAATCTTATCTCCGTGAATATAAAAGTGAGCAGATTTCTCATCTTCTGATTGCGTTCGAAGATAATGCATGCATTAAAACGACATAACTGAAACTTAACCAAGGTCAAAGCCACAAATATCCTCGGAGCCAGTTTTCATATCGTCGCTGCACTTTCTATATCTCGGAGATAAGCGGGACATGATGTATCGCCAACGCCAAGTTGCATCAACTGACTTATTAGCTGCTCAACCGTTTATATCCGCCTGCGTATTAATCTTCTATTGACACGGCCCTTATCGTCGCCAGCCTTAAGCACTCTATTCTTGGAAGTGATGGCGATGGCAGCCTGATACAACCTCGTGCTTGTAAAAAAAAATAAGCGTGAATGAGGACAGCTCTCCTCGCGCTGCAGAGACTCTGCCGGGGGAGAGGCTTCACGCTGTTTCCAAAAGTGCTGATTCTGATGTAATATTGACAGGCGCTGAGCCAGGCGAGGCCTCTGGGTCTGACACATTAAGGTCATATTACTCCCCTCCAACCTCTCCGACGGAGACCAGTGCTAAAGATAGCGCTCAGCCAATACAGGATCCCGATTCTTGCCATGTTGACGATTAAAAATTCATGGACTCTTAATGTTAAACATGACAAAAGACAAGGAGACGACGCAGGGCTGGGACGCGTGGGTCGGAATGCGTGGCGGAAGCTTTAAATGAAAGAGCCTGTCACGCTGTCAGCGCGAGAGCGGCGGTTAGCTCCTCTATGACGTATTATCACCTCTCTGAATTTAAAAAGCCCGGCCGCGGATGGGTTTGATGATCCCGATCATGTGTCGGGGGCTCTGACTGTAGCGTGCTTTAGTTGACTTTATCTTATTGAAGTGTCAGGGCAGAATTCAATATATCCTCCCGGCTGCATAAATAATGCATCGCAGGCTCTTAAGGTAAAGAGGAGAGCAGGGTTATAAATATGAAAGATATGAGTTGTATTGACGAGGCCTAGCCAAGCTGGCACCTGTCAGTGGCAGGAGGGCTTCCAGTGAAACAACAGACAAGTGTCCTCTATCTTCGCTGCCCGTCATTGGACCTATGGAGGTCATAGGTCCACACATGTGTGGGGGGGGGGGGGGGGGGGGGAATCTTCTCTAGCCAAATACAACACAGAGTAGCAAAATAAAGACATTGGATTTGTTCTTGTTACCATAAACCAACATTTAAAGACCTAGACCTACGCTGCCGTATCCGACAGTAAGGATATACTTCCAGAATGCGCCCATTCCCCTGTGTTGTACAATTGAACTCCTCAAATTTAATGTGGAGTTATGTCCGAAAAACTGTTTTTCATAAAAAAAACAGAGACAAAAAAAACTCCCCCAAGGGTTAGAATATGAACTATGAGAATAAAATATGATATAAATAAGATAGAACTTCTCAAGTCAATTTATATGCAAGGAATTAGGACTAAATCGGACCAACGGTTAGGCAGTTTTGTATTTTCATAAGAAAAAACTCCCCCAAGTGATTTAAAAATATGAACTGTTGTAGTGAAATAAGATAGCTGGCCTCGGTTAGATTCATATGCACCCAACGATGGTGAGGAAGTTATGTTTGGAAAACAATGCTAGTGAGTAAAATATGAAATATGAGAGTAAAATATGACATAAACAACATAGATCTCCTTGAGTCGATTCATGTGCACCACTTTTGGACTAAAACGGTTCTGAATCAATATGCAGAATGAGGTGATGACCCGTAAAGAGAAGAGCCAAAAGAAGAAGAAGAAGAGGAAGAAGAGAAGTGAGTAAAATATCAACTATTAGAGCAAAATGTGATGTACACAAGACAAGACAAATATCCTCGGTTTGATTCACATGCACCAAAATGTGACTAAATTGGGCTTTTGGAGATATATATATCCCCCAGGCATCAGAAATATGCAACCGTGCATTTCGAAAATTCATGCAGTTCTTCCTCGCACTGCCGTCTATGTGGGTACAAAATTTGAGAAAGATCTATGAGACAATCTTCGAGTTATCGCGTCAACGGCGGCAGTGGTGATGATCGGGGAACATTTCAACTTTCCGTTTCTCTAATACTAGGAAACAAGAATGTTAGAACGTTAATGGTCAACTTTGTCCTTGATGGTACTTGCAGAACATCATCAGATATAGCATGATTGGATATATACAGTATAAGTTTATGTGGTTTATTAATAATTCATTATTTGAGTCTCTTACTGAATCCCAAACATATGAAAAGATTTTTAGGGCCTATAATGTTTAAGAAGTGTGTTTGTGAGGGAGATTTATTTTAATTCAAAGTGCTGCCATGATTTTTCAGCCGCTGTCAAGAGATAATTGCTCCCCGGATCGATGATATTCTATTACTCAGCCCAAATGCTTCCTGACCGCCTTCAGTGAGTTCCTCTTCATGTAAATCCAGATTAATGGTCCGCGGCACCACTCTGGATACAGAACTCGGCGTTGGTACCCTCTGAGATAAGGTAACTGCTTTAACCATCAATTTAAAAAAAAGTTAGCTTTAAGTGTTTTAAACATTAAAAAAAAACGTAATACCCATCAACCGCCTTTCACCGGATGTCTCAAATACGGGGCATACAAAATAACAGAATACAATAGAATACACAAAATAGAATAGAGACAATAAAGTCTCTTTTCTAAACTGCTCCTGACCTTCAAACACAGTTTGGAATCAAACAAAGTCGACAGCACAAAAAAACTAAATTATAACTGAGTGTTATTCACATGCTGACCCACCGACGTGAAAAAGATATTCAACCAAACTCCTCAGATGGCTGGAGGGCATTCTCTGACCTCACAGAGGTGGAATCATGGAATTGTTTAGTGCAACAACATGGAAGGGTTTGAGCAGATGAAATTATGTTTTCAGGTCCCACCACAGAATCTTATTCGGTATCAGTTCCAAAACCTCCCTCAGAACTTTACGTTTATTGTATCCCTGAAAAGCCGCAGCGGACTGGTTGTGTTCAGGCGATAACTCAAGAACTTTTCCATCTATCATTTTCAAATTTTATACCCACATAGATCTTAGTGTGAGGAACAACTGTATGGATTTTTGCAAAATGTAGGTTGTTTATTTCCAACATTAGGGAGATCTTTATCTCCAAAAGATTTTAGGGCCATGAAATTTGAATTCTAGTAGTTCATATTTTACTCACCAGGGGGAACTTTTTAACAAAACCTTTTTTCACACATTACTGTTCCTTGTACAACGCAGGGGATTTGGGCTTTTTGGGGGGATATAACTTTACTCCTCTCATCAGCTGGAACAGCATTTCTAACCCGGGCCCTCCCCAAGACTCATGCCGGATTAAGCCGTCACGCAAAGCGGTCGCTATCGGTTCTCCATAACATATTAACTTCTTCTTTCTTTTTACCTCATGAATTATTTATTTTGTTTTCTCCCTGTGGCATCCTGGATCGTCCCCCGCTTCAGCCGGATCCTGTCACCTGCAGTCAGTCACCCCCATCTGCTTGCTCGGCAGGAGATGGGGGCAATAAAACCCTTTTAAAACCCTTTTTTTTCATCAGTTTCTGCTCCTGGGTCAAATTTACAAACACAGTCCAAACACTTTATATGGAATTCAATGTTTGCTTTTATAACAGATGTAACGGATCTTCTGCCTTCCGGACTGTTCAACATTCCACTCACTAATCCATGAGATGGGTCAAACAGGGATCGGACTTTCTTGCCCAGCACGTCCCACAGATGTTCGAGTTGAGATTTGGGGATTTTGCGATCCAAGTCAACACCTTAAATTAGTTTTTTTCCCCAAACCATTCCTGAACCCCACCTGAAGATGCTGTGATGAAGATGTCTAGAACCCATCATCATTATAATATTATATTCTTCATGTTAACGCCATAACTCAAAAAAAGATTTTATGGATCATTTTCAATTTTAGAACCACTTAGACTTTAGTGCAAGGAAGAACTGGATTTGATTTTGGGGAAGGTCAGTTTTATATTTCAACACTAGGGGGAGCTTAATCTCCTAGTTTTTGGACATAACTTCCTAACAGTTGATCGGATTCAGTCCAAAGTTGATGGTAGGAATCGACTCGAGGATAAGTTTCCTCTATATATCATACTTTACCCTAATAGTATATATTTCAGTGACTAGGGCGAGTTTCCTTTTTTTTTTTAAATGCCTAGAAATTAAATAATAAAAAATCGTAGGTCCAATTTAGTCCAAATTTGAAGCACCCATGTGTATATATATATATATATATATATATATATATATAAATATGCATATGTATATTTATTTACCCATATAGTTCATATTTTACTCACTAGGGGGAGTTTTTTTTTTCAAAAGCCTAATTTTTCAGACAGAACTTCTAATTTAAGTTGATGGGTCAATCTAAGAACTTACTTGTAAAACGCAGGGGATTTGGAGATTTTTCCGAGGTATACCCTTGCCATTGGGGACATCAGAGAAGGCCTAATTAACATCAACATAGTGGGTGGTTCTAATGATATGGCTGATGGGTGTTCAGTCAATAAAAAATAAAAAAAACTCATTAAGCCTATTGCTATAAATCACCGTGGTAAAGTTGATTGATTGTGGTTGAAAGCGAGGTCCGGTTGACTTTTCCATAAACCCTGACCTCCATCCAACATTTCTTCTTCCTCACCTCCGTAAAAAACCAACGGCGCCGCTAAAAGCCTTGTGTTGTTTCAACCCGGACACGCTTCGCTTCCAGGTTTTTTTGGTCAAATGAGTGATGCTGACCTTCTCCTCAGGAGGGAAGTCTCTTTTTTTTAATCAAAAGCTGTTAAAGCTCACGGATGCAGTCGTGAGATGCCACTACTTCTTCTTCTTCTTCTTCTTCTTCGTCTTCCTCATCCACTGCTAATCTGCGTTTCCTGCAAGTGTCTGCACATCTGGTTTTGCTTTGGAGGTTCTGTAATTATTTCTATCATCGTAATGGCTGACGAAAGAATTCAAAAAGAAGTGGACGCGTGGCGATCTGACGCCAACTACCATCCTCTCCCTTTTTTTACTGGCGTCAGGTTTCACTTGTTTCTACTCATATATCCTTTACGTAATAATGTCTCCCTGAAGAGATGCTTTTATCCTCCTTTGGCATACCTCTACTCCGGTCTGAACGCCGTTTTTGGACTGAGCAAACCTCTTGTAGGTCTAGTCCCGGTCCTTTCACCCCTGCTGTTCTGTTTTTGTCACTTTTTCTATCGTAACCACTTTTGTCATTACACCCCCCACTGCTGTGTCCCCACAGTCCGAAAGCTGTTTATTTTCCTTCTTTTTTTTTATTTGGCGTCGTCCTAGTATATTATTCATACACCAAGAAAGCCAACAACACTCGAAAAAAAATAAAAAAAATAATACATGTTTTATTCTATCATCCCGTATAATTAATGCCCGGACACTTAAAAAAAACAAACATGATTATTCTACGCAGATAACGTTCTCTGTAGCGTCTGCAGCGTTTTCTTACTAGAGTCGGTGATTCTGGAAAAAAACAAATCAAGTTGAGGTGAGGACAGAAACCCGGCAGATGAAGGTTCTGACTCCGATTCTGCAGAAAGTCTTCGGCTGGGGGAGCCTGTTGCTTCACATCTCCAAGATCAAGAGGTTCCACTCAAGAAGATCAGGTGGGTTAAGAAAGACAATGTGAAGGTCCTGACTGGCGAGCTTTGAGGCGCCGGCGGGATGTTCTGTCGGGTCGGGTGAAACGACGCTGGAGCTCGTTCAATCCAAACATCGGCTCAGGTGGACGCTCCTGCAGACGGAACGGCGATAAAACTCAGAGGAGCTTTTTTATGTTTGGGTAAAAACATATGCTCCTTGTTTACATGCAGAGGAGACGAGGAGAACGGCATCATGGGAGATTTTACTGTGAGCAGCCGAATTTGATGCTCATGATTTTATTATCGAAGGGAGATTTTTCTTTTTTAATACGATCTAATTTTATTCCTTCAAAACTTAAAGTCAAAGATGTGACATAATGCAGCAGAGGGGGATGAATAGAATACAATAGAACAGACTACAATAGAACAGAATACAATAGAACAGAATACAATAGAACAGAATACAATAGAACAGAATACAATAGAACAGAATACGATAGAACAGAATACAATAGAACAGAATACAATAGAACGGAATATAGTAGAACAGACTACAATAGAACAGAATACAATAGAACAGAATACAATAGAACAGAATACAATAGAACAGAATACAATAGAACAGACTACAATAGAACGGAATATAGTAGAACAGAATACAATAGAACAGAATACAATAGAACAGAATACAATAGAACAGACTACAATAGAACAGACTACAATAGAACAGAATACAATAGAACGGACTACAATAGAACAGACTGCAATAGAACAGAATACAATAGAACAGACTACAATAGAACAGAATACAATAGAACAGACTACAATAGAACAGACTACAATAGAACAAACTACAATAGAACAGACTACAATAGAACGGAATACAATAGAATAGAATATAGTAGAACAGAATACAATAGAACAGAATACAATAGAACAGACTACAATAGAACAGACTACAATAGAACGGAATATAGTAGAACAGAATACAATAGAACAGAATACAATAGAACGGAATATAGTAGAACAGAATACAATAGAACAGAATACAATAGAACAGAATACAATAGAACGGACTACAATAGAACAGACTACAATAGAACAGAATACAATAGAACAGAATACAATAGAACAGAATACAATAGAACAGAATACAATAGAACAGAATACAATAGAACGGACTACAATAGAACAGACTACAATAGAACAGACTACAATAGAATGGAATATAGTAGAACAGAATACAATAGAACAGACTACAATAGAATGGAATATAGTAGAACAGAATACAATAGAACAGACTACAATAGAACGGAATACAATAGAACAGAATACAATAGAACAGAATACAATAGAACTGAATACAATAGAACAGAATACAATAGAACAGAATACAATAGAATACACAAAATAAAATAGACAGAATGGAATACAATAGAATAGAAGAGAATACAATACAAAATAATAGAACAAAACGGAACATAATAGAATAGAATACAACTGATTAGAACAAAATAGTAATGAATACAACAGAAGAGAAGAAAATAATTAAATAGAATAGAATAGTTTAGAACAGAGAACAACAGATTAGAACAGAATACAACAGATGAAAATTAACTAGAAGAGAACACAGGAGACTACTGTACTGTGTACAGGATAATACAAGATAATATAATATAATACAATAAAATAAGCTTTTATTAATCCCCCCTCAGGGTATGACACAGGACATTGTCCAGAGCAAGACTGAAAAAGAAAGTGCACGATGAACAATAAATCAAAAACATTTAATCAATGAAACAAGAATCTATAGAAACCCACATGCAGCGTCTCTCTGACACACGTCCATCCACACGGCACAAAACCACATCGCAACTGCACAAAAACGCTGACATGTATAATAATCAGTCTAGTCCTGATTAATAAATGGAGGGTGGGGGGGAGGAGGGATTTGTTTTCAAAGCTACAATAAAAAGTGTTTTCAAACGGAAGCTGAAGTGGACACTGAAGTGGACACAGGAAAGAGCCCCCCCCCCCGATCGTGAGACTATAACCAGCTACTTGAACCAAAAGGGGTTGTACAAAGATTAATGAGCGCTAATCTGAACTAATGAACTACATTGCAGTTTTCAAGTAATTAAAACACACATTCACGATTCAATAATGAACAGCATAGTGGGCGGAGCAACCACTGCTGTACATTCTACCAGTTTTGGTATAGAAAGTTTTATTCCTTTTTATTAATTTCCCAATTTCACTTCCTGTCTGCAGCGTAATAAAACCAAATGTCATAAACTAGCTGTTGCGTGAGGTCAGGCCAGCCTTAACCTCTAACCCCGTCTTTATTTACCGTTATTCAGAATGGATTGTATATTGCATAGGACGTAAAAGCTGTAAGTAGTGGCGGCGTCGCCTCAAGTGACACAAATGATGGAAAATTAAGGTTATTTCAATCGGAGAAGACGAGGGAAATTATATTTTTAAAAACATGATTATGTATATCAAATCCAACAGATGCAAAGTACTTCAGTGTAATCCAAATATTCATTTTTTAAGTGCAGAGCGGTATGAGCAGTAACTTTGGTCCGAGTGTGCCAGAGGATAGTCCTTCTGATAGAACATCCCATAGATCACCGTTAGAACAAGTTGGACATTTTCTACTTGGGGGGAGAAAGTCATGTGATATAAGGCCAATCAGTGATCGGGTTCTACAGACGTCACTCACTCGGATATATGTCCAACTTTGACGAGAAAATATAGAACAAGCCTTTCCTAGTCGAGGAGACGCAAACAAGTGAGAACGCGGCCATTTTTTATTTTTTTTTAAATTTATAACCTTCATAGCAGATACCGGCGTTTTCATTGACAGCCGCTAATCATGATGTCGCACCTTCATGTAGCATAGCATCATCATCGGCTGTTGTCTTTATAACTATGATTCTCTGCACGGATCCAGTTCCTCCGTGATGCTGGTTTCGCGTGTTTCAGCAGAGTCATAGGCCACCACCACCACCAGTATCCAGACTCCTAAGGAAGGTTTAAACCTGCTGCTGCTGCTGCCGTACTAAATCATTCATCTTCCGTTTGTCCTCCATCTCTCCACATTGAGATATGATTATTCTGAAGACCAAAGTCGTGACGAAGGGGAAACCGTGGTCCTTGCATCGGCGCGAGAGTCGCTTTTATCTGAATCTGGATGAAGACGAATGCTAAACATTATTGCTGTCCGCGGTCCTGAGCCTACCTTGAGCGCTACTAGATTTTACAAAGTCAATCCCTCGACTCTCCTGAGATACAGTAGGTAGATAATGAACACCCTGAGGAACTCCTTTTTTTTTCTGCTGTGAGAGGCTTTACAGCAAAGACTAAAAAAAAAAAAAAAACTAGCCGCTGCGTCGGCTCCAGGCTCTGTGTCTGAACGAGACCCCTGGACGGGGTTATCTCTGAATTATAATAAGCCGGGTTTTTTTCCGCATATTGAGCATTGCAGCGAGTTGTGCTACCGGAAGGCGTCGTTAGCGAGAAGACAATATGCTGTTGTATTATGGGATTCTTCTGAGCCACAGGCGACCCGCAGAGCTTTTTATCTGGCCGTGCAACCTGGCCGGATGGCTATTCTCTTTGCACGCCGTCCTTCTGACTGGCCACTTGGCTTGTGGCCCAGGGATATTTGGCTCAGTGTGCACAGCCCAGTCAACCCATCCCCCTAATCCCCCTTCTTCCTTTCTCCCTCTCTCTCTCATCCCCCTCTTCCTCCTCCCTCTCACTGGCCACACGCCTAAGGACAACCGCGGTGCTTTGTGTGGCCTGGCGGGTCCCTTTGTACCGACTTCATGGCCGTGCCTGGTGGTAAGACCGCGCAATGCTAGCGAAAGACAACCACGCGATTATGCAACGCAGTCGGTCAGTCAGTCACTGCAAGGTGTCTTCTTTGAAATGCATGAGCCACTATCAGCTGTGACTTACCACGGCACGGGCGTAATTCAATTGTGGGGATGGCCTTGGGTGGTGCACAATCAGGGGACATACTACAGCCTATTATCCACCTCTCTGGCTGTCTATCAAATTGATGGCTCACTCTTAGTGGCGTCTCATTGACATTGTGTTGAATGTCCTGTGTCTGCCCTGCTTAATTGAACACAGAATTACCCTATTTGGACACGCTTAGCGGAATGGAGTTTGACGAAGGCAGGAAAGAGGAGATGAGATCGGGAGCTGACCTCCGGAACGCACTCCAAACACAAAAAGCCAGGAGAGCCGTCACAGAGAGGCAGAGGAGGACTTTCAATTTTGTGATCAGTCCAATGCTGGCACAGCAAAATATTCACATATTTTGTTGTTTGTTTAAGATTTAGTTTGATATAATAGATTTTTTTTTTTAAATGTCTTGCTCAATTGTTTAGTTGAGCCCAATTCTTATTCTGAATCTAAGATATTATATCATTAAATAAAATAAATATTCAATTTTATGCATTTTTTCCATGTTTTTTAAATTTATTTTTTGCTCGAGGTGTAAACTAAAGGGTTAATCTGTTAAATCAAATGTTAGTTATGTGCAGGAGGAAGACTCCTGATCCATTCACACATGCATTCAGGGACACACAACTTTATTCACACAGTAAACAAGGTGACACCAAGGACAAGTCAGGGAAATGTAGCCACGCCCACCAAAAGGTGTGCATCATGTTTGCGAAAAGCCACGGCGAAAAGGTCACCCTGTGAACGTCACCCGATGAAGAGGAGTGCTGCAGCGGCGATTTAACCGCGTTTTTTGTGGCGTGGGCAACGCTTCACGGTTAACCAAATCATTCCCTTTAATGGAGCGTGGATTAATGGAGGTTCAGGTTAGATCAGTACCTCTCAAACAGCAGGGGCCTTGATGAAGACGCAGGGCATCACTCTTTAGGACTCTAGTACGGTGTGTGTCCACAACATGAAGAAGACAAACAACCGTCAGCACCTGAATGAAGAGTTACAGACCCATTAAATATGCTAATTCACTTCCTGAGCTACTTAGATGAGAGCTTTAATGCTAAGCTAATGTGTTTGTAGCTGCAGCGAGGGGACAGTTAAGGACAGAGGTGAGAGAAGATATTTTATTCATCACGAAATTTAACTGTTTCAGCGGCTCAGAAAGAGAAAATAGCAACGTGTCAAAGGAAAAGTATGACATGTTAAAGAGAATAATAGAAATACACTGTAGATAATGAATGATAATGAAGACTTGATATGTGTTAATAGGCTGTAACCAGGTTCTCTGCACTGAAGGTGCTTTAAGTGGAAAATCCGCAAGGTGTGCAGCTTTCATATCATACAAAGACGATGATTTAAGTTCTGCGTGACGATGACATCCAAAATTAAAAGTATATTGTTTTTTGTTGTTTATTGTTGGGTCTGCAGTACCAGCGCAAACACAAGTTTTGACGTTATGAAAACATGAATCTGCCTTTTTGTGTTTCCCCTCTGTGAATTTCTGATGACGTCGATAGAAAAGTTGGAAACTGCGGTTTATTAAGAACAATAAATCTTAAGGTTGATTTGGCGGTGCTGCAAGTTTCAGAGCATGAGAGCAGGAAGATGTTTAGATGGGATTGCCTTTAGTTTTTCACGAAAGATCTCTGCTGCCCTCTGCTGACGGCCAACCAAGGCCTAACAGAGACACTTCTAGTGCTCAGCATTATTATTAAAAGATTACTTCACAATGTCCCGAGTATCTCCTGCGGGATTCTAAAAACACTGTGATTCTGTTTTCAGTCAAACTGAACCGAGCTAATCTTCTTCTTCTTCCTCTTCAGAGCTGTTTCCTGTAGGAGTCACTTCAGAGAATCATCTTCTTCCATCTTTCTCCTTTCCTCTGCATCTTCCTCTGTCACACCAACCAACTGCATGTCCTCTCTCACCACATCCAGAAATCTTCTATTTGGTCTTCCCCGTTTTTTTCTCCTGACTGGCACATTCATCTCCAGCATCCTTCTCCCAGTACATCCACTATCCCCCATCTTCACGGGTCCAAATCATCTCAGTCCGGCCTCTGGCCGAAAAAAAACAAAAAGTAAAAAATACTGAATACAAGGGGTTTTTTTTTGTTTTTAAAAGTAAAAAAAAATCAAAAAAATCAATAAAACAAGTAACAAGTTGCTTGATAATATTTAAATAAAAATGAGACTTTTTTTATTTAACTTTATTTAACCAGGAAAACCTCATTGAGATTTAAAAAAAAAAACTTTTTCCAAAAGTTTATTAAATCATACGTGACATTTATTTAATATTTCTGAACTATTTGTTACCAATATGAGGAAGAATAAGTCAGTAATGATAAAAAAAAAATAACATTTTTACCCCCAAAAAGATAGTTTTTTTTCCCCATACATGTAAAGGTTTTAATTTCAGATGCATTTAACTTCATCTAAGTTGTGTTATAAAGACACTGTTCCGGATCCATGAAAAGGATTAGGAAGTGATATTAAAGCATTTATTTTACCTGCTATTTGACATTGATGAAAGCATTTTAAGATAAAACATTTTCCTTTACGTTAACTGAAAACACTTCCTGTGTAGCATTTGAGATATTATCAAAACAATTTCACTTAACAAGGTAATCAAGCTGAAAATAAGCCTCTTCATCTCTCATAAATGTTCCTTACTAGGTGATTGTGACTCATATCAAGTGCAAATTAGATATTTGGGCTAGAAAATAGACAAATACACGTAGAATTGAGGTTTTGCGGTGCTCTTATTTTTTTGTCCAAGTAGTCTAGACTGCGCCGAAACTCTGATGAACTCATTTATAATCCAAGCCCAGAGAAGATGTGATTATCTTCAACTCTGCTTCCTCCAGCTCTGACTTGATATAATTGTAAATAACATGATATGGACTGTGACAAATGATGGACAACCTCTTACATGCTGTGTGCTTAAGATTCCAGCAGATGGAGCCAAATACCAATGAAAGAAATTCAGTGTTCGGGGAGGATAAATGTAAACAGCTCAGGCTGGAACTAGGCAGGTTAGTCCAATTTGGGGTGGATTTAATGATTTATTCCCTGCTGATGTCGCTTTTATAATCTGAATATTGCCTCACGGTTGCTGTAAAAGTGCATCCAGACGGTAATTGGACTCTACTTATAGAGCACTTATGCAGGTACATCTACATAAGTAGATTTACATATATGCTGTTTTTCTGGTCTATTTGACCCCAAAAGCTGTACACCACGAGTCAGCATTCACCCCAAACTTTACAAAGTGATGTCATAGGCTGACAGGTAACGCGCCACCTGCTCATCAGGAGTGATAACCCTTCAAAACATCATGCACTATCCCTCCTCTTCACGGGTCCAAATCATCTCAGTCTGGCCTCTTGCTTGAAAAAAAAAATCCCTCTAAAAAAAACAAGATAAAAATACTGAATACAAGGTGCTTTTTGTTTTTGTGTTTTTAAAACTAAAAAAAAATCGGGAAAAAAGCAGTAAAAAAAGTGACAATTTGCTTGATAATATTTAAAAAATAAAAAAACTTTTTTTTTTAAATTAACTTTATTTAACCAGGAAAACCTTATTGAGATTAAAAATCCCTTTTCCAAGAGTTTTAGTATTTAAGTATTAAATTATTATTGACATTTATTTAATATTTCTGAACTATTTGTTACCAATATGACGAAGAATAAGCCAGTAATTTTAAATTTTTTAAATTTTATATATATATATATATATATATATATATATATAAAAGCCTGATGGAATAAGAATGTATGGGCTGCGTCCTCTCAGGTGTGGTGTTTGTGTTTGTGAGTGTGTGCTGTCCAACCACAACAACAACAACAAAAAAAAGTTGTTGGTCACTAAGATGCCTATTCAGAACCGCTCCTGCTTGTAATTATAAAAAAAAGAACTAGGCAGCATGCCATTCCACGGACGCATTCCCTTTGTGCTCAGAAGTAATTTTCTTCTCCTGTGTGGGGAAAAGAAAAAAAAGAAAAAAGAAGCTGCCTTGTGTTTTTTAATGTTCAGCCCACGTCCATAACGGTTCACCAGTAGCGCATCGAAATCGCTTCGAAACCTGGGTGAGCGGCTTTGAAGGTGCAAACCTTAGCAAAAAAAAAAATGATCAGAGCAGGAGTTTTCTTCTATCCATTTTTTTTGTTTGTTTTGTTATGAGGCTGCAGTTATAATGAGGTGATTTCAAATTATTGTATGGAGCGCAAATTGTCTTTTAGGTTAAGAGGAAATGTTTTAACCTGAATAAAATGATGAGGACGGCGTTTTTAACAGGCGCTCTAAAGTTGTGGAATCCACTTTAGTGTTTTGTTTTTTTTACTCTCCAGGTAGATCTGGTCCCCATTTTTATCTTTTTTAGAAATGCACAATGCACAGAACTACATATCAATTCTCAGCTTCTGCACTGTAAAAAATGTCGGAAACAATTATTTGTTTCGGTAACCATGACTACAGAGCGGTGGAAAGTACATTTACTCAAATACTGTAAGGTACTTGGACTTTACTTGAGTATTTCCATTGTATACAAGTCTATACTTTTACATTCTACTACATTTTTCTGAGAGCTGTAGTTACTAGTTACTTTTCCCAATAAAATGATTTAGTCTATAGTGAAAACCAAATGTGTCCCAAAATGTTATTAACCATTATTATTTAGAAAGTCCTATTTAATAAGTAGGATTTTTTTGGGGGTCAATTTTCTAAGAACACGTTTTACAAAAAGGTGGAGCTAAACGAATTAAAAGTGACTATTTTTCAGAAAATACAAACTTTCCATCCGTACATCCAATGTTCCGTCCATTTTCTTGCACATATTTTGGGTCCGGTTTTCCTCCCGTCCAGCATCTTCCCAGAACAAGTCCAGCCGTCTAATATCCGTCACTGCTCATCGTCTGACGGACTTCTGGAGCCTATCCCAGCTGACATCGGGCGAGAGGCGGCGTAAATCCCTTGGCCGACACAGAAAGAAACAACCGTTGATATTTATAATACGGATAATAAAGAATCGCCAATTCACCTATATCGCAAGTTTTTGGATCGTAGGAGGAAGCCAGAGTATCAGTGGGGTATCAGAGTATCGTAACATTGCTATGCTATGCTATCTCATTGTTTCGGGTCAGTGCTGAGAGCTCGACAAACTCGCACTAGCTCCTATCTACCATCAGCGGTTCTACTCTGAGCTTCCTGTGAATGTCGGAGCTCCTCTGTCCAACAGATTCGAGGAGATAGAGTGACCGTATCACTTTTTTTTATTCCTTTATTTTTATTGTGTTGTCCCATGCAGTGTAAACCGAAAGTGAGCAAATTTCTATTCTGTACTTTTAAATAAAGTTGGATAGATCTGGCGTAATGTAGATTTTATCCATTTGTGTTGAGGAGGTCTGAATTCTAGCAGATCACAAAATTCAAGAGTTTTTCTTTCTCAACCAAATATGAGGCGCAACTTTCTTTTTGCATAACTTTTCGCTGACGTGTTTAAAGTGACGGGATCCGCCGACTTACTGTGAGACTCTCACAAGTTTGTGACCTTTCAGCATTTCAGCGGGGGGACAAAGCGGAATAAAGTCAAGGACAGAAGAAGATTACGTTTTTCACAAAGCTGGTAAAGATGGCAGAGAGAGTGAAGTCAGGGCGGTCGAAGAATCGATTGAGCAAGAAGAAACGATAATTACCCCCTCAGGTTCTCCTTGGAATGCTCCGTCTTCAGCTCAAATAAAGAGAAAAAAGTAGAAAAAAAAACCTCATCGCACCTTTTTTTTTCTTCTTCTTTTCTTTTTTTTTTTTTTTTTAGAAAAAAAGCAGCTTTACTTTTAATGGACCACATAAATAAACGTCTCATTGGAGATTGAAAGCACAAAACTCTGATTGGCTTAAAGGTACGGGATAAATCAAGTCAAAGGAATTATATATATATATATATATATATATATATATATATATATATATATATATATATATATATATATATATATATATATATATATATATATATATATCCTACGTTCAAGAATAGAGCAGCGAACTGCGTCTTAGAACTCAATGAGAATATGAAGTCCAAGAGGATCAATGATGAGTCTTATTTTCTTCACAGAGCTCAGCAGAACACTCAGGTGTTTTTTTTCTCCGTTCTTTAAAAAAACAAACAATCGAGGCTGTTCTATCACAAAAACGCCAAGCCACGTCTGGACGTGAGTCGTCACAAAAATGTGGCGAGCGACCCAAGTAATCCCGATTCGATGAAAACTGACGCCAAAGACAAGGATCTGTCTATCCATCCATCCATCCATCCATCCATCCATCCATCCATCCATCCATCTATCCATCCATCCATCCATCCATCCATCCATCCATCCATCCGTCCAATGGCGAGTAATCATAATCTGCTTTTTCATCAACGATGTCGGAAACAAAATAGTCTCCTGGTTTTTATTTCATTAATCATTTAATGTCTGGAGCAAGAAAAAAACAAAAAGAACTAAGAAAAAAAATTCATTAATTTGCATATTTTAGTTCTTTGGGGCATGCATTTATAATCACTAGTTTAATATCTTAAAAGCTCTAAATTTACCATTAAATGACAAATTGTTCGGTGAAGCATGTTTTTAAACATTTATTTGGTTCAATCTGACAAAACAGACTTATTACTTATTACTAAGTAATTGCTTCTAGTAATTATTTCTTATTATTAGCATTATTTTCTTTCAATGTTGCATTTCCTGAGAAGTAGACAATTTTAATTAGATTAGCACATTATGTTGCCACAGAATAATTAAAATTTTTATTCTATTAGACTAATTTTGTTTGTTTATGAGGTTACATAATTCTGTTTAATAAATCCTCGCGTGCTTTAATACGACCAAAATAATCCTACTTATCGAATACGGCCTTTCTCTTTAGTCAGGCTTAATGCCTCCTCCTCGGTGGCTCATTTGACTTGTGGTGTCCCCCAGGGATCAATCCTCGGCCCCTTGCTCTTTCGCATACACATGCTGCAGCTGGGTCTTGTTATAAACTGGTTCCCACACATTTTTCCAATAAGAAATTGCGACTCACTGTTTCTGGATTACTATAATTGGTCCATTAACGTGTAAGTCTATGTTAGTAGTAGTGACATTCAAGGTTGAGGTAATCTAACTACTTTATCTGCTGCTAGATAGTTTTTGTTCTAGATGGTCACATCCTGTTTAGTGCGTGTTCCAGATAATCCGAGATTTGTTTTTGCAATAGTTAATTTTTTTTAGTTCCTTATTATAGCTATTTAGCTTTCTCGAGAAGTCGCAGAATATTATTCAACCCATAAAGACGAAAAACCTTTTTTTATAAAAAAAAAAAAAAAAACACATTTTGTTTTTAACGATGAGCCAGATCTTTTTAATGGGCGAAGTAACTAGTAACTACAGCTGTCAGGTAGAAAAAAAGGTAGTGTAGTAGAAGCATGAAGTTGAATACAATAGAAATACTCAAGTAAAGTGCAAGTACCTCAAGTAGTAGAGGTACTTGGATAAAAAACATTCTTCTACTGCGAGATTTAGTATCAGGTCAGTCGCCGGTTTTCCTGTTTTCTGGGTTTATTCCGTCTGGTTTCTCAAACTATTCCGAGACAAAGCAGGTGTCGGTGCATGTCAGGACCCCGGGATTCTGCTAAGCCTCACAGTTTTGTCACTTCTCTCTTCAGCGACCCTGCTGGGAGCTCTCTGGCTGTCAAACATGTGACGATGTGTCCTGAGGAGCACAACCTGCTTAAAACTGGCAGCGACACACACACATAGTCCGATCTAAGAAAAACCAGCAGACGCGCTACGAGATGGACTGGTTGATTAGAAAAAAACCCAAATGAAGAAAAAAAAAAAAAGAAGACACACAGAGGAAAGAGAAAAGCTTTTCCGGCTTTTTAATAAACCCGCCGATACGGACGTTCGTCATATCGCAAAAAGCTTTTAAGCGGCTTTATATAAGAACGCGCTTTCGCAGTAAGGTTAATTTTGCAACACATTTGTGAAGTCTTAATTCTATCGGCACACGGGGTTTTCACTTTCTAAAGGTATGTTAATGGAAAAATCAATCCTGCACTCAAGCTGCGTAGATGAGGCTTTTTCCGGCGCCCAAATGGACAGTTATGTAATCAATACGTGTTAAAAATAACGCCCTTTCACTTACATTTCAGCCACATTTAGCTCGCAGGATGGGGCGCGTTAGAGACGCGGTTGCTAGTTTCAGGGAAATGTAGTGCTTGAAAGGAGCGTTTTGAAATAGTCCGTTCGAGGAAGAGGAAGAAAAAAAGGCCTCGGGTTACTTGACAGCGCTGTCACAACTGGTCTGCCTACCAACATTTCACCTGCATTATTGATTGCAGCACTTTTGCATCCGTCCGTCTTCTCCCGCCACAATAGACTGTGGATATCGACATGAGAACCTTTCCTCATGTGACTTGCAGGGGGCACAAAAAAAAAAAGCTTCCTAACCAGAAAAAAAACAACACACACACACACACACACAAAGATATCTTGAAGTTATGGCGCCGGCCTGCTGTTTTGTAGACTTTGTGTGATAATCTGCGAGCAGCTGTGCGCAAAAAACATCTGGAAGGAAAGGCTCTTCATCATCAGCGCCGCACACATTGATGGAACCTGTTGGCGTTTGGTAGAACGAAAAAATAAAATAAAACACGTTCTGTGTGACTCGCCGATGCTGCTGACAAGACGCCACCAATCCAGCAAACAACATAAATTTAAAAAAAGATCAATACCGTTACAAATCAGTGGAAAAAGTTTGGTTGAACATCCTGCAGCTCCTCAGTCTGATAATCGTAAAGGTGCAGTCTGTGTAAAATTGAGGGGTATCTTTTTATCATTTTACACATAAACAGAATAAATAACTCAATATATGATTTGATTTTGAAGTGTACTTTTATTTTATTTATCATGCTAGGCATGAAAAAAAGTCCCCGACCCCCTGCATTGTGCAAGGATTCCCCCTGACTGTACTTCTCGGATTAAATGTTAAGTTTTGTCGGAAGAAAGTTTTTTGTTTTTTTTCCGATAGAAGAAGATCCCTCTAGTGAATAAAGGATGAGTTTGTAGTGTAAAATATGATATCGACAAAATAAATGTATATATACATGATAAAAAACTCATTCAGCATATTTGTAAAAAAACAAAATTTGGACCAACGCTTAGGAGGTTATGTCCGAAAATCAGGGTTTCTCGTAAAAAGCTCCCCCTAGAGGGTAAAATATCAACCATTAGAGCGAGACATGACAAACACAAGATAGACCCTCCAGTTCTTCCTCGCACTCAAGGCAATTTTGGCATAAAATTGGAAAATAACAATCATTTTCATTAGATTTTGAGTTATCGCGTTAACGCGCAGGATCTGCGGTTGCCGATGCGACAAATTTTGCAAACTTTTCGTTTTAAGCTGTTACAGCTGCAGTGCATCATCATCATCATCGTCATCATCAACATCATGTATTAGGCTATCTTGTGTCATTCCATGTGATGTGCCATTCTAACATCAGATAGGAAAAGTTTACATCATGTGGTCACATGTGACCGGGATGAGAAAGTTCCCTTCTTTCTCTCCCCGCAGAGCCGACAAGGACCAGAGGAGAACAGAACCCTGCTCAGTAACCCACAACGGGTCACCGCGGCAGAAACAGTGGCAAGACATGAAACATAATTCACAATATGTTTCATAATTCATAATTCACTAATTGTGCATGTTCCTGCACAATGAGTGAAAAGACGGAATAATAACCACCTCTCGCTGGACGCCGGTGTCCCCGCCTGACGGGTCAGGGTCGGAACGCATCCTTTGATTCTTCCCGGCGGACAAAAACGATTTCATTACAAGCAAAACCATTTCACATTCATTCTTACACTTTCATCATCCATAACCCCCTCTGCAAAGAATTATTTATTTAATTACACGTCGGGCTTATTATCCGGAAGTTTCAATTCTTCACGCTTGAGTCATTTTGGATCGCAAAACTTGATTGGGTTAATTGGAGCACTAATTAAATTGCCACAATTGAAATAACCATCTTTAATTACAGATTAACAGAAGGGGGTCGTAAACCCGACACATTCTCCAACCTTCACTAGGCCTACGCCGACATCCACCGACAGCAGCCGTTTATTCAGGCTCAGGTTTCCTTTGTGTGTCACCTTCTATGAACTTCTATACATGAAAAAAAAAACAATTTAAGTTTCTCCTAAAGCACCTTACAAGTAAAAAAATGTAAAAATGTTCAGATCAAATAATCTTTGATCAGATCTGCGTCGTTAAGGTTTTCTCTAAGGTCTTTTAGCATGATTACGGAAAAAAGGACGGGTGTGGATGAAATTCTCCCCAGAGTTAGGCTCCGACATTTAATAGACACGATTAGCTTTTGGTAATTTTACGTCATGACTTGACAACAATGACGTCGTAACATTTAGATGAAGTATGACGCTCTTTTTTTTTTGTTTGTTTTTTTTCATGAATAACTCAACTAATAATTAACTAATATTGTTTTCAAATTTAAAGAGCATATGAAGTCTGGTACGGTCTGGTGTTAATCCCTTGACAAACGAACCGGATTCCGGAACAGGAAGAGGAATATATGTTGGATTGTGTTGTTTTTTCAAGGCTTATTTAAAAACAATAATCTTTTTTTTCAATTTTGTTCAATAGAATTGCTCTGAAATTATATGAATTGTGTTTATAGTAAATTTCATATTCTAAACTAATAGTGTAAAATCTGTTTTTAAAACCGCTGAGAATACTTATATTTCTCCTCCTGCAAAATTTTGCTTTCTTTCTTTTAATCTCTCTTTTTTTTTCAGTTTGTTCAATGTGGCCAAAGTCGTTATTCTTTTTTTCTTCTTTTCTACTATCAGACTGTTTATATGAAGCTTGAATAACTGGTGCTGGAATGATGTTTTTGCAAAGCTTATAAAACAGACTTTTAAATGGTTTTCAGCCATTTTGCAGATTCTTCGTTTCTCTTTTGTGCAGAACTGCTGTTAGTACTTTCTAAAGCCGACACTGCAATCATTCTGCTATTTTTAGCGATGATGGTACAATAACAAGTCAACCCGCTAGTGTAAACCGCTGACAGCGTACGTAAATGGAATCATCCCATCAAATGGATACACAGGGACTTAACAACAGAACCACACGTTGGATTCTCGAACCAATATCCCGTGGCTTCGTCTGAAGAACTTCACAAACCGTACATCAAAAAAAGAGGACGGCGGCTTCATGTGAGGCGCCGCCGCCGCCGGTGAGCTGGCAGCTGTTGAAGATTTGAAATCGAGTGAAGCGGCGCGAGAAGGGCGGCGATTTGATGTACTATCGTCTCCGCAGCTGCCCGCTCGTCAGAAAGTACGAGGGTAGATGGAAGAGCGGTCGAAGATGAGTGTGTGATTAACCGCACGGAGTTTGAAACGCTCTCAGGGTGGGTTATATTTTCTTAAATGAGAGAAGTACGTAAGGCTTCCCTCTGCAAATGTAACTCAGTCGTTGTTGTACTACATATCCAGCTACATACGATATCTTTCGATTGATAGGTCCTGCAAAAAAATTTTAAAAGATTATTTCGTAACCACGAACTAAAAAGGCCAAGGGAACGACTTATCGTCTGGTGGCAACGACTTATTATCTCCTTCGGACGACTTATTACCTTGTGGCCTCCATTTAATGAGGCGTGGGAAGGACTTATTGTCTACCCTGGTAATGAGGAAGAGTGGTTTGATTTGGACGTGGATCTTCATCTCAGCCAGAACATTTTTTTTATTCTTTTACCTTTTTGACCCTTAAATATCCAACTCAACAGTGTGGAACTCATTTTGAGTCACTATCTGTAATAGAAAAATCTGACCTGTTTATAATGTGAGCCTGTAACAGTATGTATATGCAGGACTAAGTTCAGCACCATGGGTGATCGGGCCTTCTGTTCTGCTGCCCCTCGTCTGTGGAATGCCCTACCTGACCATCTTAGGGCTCCACAGACGACTGACACATTTAGGACTTAAAACTTTCCTTTTTAGCAAAACCTATAACTTTAACTAACATTGCTGCTTTTTCTCATGTTTTTACATAGCTATTGTTTTATTTTTTATTGATGCTTATATCTGCTTTTACTTTGTAGCACTTTTTATTATTATTATTATTATGCAAAACAGCGAAGGGCAGAAAATAGAGCCCTGAGGTACACCACAGATCAAATGGGCCACCAAAGATCAGGCCTTAATCATGTCTATTGAGAAAGTCTTGTTCGATAATTAGGATTATTTTGAACATATAAGCCTGTGAGGATTTACTAAAACGAATGATGTCACTTGATAGAAACATAAACTGTAAAATAAGGGTCAAGCGGTTTTCTAAAAACATGTTGTACCAAGTCGGTTGAATGACAAAAAAAAACTTGTTTCTGATGAAATACAAAATTATATCCATTAAATAACATGAAAATCTTTTTTTTTTTCCTATTAAATTAAAAAGCCCCCTTGGCCAAGACTCACATTATCAAGGATTTATAAATGGCTTATACATAGTTTATGACTTAAGCTGTAAAAACTTTACAAATAATTAATAAGCTGCTATAGCTCATTAGATTTGAAGGGGTACATAAACTCAATATAAAATGTTAAGTCAAACAAGATTTATGTACATGCGACTCATGAAACAAGTTTGTAAATCAATATCAATAACTTTGTGAGAGCTGATAAATTATTCATTCTTTTCCGGTCAGGGGTTGTTGCTGCATACATTTCGAAAACATAATATATGTTTTTAAATCTATGCAACAATAGCATTGTAGTTTTGTATTTAAAAAAATTAAAAATAAATTATTTTTATCTTTTAAGTATTCATTTCTTCTGGATACTTTTTCTTAGTTTAATTTGGCAAAAACCTCAGTTTTTAAGATTTAAGATGGATTTCTTAGAATCCATTCCAATCCATTCTTAGAATGTTATTATACATCTATACTATACACCATACATCTATATTATACAAAAAAATAATACATAAAAGTATTACGTTATTTATTTATTTATTTTTATTGAAAAATACGTGTCAGCTAATGACTTATAAAGTGTTTACAACCCTAATTTATGACATAAGTATAAAACCACTTATTTATCTACCTTAATAAAGGTAGTCTAATTGTAATGTGGCAGCTTATTTCATTATATTTAAATTATTAGTAGGATCCTTTCATAAATGGATAGTACACAGTGTGTACGAGGACGGTGGTTACGATTCATCCAGTATAAACTGTTTTTCCTGTATTGTTGTTTTTTTTACTCACCTTTTAAACACATTTTTTCTAGTTTTATAAAAAAAAAAATAAAGATCGGATTTTCAAGTGGATCCTTTTCTAAAGTCACCTTTTTTAGGCACCCGCCAAAGTTGAGATTTTTTACATGATCTCAAGATTTCATGAGTCAGATTTGATGTCATTATGCATTATTAGGGTGTCAAATACGTATTTTATCAAGATAGGAACAAACCCACTGGAATATAACGGAGGGAAATAAGGGACTCTGCAGGGGCTTTATTTTTAATTTAGTTCTTTTTCTTTTTTAAATGAAAGGCAGTTGGATGCCTTTGATGAAGCCTTTACAAAAAATAACATTTTATCCAAAAACTTCACAACTAGTAAATACGTATTCTAAAGAAACAAAGCGGCTAATATTCTTCAAAGTAGGATGGTAAACCAGGAAACCGTTACCTTTAGAGTTGTTACACAGGTGTGATAATGTCCGTCAGATCAGGACGTATTCATCAGGTGGAAAGAAGATGGTCTACTCCACATCTCCTCAGAAATCAATGCACAGATTTCAATGACATTTTCAAACGTTGGACTTTCTACACAAACAAAGTCTTCTTGGACGGGAATTCATCTAGTTTTGGCGGAACTCCACGTGAATATCTCTCAGATAAAGCTTTCAGTGACATTAGTGAGGAAGCCTAAGAGCCTAATCTAAGAGAATTTGGCAGTTTTTTTTTTTTTTTGAGGCCGATTCAGGATGTTTTATGCTGCCTTGGCGACGGTGTGTGTTCTCAAAGAGCCCATCTAGTTCTTAAATTACATCTGACACCTTATATACAGTCCAACTACGACAAATATACCTTACCTAGCACTTTAGTACCCCATAAATCACGTCCTTTCTCGCCTTTTACCTATTAGAGCGCTGTAATGGCAAGAATAATAGAATATCCACATCCAAAGTGAGTAGAACATTACTCCCAGCATGCAATATGCATCGCATTCACATCATTCAACGCTTTGGAGCAATCACAAACCGCAAACTCAGGGAAAGGACTGAAGATTTTTTTCTCTCTTTTTTTTTTTTCTCGTCATTTTATTCAAAAAATAAGTATAAAAATATAAATATAAAACAATATGACTCAGCATTCAGACAGCATGAATTCCGTGTATGACAGTTGTCCAACTACATACACTTTCCGTTACATATTACACCTATATGTTGAGATGAATTCACAGTTTGACAAATAAACTGCACCAACCACTCACATGGACATTGCTTGTCAAACGAAGATAGCAAATAGTATATAGGATGTCCATCATTTAAAAACACTTTGTACAGATACAGTATTTAATGGAGGTGGCTGGAAAAACCACTGACTCCTTGGCTACCCTACCCAGACCCGGTCCAGTGCCATTAAACATTGATAGTATACAATACCACTATCTCTCAAAGTCAATTACAAAACACATTGGCCACACCATTGTTCACAAAAAATCCTAAACTTCAAAGGCATCTTTACTGATTATGACCAAAAAACGGCGAGAATTATACTGTACTCGAGAAAAAAAATCAAAAAAAAAAATCAACTCAGTTCAAGTCTTAATATCCTTTTTAACGTCCCCTGAAGGGACTGGAGGAACTTTTGAATGTGTGTTACATGAGAATCAAATAGACCACTAGTTAACTAGCGCGCTAGCTAGCAAACTAGACAGATAAACAGATAGATACTGGATAGATAGGTAGACAGACAGTCAACTAGCTGGATAGCTATCTGACTAGACAAAATAGCGGCCTGGCTAGCTAGCTAGATACAGACAGGAAAAATAAATGGGTTACAAAGCGAGACACGGGTTTAAGTGTCCCGCTCGGGACTCTTCCCTATGTACATCTCTGCCAGTTTTTTAAACTGCGGTCCCCAGCTTCCGAGGTAATCGTAATCGTGGTCCCCCTCAGTGGCGGCGGACTCCAGCGAGCTGAGGGATTCAGCCAGCGACCCACTGCCCTCGTACGCGTACGTAGCCAGGGAGTCATAGGGGGGCGCCGTGGGGTCCGAATCGTTCTCTTGAAGCCTCCCATTTATGAAGTTCCTGACATCCGTGTTACCCTTTATGGGTGATGTCCTCCGAAACGGAAACAGCATTTCAGGTATGATGTCCCTGCGCAGCTTGTTAGCATCCATCACCTCTGGGTTGCGCAGCGTGCCGATATCAAAGGCCTGGGTGTCCTCCTCTCCGCCCCCTTCATCGTTGTAGCTGACGACGTTGTCTCTGACATCCTCTTTGGAGATGATGAGAGGCTCCTTCTTCCGCTGCCTCCTCAGGGCGGCAAACAGCACCACGATCACTGCAGCAAAAAGAGTGTGGGAAACACAGGGAGAGAGAGAGAGAGAGAGAGAGAGAGAGCGACTCGTCAGATGTGCGCCTCCTAACATGTGTCATGCATTAAAGGGCGCAGGGGAGTGAAGGCGCAGGGGCGAGACACATTTGCTACCAGTGATGAATCCCCAACTCTGCCTCAGGCGTTCACCTCCTATTATTAAAAATTCAGGGAAAAATCTTTTTCTTTCCATTTTCCCTTGAACGGAACATTCACTGTATAAAACGTTACCCGGTTGGAGGATCTCTTTTTTTTTTTTGAGCCTCTCTCCGCCACACGGCCTTATATCTCATCTCTCATTCTGTTTTTTTTTTTTTTTTTCCTCAGCTATGAAAGGCAATCAGAGACGGTGGAGTGAGCGTGTTTCTAGTACATGGCGCCGAAGGGGCGGTAATTTTTCAAATGAAAATGCAAGCTATCCGTTATTTAGAAAGAGCACAAACTCAGCTTCACCTGCGTTCCTTTCTTTCCCTCTTTTGTCCTATCAGCAGGTACTGTAGTCGTCTGCTGGCCTCCCACCTGGGTGTTAATTACAATGCCTTGGATTGCGGGGGAGCTGGCTTTTCACGGATGTTCTTTGCGGACATTTGCGACAGACCCGTGTCGTGTTTTGTTTTTTTCGAGGACCAGACAGGGTGAGCTGTTCCAGCTCGGAGTCAAGCCGAGGTGAATGCGGCAGCCTGTTTGGAGGATTCAAGCGCGAAAAGCTTCAGATAATGAGCAGATGTCATGATATTTCGCTCAAGAGGAGTGAACAGACTTTAACCTTCAGTCCTTTTGACATATGAGAGACGACCTGCTGACCACCGGACAGCAACGGACCAACGGTTGAGAAATAATCGCAGAAAATATTTGGATATAATGTTCCCCCTAGTTTTGGAAATATAGAACCAAACCCTCCCAAAAACAATGTAGTTCTCGATCTTACTAAAGTCTATGTTAGTACAACATTTCAAAATGATACATAATATGGTTCTTGAGATGTTGAATTCACACGATGGCTCTGCGGCGGCGGCGATGATTCCGTTACATCCCCGACTTTTCAAGGTATTTAACAAGCAGATTGTAGAAAGATTGACCCGTGCTTTTATCGCCGTTTTGGTCCGGTTGCAGATCAAATGCACCAAAACATGAGATAACTCATACCCTCTGTTGTCGTCTCCAATGGCAAGGGTTTATCCCCCAAAAACCCTCAATCCTCTGCATTGTACAAGCAATCACCTGATAGAATTCTTCAAATTCAGTGTCAAATGATGTCCAAAAAACAGTGTTTTTCATTAGAAAGCTCCCCCTAGTAAGTAAAATATGAACTATTAGAGTAAAATAGGACATATTTAAGATATATATCCTCAAGTTGATTCTTATGCAGCAAATTTGAACCATACTAGAACAATGGTTAGGAAGTTATGTCCGAGAAACTGTGTCTTTGAAAAAAGAAGCGGAAATATGGACTATTGAAATATGTTAAAATGAATAAATGAACTATTACATTGCCCTGTTTTGGGACTTATAAAGGTATATCTTATCTTATTAGAGTAAAATATGATGGGATATGTGTAAAACATCATCCATGATAAATCTTCTCCAGTCAATATTTTACTCAATAGTGGGGCACCAAATTTCAACTAAATCAGACGGTCGGGGCCAAATAATGTTAAAAAAAGCTCCCCCTAGTGAGTGAAATATGAATTACTAGAGTCAAAAATGATGTAGACAAGATGTATATCCTCAAGTCGATTAATATGCATCAGATTTGGACTAAATCAGACCAACGGTTGACGAGCTATGACCTGAAACATTTAGAGACAAGGCTCCCCCTAGTGTCAGAAATATACAATAGATGTTTCCCAAAATCAAACCAGTTCCTCCTCGCACTCAGGTCTCCGAACGTATGAAATCTGACAAACGATCCATGAAATCGTATTTGAATGAACCCAAAGGATCTGCGGCGGCTGATAATGACAATTCCATAATAACCCCAACTTTTCAGGGAAGAAGAACCAGGGGTCAAAGTTCAACCCATGGGGAGGGTAAAAGGAATCCCTTGGAATGTTTTTTCCCCTCATTTTTTTCTCTTTAATCTCACTACCCTCATTCTGCATTCAAAATGCCTAGTGAGTCAAAAAAAAAAAAATGGGCCTCCCTCTGCTCGGCCAAGCGTGGGGAGGTTGAATGAAAAGCCATTATTTTTATATACGTCCGGAACTATAAGCTCTACACATTTCTGCCTTCTGCCGGGAAAAACGATAGGCTCTGTTGCAGCGCTGTTACATACCGCGTTAGATCACGAGGACGACTGAAGTGGTGCTTCTGGAAGTCAGAGAGCAACATGCGACCTACTTTACCAGAGAAATACGCGCAGACTGTTTTGTTAAAGAGATTTATTTGCTGATGAATGGAACCACATTTAGGGACATTTTTTGAGAGAGGACTACTTTTTCCTACAGAAAATACAAAGTATCAGGGAAAATGTACTACAATGTTCCATAAACAACCCAGAATTCCCCTCGATTCGTCGCTCCATTAACGTTATATATGATAAAAGCCTCCAGGTAGCAGGCAAACGTCTTATTACGCTACCGTTGGTCTTTTGTTGTTTGTTTGTATGTTTGCCAATTTCTTTTATGTTGTCATTTCCGACAGTCTTTGCTTTGTTTTAGTTTGGGAGAATGTAATAAAACAAAATTTGATATGTTGAAAGGGTAATGCATAATACGCTGTAGCTTCAGCCTACACCTGTTTGGTCGAAAAAAAATAAATATATATATGAATATTCTATGTATATATGTACATATGAATGTTGGTTTGTTGTACGTATGTAAATAGACATGTATGCGTATGAGAATGGGAGAAATGTAAATGTTCAACATCTGGATTATACCTGACACACAGGGATTTCCTGTACGACGCAGGGGAATGGGAACTTCTATGTCGATACGCCCTCGCTGTCTGGAAATGAAAACACACTAGGGTTTGCGTTACTATTTTTCTCCGACATTTAGCTATGAAGCATTGCGATCCTCGGCGATCCGTGCAACCATCCCGACAGACTAATTCAACCGCCTCTTCAATTTGCAAAAACAGCCATTTCCTAAAGTACAGCAAATCGTTCCAGGGCACGGTTTCTAATACTATAAAAAAGAAAGTGCCTCGCTGAGTCGGCATCTTTTAGTATTGAATCGACTGGTGATGGTTTGAATACATTAAGTATTAAGATTTTCAGCTTCTTCCAGCCGGGGTTGAGGAAATGCTGGCCGGATCTTTTCATTATTACCGCTGTAGGTGGGGACTTGTTTCTCCTCCTGTCCATGTGGGAACTCCGCCACACTCACTGAAGTTATTGGCTGCAGACTGGAAGATATTAAACAAAAGGCCCTGCCCGGGTTGCTAATTTAGTACATTAGCATATCTCCAAATTTGGTGCAATGAATCTACTCAAGCAGAACTTTGTATAAATGTTATATAGGTGTAATAAAGCGGTGGTCTTTGCATCAATCTGAGCCGCACCAGGGATACTAACAGTAGAAAATCAGCATTTGTTCAAGCAGACCAAAGCAGATCAAAGTAACACAGGTGGATTGTGAGACCGGCTGATAGCGTTTTTACGTTTTACGACCTTCAACCAGGAGATTTGAAAAGGAGCTATTTAGCAGCTAACTCAAAAATGAAGAAATGCTTGCATGAAATTCAAGAGCTCTTTATACTCTAAGCAGACGAAAAGATATACATCCATTTCATGAGTGAGGATATAGTTTTTACCATTTTGGTGCAGGCACAACTGGAAGCATATGCAAAATGTCATAAAAACACCAGTGCTCCCTTGTTTTATGTCACACCCTCTTTTTCTTGCAGAACATAGGTGTGCTATCTCAGATCACGCACCGGAGATTCCGGTATGCATTGCAGCACTTTTGCATCATCTCTTTGAGCGGGCCACCCAGATATGTCAAGAGTCAATGAAGCATATTTGACAATCCACTTTTCCGTTTGGTTTTAATATTAATTGTTTGTCCCACTGAGAGACTGACAGAATCAATTAACTAGGTGACAAGTTCCCCTCGCTCAAGCCCTCCCAGATACTGACAGGCTCCCGCTCTGCACAGAGGGGAGGGGCTGAAGGCAAACATATGGCGACATTGAGAACACATATAAAAGGTCATTTTGTGGGTTAATTGCACAGATTTTAAAACCATTAAAAGCCAATAATAATAATACACCATGAATAGAATACCTGAGTCACTATAAGCAGTAACTGCAACCACAGCTGATCAAACATGGCGACTATATTAGCGGGTATCAAACTGTGTGTGTCGGGGGGGGGACACTTACTCAGGAGAATAATGACACATAACAGTATGGCCACCAGAGCTCCGGTCGTGAGGCCGTCTGAGAAGGGCAGGACCTCGGGGTTGCATGTTTGCATGTTTCCACGGCTGTCACAAGCGCACACACGAATGATCAGCGTGCTGGTGCTGCTCTGGATGGGGTAGTCGTTGTCCGAGATGACGACGGGCAGGAAGTACATGCTCATCTCGCGGCGGTTGAAGCCTCCCCTCCGCGTCAGGATATTAGCAGTGTTGTCTGTGGAGCGAGAAGGTTTGAGGAGACAAAATTCAGTTCATTTTCTCTACTTCCTGTAACGGATTGCTCGTGATAACTTTACAAGGGTGATTCAGAATAAATGGGGTCCTGAGTAAAGATGCCGGAATCGTGATCAAACAACAAGGACGATAGTGATAACCCACGTTAATAGCTCCCGCACACATCTTTAGGAGAAGGAAAGCAGAAAGATAAAGGGATGGTGATGATGCTTGACCACAGTTCTTGCATGTAAAAGTCCAACTTGAGTTGGGAAAATGTCTGTCTGTGCTGCAGAAGTTTAATTTGTCAGCTCATCCTCCCGGTAACTGAAGACTTTGGCTGGATATTTACAGAAAATCAATTCTAAAAGCGGCAGCAGGCATACAGATGAACTTATTCTAAAAAGAAAGAGACTAGACCAGTAGAGCGTTTGAGGTTACCCCAAACCTCTTACTGCGTTTCTACTGAGCTGTGAAAGCTAACCATGTCTGATTCCCTTAAAAGGGACACACAGTTACTTCTTCTGTGTGTCAGAGAAAGGTAAACCAGAACTACGATTACAATTTTCACATTGGCGCCTCTATAACTAAAATTTCTAACGTCTTTCGTCAAGCTAAAATCAAAAAGTTTCCTTTTTTTTTATTAATATATATCTTACCTTCCCGGTCCACAACAGTGAAGTTTTGGTTGGTGGCACTTATAGTGAAGACAAATTTGTGTCCGACAAGAGGTTCGTCTGTGTCAACAGCACTTATTGTCTGGATCAGCTGTGGAGAACAGAACAAAGCATGAGGCAGCGGTTAAAGATCCGGATTTTAAAGCATTTTCAAGGAAGACATAGTTTCTTTCTGCTTTCTGCTATAAATGAACAAAGTTCATGAATGATGAAGAGGCGTGTGATGCCTATCATACCATCTACATTTGCCCATTCAGACCAAACCAAACTAGACTACAATAACTGACACCACATATATATAAAATGATCTTCCTAACTTCTTTATAAAAAGGGAAATGTAAAGCTTTCCCTTCAAGTTCCATTTATTCACAAAGATTTGAAATAATAAAAGGTGAATATTGTGATAATTGTAACATTTTCTGACGCTGTTATCGTTCCATTAAAACCAAATCAGACAGGCACTAGATTCACAGCCCCTTCTCTTCTCTCAACTACACTCTTCACTGCCAACTTCCGTTTGGCTCTATGCCAATCGACCTGAAAAAATGTCTCCCAAGACCACCGCCTCACCATAACCAGATCCGTCACCTGCCCACAGATCCATTTAATTAAAGGCAAAACATTCATTTATATTCTGGTGATTATCCACCTCTGGCTTACAAATATGAACTTCCTTGAGCCAAATCCTCTCCGGACTCCGTGTCAGAATTTGACTTCAAGCTACCCAAAGTCAGCCGCTGCATGTTGTGAGCTCAATACTTATGCGCTCAAGATAACTTTTCATAATTTGGATAGGTCTTTGCAGCATGACTTTGCAGATACCTGATTGTGTCACATAGCTGCTCACTGAGAATTATTCATTCTAGTGTTATTACTCAATACATGTTTTTGTATACAACAAATACATGTTTCGACACGACATAAGTAGATATAATAAGATAAAGTGTAACCTACACCAAACAGCCATAACATTAAAACCTCCATTCGGGTATTGTGTTGGACCCTTTGGCTACAAAAAAAAACGGCTTTCCGATGCATCGTGTTCTGATGTGATAATTAAATTGGAGTTATTATGGAATATTATTGCCACATCTGATACAGATCCCTCATGCTGGCACGATACCTCAAAAACTGTTTCATGGATCATTTTCAAATGTTATACCCCCATAGATCTTAGTCCGAGGAAGAACTGGATTGATATTTTGAAAGGTCAGTTTTACATTTCCGACACTAGGGGAGCTTTATCACCAAAGTTTTTCAGGCCATAAATTTGCAACCTTCTTATATAGTCCATTTGGTGCACATGAATGGGCATGAAGATATTTATCTAGTATACATCGTGTTTTGTTTTAATAGGTCATATTTTACCCACTAGTGCAAGTTCTTTTCTTACAAAAACACTGTGTCCGGTACATAACTCAAAAACTATTTCATGGATCATTTTCAAATTTTATACCCACATAGACCTTAGTGCGGGGAAATACTGGATTGATCTTGGAAAAGGTCGATTGTATATTTTTGACACTAGGGGGAGCTTTTTTTTTCTCAACTAATTCAATCATTCGAAATTCGGTGCTTATAAATAAGTTCAAGGAGAACTATTTTGTATACATGTTTCACTCAAATAGTTCATATTTTATTCACTAGGGGACCCTTTTTTTTTTTTTTTTTACAAAAAACACATAACTTCTTAATCATCTGTCTGATTAAATCAGAATTTGATTCATATGAATCAACTTGAGGTGCTTTATTATGTACATCTTCTTTTATATTGAAATAGTTCATGTCGCTCTCAGTTTGTGGCGCTTTGATTTACAAAAAATACTGTGGACATAACCTCATGTTTAATTTGAGGAGTTTAATCTGGGGGGTTTGGTTGTATAACGCAGGGGATTTGGGACTTTGCGGGGAAATACCCTAGATGTCAGGAACATCAGCGAGGGGCCTGATTTTATGGCTGTTTGGTAAAGATAAACACATCCGTCTTTCAGTATTAAATAAGCAACATTGCGAATGTTGAGCACCTGTCCTGCTTTGACGTTCTCGCAGACAAAAGTGTCGTACGACATCGCAAACTCCGGGGCGTTGTCATTGACGTCCAACACCTTGATGAAGACAGGCACTCGAGTCGTCTGACGCGGATTATCTGGAATGAGTCAAATCAATTGTCAGACGGATATTCGTCAGCAAATATTAAAAGTCAGGAACTATAAAGTCAAGAGACTCAAACAGCATGTACTTATTTCGGTGGCCACCACTGAGATGTTGTGCCATTTTGACATCTCTCTGTCCAGGGCTTTCAGGGTCGTGATGGTACCGTTCACAGAATCGATGTTAAACAGCCTCTCCAGATCCGTGTGCCGATCAATGGAGTATCTGAAAGATAACACATCATTGTTATCACAAACACACCAAAGTGCCTCCTCACATCATAAAAACGTTTTTCACTTTGAAAGGAAATAATACTCTGTCTGCTGCCACAAGTAGAGAAATCTCTCGTCACGCCAGCTCATTTGTCTCAGTCCACTTTCATATTCCACTGACATTTGAACAGGAAACACTATACGCCATGTGGCACGCACCAATGTCTCTATGTCAGCAACGGCCTGGCGCCATATGTGCAGAACGGCGGCACAAAGTGCTTTGAATCAATACAGCAAATTTGGCTCCTTTCACTTTGCAGAGAGTCACAGAGGGATTACATAATTCTAGGAAATAAACAGTGTCTGTATTCACTTCACACAGCCGCCGCTATCTTCCTCTGGGAAATGACCACGACGGAACCGTGAATATTATCCCTCCCCCACACACACAGACACATGACTGAGCTGATGGATGAGTGTTAGCGTTAAAGTGGGCATATTTCAATCTTTCTAGTAAAATGATCTGATATGAGGAGGCTTCTTTTTCTTTAATATCCTCCATAAGTTGTTTTTTCTTATTGATTTTTTTTCATTTCCAACCAGTACAATTAAAAGAACAGTTCACCCACGAGTGAAACTTGAGTCATTCTCCACTCGTCCACTGGGTCGGATGATGATTCTTTGTCTGTAAAACATTTTTGGTGATTCACATTAAAGTAGTGAAGCAACTTTGTCCCAATGTCAGAGGATCGAAATTTTTTTTGAATATTAATATAATAATGAATATAAAATGTATTCATACGACTCAAACCAACATAACCCAAGTCTCCAAGAAACCCCCAATATTCAAATATTTGAAAATAAAAGATTCTTATCTTATCTTTAGAAAAATCACCACAAACTTGCATGCGTCGCTATGTGATAAGGAAGTCAGTAAAACTTTCTCCGCCCCAAGAAAAGCACAAACAAAAATGGAGGGTTCCAGGCCCAAAGTGGGCCAAAACAGTTGCCTAGGGGGTTTTGGCACTTTTAATGCATCCCAACTCAGAACGCTGAGATTTTAGTTGTTCTGGCTCTAAAACAGCAGATACGGTAGTAGCAGAGATCAGGATGGTATCGCAACATTTCTTCAATGTTTTATGTGTGGTGTCCACAACCAGGAGCCTTTAAAAAGCACCTATGGGCAGCTAGCAGCTAAATTTAACTAAAAGAAGGAGAAAATCATAAAAACAAAGTCTTCAGATTGGGGATAAAGGAAGTGATGTGGGAGCTCCTTATGCTCTGAGCAGAAGACGCGCTCAGCCTCCATGTAAAATAAGTCATAACTGTCGCCATGTTAATCCACTAATGTGTATTAAATAACATATTTTCTCCGGACCTACTCTGGTTCTTGCCGCTACGCAAGAATCTAAATTTCTTGCCACGTCAAATCCTATTTTAACCCCCGATAATTGGACCTGACAGAAGCACTATTTAGCTGCAACTTCAGCAGAGCTCGTTCCCTGTTATGTGTGGGTCAAATTCAGGACGGCAGATGAACACCGAGATGTGCAGAGATTTAAAATTCTTGTTGATCTTTGTTCGGCGCCACGTGCTCAGGCAGTCAGGCTTCCTCAGATTTTATGTGTTTGCTATTAGGGAACGCTCCGAGAGTCTTACAGATTATTTTGCATTTCAACGTTGAAGAAATTCAATAGATACATTCAAGGAAAATAAAGGAGAAGTCCGCATTGTCAAATGGCTTATTTTTAATGAGAGGTTTGAATCATACGAGATTGTCTAGTGGCTCTAGCTGTTGGACCTCATGCGTGCTGTGTTTGTCGTTTTTATGCTCTTTCATACAGGTCACCAGCCAAGGAGGCTGACATGTGTTCATTCATTTTCTGTAATCGCTATCCTGTGTAGCTCGCACCTATCCCAGCTGACATGAGAGGTGGGGTTCAACAAGGCAAACACATGGAGGTGGACGGGCAATGTAGAGTCACCAATTCATCTATATTGCATGTTTTTGGACTGTGCAGGGAAGCTGGACTATACCCAGAGAGAGCCCATGAAAAATGAGGTATAACTTGCAAACTCTGCAGAGGAAGGCTAGGCAGAGGAGGATTTGAACCCCAAACCTTCTTGTGTTGAGGCAACTCTGTATCCCTCTGCGCCACCAAAGTGCCGCCTAGACTTCCACTACATAAATCAAATGTTAAGTTGACTGTACTATTTAACCGATTTCTTAGACTGTTGAACCACCCAGGGAATTTACAACAGCAGTCATTCATTATATGTAAGAGCTAATCCTCTTCATTGGCACTGAGACTTGAACCCGAGTCAGCAGACAATGGTAAACCTCTGCTATGACGCCAGTTCATTCTAAGGCCGGCACCTAAGGAAAAACAACCACTCACACATATACTTACAGGCGATAAAGAGTCACCAATTCACTTATATTACATATTTTGGAACTGCACACAGAAATACTTCAAGGCCAGAAGTGGATTTTAACAACCGGAACTTTCTCACACCAATGTATATAATAGTCAAAGAGGCACCACAAACAAGCAAGCACATACACAATCATTCAAACACCTCAAACCGCCACTTGAAACAACTAGACATTCAGTATCTCGCACAAAGATATGTTGACATGTCTACTAGAGGGGGAAGGGATCAAACTACTGAGTGGAACCGGAGTTTGTAATCTGAGGTTTCACCAATGCATGACAAAAATAGATCTTCTTTTTCTGGCTTCTCAATATAATATGAAGTTTTTTGACAGATATTGATATTGAAAAAGCTGGTTTCCGGGCACAGAATGCTCTGCTGCAAAGCAAACTAAGAGTTCCTTAAC
The DNA here is from genome assembly GCA_037951165.1 of Lophius americanus. NCBI lineage: Eukaryota > Metazoa > Chordata > Actinopteri > Lophiiformes > Lophiidae > Lophius > Lophius americanus. The sequence goes on from JBBDHG010000081.1 coordinate 1,802,095, forward strand.
CCACTAGTTACGGTTCCCTGCAACTTATTGCCTGAGCAGACATTTTGTGGATGCAATTCATATGAGTAATATTAAAATGTTAATAAAAAGCAGATGTAAAGGTGTGCAGATACTTTGGTACTAGAAGGGGGAGGGATCAAACTACAAACGACCTTCTGATAAGTAGAACCTGAGTTTTTGAACTTGAGGTTTCTGGAAGCTTAAGATCTGTATGGATTCATTTCATGTTGGTTTGTTTGAGGGATTTACTCTCATTGTTTTTAGCAATGCAGATGCTTCTTGTCTTTTCATTGTTGGGTGAACTATTCTTTTAAAACAGAAAAACTAAATTATCCAGACTGAAACAATGAAGGTCATTTGATTGTTGAGGAAATGTCATCTGTGACCACCTGACATGTGAGTATAGACTAAACACTGAGGATGGGATTTGGCTCAGCCAGCCGGCCTTGTTTAAGGTCAGAACACATCTCTTTGTGTGATGTAGCGTACTTGACGGGCTTGTTGTCGGCATCGGGATCCCTTGCCGACACCAGGCCGACGAAGCTGCCAGCAGCCGTGTCCTCATGCACCTCGATGATGTAAGGGTTCCTGGTGAAGACGGGAGGCTCGTCCACGTCCTCCACCGTCACCTTGACGGTGGCGTAGTCTTTGAATTGCAAGCCGTGGACGAACCTGGCATCTAAGTAGGTGTTTCTCACCTCCACTCTGAACTCGTAGTCCCTCTTAGTTTCGTAATCCAGAGCCTGGAAATGAAAGAGGATGAAGAGTCAAGCTTTAGACTCTTTACAGAAAGAAAAAAAAAACAATACACCTCCAGGAATTTTGATAAGCAGTTCATTGTCTCTGCCTTTATCTTATTCATACTTATTTCTAAGTTACAAATCCAAGAGGGGAATACTGATCAGAGAGATCCTCGGGGAAGAGTTTTGAGCAGAGGACTGCTTTATATTATTCATTTCACAGGCTTAGAGTATCTGATTCCACACTCCACTCACAAAAAATAAATTCTGCCATATGTCTTTCTTAAATGAAGAGAACCTTATCTGGGGCCGTTTCTGAGCCGAAGCGGTACCGATCCGTCTTCTCATCGAAGTCAACGTTCGTTTTTTGACGAGATATAAAAAGAGAAAATTAAAACCTTCTCTTGAAAAGTGAAGAGAAACTTCCAAAAGGTTAATGGATTAAACTTCCTTTTTAAAAGGAAATAAAGGAAGCTGATAAAGTCTGGCATAGGCGGAGACTTCGTGTTTAGCGCAAAACAAATAACACCCCTTTTTTCTGTTGCTTCGTTCACGTGTGCGTAAAATATAATCCCTCAGCTTTTATGTGATGTATTAGACAGAATGCATTCTGTTTCAAGAAACACTTCACATTTCATCAAAGGGAAGACAGAAGGCAGTTTTTATGAAAGCATGTCACTTGTCATGAGGTTTTTATCTGATTCCACTGCCACTGTGGATGAAGAAACCGTTACATGACTGCTGACGGTGGCTTTGTGTGATGCTGCTGGCAAACGCACCACTCTGTGAAAGTACATAAAACATGACAATAAATCACTTAAAATGAACGGGAACCTTATTGATAGTGACGACTCCCTCCTGTGTAGCTGGGTCGGTGATGATCATGAATATATCGTTACCGCCGACCACGCTGTACTCCATCTCGGCGTTACGCCCGACGTCCGGATCGTCAGCTTTAATGCGGCCGATGGCGCCTCCGATATCTGTAGACTCCACCGCCGTCACACGGAAGGAATCTGTACGCATCGGCGAAGGAAACAAATGATTTCAGACTTGTTTGTATACACATTTAACTCAATTTTAATCTCACTCATACTTTTTGATTCACATATAAATATCTGTAGAAAAAATTTGAATGCATGCTTTTTTAACAGAATTTTCCTCCATGCAAAGTAAATCAAGAGCACCCAAAACAACTATAAACTGTCAACAATCACAGCTGTTGTCTGCTTCACAATATCTCTGGAAAAGCACAACAGCTGTTCGGCGTGAATTCAACAACATTGCTAACATAGGAAAACATTGCTGACATCCACAACAGCAATTCTGCACAGCAACTCACCAGGACCATGATTGTTTTTTTTAACACGGACATAAATTCCTAAATTAATTTGATTGAGTCCAATTTTGGTGGGAATTAATGTACTCTACTTCATATTTTACTCGGTTGAAAAATGTTTGTTTTTTTATTCCTGTGCTTCCTGTAATGAAATGAAGATGATTGACGGATGATTGACGGATATCGATATCTATATCTATCTATATATATATTTATCCCTGCAACATTTTTTTTTTTGTTTGTTTTGATAAATAAACAACAGATCTGAAGTTGTTCAGACAGTTGGAACAAATATTAAATGTCTGGAGGGCAGATGGTTAAAAGTTTGTCCCTCTAAACAATGAATCATCGTCCATTTGTTTGGATGCATTCTGGATTTAGGGCGAGAGACTGCGTCTGCACCAACACAATTAACTTGTTCTAACACACTACTGCTTTGTGATAAAAGCTTGAAGGCCAAGGCAAATATTGCTAATGTGAATCGTGCGACAACATCTCAGACACCCATGAAAAACGACCCTGAACATCCAACCAGCTCACAAAGACATGCCGAGATCTCCAATGAAATCAAATTCCCGAAATATTTGTCTTCATAAAAATATTCAGAATTATTTGAGCGCAGATTTTTTCCATGAGCATGAATGTAGCACGACACGGATGCGAATCGGTTTAAGTGAAATTTGAATTATGAAAAAATTTCCTCTTACGGTTTGCAAAGCGTGGCGGACTGTCGTTGACGTCAGAGAGGCTGATGCTGATGGTCGTGGTCCCGGAGAGGCCTCCCATCTGTCCGGCCATGTCTTTAGCCTGGATCACAACCTGGTAGTTTTCCTTGACTTCTCTGTCCATACCGGGTAGGGCCGTCTTGATGGTGCCTGAAAAAAAATAAAAACAAGTTTTTACACAACTTTAACCAGTTTAATGCAAAATGCCATCAGGAAAGTATTTTCTTCTTCATTATTGAATGTGAAAAGAGACGATATGAGGAACGTTAATATTATGTTCAGGTCCGTGGCAGTCCTCAAGCAGGTCTCTAGAAAATTGCATTTAAATACGACTAATTTGGTTTGCAAGTTGCATTTTGACAGGAAATATAATGACAACCTGACTTTTCTGACAGCCTGGTAACGCCAAATGGCAAAAGAACCCACCAGTGTTTTCTATAAGCCAAGTTATCGCAGTGCATATAATCCATTTAGCATTTAATTTTATTTCCCTAAAGGCATAGACAACAAATTTTCATCTGATATAACGAGCAAGAAAGACCTCAGATGGAGGATGTTGTTTTTTGTCCGATAATCAGATCAACCAGAAGAACAGACTTTGAGTTCTATTTGAAACCTGGAACCTTTTACTTTTACTTACTAGTAGAGTATTTTCACAGTACTGCAATTATGCAAAAATAAATAGAACTGAATTCTTTTAACCAATCAATGAATGTAAGTAAACCAAAATGATGCTGCGGGGACCTTTTTGCAAGATTAAGGCAAGGATAGCGAAAAAATAATAAACCAAAAAAAATCGTGTGTTAGATTCTATTACCTTTACATTTATGCACCACGTCTACCTGATAGGTGATGGACTGGTGAACAGAACACGGGTTCTTTGATATCCTTGGTCCGACATGCGTCACGGGAGAAACTGCAGCTTTATCCTTTTCAAGGATAAGAGCCTGAAACAGTACGAGGGCGGCCAGATGACGACGGGATTTGTGAGGTTCTGCCTGTAAATGGAGCCCTGGTGCTGATTCTGCATGTTAAAACCCACACTGACCTTTACCTTTCCTCCGTATAGAAAAAGATATTCTCTCGGTAAATAAGATGCTTTGCAATGTACAGCGCCGGGATATTGAGTTTCCATTCTGCTTCCTGCCGGCGTCATCCCTGAGCCTCATGCTCTGTACTCAACACCCAGAGAGCCCCAACGGATTTTCGGGTCGAGATAGCAAATAATCACACTTCTCTAAATGTCAGCCATTACTTTAATCTATAATAGTAGAGTACTTTAATCTACTATTGGACTAATAAAGAATGTGAGTAATGACTCAATTGTTTGCCGTTGAAGCCTCTGCGTGTCATTGATCGCTTTTTTTTTTGTTTTTAATGAACTTAAAAGCAGATAAATCCGTACCCTGCTTGTTCCATTCTCAGAAACACTTAACCAGGCACTGCTGGAGATTTGCTGTCCGACTTTCATGATAGCGAGTAAAGCATCCGAGAAATCCCACTGGGTTTTGGCTCACCGTTTTCAGAATCCACAGAGAAATACGGCTGTCCCTGCAGAATGCTATACACAAGCTTGGCGCTGTTCCCGTACGTCTGATCGTCGGCGTCGGTGGCCGTAACAGTGATAACAGATGTACCTGCGGAAATAACAAAACATGCAAAGTCGAGTTTAATGGCAAAAACACAAATAAATAGCTGACTCAGCATTTTTCATTGATTTCTTTTTTTTCCAATCTACTTTCTTCAGGCGATATCCCGTATCTAATGCAGCAAGACACGCTGGCTAATCTTCACTTCAAAAAATGAAATAAAATGGCTCCTAGAGAAATTCAAATTAGTTTGCTCCAACGGGGGAAAAAGAAAAAAAACAGGAACATGAAAATCAATCAGGGACATAAAATTAGATCTCATTTTTTCATTCGGGGGAAGAAACGATGAAGGTAGATGCTGCAGCTGGCTCATTTGCGAAACAGAGAGGAGGCAGACTGTAGCCGGATTCTCCGAGAAAAAAATCACAGCCTTGATTAAACTTTGCTCTCCTGCTCGATGGATTTTTTAAAATATCAATGAGAGGAAAAGTTTCTGCAACATCAAGACTTTTAAGAAAAGATCCTTCTCTCTGTCTCTCTCTCTCTCGCTCTCTCTTTAGGTAATATATCCAAAAGGAGTTTCAAGCACATGTGAGGACTTTTTTTTTTTTTATTTAAGAAAAAACAGTAAAACAAAACATTTGCTAATTTAAAATAAATCCACGATTGATTACTTTTTTTTTTCACTTTCACTTTTCGACTGGCTTTATCTCTGCAAGGTCACACTGCTGCTGCTTTTCATTCTGATCTCTGTAGTCATAACCACAGGTCTGGCGACGCTGGGTACATAATGACAAGCTCTGATCAGCCATAACATTACAACCACCTGCGTATTATAGTTGAATTTACGTTTTTTTTTTCCCGCCAAAACTGATCTCTGATGCGCCGTCTGTGTGTTCCCACCCCTTTCAAGCAGAACCAGCTTTTACTCTTTCAGCTGCTGTAAAGGACTTGACGGCACAGAATTACCTAAAACTTTATTCTGACAAAACAGAGCTCCCTCATTATCGAATCAGAAATTACAACTACTGACAATCTCAAGCACATCGGTCCATTTGCTCTCCGGGGTAAATCTCATGCAAGAATCTCTGTGTCACATTTGACCCTCAATTAAATTTCAATCACCTTGTCAGTAAATCCTTCTATTTAGCATTGCTTGTTTTATCATTTTTCTTTTTTCTTGTCCTCTTCTTCTTATTTAGAACAAAGCACTTTGTGGTATGGCTCTTTGTAACTCACTTTTTACGACCTCTGTTTGGAAAGATGCCATATAAATAAAGCACTACTTACTTTATTTACTTTCTCACCACAACACCGTAGACTAGAAAACCACACTATACAACTTTACTACATCAACAACTATGTATATGATATGATTTGATATAACATGTTATCCACAATAACGCAACAATTCAACGCCAGAGCAGTGGTGCAATCCAACAAAACACACTAAAATAAAGTACAACTCCATAAAATGAATAATGAAAAACAATGTGCAATATGGTAAAATGTGTCATAAAATATGCGTGTAATATAATAGAGTGTACAGCTCCTGCACAATCTACAAATTGGTGCTGGCAAAGTAGACGCAGGAAGGAGGGCAAGAAAGAAAAGTCCATTCGGTTGCTTTTGTGAGTTCGTGTAACGACACGACAGTTAGAAGATTTACAGAGGGAAATTTTGACCCGAAGAATGAAAGATCACGTTGCCCAGATTATAAACAGGGACAGCTGAAGGAAAGTGCGACGACAGGAAACGGACATTTCAGACTGCGATGGCTATATTTATGTTCAGAAGATCTCCAAACCCACAAAAACAGATTTCTGTATCCGTCGATGATGTTTCTTATGAATCACATAACAACAAAGAGTATGCTTAACTTTTACGATAAAGGATCCGTCAGCACAGATACACATAATTATTCCTGGGGGCCCAAACCAAATTAATTCATCGTACAGTTTAAAACAGAGCAATAGCATCATTCGCTTCCAAATAATATATATTGTTTTTTTGTTTTCTTTTAAATTGCTAAAAGTTTTTTAATTAAAAAGTGCAATTCAGTAATTAATAAATATTGTTTGGTGTGGAAATATGGCCGGGGGAACTTCTGGGTTATATGACAATCATTTTCAGTTGGAACTGATTTATTGTTCCTGGGTTTATTTGATTAAAATGTGTTATTTTTATTGTCGTTGCCTTACTGAATTGTCATAAATATGAATGTATGTTTTGTATTGCCGTCATGTAAAGTGTCTGGACCCCAGGAAGAATAGCTCCTTGTTTTGAAAAAGTCAACGGGCATCTTAAACAAACAAACAAACAAACAAACAAACAAACAAACAAACAGGACTTGTCTGCAGTGGTTAGTACCTTCCAAATGGGTTTAAGGAAGGACAGCTGGTGAACCTGGTCACCCAAGGCTCGCTGATCTGCATGAGGAGCTGCTGTAGCACAAAGTGCTGAAAAGCTTAAGCAGGTTCTGATAGAGAGGTATCAGAACACACACGGTGCATCGCAGAGCTGTTTGACTCAGACAGTAGTTTTAATGTTATGGCTAAGTGTTCATGGACACTGCCTTACATTTCCCGGCTACTATTAAATGCTGAATCAGCGTATTTGAACAGCATCACCCATCATATAACTACAGATCCAACCTACAAAAAAGATAAAAATTAAATAAAATAAAATCAAAGGTATATTTGCACACGAATCACGAGCCTCCGCCGCCAAATACTTGAAATCCGTTCAAAGTAAATATAACTACTGAATAGATATTCAAGCTCGGGCAGAGCTCGGTTCCTTTCACGCTGCTCGCCCTTGACTCACTTCCACGTTAAATCCTGCATAATCCACCCGAGTGTTTCAATAACGTCACTTTGCAAACACCGTCCTTGGCATTCAGGGGACCTCTGCCATGTCCTGTTTGGGTCCGACCGCCTCCGTGAATACTAATCAAACCCCGGAACATCTGTCCCACTTAGTCCCAGCTACGCTAGCATAAAGGGTAGCTGCTGATTCTTCACGGCTGGCTGACTCGATTAACCAATGTGTTCGGCCTGAACATATAAGGCAGTTTATTAGTCGGGAGACGAGCAGCGGTGACCCTGACCCACCTTTCGCCGGTATCAATGCAGCTGGGAAATATAAGAGGGGCGCATTATGAATTCCAAATAGGCCATTGTTATTTTGTCGCCAATAGACGATTGGGTTTTGATTTACCCTTGATTGCTTCCGTGTGTTAATTTGCGCCTGCATAATTGAGGATTGATTTCAAGTCGCATGCATCACTTTCATGAGCTTTGTTTATATTCACGCCGGTCGGGCTTATTTATATTATTTGAATGGAATGAAGTGGAGGGCAATGAAGCAGATCTTTAATTGGAAAAGACTATGACAATCTAAACTTTTCAATATTTCTAGCGCCTATTAAAAAATGGCAAACGCATGACTTGTTATGAATGCCCAATGAGCTTGACCAAACAAATAACAATCACACAGCGAAGGAGGGTGCAGTCAATCGTGAGCTGAACCGCGCCGGGCTCAGAGGGAGACGGGGAAAATGTGACCAAAAATTAGGATTTATTAGAGGTGCATCCTGCTTGACTTTAACGGATTATAATATATTTATAGTAGGGGATTGCTTACTTAAAATGAGACCATTCTTGCCTGTTCATTTCAGGAATTCGACCACGACGAAGCCCAAAAATTGTGCCTGAAACAGACTTCAGACCGGTCCATTTTAAGAAATTCATCTTAATTTTGTGTTCAATTTAAACAGGAAAAAGTCTAATTCATCAATTTATCCATTTTTCTGTAACCACTTATCGTTGTGGGGTCCCTTGGGCGCCAATCCTAGCTGGCGTTGGATGGAAGGTGGGGGTACACCCGCGAAAAGTCTCTAATTCATCATCACAGAATCGGCAGACATAGACCAACAACCACGCTCACATACACACCTAAAACTGATAAGAAAAATCTCTTTTAATAGAACAAAACTAGGCAACAACATGTATAAAAAGGGAGGCAGACATACAATACAACAATTTACAAACTAAAAGAAGCAATCAGTGTACGCAAACCTCCGTCTAGGCACATCAGTACCGCGGGTTACATAAAAGTTGATTTAGTTCCTCCATTAATGTTTGAGTTTTTGCCAGCATCTAAATCTACCGACAACTCTGAAAAACTCTCCTGAGTATCTCTCAAATACTCTGTAGCCACTCACCTCCTGCGCCTTCCACTTCAGTGTCTCTGTTCGGCACACCTGAGCCCCAAGCTCCACCCCGAAGAGGACATCGAAGGAATCAAAGCAACTCTTGAAACTGAGTAATTAACATTACTGCTGTTTGGTCATATTTTTCGAAAGCTGCCTTTCGTGAAACCAGAAAAACTTTTTGGAACATGCAACCAGAGAAATTTAAACTGAGGGGATCCAATATAAGTTTCGTACAAATACAAACAGAACCATGTGCGCTATTCGTTCCATGAAACACAGAAATTATTAGAAAACCGATGGTAACGTACCGACATCCGACATTTCCGGGACAAAAGCGAAGTAGAGGTCCTTCTCGAACTTTGGCTCATTGTCGTTGATGTCGTGTATCTTGATGTTGAACTCGGTGTCGGGCTCCAGCTCTGCGTTGGTGGTCCGATCCAACACCTTGGCATTGAGCGTGTACATGGCTTTCTCCTCGCGGTCCAGCCTCTTGGTGGCGTGGATGTCCCCGGACTTCTCGTCGATCAGGAAGAGGGTGCCTGCCCCGTCTCCGGTCAGGACGTACCTCACGTTGCCGTCGCCTTTGTCCATATTGGAGTGCAGCTGGGAATCAAACGCACAGATTCTGAGTTAATGGACTGACAGCAGATGGACTTTTAAAGAGGACACGGTTTTATGTCCTAAAACCCACCGAAAAAACACTGAAAGACAAAAGTGATGTAAAAAACAAAACAAAACAAAAAAAAAACAGTTATTCACAATATTTCTTCCATTGCCCTTGAGCGCCTCTCTGGAAAAACAGAAGTCGGCGTCTTTCTATTCTTGTTGTTCGCTTCAAGCCTATTTGCAAAACCAGAGGCTGTTTTTGACGGAGAATTCTCTTTTGAGAAATGTCTCAAAAGGTCTTTTGTGCGCCAGAATTGCTGAGATCAATGTGCTTTTTCTGCTCACTGTCAGAAAAAGGTGGGCTTCATGCCACAAATGGCGGCGCCATTTATTTATTTTTTTTCATCAACAAATATATTTTTGTAATTACTGCAATTACCTGGTACCACTTTGTGTGATTCTAACTCCTCAATCCTTGTTGCTTTCATGGTGGCCAGATCGGCGTGACTCAGCCATAACATTATAACCGCTGACAATTACCAGGTGCTTATTTATTTATTTGTTTACTTAATATTGATTTTTTTTTTTGGGTTCATCTTACACTATTTTTACGTAAATAATTATGTAAATAAGTTGATTTCTATACTCTTGGTTGTGTGGGTGTAAATATGTTTGGCATGCATTAAATAAATATACATAAATACAGTCTATATAACATTTGTGAATAAAAGTGAGCTATAATCACTATAATGTATATTATTAATTATATTTCATATGTATAATCAGATATTGAACATTATATCTACTGGATATTGTAACAAATACATTGTATTGTATGAGGAAGTATATAATAATAATACAATAATAGAGTTTGTACTTCTTCTCACTCTTTTTCCAATATTTAAACCAAGTCAAGTGTTTGAAATTTTCCAATTTATCCCATTCATTGTCTGTAAATATATTTTTTGTGTTTATTTGTTTATTCATTTTTTTGATATATTATTATTCTTTAAACATTATTTCTTGTGTGCTGTATCTTGTTTTTTTCTTACTTATTTGAAATCAATCAATGAATCTGACAAGTGACGTCAAAATAACAGTTACTGTGCTAATAAATGTATTTGTTGTCGGATATATCGTGCAGCACCTAAAGATGTTGGACTTAAGTTGAAGTGTAGGAAGTAAGAATAAAGGACAAACGTGAGAAAACATTTCCAGAACTTTTGACTTTGATGGGTGTTCCTGGTCTGCAGTGGTTAGTACGAACCAACGTTTTCTGAGGATGGACAAACTGAGACCCAGCAGCGGGATAACGACTCACTGATGCTTCGCAGATTTGTTTTGGTGGAAATCTGAGCAAATGGTTTTGGGATGGCAAAACCTGGACCAGGCAGAACTTCATCCCAGGGCCGACATGCTGTGAAAAACGGCCATTCACTCCTGAGAATTACGTTTTTCTTTATTCGTTGAGAGAATTCTCCTACTTCTGAAACAAAACTTGGCCTATGCTGCTCGCCAGTCCCCAATCCCCTGCGTTGTACAAGCATTCCCCCTGATTGAACTCCTCCTCAAATTGAATGTGATTTAAAGAGTTAAGTCCACAGTATTTTTTTTCGAAGAATAGCTCCAGCTACTTAGTCAAATATTAACTGTTAGAGTAAAACATGATATATATGAGAGATGTTCGCTTGAGTGGATTCATCTCGAAAAGATGTGAATTAAATCGGACCACCTGTTGAGAAATGATGTCCTGTGAACTGGAGATTGGAGATAAAGCTCCCCCTAGTGTCAAAAATGTACAGCCGACCTTTTCCATAATCAATCCAGTTCTTCCTTCCACTAAGGTCTATGTGGACTTCTTCATTAATGCAGTAATCCAAATACATCCTTTGTAACACTGAGTAAAACCATTCTACTGCACAATGACTACTTTTACTTTCATACTGAGGCACATATTGCTAATTATACTTAAATACTCATGTAAGGATTTTAATGTAGTTGAGTTTTCTTTTACTTTGACAGTGTGTTATTATTAGTATACTCAAATGAAGTATCCGTATACTTCATCCACCTATGTCGAGAACCGTGCATGGCTTCACTAAGTCCTATGAGTTCTGCAGAACTTGAAAGAATACATACACTGTTTGGCCGAGGGGATTATTACATTTACACCAAAGTACAAGGAAAGAAAAAAAAAAAAAATCCTGACACTTTTGATCACTCAACCCGCTGAGAAATCTGTCTGAGACTCAAAACCGAAAAGTCTCCGCACCCAAAGTGTCAAGTGCGACACACTCCGTCAGTTCTGATCAAATTAGACCGAGATTTTTTTTCCAAACTGCAGACTTTTAAGAAAAAACAGGAAAACCTGACCTACGGCAACGTCGGCTAAAATTACTCACCTCTGACCTACCCATCACCTTGAAGCGGCTCGGAGCGTGCTGGAAGACTAATGGCGAGATACTGTGACAGACACTTGATTCTGGCTCATTACTGGACTGGATATGCCAGCAGATATATTTAGCGCGCCATCTCAAGGGTTCACATTTTAAACCACATGTTGTTAGGGACACCGAACGCACGTCAGCAACCCATTAATATTAATGCCGGCAAGCGGTGGGGGAAACTAATTATTTTTATTTTTTATATTGCTGCAGTTGGACGAGCGATGTGAACAGCGGAACTTTGAATAGGAATCAAAAATGTTCTGGCAGTTTGGTGGAATTAAATTGTAAAAAAAAAAAAAAAAAGGAATGAAAACAAGATGCTGTCAAGTTGAAATGAACAATATTCTCGGCGTTTGGCCGGGTTGGAAATATTTCCATGCAGACGAACTCCATTACCCCCGAAAGTCTATTAGAGCAGGACATCACTCAGCTTGAATTCCCACATATATTTGTGTTCCGGGACAATCTCTTCATTCTTTGTGAATGCAAATTCCCTTCCTGAGCCGCGGAGCAAGGAAGCTAGGATTTATGACACGTTATGGATGTGAAGACTGCCGCCGCCGCCACCGCCGCCGCCACCGCCGCTGCTGCTATTGACTATGAATGACAGGCTAATTTTGGCGAGCAGGAGAGTGTTTGTATGAATTTTTTGCATCCAAATGGCCTTTATATCCGTGGCATTTACTCCTGTGGAAAAAAAAAAAAGAAGAAGAAATAAATGGTACGGCGCCACAGTCACCTTTCCCTTCCTTTGAAATCCATTATCTGTGTGGTGGTATATTGGCTGTTGGAGGCATTATGACACGTTCGCTGAGCAGCGCCGCGACACAACAGGAACATATTTCATTACTGGTATTCAGAGCGGCGACTATTCAAACCCACTCCTGCCCTTCTACTTTAGTAATTAGGCCGGTGCAGTTTCAGAACCACATAGGCTGTTTTTGTTTTCTTTTTTCTTTCTTTCTTTTCAGATCTTTTGATTTTTATCTGATTATTGCCGTATTTTTCCAATGTCAGTTGTAAATCCTGCAAAAAGAAACATGAGAGGCGGAAAAAAGAACAAACAACAATCCATCAAAAGGGACCGTAGCATTTGCACCAAAGCGGACCGCGGGGATAGTAGGAATCCTCCGGTCTTTGTAGAACCTCGTGCTTTGATTTACATACCTCCCCTCGGTGGACACGGCAGCGTGGAAGCCTTTACATCACGTATTTTTTGAAACTTATTGGTTGTGTGTATAACATCAGCCTCCTAATCACTAGGGCCAACATACAAGTCAGCCATAACATTATAACCACCTGTTTTCCAAAATCCAGGACTGAACACTAAAGGAAGAATCTTTCGTTTTCCATTTGATGGACAGAAACAATATTATCATATGCATATTCAGAAACTGTCAGAATTTCTTTAAAGATTACTTTTTCACCCATTTTTATTTGTTTAACATTGGTTCTACCTCGCCACTGCACACTGTCAAACCAATATTTGCACCATTCTTTTCTTTTTTTCCTCTTTATAGTCATAAGTGCTATAGCTAATATTGTATAGGTGGGAATTTTGCTGTCGGACCTTTAGGAATTTGGCTCCACAAGACCTCCAACCACAACTCACCACAAGATGTTAAGCAGGACGTCCTTTAATGGGTGGATGGATTGGGTTTTAACGTCCAGCATATCACAAAAGATGCTCAGTTTGATTGACATCTGGGAACCTTCACCTGGGAACCGACATGTGTCACCCTTCTTTAACCAGAGCTGTCAGAGAGGGTTCTGGGATGTTCCTGATGGCTCTTTTAATTCGGAGCCCACAGAAACCCAGGAGGCCGAGTACCAGGTAAAGAGACTGACCTGCAAAGCCCCTATAAAAGACTTCGACAGGCTTCAACACACTCTTCACCACCACGCACTTGTATCAACTGATGAGTTTAAAAGCATCATAGAAAAATATGGCGATGGATATGTAATTGTTTTTCTCGAGGAGCCACTGTGTATGATGATCTCTTGTTGTTTTACTAGGAACTTTAAGATGTGTGATCGTCTGCCACCTTTACCAGACCTCTTTTGTAAAAGAGATTTTGTTTTTTATATATATCAACTGGACTTCCTTGTTAAATAAAGGAAAGATAAAATACACGTAACACTTTATCAATAATTCCTGCTACAGTAGCTTTTCATTTGGATCGAAGAACATGGACTGGCCTTCACATCCATGTACGTCAATGAGCCTTGGGCACCCACGACACCGTCGCTGGTCAACCAATGGACTTTGCTTATACTCTTCTTCCAGCAAAAATAACCTGGTGCTAGTTCGGTGCTGGTGATAGTGCCAGTGCCAGTGCTTAGATGGTTAAATTTGCACCCCTCCTAAGAACCTGTTTGCTATTCCATTGAACTGGTGCTAAGTCAAGCTCTGGTTCTGTGCTAGTCCTGGTACCAGCTCAGTGAAAAAGTGGTATCAGTCCCCTTTTGGAAATGAATAAGACTGGGTAGATGGGGAAACTAAATTGGACCTTCTCAAAGTTGCTTATCACTTTGAAGTTTACCATTTTTTCCTCACACATATGGAATTCAAGGATACAGAGTTTCGCAATAATCACTTTTATTCACTTCCCTTGCGAGTGGTTATAATGTCAAGGATGATTGATGTGCCTCCATATAGTTATATAGATTTTTTACTGGATGGTTGAGCAAAAAAAAGAAAAAAAAGAAGATAGAAGTTGTTTCTATGTGGGCACGACACCGTTCCAGCAGGTTCAAGGTTTGATTCCGACAAGAATGTGACACAGAAACTGTATAAATGTAAAAAATACAGAGAATATTGACTTTAGAAAAAAAGCATGAATGGATTCTTATCGACGCGGGCCAGAGGTGAGTTTTCTTTGTCGTGCACTAAACTCTGCGTCTAACTCATCATAAACATGTCACATCTAGTACGGCTAGAAAAGCAAAAAAAAAAAGCACTGAGATTCCGAGTGTGCAAAGCCGTGTTGTTTCAAACACAGCGGCTCACAAAATCAACAGCTAGCGCTACCACGCTTTATTTGCATGGATTTAGTGGCTCTCCTTTCAAGGCCTCGCAGCACAAACACAGCCTTTTTTCAAGGCCTTACAACACAAGCACAGAAGAGAGCCTTGATGAGTTAAATCGCCTCGCACAAACACTGAGGAATTGTCAGTAAAGCGGCAAAAATCATTGGCAATTCCTGTCAGGTCTCTGGTAAGCATTCCTCGGTGCTGCAGAGAGGAGATAGCAAAATAGAGCACAGAAAGGATACCGAATAATTACCCGTCCTCCCTCTCTTCCTCTGTCCCTTAAGAAATAGGTAAGAAATCTTAACAGGTGGAACGCTCTCCCACAATGTACATCCCGCAGGTTAGAGTTGCAGCTAAGTGTGCTTTGTGCTTTTTTTTTTTTTTTTGTCTTTTTTTCTGTCCATGCATGCGAAGCCATGCAAATAAAATAAAAATCTCAAGGATACGTATTAGCACAACAAAGTGAGCTACCTTGAATATTCTAATTTCTGTGCAAGACAATGCGGTGTAGCCGGGAAATTTAATTGGATTTTGCTCGCTTCAAACACGCCACTCAAACGCCCCGGAATTCAAAGTTTTGCGGCTGCATTGCTCAGCATTGCAAGCGTCTCCAGCCCTGCTTAAGAAGTAGGGCACCCCAGCTGCACACAGTGGGTGCTCACACTCACTAATGGCCTCATGAAACTCTGTTAGAACGAGTGTTTCAAACCAATTCATGCTACGGTTACAGTGAAACGTAGCAAGCTCTTTCTCAGTCAGTGGCGAATAGTGATTTTAAAAACTAGGGACGACAAAGATTTTTATAGATTGTTTTAATAGTGAGTCAGAAACTAAAGCGTTTTTTTTAACTACATGAGGCTTTTATTCATGATATTCATAATGAGCTCTGCTTACGCTGCCGGGAACGACAGCAAGGGGATATCCCCGAAAAGCCCCAATTTCCCCTGTGATTTACGAGCCATCCCCCTGATTGAACTGCTCAAATTTCAAGTGACCTAATGTCCAAAATACAGCGTTTTTCATACAACAGTTCCCCTCAGTGTTTAAAATATGGGCTATTACAGTAACATATGACAAATATAAGATAAACCTCCTTGGGTGGATTCATATGCACCAAATTTGGACTAATTCTGTCCTGGAGTTAGGAAGTTATTTTGAAGAGAAAAAATTTTCACACAAAAAAATTCTGATCTTGAGTAAAATATTATCTATTAAAGTGGGTCCATTCTCAGCCGCCAAATTTGACCTAAATCGGACCAACAGTTGAGAAATTATGGCCTAAAATGTTTCATAGATAAATCTCCCCCTTGTGTCCTAACTATATAACCAACGTTTCCCAAAAATCAATCCAGTTCTGCCTCACACTAAGGTCCACGAGGGTATAATATTACAAATTGATACATGAAATTGTTTTTGAGTTACATAACATAAAGGATCTGCGGCGTCCAATGTCGATTCCATAATAACCCCGACTTTTCAGGGAAATAAATACATGTTTTTTACAACAAAATGTTTACAATTCCTTTTAACTTGAAACCTGAAAAACACACAGACCATAAAAAAACAAAAAAATTAATAAATAAATAAATACAACTTCCAAATCCTTCATTGCTGATAGAGAATTGGGGAAAATTCTCATCGGACCAACATGATGTCAAGATTGTATTCTGGTTGCTGATTGGTTAGGGAGGACTTCCTCCCTCGGGGCATCCTATAAAGTGGTTTGGCCGATAGCAGATCAACAGGAAAAAAATAAGAAGCATATTGAAATACATTGAATGATGGTGTAGACCCCTACTCCAGAGGAGGGCAGTGAAGTCTGTCCTCCTCTGCCCTCCACCAATACTTCACCCAGACTACCTTTCCCATAGTCTTCCCTGTATATATATAACTGTTGTGGAAAAATCTGAATTTCAATAATGTGTTTTTTCAAAAAAATATATAAAAATGATTTAGTAAATTATACTATGATTTGGTAATATTTCATTTCTCCCTCTTGTCTCTCGAAAAAAAGAGGACCATCCTCTTCTGCTCCTCTAGGGACCCGCCCCCTCTATTCTCAGTAGGTACTCCCAACCTTACTGTAACTCATGCAATTATTTTCCTTATCGTTTTGCGAGCTATCGGTCCACACTACCATCGGCGTGCTTCAAAGCTGCATTTATAACAAAGATCAGCGCAGCGGCCGTTCCTGCCGCCTCCCGCTCAGTGAAGGAGTGAGCCATGCTAGAGCGCCGCCGCTCTTTACATCCAATTCGATTGCCCTAATCAAGAAATCAACCTCGAGTGACAGTTAGCGAGTGTGTGTGTGGGCTGATTAGAGGGGTCTGATTGAACGTGAAATAAACAAGGTCTCCCACGGTGCACTCTGCAAAGGCCATTAAATGATCTTTATGAGGAAGACCATCAACGGTTTGATGGCTTTGTGCTGGGCATGAAAGGGCTTTTTTTGCTTTTTGGTCCTGGTTCTCCATCCCTTCATTCTCTCTCCCACTCTAATCTATGTGTTTGTCAGTCTCTTTGTGCACCTGTCTTTATCTCCATTGTTCTGTCTCTTTGTTTGTATCTATTAGTCTGTCTTTTCATCTCTCCATCTCGGTCTTTAGGCCTATTAGGCTGTCCGTCTTTGGGTCAATTTGCCGCTCTATTTCAGACGTTCCATGTTGCTTTTCTGTCTGTGGTGATATTTATCGTGTCTGCATCTCTTGATTATTGGTTATACTCTGTTTTGACGATTGAATGATTGACTGGTCTACTGAAGATATGCTTCAAATGTACATATAATCAGTTTTCATCCGTCCATCCTTTGTCTTGTCCTTTTTACCTCCTCCAAGGCTGTTTTGTTTTTTATGGTGGATTTCTGTGTGTTTTTTGAAGGACTAGACTAAAAATACTTGATTGATTGTCATGAAATGTGGTGGGATTGTGGAGCATACTACAACGAAGACTCCATTAAATTTTGAAGTTGGTCTGAATGAAGGGGCCGAGCCTGGAATTTGGATTCCATTTCTTCATTGCTGCAGGAGGGGCTTCATTCAGCATTTCCATCTTGTACTCATCAACTATTAGATAGAATCTTAATGCAATTTTGTAGAAGAGTTGGCCATAAAGGGAGAGAAAATATCATCTTATTTTGGAACAGATCTGAGTAAAGGGGGCGAAACTCTTTAGAAGAGTTGGGCATGGTAGCAAGGACGAACCCATTTAATATTGGAGCAGTGTTTAGAATTTGGATTCACTTTCATTAATATGGCAAGAGAGAGCTTTCTTTGTCACCATTTCCATCCATTACGTATAAAGTAATTGATCGACTTTATGTTGGGTTGGGTAGTGAGTAAGAAACTATTACATTTTAGAGTGGGGCTGATTAAAATGGGCGGGATCAGGTCTCCGGTTTCACTTCCTTTTCATCATTCAGTCTATTAGACTAAGGATGAGCTAGCTGAAAGATTTTTTTATGAAACTTGTAGGAAAGGTTGGGCAGGGTTTAAGGAAGCATTTTTTTTAGAGTTTGGGGTTGATACATAATAAGGGGGCGACGTCAGGAATTTGGTTTCACTTTCTTTAACACTGCAAGTTGACTGCCTTTTTTCACCATTTCTGTCTATTATACATGAACTACTGAACATATTTTATGAAACCTGGTTGAAAGGTGATCGTGTACTGAAAAGAGCCAGTTGAGTTTTTGATTAAGTCCATTTTAAGCAGCGAAATCAGGAATTTGGCTTCCCTTTCTTTAACGTTGTAAACCATAATCCTTAATGTCCCTCTATTATGTCTGGGATGTCTTTGCAACGTGATTAAGTGACACAGCCTTTGATGTCTTGAGACAATGGGCTTCCTTGAGTATTTTCCGGATTATCTGATTATTCTGTTTCAGGTGAGGAAAATAAAATAAATTAACATTCAAAATTTACCTGAGGCAGCAGGGCCTTAAGGTGAGGGTGAGGTGAGATGCTGGACCCAGAAATAAAAAACAGTACTTAGAGAATTGTCTACATGTTGAATGTCTGCTGTTCTCCATTTAGATACTGGTAGTTAGCATTGTTACCTCGCCGCTTGAGGTTTTTGGTTCCTTAGGTTAGGTCTATATGGGTGGACTTTGCAGGTTCTATCTGTGTTTACATGGGTTCCCTCCAGCTACTCCAACTTCCTCCCACAGTCCAAAAACATGTCTCTAAATTGCTTCTATGTGGGAATGTATGCCGGGATAGGCTCCTGCTACCCTGACGACAGGATGGATAGTCTCCCTCCCGTCACAATCTGTCTCGCCATCTAGAGCTGCAAAGCTGAATTGATCAAATTCATGATCTGGATCGGCACAGTTTTCCTCCAGGAAAGCAGAGTTCCTGCCCTAGTTTCCACTCAGTTATTTATTACACTCCTGTTTTTTTCTGACACTTAAACGCTGAATGATATCGGACAGCGGAGGAGAGGGACAGACTTCGGGCAGCAGCGAGCATCTGAGGGTTGAGAAGCGAGCAGTCGCCGAAGAGGCGTCATCAAGGGTTCGTGTTTGCTTTGCTGCTTCGTCACATCACACATACAAAGGTGGATTTCATTGGCCTCCCATGATTGATGGTTTCCCTCCTTCTTCTCTCCCTATCCCATTTATTTTTTTGCTGTTTCTTTCTCTGCACTGCATCAGGCTGAGAGTTTTCTGTACAAGGAGTTGTCATAGCCCCCCTACTCAAGCTCGCACAAGACACTTGTTTACTCCGGAGAATGAGGTGTGTGATGAAAGCCTGCTTCCTCGGAGAAAATTGGCTGTCGACAGGCTCCTCATTTCCCTCCCTCGAGTTGATAACTGCAGCGTTCCCCATCACACCTGTCTATAGAGTGCTGGCACCAGTGAGCTGACAAGAAACTCTCTGATCTGCGGAGAGGGCGTTCGGGTAGTGAGGAGGAGCAATTGTCCTGAAACCCTGCTTCTTCTTTTTTTTGATTGATAGGAGGAAAAGTGTCTCTCAAGTGCTGTAGGTTTTCAATTTTGTCCCAAACAGTTTTCTTGTTTTTTTTATGGTTTAAGCTGTATGCCTGTTTTTGTGTTGGAGTTATCTGTTTCCTTGACACTGATTATAATTCAAACCTTCTCCTTGTTCTGTTATTATAAAACTCCAATGCAAAGCAAACAAGAGCTCCTGCGAATACATTCAAATATATGCTTGTCCGTAAGAAGAAACACTCATGAGAGGATGTTTTTTTTACCTTTGTCCATCTGTTTGTAGATTTGTTTGGTAGACGGTTTGCTTTATTTCCATCTATTTATCTTCCTCTCGCTGCCCTCCTATCGCCCATGCCTTCCTCCTCCAGCCTCATTTGCACATCCTCTTCAACACAATACTGGTGTGTTTTTAATTCTGCCGCATCATTCTTCATAGAAGAAACAGAGATGTAGCGGTGAGCCTGCTTTTTTCTGCCTCTGAGTCAGAGGTAGAGGTAGTAACAGATGTGAATAGCATTTCTTTATTAATGCAATGTGGAAAGGCACGACGGGTGTGCAACGTTTTGTGATATGTTATGCACTAGTAGCAGTTAGTGGCTAGCTCAAAATAAGAACACAATCAACTGAAAATGGCTTTAAATACAAGAGAAAAAACTCCAACAACCAAAAGTTAGAGAAACATCGCAATTTGAGCTTCTTTTTAACCCTGATTTGTCTTGAGCCAATAACCACTTTTCACTCCAAAATTCGGGGTCCATCAGTGGTCTCTCGCCCTTCAGTGTACTGGGAGGCATGAAGACCGATCAAGAGGTCTAAGAGAACCATCTAGGTGAGATTTTGGTCAGCCATCATCGGGTTTCACATAATTGAAGCAGAGCCTATAGTCAATTTCTTGAGGACAGCACCTTTCTCTTACTGAACCAGTGGCTTTGGCAAACAGACAGTCTGAGCTGCCTTGGTGACATCATGTGGATAATAAATAAAATGTAGTCATAAACTAGGAAGTGCAGTTAGTGGCGCATGGAAACTGCACAGTGAGCATAAAAAAGAAAGGTTCCAACCTTTCAGAGCGATGGTAGCTGTCAAGTCATCACTCTAAACTGCAGCTAGCTTATCTACAATTCTCACTGCTAAATTGACTAGCCTTACTAACCATGTCCTCCTAGCCACAGATTTAGGTCTGTGGCTAGGACCTAGATTTAGGTCTCATATTTAGGTCTCAGATTTAGGTCTCAGATTTAGGTCTCAGTATGTCAATAACTATTGAAGCTGCTTGCTCTCGTGTTGTTAGCATGTTGCTAGCAAGCAAAATTCCACCTGCATCCGAGCTTTCAAACCAATCTTTATTGACAATTGTCAATATGCGGGAGTCAGCTGCCGGGGCTGATGGGCCATTTAATTCTATTTGTTTTACACCTTCAATATTGACTTTTGGTTTTTAGGATTTATTTGATTTATGGACACAGTAGGAGTTGGAATCAAACTACAACATCATACGGTGGATGCACAGGTCAGCCCAGAGATTGCATCCAGCCGCCATGCAAAACGGAAGTTAAAGTTTAATTGTTTTTTATCAATTTTATCCATTGTTCCTTAAAAAGCCGTGACTGGCTATGATAGAAAAAAGTCCGAACACACATTAAAGGGAACTTCCGCAATATTAGACAGGCGGTTCTAATATTATGGCTGAAATTTTAACTATTATAAGTAACTGAAGCTAATTGAATTTTCCTCCAGTGACAGATGATACTGAGGTTTATGTTAAGGTTGGGCATCTTCTCCATTGCATATATCCATAAAAATATCCTCTAATCTAGTCTCAGTGAGGAAATGGAGGACACGGATGATTGATTCCCCTTCAATATTTAGGGAGCTGTCGGGAAAAGTGTTAACTCCAGCTGATGTGCGTTTACCTCGCTCCGATTGGAATCACGGCTCAGGAGTCGGTGATGTCATTGATTGATGTGAGTGGTGATCATTAGGTTTGTTGGAAAGAAATTAACTGCATGGAAACTGTTGAAAATCAACCGTATTGTTATTTTTGGCCAACAACAAATCGATGCAGTATTGAGTGTAGTGTGTTTCTTTTTCTGACCGAGGAGTGTGAAGTACTAAAGAAGACTGGAGGCAGAGCGAGCAGCTCTTGTGCAGTCGCTGTGCCACTGATATCCACAGTTAACTGAAACTGCCGGATTCCCGGCAGCCCATTTGTCTTCAGCCAATTAGATAAAACACTCCTACAACAGGCCGAAGCGTCCATTATTAGTCTCCGCACATTGTGTTTTGACGCGTTACCTTGCCGACATATTGATGGTCGTTTCCTGTGTATTCCTCCAGCAGAAAGAATTGATTCCACATCCATCCTCGTTTGGACCGCTGGAGAATCCTCCCATCACTCTCTGGCATTCCAAACAGATTCCCAATATTCCCAGACATAAAAGGCAGGGCAGTGCTGGGCCACAGGATGGAGAGCATGAGGAAAAGCAGAACCTGATTGGTTATCATGGTATCCGATCAGCAGGGCGATGTCCGGGATGAGTCGTGAATTAAGGCGATGATGAGCTTCTGACGGGGCGAACACTTGAAGGCAGTGACATCAGAACAGACATTGTATTCCGCTCTCCGACGTCCTCCCGATTCCCTGCGGAGAGAAGAGACTAGAGTCAAGAAGCGCCTCCATGACACTCAGGCATCTTTTTTTTAACAATAGGCTTTAAATCTTAGCGGGGTAGAGCCGCCACTGACGACAATAGAGCGAGACTCAAACTCGTTTCTAAAGCCCGCATCTCTCTTTCAATTTGTGCTTCTAGCGTGGCGGCGGCTAATTATGCAATCAGCAAAATAGGGATTATTCCATCGCGCTCCGCGTGAGAAGGAAGGGGGGCCGAAGAAAGAGGGAAGAAATCAGGAAAGTCAAGAACATAGTTAAGAATAGCGGTTTTAAGGTGGTTCACAATGATGAAGCAGCGCTGATATAAACCCTTGAACCCACACTATAGAAAGCATTAGTGGATATTTCTACCCCTCCTAGGTTAATATTTGTTTGGGTGTTTTTCTGTAAGCAGGATTACTCACGTATGGTTTGACTGGGTTTTGATTACATTTTCGCAGAGACGAGCCAAGGATACCTTTTTGGTGAAAGGATGTTTTTAGAAATCTATTTGACCCTTATAAGACTCTCTTTTTGGGGGTGTTTAAAGTTACATAATTCTCTTTGGTGAGTCCAAACACGCTTTAATATGCCAAGAGTAATCCTACGTCTCGAATTTGACTGTCTCACGGTTGATGCCTCTTCCTCAGTGGCCTTTGGTGTCACCCAGGGATCCATCTTTGGCCCCTTGATCTTTAGCATATACATCCTGCCATTGCGTCTCATAACAAACAGGTTCCGTTAAATGGAACTGTGGGTACAGATGATCAAAAAATCCAGATTCGGCCAAAACCAAACGGGTTTGTTCTGCGTAACTGTTTGGTTGAGCACATTATGAGTGACTGTTTATTCTTCACAAATATGACTGAACCTGTTTATAATGAGACCCAGTAGCAGCAAGTATATGCTAAAGAGTAAGGGGCCAAGGTGTGAGCCCTGGGGAACACCACAGGTGGAAGGGGCTATTTAGAATGTCCCATTAATTTAGTACAACCACAAAAGGTCAAATAACGGTCAAGCAGTTTTTCTCCAAACATGTTTTACCAAAAGGTGGAGGTAAGGTAATTAAAAACGATTTCTATTATTTCCAAGAAATACAGAATTTCATTATATAAGTTATATTATAGTATTTTATTTTTTATATTTCAAAACATGCTTGACCCCAAAAATATGCAATTTTATTGTATATTTAGATTTTCTATAAATATTATGTTCATAAATTTAAGAAATAAAATATGCAATATATATATATATATATATATATATATATATATATATATATATATATATATTTTTTTTTTTTTTTTTCTTTGGGTGAAAACGTAAAAGAGATGAAAGTACATTTAGAAAATATATATTTCTAGTGTATGGTTGTCCAGGTCTAGATTTTTAACCATGGAGATTAGATTTAAATACAAAGTCATTGATAAAAATTAAAATAACGTAATAAAAATGATCATATTTTGACTAAATTATGTTTTCCATTCAGTTAGAAAAAGAAAGTTAAATAATTATACCAATGAAAATCATCTTCAACTTTCTTTATTGCTTGTTCTTTTGATCTTTTTGGTGAGTGTGGTGCGCTCAAAAATGTAATCATCAGAAAGTAAACAGGGACAAAATGACAGAAAGAACAATTACACTTAATGAATAGTGAAGAAAACCGCAAACTGATAAACAAAAGCGAAACATCACGGCTTTATTATTCATTATGACTCGATGTTATCAGATTTGTATTATTAACACAACACCGATATATATATATTTATATTTTAATATCTGCAGCAACTCCCTGTGAACCAAACATGAGTCATTAGACAAAGTTATAAGAAGGTGATTAATGACTGAAATAAATGAAAAAGAAAAAAAAAAAACGCCACTGCGATGTAAACGTCTCGCCAGAAGACTCCAATCAGCCGCGTACATCTCAAATAAAGTTTAATCAGTGCAGCTACAACCCTCTGCCATGTCTGCCTCTCTGCTGTGTTTGAGGAGCGCAGGAGCGAGCAGCGATTCACTAATTACACTGATGATCGGCAAACAGAGCTTCATAACCGCCGAACATGTTTAAAGGGCCTGATGCCAGCCTCCCTCCCGCAGCAGATGGCTTCTGACTCCAGCGGAAGTAAAAATACTTTGAACTCATGCTTCACTCCCATTCTCTTCTCTTCTCTTCTCTTCTGTAGATTGTCCTCCCTGAAGTTTTCTGTTTTTACTTCAAGTTCATCATTTTGGTTTTTCATAATGAGAAACCAAAATGCCTTTATTGTCATGGCCACTCTCAGTCTGATGGACCCCTGAACGCCCCACTGGGGTCAAACCAGAGGTCCTTCAGCGGTAGACTGAGACCACAAAGGACCATCACAGGAGAGCTTTCCTATCAAGTGGCCATAATCTGCATAGCTCCTCCCCCTTCAACTCCAATTCAACTGTTGTATTTGTATTGATATTCCTCCTGCATAATTTTTTTTTTAAATTTCGTATGTAACTGCTGTAGATTTGTAAAGGCTGATGTAATCTGATTACTTTATGCTTATGGAAAGTCACCTCCTCTTAAGATCTGCTTGTTTTGCGACATTTTCTAGAGAATCCAAGATTATTTTTAATTAAAAAAATATATATTTGTCTTAAATTGTTAGAGAATGTTCTCAATTTATGGAAAAAAAAAATCCTTCAATTTATAAATGTAATCTCTAAAGTAACTAGTAACTACAACGTCAGAGTAAACCTACTTCTGAAATATAGTTGAGTAGGAGGTCAAAAATATATAAATTCCTTCTGAAATGAAGTAGAGTAAAAGTGTAAAGTAGTATAAAATGGAAAATACTCAAGTCAAGTACCTCAAATGTGTGCGTAGGTAGAGCAGTTGAGTAACTGTGCGTAATGTGGCGGTCTCCCTGCTACGGCGTTCCAGGTCTTCTATCAGTGTGATGGTGAACTCTGATGTGTGCAGACGGGACTGGAGATGTTTTGACATGAGACGTGATGAATTGTGCAGAAATGAAACCCAACCATTACCGAGTATCCGCCAGACTTCAGAGACCGATTCTACCGCCGCGCCTGATACTCCGCTAACGCCGCGTCCGCGGGACTCCTGATAGGTAATTTGGGTACGCATGCATAATTGATGCTCTTTTTGGAAGTTAATCTTAATAAATCTTTGCCTCACGCCCTAATAAAGGCCATTTAGCCGACTGCCTGCATGAATGCAAGAATACCGGCGCTGCACTCATTCATTCACCGTGCGACCCGCTGAGAGGCGAGACCAGCGCTCTCCGGGCAATTCCCTTAAATCCAGTACCGGATGAAATATTCAGAGTCTTCATCTGAGTATAAGAAGCAATACCAGTCTGTGACAAAAGTCCACTACGGATAAAATACCTGTGTTCAAAATCTTACTTAGGTCAAAGTACGTCAGAATTATGGACAAATAATACTTCAAGTCTCAAAGTAAAAGTATTCTAATTTCAGTGTAAAGGTGTAAAGACGAATGCTGCTGCTGTAGATGTGAAATAATGAAGTATTCTAACTACTTTGTGCTGCTGAGTAGTTTAATTTACAAGATTACCAGCATATTTGTCCTAATCGCCGAAAAAAAAGTTCAAATTTCTTCACGGAACATCAATTTATTTTCATGCTTTTGGAAATTCCCCGATTATCCCAGACTATTATTATTTTTTAAATAGTTTATTTAACTGACGAAGAATTTTATCAACCAACACAAAATCATATAATGGAAACACACGAAGTGAATGAAAAGAAAAAAAACAAGTTTAGAAACTAGACCTATGCTGTCGTCCCACGACCGAAAGGATATATCGTGGGGAAGCTCCCAACCCCCCTGCGTTGTACAAGCTATCCCCCCTAATTGAACTCCTCGGATTAAATGTGACTCATTAATAATCTCAAACTAATTCTACAAAGTCAGCAGTCTGCTCTGAGATCAGATCCCATAATGACTCAATAATTAAGATGAACACAGTTTAACAAACTTTTCTGAGTTCAGGAATAAAACCAGACAGATTTCGATGTGTCTATTCATAGGAGATAAATTTAGATACAACCGTTCTGATGGTTGGAAAGTTACAATGGAGAAACCGCGTTGGTAATAACTTGGACCACGATTAAGGAATAATTTCTGAAAAAGCAGTGTTTTCCCTAAAAAAGTTCGCCTTGTGAGTAAAATAGGAACTATTAGAGTAGCTGGATCTTTTTACGTTGATTTATTTGCCCCAAATTATCACGAAATCGGACCAACAGTAGAGAAATTGTGGACCGAAAAGTTTTGGAGCTAACCCTGGTGGCAGAAATAGAAACCGACCTTTCCCAAAATCAAACCAGTTCTTCCTTGCACTAAAGTCCATATGGGTAAAGAATTTGAAAAAGATCCGTGAACATTTTTTGGAGTTATATATATATATATGTAGTTATATAGTTGGATTCCTTGAAACAAGCCATAATATTAAGATAAAAAAAAGTCTCTAATTGTATTTAGGTGTATATTAAATGTGTTAAAATATGTATTTTTCCCGTTTTTTTGCAAGATGGCGCCTTTACGCCGCGTTACTTTGTTTTCATTGCAATTTATGAATCATCGCGTGATTTTTCTAAATTCTTTTCAGCCCCATCTCTTCAGTAGCGACATTGTTCTAGATTTAAAACCATCGCGTACTTAAGGTCAAAATAGAAAGCGCTATTTAAGCATGCTAGGACAAAGTGTGTCTATAAGTTAGCCGTAAATACTCCAACTTTTGAGACATTTTAAAGATACTTAGACTTCACGAGATTTTTAGATGCATTACCGGAAACAAGTCCCGATTTTTCCGCGAAGTGGTTCTGTCTAATACCAGAGCGTATTAACCCTTTAATGTCAACGCCAAGACACAAAATTTGGAAAATTATTTTCTTTGATTATTTCGTATCTTTGTGTTTCTCATTTATTAATTAACAACAAAATTGTTATATCCAACTTAAAGAATCCTGTCATGATGATGTTTTACAGGTTTTTATGGAAAACAGTTCATTTTAAATAGATTAGCTCCACCTTATGGTGGAGCATGTTTTTGGAAAAACTATTTCTTACACAATTTTTTGGGGGTTATTAAAAAGTAACATTTTGTTCAGTAATTCCTTAACTTTCTCAATCGCATCAGGGTTCGGTCCTTGGCCCCTTACTCTTGAGCATAATTATAAATGCTGCAACTGGATCATATCATAAACAGAATTAGTCAAATTTTTTTGATAAGAAATAGTGACTTAATGAGATATTACGACAGAAAATTAGACAAATATACTTTTCTAAGAGTGAGTTTTTGCAGTGAAGTAACTGCTGTCAGACAAATGTAGTGGAGTAAAAGCTGAAAGTAACATAACATAGAAATACTCAAGTAGAAGTCCCTTAAAGTACAGTGTTGGAGTAAATGTACTCAGTTACTATCCGCCATTGCTTAAATCAGTTCTGGGATGTCAGCGGAGGCTTTGACACGGTTAACAAATCTGCGTTATTATTCTTCTGATGAAAATAAAAATGATTTCCCTCCGATGAATAGAAAAATCAAATAAATGAGCCAAACCAGATGTGGAGTTAAAGCATTTCTTCTTTTTTTTTTGCACAACCTTTATCAATCAGACCCTCGACAGATTGAACAGAATAGGCAATCATTTCCAAATAACCGAGCACCTTTTGATCTGATAAAATTTGGGAATAAACTTTCCTTTCAGGCTTGAAAACGCAGAAAGTTTCTCAGAGGAAAGGATCAGAATGAAAAAAAAAAAAAAAAAAATGCTAACAAACGTGAACTTTAACACCGGAGAAGAGAGGAGAGTGATTCTAAAGCTTGAATTAAGAGGTGGAATAAAACACGTAAGGGTGTTGAAAATTGCAGATTAGTGCATTTTTTTTTCATGATGTTTTCCTCCGACTGACCCTCGCGTGGCGTGAGTCTGACACGCGCCTTCCCCAAATCAGGAAACGCCGCCTCGCCATTAATCTGGTCTGATGCTTGTGATTGCATTTTCTAATTATCATCCCAGCCTGTCCTTGAGTTTTAATAGCATTCTGGATATTAATCTTTGATGTGGCGCGCCTATTAAGCATCAGGCCAGAGTGTGCTCTCTCTCCCCCTCTCTCCCTCTCTCTCTCTCTTCTTTTCTTTTCCTTATTTTTTTTCAGGATTCTTCCAAACACTCCATTAAAGGACGAGCGAGCGCGCCACATCCCCTACACTTCAAATATCAAGCCTGTTAAATACCCTAAATGAAATAAAATAAAGTAGTTTATGATTAGATTAAATGAATTGGTTGGATCTGAAGGGACAAAAACCAAAAAAGTGAAATATGCTGTTAGTAATGTTGCTGGCGAGAGCGCCCGCTTGTGCTCCACTTTCTTTAATGTGCACAAAATTATACATTCTTGTTTGGCTTGAATGAGAAAATCTTTGATCAGACGATCATCAGGAGATGCGTTGGAGAAAAAAAAAAAAAAAAAAGCTCCTCACAATAACAGGCGGTTGGTGCAAATGTGCGCGCACACGCATTCCAAAAATTGAACATGCATGAACCTTACAGTTACAGCGTGCGGCTGCAGTGAAGCACTTTTATAGCTTCTCTGACTTTAGTGGGGCAATAATTAAAGGTGCAGCATGCAGCAGGAGTCTGGCGGCGTGCTGAAGCCTTTCGGGAGGTCTTGCATGCATAATACATGTATAACCCTCCATACATGCGGGAATATAATCACCTAAACTGACCATCTGTTTGTGGAAGTAGATGCAACCTTTTTCGGTACAACACCATGACCTCCCAATTAGAGTTTTTTTTTTTTTTTTCATACTATGCTCATAAAATATTCCTAAAAATGACTCTCTCCATAACCTTTACTGCACAGCAAAAAAGCAAAAAAAGAGGTAAATTTCCCATCAGAAATGTGTTTGTCTAAAAAAAAAAAATAATAACCATGCTGAGAGTCCATTTTAATCATTTTCCCTTGTCAAGGAATTCAACCGTTTACTCTTCTGGAGTGGGGGGCCGTAAATAAAAGCAGACGGCTAACGGCAAGGCATAAAATACAAAGATGCAGGGAGGGCATCTGGCTGGGTGGGGGTGGGGTTGCAAGGTCATAAAAGCGGCGGCGTCATGATGATCGTTTGTACCCGCCGCCGTTCATCCAATAACAGGATTTCAAGACGGGCTTTTTTTCAGGCAGGAAAAACGCCATACATGTGCCCGGGGGTCCAGGTGTGATTGGCACTTTGAGTAGCTCCTGTGATTAGTATTGACAGGCCGGCACAGAGACTTTAATTCCAAGCATGAGGGGCGTTTTATGCACCAAAGATGCAGCAGCAGCATCAGCAGCAGCAGCCGAGCGAGTCTCCACTTGGTGGAGCCCTAGACCTTCCCGAGTCCAAGCGGCTGCAAGGCTCAGCAAGCTTTACTCACTATGTTTGTGAAAAATCCTCTAAGCAGTCCTGTGATAGAGTGCACATTTCTATGGTGGGAGGAAAAAAAGAGAAAAAGAAAAAAGTTCTGTAAAGAAAGGAGATGGCTCTGTTTCTTTGAAGAAGTATGAAACGCTCTTATTTTGAAAATACGTTGTTGTTTTTAAAAAAAAAAAAAAATGCATCCCTTATATTGGGAATGGGTTTGCGGGTTCACATCTAGCAGAGCAGCATCTCAAGGAAACTGTCAGAAGAGTTGAAAGATATTCAAATTCAACTACATTATATCGATGATTTGCCATAGTCCGCTTCCTCAGTCGCATAACACAGGACATAAATATTCATGCGTGAATGCCGGCGAGGGCCTCCTTGGCCGTGTGGAGGGGAAAAAGATCCCCACCTCCTCTCCATTTCTCCCACGGAAAGGTCACTCCGTATCTGACAGTAATTCACCCACAGCATTAGCGGCTAATTTGCTCTAAACAATAATGGCGTTGCGTGGCGGCTGACCCGCTACCCATAAAACCATCACTGTGGCGATTGTGTGGCGGCACAGAGAGAGAACTGGGGAAGAGAGGGGAAGGGGAAAAAAGAAAAAGAAAAAAAGAGTGGCGGAGGGGTAAGGGACTAAGTTTGTAGCAGGCTCACGCACACGCCCGCCAACACCGTTGGCTGCTCTTGCCGAGCGGCGCCCGATGAACACCTTCATGGAGATATGAACGCCACAGTGCCCCGAGCGCATCACGAGTGTGATTTGCCCCGGCTGGCTTTACTGCAGGGAGACAAACGCGTCTCCACAGAGAGGGCTTTACATGCACAGGTGCACAAACACTCCCCCGCCCCCCCCCCCCCACCACCACCAGATGGAAACAGGCATCCTTCCATTTATATATGTATATATGTACAGAATATATGGCCATAGGCATCTACAGAAGTACATCCTCATAGTAGGCAGGTATATATATTTATACATGTCCATCCTCATAGAGGGTAAGAAATCACAATTTCACTTCAGGCACTTTGGATTCAGCAAACAGAAAAGTTCATTCTCGTATATTTATGAGCCAAAAACCCCTTAAAGTTCCACATATAGAGTCATGCCTCGATTGACAGGTGTCACCGGTTCATCACTGGGGTCTTTCAAAAGGAAGTGAATTCTAGGGTTTGCTTCATAATTCATGGGCTTAAAGAAGAACCTTATTTGGAATCTTCAACGCAACGCTCCGTTCGTGCCTCTTCCCCCAGTGCGTCTCGACAAATGACGGCGGCGTCAAAAATCTCACTCGGTAAAAAATCAGAATCATCTCCTTCCTCAGTTTTTTTTTAAGCTCCCCTGAAGTTTTTTTTTTCCCCCCCTCTTCACTGCTGCTGCTGCTGCTGCATCATTTTGGCTTTTGCCACAGTGCAAGCTCATCCCCCTGGAGTCAGAATACAGACAATATAAAAAAATATATAGCCTTAAACAAAACATGAATCAGGAGAAAATAAAAATAGACGTGCCCCCCTACCTTTTTTTTCTTCTCTTCTCTCACAGCTTAGCATCCATCTGTGTCACTGAGTGCTCGGTGACTGGGTACCTACTCCTCAGCAGTGCTTAGCGGCGGAGAATCTGACTCCTCGCGGCAGTGCTTACATTCCAAGACTGACAACAGCACAGCTGGTGCGAATGTATGTGAGTGTGTGTGTGTGTGAGATACAGAGAGAGAGAGAGAGAGAGAGAGAGAGAGAGACTCCCGCCTGCTTCCCTCCCTCGCTCTATGCTTCTTTCTTTCTCTCTCCCCTCCCTCGCACAATTTCTCCACCTCTCTCACCGGCTCCCTTTCCTCCTCTACACTTTCCTTCCACTCTCTCTCTCTCCCTCCTCCCCTCTTCCTTCTCTGTCCATCACCACCTCCTCCTCCTCCCTCCTTCTGGCGGTGGATGTCACAGAGGCTGAGGCTGAGGCGACTCTGCCCCTGATTGGCTGCCATTCACAAGTTGGCGATAAAAGAAGAAGAAGGAGAAGAAGAGGGAGAAAGGAAAGGAGGATAAAGCAGGAGGGGGAGGAGGAGGGGGAACTAGTGGCCTTACATCCCAGTGAGCATCAGTTGACTGTGAGAAGGAGAAAGAGGCGAGGTTAGGGAGGCACACTCTTATTTTCTCGCAGTGCATGCATGGCGCCGGTGACGGATCCACCGCATGATGTTTGATAGCCGAAGCAATCGGAAGGAGTAAGAAACCATAACTTGTAGATAATCCACACGGCACCACGGTGGTGAGGTGGGACAGGAGTGGGGCCCGCTTCTGCTTTTCTTTTGTTGTCTGCCTCGGTTCATCTTCATCTCCGTCTGACTCTAACTTGGCGTCCGGTGCGTGGCAGGTGCGCCCGCAGTCCCGGCCCTCTGTCATCTCTCCTCATTACACGCCCCATGTTGGATGCATATCAATACATCTCCATACAGCGTTTGCTATTCACGGCCATATAGCATTTCAGCTGAATGGAACGCAGAGTTGAGTTGGTTGGGGGGGGGGGGGAATAATAAACGGTGTAGCTCTTTGATGCCGGATGTTATTAGTCGCCAACATCCGTCCGTCCCCTTCCTCACACGCACCTTGAGCAGCTAAACGGTCGATTGAAGTGACTTTGAAATGCATAGGACACCATTCCGAGCCCGCGCCGCCAATGAATAATTGAAGAAAACGGCGGCGGCCGTTTCGCCGGCCAACCTCATCTGTGCTCAAGTTTTTATCCCTCAATATCAGTGTGAATAGATTATCAGCGCAAAGTATCGGCGCCAGATAAATAAGAATGCAAACAGGCCAAACTAATTAACATCCAAACAAGCAGCCGAGGTTGCCTCCCCTCTAATACCACGCCAAGTCCTCACAGTTGATAATTCAGTCCCTCGTCGGGTTCGTGGTGCTGTGAGATTAAGAAGTAGGTGTTTGCCGGCGTTGGTGTGTGCTCATGTCGGGCTCGTCTACTGGATTTGTATGTGCGACTGTGGGAAGGGAGGTGTGTCGTGTTTGCTTATGCCCATGTGTGTGGATACGATGGATTCAGATGTGTGTGCGTGTGTGTGTGTGTGTGGGTGTGGGTGTGGGTGTGTGTGTGTGTGAGTGTGTGTGTGTGCGTGGCGTTCCTCACTAACAAGCTAGTTTGAAAAAAAACAAAAAACAGGCCAATTTGTACATTTCGGCATTTCAGCTATCTACACCACTGGGATGGTAATAACGCTGTTATTACACAACCCAGTCAACTCTGTGCAAACACCAGGGGAACGGGAAGGAGTAACGAGAAGAACGAGAAGAAGGAAAACACGTGCACAAACAAACTCCAAACTCAATTTCCAAAACTCGCCACATTTCCTCCATCCCTTCCTGATTAGGACTCCATTACAGGAAATCAAAGTTTTCCAAGCTGAGGAAACAGCTTTTTTAAGTAAGGGTCTCTCCCGATCCTCTCCCAATTCTCCGTGTCAGCTCCCATCAGCATCACCAGCTTGTTGCACTTGGATTCACCTCCGCAGTCCGGGACGCCGCCGCTGCTGCCGCCGCCGCCACCACCGCTCCTGATTAGTTCTCCGATTTCCCCCCTTTTCCTTCCCAAAGGAACGCTCAAAAGCGGATGTATGCCGACCGCTTGCTGTGCTAGCATAACAGCTGCAGCTGCTGATAGGTTATTGATATGGCTCTCTGCGCGGCAATGACAAGAGCGCATTAGCTGAGCACGGAAAACTCAAATCCCGTCTCCCGGTGGTGCTTTCAGAGGCCACATGCAAATCCTTGGAATAGGTATGGGCAGAAAATGAAGCGGCGATTCACACTAACCCTCTCAGACCAGTCGTATAATCTCATCCATATCCATACATATCTGCCGAATTGCAACCGATATATTTAAATTTGATTCCAACATCTTCAGTGCACAAGAAGAAGAAGTACAGTGTTCTCTTTTTATACCAACCTTAACCTTTTATTTTCTGAAGCACACAGTCCTCTCCAAAAAATAATAATGACTTCTTTTCTCACCTCTATTTGAATCCCCGTCATTCATCAGTGGATATTTTGGTTTTTGCTGAACAAAACTGCTTTCAACAAGCCAAAATGTAAAAAAAAAAAAAATGTTTTATTAAAAAAAGCATTTCGAAGACACTTTCATTGACTCTTCCTTTTCGACACAGAATCCATCTCAAGGTCTTCAGTTAAAAATCTGAACCCAAAGGATCTCACAGTGGCTAAAATCAATGACAAAACACATCAGGTTTTCAACCGCATTTATTTTGGATTTTCACTGAAAAAAAAAATTCATTTTAAGGCAAGCTTTTACCAGCTTTAGCCAAAGAGTGATTCATAACTAGACCGACGCCGTCGTCCCCGACAGCAAGAGTACAAATCTAAGCCCCTAATCCACTGCGTTGAACTCCTCAAATTAAATGTGAAGTTATGTAGGAATTAAAGAGGGAGAAAGCTCCCCCTAGTGAGTAAAATAAGAACTAATTGAGATAAAACACGATATATACAAGAAACATCTCCTTGAGTCGATTCTTTTGCATCCAATTTGGACTAAGTCAGACCAAAGGTTCGAAAGTTATGTAGAAAAAAGTGTTTGTCGTAGAAAAAATCCCCGATCATGAGTAAAAATATAACCATTAGCTTACAATACGATATACAAAACATTATAAAATCCTTGAGTAGAATCATCTGCACCAAATTTGGTGAAGTCCAACCAAAAGTTCAGAAATCTTTTAGAGAAAAAGCTCCGCCTGGTGTGGGAAAAATACAACCAACCTTTCCCAAAGTCAATCCAGTTCTTCCTCACGCTAAGCTCTTTGCGGGCATAAAATTTGAAAATGATCAGTGATTATGAGGGTTTGACCCTTTTGATATGATGTTATGTAACCTTAGAATTTTGAATCACTCTGGTATCAATATTAGTTGGCTATTAATTCAAGAAATCAATATTTCACTGCTGGCAGTTTTCCTCAGGTTGTAACTCTGAAACTTTTGAAGATACGTCTGAATCAGCATATTTTTAGTGATCTGAGTTGCACACCCGTAGAATCGTTTTTTTGCATCATAGAGCCGCAAATTCTCTGCGAGAGCTTATAGTTTTAAACATTCTAGATCACCAAATCTGCTAAGTTCATTTTAACAGTTCTTTGTCTCCCATCATTCAGAACATATTTGGCCAATGAACTGTTTAAAATGTTCTATAAAATACTTTTACTATTTCTTTTTCTTCACCAAATGTTGAAGAAAGAGGACAAAAAAAAGATCCACTTCCACACTCATCTTCAAAATCACATCAATTCTTCCTCGTTCCGGAGCCCAACTGAGTCGCATCAACATCCATCGATAACTCGATGAGTAATTCGGCAAAATCACACCAAACATCATCTCAAAGCGCTTCTTCCAGGAAGAGCAAGCCTAGTCTGACCTCTTTATTCTTCATGCCTCCGTGGCAGAGAGAGAACGATACTGAGGAGGAGATATCAATTATTTTGAAGATGTGGTTTGGGCAGTCGGGCTGGCAAATGTATTTTTGCATCAGTGGAGGAGAGGCCGTGTCGCGGCGAATGTCAAAATGATTTACGGACTGCAAAAGTAGTCGGCAATGTCAGTTTGAGCTTTTTTCTCACTCACACGAGGCATTGAAGTAAACAGGAAATGTCAAGTAAAGTAACATGATGCATGGCGCTCGCTGCCGCTGCCGCACCTCTGGAATTCCGACTTTAAGTCTTCGTGTTTATGTTATGTTATACCACAGTAATAGAGTCTTAACAAGCCAGATACGGAATAATGATGGAAGATGCTGTGGTATCTATGCCGGACCAGCAGTCGGCAGTGTGACTTTGTAATATCAACACCTAAGGAGATAGTCTTCTAGTTACAACCGTGAAAAGTAGGGGATATTATGGAATCTGCTTCGGCGTCGCCATGTTCACGTCGAGATAACACAGAAATTATTTCATGGATCATTTTCAGATTTTGCAACTACAAGGACCTTAGTACGAGGAAGCAGTGGAATGATTTTGGAAATAGTTGGTCGTATATTTCGACATAAAGTGCTTCATATAGTTAATATTTTACTAACTAGGAAGGTTTTACGAAAACGGACATAGCTCCCTCAGCGTTCGACCGATTTAGTCCAGATCTGGTATATAAGAATTGATTCAAGGAGCTATATCTCGTATATGTGTATATAATATTTATCTCTGATATTGGTGAATAGTTCACATAGTAGGAGATTCTTTTACGAATCGACTAGAAGAAATATTTACTCTTATAGGAGCTTTTTCACACAAAAAAGATAGTTTTTTTAGTTAATTCACATTTAATTTAAGAGGTAGTTATTTTTGTAGCTCTGTCTGTGCAGGGCTATTTGCCTGAAAACATCAAAGCGGACCATCTCATAATATTTTTCACAAATTTTTTTGTGAAAAATATTATGAGATGGTCCGCTTTCAAAAAATTTCCGAATCGAGAGTCTTCTACGTTGTGGTTAGTCTGACTCGTCCGATTGAACTCTTTTATTTTACTTATCTATTGCCCAATAACTGCAAATCTCTATTCCTCTAACTATTTTATCTAAATATACCTGCTATTTTAAGACATATTTTTCCATTCTGTACAAAAAATTTTCCTTCAAAAAAATAAACTTTGAATTAAATCAATTTGAAATTATACTCTCTTTCGAGCAGTTACAGTATTAGATAAAACATTCCATGCATTCTGAGAAAAGGGTCCGTTTCGGCTGGCCGACTAAAGTCAGCTGTTCCGGTGGTTCCTGTTGACACACCAAACGGGAATAGAGCTGTCAATCTTTTTATTGACACACGTTTTAATAAACAACTCAAACTAAAGTATATCAAAAAAAGAGAATCAGTGCGGTATTCCTTGGAACACCGGGCTGCCAGGTGTGCCGCTGTGCATTGTGGTTTGTGGGCCGACTTCCTTTCTGACAGCTTTGTTGTCAGAAGAAAAAAAAAGGACTGTTTGTTGTTGGAATTTCTGAAACACAAAATTGACTGTTAGCGAAAAAAAATGTTTTTTTTTTGTTGTCAAGGCTAGAAGTGTGTGGGCAAATAATTCCTCCCCTCTCGACTGCAGCTCCATTGTTTAACTTCAGAAGCCAAGCTGTGGAGTATTAGAAAGCAAGAGTCTGATTTTTTTGCGGAGTATAGTGGATCTCTTGGTTTTAAAATGCGTTACGGGTAATTTGGTCACAAGTGGACACCGAGGAACATCCCTGAATACCAGTGCGAAACCGCGCATTGTGATCCGATCACTCCAACCTCTCGCCGAAACGGTCTGCGACGTGTTTGACCATATATCTTTTGTAGTGTAAACGTTAATATATCCTGATGCGTCTTCGACAAGGACAAAGCAGGAAAAAAAATCATCGGTCTTGGTCGGGTGGTCGTTTTGCCAAATACGGACTCTAGAGGCGATTTGCTAGTTACTTTGCCGGATGTTACTTTTCGCAAATGGTCAGCATCAAACTTATAGTTTCGCCAGTCCTTCTTCTATAAGAGCTACAAAAATAAAATATGGTCCATTCAGAAACTTAGCGTTACTCTTATGCCGTGACCGTCAAGAACCCCGCCTCCCTCAATCTGAACATCAGTCGTCAGAAGTTGCCATCTCATTATGAAGCTTTCCCTGCAAAAGTCTTTCCGTAATCACCCTCATTAGTCGAGTTTCCTCATCATGAGTTGAGCGTCATTTGCATACATTTCACAAACTCACTGCTGCTGAGTCTCTCACCTAAGAACAACCATAGCAGTGAAAAAGAGGGAACATTTAGGGTTCGGGACCTCGCTCAAGGACGCTCCGACAATTAACTGTTAATGGATCCATGTCCACTATCACAGCGACGGAACCCGTAACCATTATGAGCCTCGTGTTTGAGATTTTTTTTTTCTTTTCAAATCAAAAGGTTATTCACGGGTCACCCATCATTTTTAACCTCGGCTCTGCGTTCCATTATGCACTAAGGCTCTGCCGTTCTGCCGAAGTTTTTGCTGACACTGTGGTATTATTCATGCTTTTTAAAAAGAGCACTTTTAGGACGTCTGTATGATGGATAGTAAGAAGGCACATATTCATTTTGATCCCCTGTAGTTACTCGCTATTCTGCTCACCACTCAATGAATCTTCCTCTACATTGCATTGGATGAAATGTTATTTATTCTCCGTTGAGCTGCCAACAAGAATTACTCTTTACGTTTTTCACTTTGCAGCAGCTGCTTCTTTATTATCTAAGTTAATACTTTCTGCTGTTCAACTGACTGAACCCTGTAACAAATTGAGCGTTTTGTGGGCTAATAAACCTGAGAAATATTATATAAATGTTCTGAATGATGCAGTGCTTTTCTGGCTATTTTTGTCCTGGCTCTATTAGAAGTGCTGTCAAATAATA
Source organism: Lophius americanus (assembly GCA_037951165.1). Classification (NCBI taxonomy): domain Eukaryota; kingdom Metazoa; phylum Chordata; class Actinopteri; order Lophiiformes; family Lophiidae; genus Lophius; species Lophius americanus. The sequence continues at coordinate 1,840,219 of JBBDHG010000081.1, forward strand.
TTCCGGAATTGCCGACATCGTAATATCAAAAACCAATAGTTATGCAATCTTATTCTGGAGATGCAGCCCATAAACCACCTCTTCTCTCATTTAATTTGTCTCACGTACTAATTCCCCCAGATCATAACATCTATGTCTGACTTAATATTGGCCGGCGTATGATTTGGTAACTTTTGAATATTTGCTCACAATGCAACAGTTTTTTTTAAAAATCGTTTTGTATCCATTCGGAGGGGAACTTTCTCTTCTGTTGGCGATGACTGTTCTCCTGCTTGACACAGTTTCTCTTGAGCTTCAAGTCAAGGAAACACGACCTGACATTCTCCTTTAAAAAATTCTGCAAGAGAGTGATTGTCAGATTAAGGTGGACCCAGATCTTCCAATAAATCCAATTTAGACTCCTTATCCTACAGAATATTCTCTTAAAGCTATTCAAAACATCAAGTTGTGTTGTGGCAAAATTCAGTCCAGCCTTGATGTTTTTTCTGGGTCAGCAGTGGTTCTACCCTCACTTTGTGCCCAAGGATGCCATTTTCGTCTTTGGAATATTGGTGAACTCATGACCTTTAATGAGGTGAAAGAAGTCTGCAGTCCATTGAATGTTTTCTTTTGATCGTTTAAAACTTCCTGAATGAGCCTTTGTCCAGCTTCCAAGAACTTTTGACTGTGGAGTCCCAGAAACTTAGGAGTGGCTTTGAAACCCTTCCCAGACTGATGGATTTCAATCACCCTGATATAGGCATAGTGTGCTACTGGTGAGACCTAAGAATCATCCTGATTCGAAAAATAAAACGCTTCCTTTAAGTGAGAATGTCAATGAACACATCTAGTCCAGCTGGTACCAGCACTTTGGTAGGTTTCTTCTTTTCTTTTGGATTTAGTTTCTCTCCTCAGGGGGGAAATCGGTTTGACGGTTCAAGCAATAAGCAAAAGTAGAAGGGGGTCAATAGTTTTTCACAGCGATAATTCGTTGTAGCTCCAAATTGGGTTGCGTGTTACACGCAATAAACCTCCATCACTCGTGGGCATACATCCTGACCGCGGTGGAGTTTAGTGACACGACGTGTGGGAAGACATGCCGGATGATGGTTTCACAGGAAAAGCCCCGAGGATGCCCGTGTCCCAAGCAAAGTGATGACACTTCACTCAGGCTGCGAACACTTACTCATGGAAGCGCTCAGCACGAGGTACATCTGCTTTTATTGACTAAATTGCCTCCATCATAAAAATTTCACGGTCCACTCTAAACCTCTTGGGCATTTTTTTTCCGATCTTGCAGCGCCGCGCTCAGCTGGGGAGATAATACATTTATTACATGAAAAATAATTACGCTTAGTGTCGGCCTGCAAAAAAACGTATCATACTCTTTTTCCCCTCTGTCGATTCCCATGTGAAGTTTTTTTTTTGTCCCACGTGGAATAGGAAAGGAGCAAAAGAGGACCAATTATAGTGATTGCATTGATCGGTAAATCCTGTACTGAGCGTAGAAGATGTTGTTATTGAAGCTAAACAAATCAATGCTTAAACTGCATGTTTGTGTTTATTTTCCATGTACCCTCGCCATGAGACCTGTTGTCTCCGACACAAACACACAAATCAGATTGTTTCCACTGTGGCAGGTGTAGGCAAGGCCATCCGTCTCGAAATCCCTCATGTTTTACTGCACTGTAAGAACAGAATCTGTATAATATACGGTAAAATACCGGCAGCTGTGGTTACCTTAATTTTACCGTACAAAAAAAAGGTGACCAAATCCAAGAACATTTCGTTAAATAACCATAAAACAGATATAAAGTAAACATTTTTAGGATTGCTTAATTAGTTACATAAAATAGCAGTGAATTATATTACTTTTCAGACATCATACCTACAATTTAAACTTTGTTTCACAATTATATACCGTAGTAGCATGTTCCTTTCTGTTGAAATGATGGGATGCATTTAAAGTTCGCTAATTACATTTTCATACCAGCAAAATCTGTTATTGATACAAAACAGTACTTTTACTGTAATTACTTTATAGCATTGTTCCTTCAATCTTACCAAAACTTTAAGTTTATTATGTTAATTCACCCAATCTTACACAGTGATACTGTTTTGAAATTTATTATTATTGATATTTTTTTTTTACACTATTGTCCCCTGAAAAATTTTAACAGGTTAATTTAAAAATCTTATCAGGAGATAAACTTATAAGTTTATCTCCTGATATTAAAATGACTAAATGTGAATAAACTCACAATATTCAATATTTATCAAGCGTAATAAAAACTTGTGTATTTTCACATTTTGAACTTTCTACAAACTCTATTCTTTGATTGTCTCCATGGTAACATGAGCCTCAATTTTGGTCATCTTATCCTGAGCACATTTTGAAAACTCCACATTCTAGCTCCACCAAACTTTATACATATATTAACTCTAGTAAGTTGTTTCTACCTCTTGACATTTTGAACTTTCCCACAAATTATTTTTATTTTTTTTATTATTTCCATGGCAACATACATTTTCCAAGTTTGAAGGTTGTAATAATATTAATAATAATAATTCTCAAATCATTCATCAAGTAGTCTTACGCATTATATACATACAAATTTTTTCTCAGCATTTGACCCGTCCCTGAGGGGGCAGTGGGCAGCCCTGAGGAGTCATTGAGTTCCGGGTGTCTTGCTCAAAGACCTTATGACATGCAGACGGCTCGGCTCGAACCACCGACCTGCCGATCCTTCGATTGGGAGATGTCTTCTCAACCCACTGAGCTACAGCCGGCCCAAATAAAGACATCGATCAGACGTAGCATTCAAACCTAGTTAATTCAAATTACAGTAGCTCCTCTGTTGGGCAAACGTTTGCTCTGTTTCACATCAGAGCCTTGACCCCATTACCAGTTCATCAGCTTTCCTTCCTTGAACCCCGTTTGGCAGATAATTTAAAATGGAGATCAATGGGAAGTTCGGTCTGAAAGACTATCCTCTCACACACTAATACACAGCAATGCTCATAACTCTTTCGTCCTCACCTTTCTCAAATGCTCAGTATCAATGACCGGGTCCACGGTTTCGGGCATCAGTTGATACCTGCTGCACTTATTCAGGTTGCCTCATCCCTCTAATCAGCTGCTGTCTTTAAATATGACTCTCTCCATCATTCTAGTTCTTGCTGCTGGTTCACGCAGCCACCAACTCCTCACCTCCACCTAGTCCTCGCAGATCCATCAGCTTCATCGATCATCAGCCTCAGCAGAGTCATCAACCACCACCACCTGTGACCAAACTCCAAAGGGGGGGAAATTCCATGCTGGTACTCAGGTCAGACACCCTTTGATCGAAACCTCCCTGAAGAGTCTAAGCGCCAAAGACTTTCTGATGGATTCATAATCACACATCATCTGTTGTCATAAATCATTCATACTTTCATCACTCTCTGTCTTATGTGATTAAACTGTAGACTGTAGGACACACTCCAGAAGTTCTTAGATATGTTCTGACCCAGTTGTCTAGTCATCACTATTTGGCACTCGTCATAGTTGCTCAGTCCCGTGAAATTTTTTTTCTACACATTCTACTACATTTACATTACAACACATTAACTTCAGGACAAGATATTCACCTGCTGTCGAACACATCCCACCCAGTGACGGGGGCCATGGTAACCAGATAACCGATACTAATCTGGCTTCCCCTTTCACCTAGTTGTAATGTTATGGCTGAGGATGCATATTAAGATGTTGTGTCTTTTGCTTATTTCCACACTTTAATATACTCACCAAGAGAAAAAAATCCCAAATGAATTATTTCTATGTATATTATATTTTTGGGGGGCATTTATAAATTAATATCTTAGACACTCTAAATTTACCATAAAATAATCATTTAGTCAAGCTTGTTTTTAAACATTAAAATAAACATATTTACATAATTATTTCACTATAAGATTTTTCGAAAACTATTGGAGCCTTATTGGACTTTTATTTGGGTTGTATAGCCGTGGTATCGTGGTTTCGTTTGACCTGTGGTATCCAACATGGATCCATCTTTGGCCCCTTACACTTTAGCATATAAATGCTGCCCCTGGGTGATATTATAAACAAGTTCAGTCAAATTTTACAATTGGAAATAGAGACTCAAAATAGAACTCAACCAAACGGTTGACCGGGACATTAAATATTTCAATGTTGTACCGATTTTATTTTGTAGGTAAATATGTTGTTCAACAATATATTTTGCCTAATATACATTTTAGCTTTTCGATTTGTCTACAAATTCAGGTTTTTGTGTGAATCTCATTGCTTGAGTTTTGCTAGAGAGATGATTTCAAAGTGACTCTGAAGTTTCCTCATTTTCTCCATAGCATACGTCAAGAAATATATGCACTCCTCTACAATCACCAAAGGAATGGATGACATGTCATGTACTCATCCACAGTGTTCCGGTGGCTGTTGGTGAGGTGATACGTCATCTACAGATGGTGAAAGGAGGAGCGCGGTGACTCAGTAATTGACCTCCATTAAATCGGGAACCAACAAGACAAAGGAAAGGATAGGAAAAAAATCAAAACAGTAAATACTTAGAGAAGATAAAACTATACGTTTCTACTCAGGTTTAAAACTCCTAAATGTCCAATTATGTTAAAACCCACAACTCCATTTATGAGTCACGATAAAGATTTATCAACCCATAGAGAGCCAAAGTAGCTCGATAATTAGCCTCTTTCTCTCAATACTATCTCTTTCTTAGTATTTCTTGCATTGGTCTTTCTGAACAATTGAAGCAAATTCCTGCAGCTTACTTTCCTCTGTCCTTTCAGCTGTGCTCCTGTTCTACCTCACACCTCTTGACCACTCTGAGATCTTAGTTGTGCACCAGAAATCCCGCAAAATAGAGCTTAAAGAGAGGCTCGAGCTCCATTATGACTACTTATTATCCAAATTTGGATAATAACTCTTCGCTGACCTGTTGTTTTTTCCTCCGACTAAAATCTGGAAATAGGTCAGTGTTTTTTGGTGAGCCGGGCGATATGTACTACATGCTGATGAGGTCATTTACTGACAGAAAAAAGAATAATTACTTTAATAAAAGAATGACCTAAAATAAAGGTGCTTTGCTCACAATGCAACACTCTGTTTTTTACTTATTATATCCCAAAAAAATCAGGGTTATTATGGAATCCGCATCAAAGCCTCCACTGTCGCAGATCCTCTTTGTTTACGCGATAATTCAAAAAGCACTTCATGGCTCAATTTCAGATTTTTTAGCCATGTAGAACTTACTGAGAGGAAGAACTGGATTGATTTTGGGAAAGGGTGGTTGGTGGTCACAGAATGTATTTGGGAGTTCATTTTACATCGTTGTCTCGTTCAGTCCATATGAATCAACTCGAGGAGCTCTATCTTTTAAATATCGTATTTTACTCGAATAGTTCATATTTTACTTACTAAAGGGAGGTTTTTTTTCTATAAAAAAGGGAGATTGCTTGTACAACGAAAGGGATTGGGGACTTTTCGGGAATGTACCCTTGCTGCTGGGAGGACAGCGTAAGCCAAATTTCACTATCTTGTCCTGTGTATATCTTTTACGAGTATGACTATTTGATTTCCTACATAGCATTCATTATTTATCCACCGTTCGCAAGCACCCCAGCAAGCCACTACAAAAATGAAAGTATCCATTATTGCGCTGGTTCTGGTGAAATTTAACATATTACCGTGTTTTCCTGTTATAAATGAAAAATCTCTGCTTTATAGACAATTAAAGAATTGCGGCGGATGCAAATTTGTGCATCGTTATCAGGGAAAGACGCAAGCAGCTAAAATAATCCCCCAGCAGTGGGAAACGATCCCACCCAAGCCCTCGCTGAACGGTTTCGGAGGGACTCTCCATTAGCCGAGAGTGGATCTTAGATTAGACGCCGTCAGAGGATGACATAACGTTACACAAGCTGGCGACGAAGGGAAAAAACAGCCCGCCCAATCTCCCAAAAACAACCTCGACATCCAACATACAAGCTGTAACTTATAATTGAGCATGTAGGCCTGGGGGGTAAACTCAAGAGTGAACGCGGACCCAGTCATCCCAGCGGAGAGCCCCGAGTGCCCCTAAAGGTTTTTTATCGCCAATCAGTCGGTGGTGGCGAGGGTGACTGAGTGTGTTATCTGATCGTCTGTACGCCGCATTTGAGTCACAAACTGACACTTTTATGTTCCTGGAGGCACCTCCCCCGCCCTAACACACACAAATACACAAACACACACACACGCACACATTCTCCATGAATTCAACGTCGTAGTCTTCAACATGATGTATAGATGACATCATACTCTGAAACCGTGTTTAGTGCCCCTCTGTGAGCCTCAGTGATCAGTAAATATTAATTTTACCATATTTGCCAGCGTTACGACGCCATGACAGCAAGTGCGCCCCCTTCATTTGTAATGCAATCCAGTAAAATTTACACGCAGGACTACATCAAATAAATCCAGCACGCTGTTTTGACATCCATCATAATGTTTGTTGCACTGAAATTGAATTTAATATATGACAAATCAAACATTTGAGATACTCAGATCATGACTGACCTGTCAGCCGTGTAACATCAGAAGCAGCAGGTGGAAGTACATATATTCAACCCCCTTTGAATTCTAGGATTATTGTCAAAATATGCTATTTATAAGCTGTTTGCGATAACCACATTGCAAGAGAACTGTCTAAATAACTAAAATAAAACAGATATTACAAATGTTCTTCCTTTATTATGACAAAAAATATACTTTTCCCGATTACTGCTGCTGTGACTTCATGTAAATGTGATTCATAGCCAAACGGCAGTAGAATTTATGAGGAATTTAAGCCCATTCATCTGAAGGAAAATAAACCAGTACTGTGATATTGCAGGGTTTACATGTCAGAATCGCCCTCTTCAAATCACGACTTCCTTTGAAACAAAGACTTGGAGGTAATTATGTATCAGTATTTGACCGATCCCAAGGCTTTTGGAAAGTCCACTGGTCCCAAACTTCAGCCTTTTTCTCAGATAGGGAGATATCTTCATCTAGGGTTTACTGAAACTAGATTGTGGAATCAATCTGACATTACCTGAGGCTCCGTGTGCTTTGGCTTTCCCTCACCTCACACCGTAAATATTTAATACTGTATATTCTTTAACTGACCTAACCCTCTCTTATGAGCACTCTATTCCTCTTTGCTTCATTATTGACCCACGCTGAGCTGCTATCCATTCACTGCTATCATCATTAAGTTCACTTTCTTGTTTGTCCCCAAAACTGAGACCTGCGTTTTACACTTGGGTTAAATTCACCTATTTCAAAGAAACGACCCAGTTAATCTATATCAAGTTAGCTTATGAGGATTTAAGAGGATGGATATTTTTGGGACTGCAGTAGTCAGTAAATGTATAATTGTGTATTGAATGTGGATGAAAAGCCATTCGAATCTGTTTCATTGAGCTTTTAACGATATTTTTGAACAGCTTATAAATTGTATGTTTTGCTATTAAAACTAACCTAAAATGAGGATTGAATCATTTTGCTTACAACTCTAATTCATATTAAGAAAAAATATTGGACAAACAGGATCTTTGACATTGCATACATTCAAATTATCGAAACTAAGTCAATAGACTTAAAAAGAGAAAGCCCTCTTTTAGATTTAAAGGTATTCTGAATGGTTGGAGACGCTGCTTAAAGCCCACAACAGACTGCAAGGATTAGACCGGATCTCCCATCTACCTCAGGAATTCCCCAGGATCTCCAAGAAGGGGTACAGGGAGCAGCTGGGGGAGATGGCACAGCACGGTACTGGATAAGAACTGGAAAGCAGATGGATGGAGAGGATCAATAGCTCTCTGGTACATTTCAACCGAAAATTCCACATCAAACGCCTCCAAATATAGACATCACTTTACAATGAATCACATTCATAGTGGATCATCGTGCAACTCTCCAGTTACGTGTTCTGCCAGCACTTAAATAGTAGCTTTTATGTTCCAAAGCAGAAATTATTGGTGCGGAGAAGAATCTGTGATTGTCATGTTAAAAAAAAAACAGACTTTCAAAAAGAATTTGTAATTACATCAAGAGCTGAAAAAAGAGTGGAAATGTATCAAAATCACTTTAAAGTCCAAGTGTAATATCCAAAATTACAGCAGTTATTATATCCGACAGGTGTGAAAAGAGTCAAAATATACTTTTATAAATGAAAGACCTGAATAAAGTATATATTCTCCAGACATTAGAGGATGTTGTTGGTTGGTACAGATCCAAGGAGAAATCTTAGAATCGTTATCGGATTTGTTTTGTGAAAATGAAATGCAGAATTCCGTTAATATTGTCAATCTACAATTCTACTTTAAACATTTGTTTTATTTCCCTAAGGTGAAGTGATACTGAACCTTAACAGATGACTTTTTCAAACTCCCACGCGATAACTCAAAAACTATTTCATGCATCATCTTCAAATTGTAGCTCCGAATAGGCCTTAGTGCTAGGAAGAACTGTAGTGATTTTCTGAAAGGTACTTATATTTCTGACAATAGCGGGAGCTTTGTCACCAATGGTTTTCGGGCCATAATTTGTCCTCCTTATATATAAATCTTATTTCCCTCAAATAGTTCATATTAACCCCCTGGGGATATTTTCTTACAAGAAAAATTATTTTGTTGGACAGAACTTCAACGAGGAGATATATCTTGTAAATATCATATTCTATATTTTACTATATATATTTTACTATATATATATTTACTTTTTTAGGCAAAACGCTGTCTTTTGAATATAATTCCAAAACTCTTTCATGGATCATCTTAAAATTTTTATACCGGCATAAACCTAGTTAGTGCGAGGAAGAACTGGATTTATTTTGGGAAAGATGGTTTGTATATTTCTGACAGTAGGGGATCTTTATCTACAAATCTTTCCCTCATATTTTACTCATAAGGAGGAGCTTTCACAAAACACAGTTTGTCGTAGATAAATAACTTTATAACTTCCCAAACGTTGGTCCGATTCATTCCGGATGTGGTGCATATCAATCAACTCAGGCAGATCTTTCTTGTATGTGCTGTATTTTACTCTAGTACTTCACATTTTACTCACTAAAGTGAGGGTATTTTTTTAACAAAAATATTGTGGACAAAATTCCCATTTAAGTTAAGGATTCCCTGCAACACGCAGGGGATCGGGGCATTTTCCGCGATATACTCTCACTGTTGGAGAAGATCACATGGGCCTAATTTGAACCAAAGGAACAAAACAAATCGCTTCTGTTTGATGTCTCAAGCCGATTAAACAGCTTTTATGAAGTATTTATGACGAGTATTTTGTGACACAAATTACGACCGTTGAAGGCTGTGGTCTAAAATAAAGGGATTTGTGTTTTTCTACTCACCGAGAGTTTAAAAAAGGTTAAAGTAACTGCTGTTTAAAGTGGTTTAAAAAGCATTAGGAGTGCCTCCGTTCCGCTCACAAATGGAGGTAAGATGTCAAAACACACGACTTGTTACCTAGCATCTAGTTTTTCTTTTGTGTTGTGTTCACACTGGACACATTCCTCGGAAACTCAGCGAGGCCCATCTGTTCACCAAGGTTCTGGTAGCAGAATGCTTACCCGTTCAAGGGAACCGCACTAATAATCCAATCATAGCCTGGTCATTCAAGCCTAACCTTTTCAATTGTGAATACACTCTCAAACTAGGCCTCGGATAAAGCCGTAAGAAGTCCCAAATCCCCGGCGCTTTACAAGAAATCCCCCAAATGAACTCTGTAAACTCCCTTTAGTGAGTGAAAAATTAAATTTTAGAGTGAACCACAACAAATACAAGATAGATGTACTCGAGTCAATTCATGTGCACCGAATTTGGACAAAATCAGATCAACGGTTGGGACGTAATGTCCATAAAGCAGTCATTTTCTTACAAAAGCTACGTCTTGAGAGTAAAATAAGAACTATTAGAGTAAAGTATGAGGTACTTGAGTAGATTCAATGCAACAAATTTGGACTAAATTGGACAGAAAAATTGAGAAGTTTTGGTTTGAAATTATCAAACATAAAGCTCCCCTTAGTGGCCGAAATTTACAATCAACCTTTCCCAAAATCAATCCACTTCTTCCTCACACTACGACCTATGTGTGTATAAAATTCAAAGGCGATCCATGAAATATATTTTGAGTTATCATATGAAAACAAAGGAATTGCCTGCGTCGATGATGATTCCATGATGTCCCCAACTTTCCAGGGATATAATTTTAACCAAACTCAGATTTTGGGTTCAAATTTAAAGCAAAAATAGAAAAAAAAATAGCTAAGCTAGATCCTGAACCAGGCTGTCATTAGTAAAATATTGTTTTCTGTTAAATCAAACTAATAACAGCATTAATGCGATTCAGTATTCAAGGGATTGCTCTTCATGGTCCAGGATTCACATTATGTGGGTCAGACCATCATAGAACTATTGGTTTCAGGTGTAATAACAAACAACCTTACGGGGGAAGCTGAGGTTCCTTTTCGATGTCGGTGATGCTGCCTAGTTAACAAAAGTTGAGCCCAAATGTGGGAATTCTGCATCGTCCATGCAAGTGGGCGATAGCTCGCTCTCTCCTCTCTCCAGAAATACCCGAGGGAGATGTTGTCACTCTTGCAGACAATGAATGTGAAATATGTTCTCAATAATATATGGATTCTTGCCACAGCTTTTTTTTTTTTTTTTTTTTTCCTCCAGGGCCAAGGTTGAAGCATAAACGTCAACGTACACATAGCAGTGTATGGATAAAGATTAATTCACATTTAACAAAACCCACAAATATTTGTAGGAGACGGCGGTTCTGTTGCTGCGGGCGTGACTAATGATGCAATCATGGGTTAGTATTAACCAACTTAAATGGCCCATGTATGAATATATAAAATAGAGGACACTCAAGTTCTCTTTTCCCTCTGCGATGGGTGACCCATATATTGTCTTATTTGTTATTATCCATCATGTGGATTTTACATTACATAACTTCTTCCTGTGGAAAGCAGTGCTGTATGCGCGGCCAAGCCGAATGCAGAATATGTGGTGGGAGGCTTTTTATAAATAAAAACCCTTCATCTCTTTTATTTTTTTTATTTTTCTTTCCCAGGCAGCAATTATTTGTTTTACAAGAAGTTGTCGTGCGTCACTCCGTCGGTTGGGCTCAGCCTCACCGCAGTCTCAATAACACACCTAGACGTTGACACGGACACGAAACAGATGTCCTTGGTTATTAATTTTCTAATTATTGTACAATCCTGCACAACAAATGTGCTGATTAACGCCTCATTCTGATATAAAGAGGCCCATTCACTGTACATCTAAAGACCCCGTGTCTGACACTGCGGTCCACCCAATCTGTTTTCATACGTTTTATCCTTGTTTTGTTTTTTTTATTCCTGGGGGATAACATGGAAACTGTGTTGCCATGGCACAATTTGAAGAGGTTACAGAACATGAAATGGGATGGTTATGCATTCCAAGGCTTTACTCCTGTGGTATTTTATGGGGAAACAAAGACAAGCATGTTAGAAAAAGAAATACTATCCTCCTGGCTTTAAGTGAAATATTGACAGCCCCTCCTGACATATTCATAATGGAGATACATTTGGTGCTAGCAAACGGTCCATTTTATATCCTGACCTTCCTCGTATGTGTGATTCATGATCGCACACGAACACATTCAGCCTGAAGGACTTTTCAGCCAAAGAAGAAAAGCATGAAGTCCATTACTTAAGGGGACAAACTTAAAATTCGAGCACTCATAAAAAACATTTTCGTACTCCACCTAAAAGAAAAAAATACTGATTCATAGTTGAATAAGTGAGTCTATGTTGTCATCAGCATGACCGCTGATGAATGAATACATGACGGCGCAGTAATGGATGTTTTCGGCACTCTGAAAAACAAAAGAAAAGGCTGCATTGCTTCGCGGTGACGGATTACTAAAAACAATGCATTTCACTTACAGGCGACCTGTCATAAGAAACTGATTATGCAGAATGACTCAGACGCCATCCAAAACTTTCCCCTCCAGATTTCCTCTATTTTTTCTCTGCATCTCCGACAAACCTCTTGGATATTCAGACGACTTTTAACAGTAAGCAACACGAGTGGACAGGAAACTAAAGCTTTAAAGGTCATGGAATACCTAAATCATGAGTGTGACAAAGTCATCAAATGTCTCCAAAAAGTGGAAACCAGGTTTTTGCTGCCTTCCCCTAGAGCAAGGGTATGTCCTCCGAAAAGTCCCCAATGCCCTGATTATTGATGATAATCAGAATCACTTGATTCAGATGATTATTTTACTCCTAATATTGAAGGTGAAGGTATTTCCACAGTATTTATAATAACCAAATTTACCCAAAGTGAGTAAAATATAATCTATTCGAATGAAGTATGGGTAAAGTAAGATATATGTAAGATAAATCTACTCCAGTCGATTCATTTGGACCCTATTTGGAATAAATTGGATCAATGCTGAGAGATTATGGCCTGAACATTTTTGGAGATGAAGCTCCCCCTAGTGTCAGAAATGTACAAACAAACTTTCCAAATTCAATTTAGTTGTTCCTCGCAATGAAGCCTATGATAGTATAAAGTTTGAAAATGATCTATTAAATAGTATTTGAAGTATGTTGCGGAAAACAGAGTTTCTGTCAAAAAGGTTCGCCCTAGTGAGCAAAATGGGAACTTTAAGAGATAAATGTGATATAATATAAAATGCACTGCATTTGGACTACATTGGACCAGAGCTTAGAAGTTCTGTTCGAAAAACATTCTTTTCCATAAAAAGCACCCCCTGCTGAGTAAAATCTAAACTATTCAAGTAAAACACAATTTGTAAATGATAGATCTAATTGAGTCAATTCATATGTAACAAATTTGGAATAAATTTGATTATTGCTTGAGAATTTATGGCCCAAAACCACTTGGAGATGAGGCTCCCCTAGCATCAGATATAAACAACCAATTTCTCCCAAAATCAATCCAGTTTTTCGTCACAGTAAGGTCCATGGGTGTATGAAATTTGAAATAATCAATTATATCGTTTTTATGTTATGTCTGGAAAACCATGTTTTTCATAAAAAAATGTACCCTACTGAGTAAAATATGAACAATGAGAGTAAAATATAACATTTTGGCCCATTCGGACATTTTGCAGAACTACTTTAGGGCGGCCACATTAGATGGATTGTGAGATTGAACTGATAATTTCCGGCCCCACTACAGCATCTCAATGAGGTTCAAGTCCAGATCTTTAATTTTATTCCCTTTGATCTATTCAGGATTGGAATAATACCTCTACCTCGGATCATTTGTCTTGTTACATGAGTCGGTTGGGCTTGAGCCTCAACTCAGAGACTGGTGCCCTGACATTATCTATCAGAACCTTTTCACAGAGACGTAAAAATGCAAGTCTATCGGTTTTAAGAGATATTAAAAAACATAATGGTTGAAAGAGACACAACACTGTTCTCACACCTAAATCAAGAGCACCCTAAAAGTATCTTAATTAAAAGAACTCATTTTGACAAGCAACATGATTCAGCATGTAGAGCTGGACTAGACGTTATGTTAAAGGTATCTGCATAAGGAGCAAAAGGATAGATGGTAATTACATCCCAGAAAAGTCGGGCTGTTAAGGAATCCTGATGGCCGCTGCCGCGTCGACCGCCAGATCTGCCACAGGTCCTTCTTGTTAACATGATAACTCAGAAACTATCCCATGGATCATTTCCAAATTTTATATCCTGTTAGACCTTAGTGCGAGGAAGGACTGGGATGTTTTTGGAAAAGATTGGTTCTAATGTTCCGTCACTAGGGGGAGCTATATCTCAGAATGTTTTCAGGCCATAATTTCTCAATAACCGGTTCCATTTAATCGAAATTTGGGCCTGATGAATCGACTCAAGTCAAGCCAAAGTTTATCAAAAAAGCACTTTTAAAATGGGTTGACCAAAAATGCTGAGCAGATACAACTGACGAAAATAATAGCATGAACTACAGGAACCAAAGATAGATCAAATAATCAGTTTAAAATCAAGCAAGATAAAAAGATAAACAAACATAAAATAAGGCATCAAAATAAACATTAAGTAGATCTAAAATGTATAAATGCATTACATTTTACGCTAATAGTTTTATTTTCTACTCACAAATGGAGCTATATTTATTTTTATTTAATTTTTTCAAACAAAAACAGTTTTTTTGGTCATAACTTCCAAATTTAATTTGTGACGTTCAATCGGGGGGATTGGTTGTAAGATGCAGGGAATTGGGGACTTTTCGGGGGACTCACCTTGCTGTGAGGGATGATTGCATAGAATTAGTTTTACAACATCATGAATAAATGTTATGTTGTGCTTGTTCTTAATTTGGAGGACCTGCCCAAAGAAGCGCCTGAGGGTTGAAGTTAGGAATAAATTGGACTATGTAAAAATTCATGTTACTTTTAAAGTATGTATAAATATTCTGTCTATCAGTGCTTGTAATTAAAATATTTGTAGCTTCCTGTTGTTCAAAATGAAAATGAACAAATTATTTCTATCAGATTTTGAGCCTTTTTGCTTCCAGCTTAAGCCGGTTGGACCATTACGATTTTAATACCAAGGCAGTCCCTCCATTATTGACAACTATTATAAAAGTCTGATTGGAGGCAGCGCTCACTTTTAATTACTTTAGGATGGCAGAGGTGAGCATTACATCGACAAGGGTGTTCAAACGTAAACACATCAGTATTATCATGCATTTCGAGTCCTCTGTCATCGCCTATTATTTCTGTTATTGCTATAAAGCCTCTAAATATTTCACCCTGCTTACCAGCTAGTGGCTAACATGAACTCTCTGCAGCCCAGGTAGCAAACAGCCGGGTGTTTTTTTAGCAGCTTTTTTTGACAAAAACAACGCTAATGAGACCAAAGAGAGTTAGCCACATCGCTCAAGATGGGGGAAGGGAAACCAAAAGCAATGAGCCGGAGAGAAACATAAAGCTGCAGACTCGAGTTTTGATTCGATTTCTGTCTTTGTTTGGTTTTGTTTTTTATCCCCTTCAATAAATGCTGGTTTATTTAAAAAAAGAAAAGAAAAGTGGAGTGAAACTATATTATCTTTCATTGAATTAATGTTACCACAGTACTGCAGGGCAAGAGGACGCTGTCGGAACCACACGCATGGTCTTTTTTTGTTCGTCCGTCCAGAAATGTGTTAATGACCCACAATCGTTAGTAAACACCATCTGGAACCATCTGTTTCCGATGGTCCCAAAACATTTGGAGATAAAGGTCATTCTTTAACCTATAGTGTTGGAAGTATATAACTAATCTTTTCTAAAATACATACAGTTCTTCCTCACACTAGGATCTATGCGGTTATGAAATTTAAAAATAATCCGTTAAAAGGTTTTTAAATTATCGCGTTGACAAAAAAAAATGGAGGCGATGATGATTCCATAACATCCCAGACTTTTTGGTGCTCAACAAGAAACCTTCATTTTTTCTCTATCCTGCTCGTAACTTCACATTTAATTAGAGGAGTTCAATCAGGGCGATCGCTTGCACAATGCAGGGCATTGGGGACTTTTCTGTTGGGGACAACAGCGTAAGGCTACAGTGAATAGTACCTCACTTTTTGTGTAGTGTCATCTGGGATTGGTTCCATGTCCCCTATAATCCTGTAGAGCCTTTACAGGAAGGACAGTAGATTCTTAATACCTGCTCTAAATCCTGACAAGAAGTACCTGAGCGATCCCTAAACGGTAGAATAATTCTGAGGAAATTGACAAGTCCAGGTTCACCCTGTCCAAAACTGTAAGTAGGTTAAGCCCGGACTAATCTTCTGAAATAATTCATCTAACCCCGACACTTTTCTCACCTTGACCATTGCTGCGGCCCATGATATACATCTTTTATCAAACTTCCCCTCACCGCTGCCTGCCAGCAGAAGGTACCGTGTAAAAACTACTTTCAGAACAACTCAAGCTCCACAGCAGACCTCCACCGGTCTCTCTGACGAGCAGTGACACAGCAACTGTCGATCTTTCCTCTCCCATTAAGGAGGAGGTTTCACATTTCTCCACTCCGGGCTGCCAACAATGTCTTGAAACGTGCCAAACTAGCAGAAATCAAATCATGAGGTATCAAGCAGAGCTGTTCTCGTACAGTGGCTTCTCTGACAACGCTGGAAACAACTTTTGGGTGGTGTTGAAATAGGAAATAATACTGGTTGCTGCTCAGGTAACAAATCATTCTCATTCACTTCTTTAAGGATTTATGGCCATCAGTGATAAAGTTTTAAACAAATGCCGACAAGAAGAGAACAATCCGTCAGATTTATTCATCCCAATAGTTTTAATCTAGCAAAAAAACCTCACATATCAAATACGTGAATTTAAATTAAACAGGTTGGAAATATGCCTCAGACGAGGCATAGCGATAACGACGACCCATGTGAAACAGTGTTTTGTAGTCGTGTTGTGTTAACATCATCATGGCGGACAAATTTTAATCACGGGGCTGAATGTGAAATTGTTTCTGAAAAGTAAAAAAAAAAGATGGCATCGACTCCGCATATTATTTTATGACTCGTTGTTCTTCTGCAAATTAAAATGGTTTTTTTTTTGCAAGTCAAATTCATCCTGAGCGCTGCTAATTTATTTCCATGGGCGAACGGTATTCAAAAATCTTCCTATGACACCTGTTTTTGTCAGATTTTCCCCAAAAAAGATAATTTTTATTATTGCCGCGTATAAATGTTTGACTAACAAGTTCATTTTTTTTTTAAGTTTTCAATGTTTCTAACTGGCATACACTGAAAAACAATCCTTCTCCATAAATAAGTCAAAAAAATAATGAATACAAGATTTCTTTTTAGCAAATAATAACTCAAGGAAACATCTGGTGGCAATATTTTCTGAGAAACGACTTGATAATTAGAAAAAGAAGAGTTGGAAATTAGCTAAAAAATGTAATTTTAGCTATATTTTGCTGGTAATAGGAAGTATGACAGAATAATCAAGTGTTGTTTAGTGCCCCAAAATTAAGGTTTTTGTACTAAATAGGTTGACCTCTTCATTGTAGCATTTAACCATTTCTAAGTTTTCTAATAGTGACACTGTTCCAGATGTAAGACTATCACAAAGTTGAAATAAGGGTACCACTTTACAATTATGCTAGATGATTAACATGGTTTAAATGAGGTTATTCATTAGGTTGTAAGCGTCTTATGAAATTATAATGAAACAATTATGATCACCTTTAGAACACGGTTCAACAATCTACACGGTGAAATGTCACATTTATAACTAATGAGTTATACCAAATGTTAATGATATATTAAGTGTCCACAACTTTTTTAATGAACTAAGCCTACGCTATCGTCCCCAACAGCAAGGGTATATCACCCAAAAGCCCCAAAGCCCCTGCATTGTGCAAACAATCCCACTGATTGAACCCCCCAAATCAAATCTGAGGTAATTTCTGAAATATCGCAGTTTTTTGTAGAAAAAATATCCCTATCGAGTGAAATATGAAAAATTAGAGTTTGATATCATATACAAAAGATAAATCTACTCGATTTGATTCATGTTTTCTCATTTTGGATTTTCTCATTTGGATTGGTTTTTGCGTCTTTACATTAACACAAAGTATCTGCGATGACGGCGGCAAAGATAAAAATTCCATAACATCTTAAATCGACTTTTTTCGGGGATCTGACAAATTATAAAACATTGTCCAAAAAACACTACCAAATTAAGATCGGAAAGGGATATTTAAGAATTTTGCGATAAAATTTAACTTTAAAGTATATGGAAATACTCATTTTGAAAATTTGAGAAATTTTGAAGTTTATTTGAATAGAAATTAAACAAATATACAATATATGCCATATATCCTATATTTTACTATATATGTTGAGTTTTTGCAGTGTACAAGACCCATTGGGACCAACGCAGAAAGTGGCTGCTGTCTGGGCTTAGGGCTGTTCATTCTCCTGAGGCGAGATATTTAAGCATCTGGTACATGGCCGTATATTTCTTTTTTGGGAAAATATATTTGCGAATAACTCATCCTCAAGGGCAATCTGGTGGTGATATTGTGCCTGGCTTGTTACCACATTTCATTATAATGATGCACAGTCTGGGGAAGTTATTTGGGCCAAAAATGTATTCACTTCATTGGAGTTAAAAAAGAAACCCTCCATCTCGAAGATTAAAAGGTAGAAATGTAGAAATGTAGGAGACATCAGGAAAAAAAGCAAAAAAAGAAAAGATGACTGACATTTATTTATATCTGGTGTGGAGCTGACATAAAAAAAGAAGGGACCATTGCTGCCAAAAGCAGACACAAAGAAATTACTAGACGGCTGATACAGAGAGGTTATACCAGTTTGTAATTAAAATGACAACCGGGATGTCAGAATCACTGGTTCAGGTTGTTCTACCAGACGCAGAGTTCACACTGATACCTTGAAAGGAGCGTGTGCTGAAGATGTTCTTAAACATCCCATCAGGCTGCTTATGTGCAAATGGTCATGTTGTAAAAGAAAAATCAATCAGAAAGCAGAAAAATTAAATCGGGGAGGCGATATAGACCATTTGATGTTTACCTTACACCAAAGCGGTACAGTCTCTATTGATTGCAGGTTACCCGGCAAAAATGAAATTCAAGCACCCCCCCCGTATATTGCCTTGGAATGAGGTTGTATTCTTCCAACAGGTGTAGCATTGATTAAAATGTATAGAAATCCATGAAGTGGAACGGAGCGGTGGCTCGGGGACGATGTTAATTCTAATCACTATTTGCGGGCTGATGGTGGTTGAGCAGCTGCTAAATGGGAATCACAATGCACGCCGATGTAGGAGCCAATATACTGGGAATATGATGCAGCTTTAAGGCGGCAAATGATGAGAGAAAACATGCTGGCTTTACGGGCTAGCTGTTGCTTGATCTTAAGTAATCCTTCGTTAGGTAAGCTCCAGTTGTTCGCACCCTCATCTGTCATCCCTCTGCGTAATAACCCTTTAATGTCCTGCTTGGAGTCTGTATTTCTTACTGGAAATTGTGCGCCACTTGGCTGGACCTGTTTATAATATTATATGGTTGAATATGACATGCTAAAGCAGAGGAGGAGGCATTTACTGTATTGTGCTATTTACTGTATTGTGCTATTGAAAAAGTCCCAGTCAATAACTCTGCTATACACTGTCTAACCATCAGCACCGGTTCTCAATAAGGTTGCGTTCTTTCCCTTCTGCTCTTCTCCTTGTACACCAACAGCGGCACCTCCAGCCACAAGTCTGTCAAACTCCTCCAGTTTTCAGATGACACCACCCTCATTGGGCTCATCCCAGATGGGTATGAGTCCGCCTACAGACAGGAGATTGACGGCCTGGTAAACCGGTGCAACCAGAACAACCTTAAGGAGAAGACAGTGGAAAGGGTTGTAGGCCTAAGGAAGGTGTGGCTCACCTTTCACTTCCTGGGAACCATCATCTCCCAGGACCTCAAATGGGACCTGAACATCAGATCCCTAATCCCAAACGGACAGCAGAGGTTGTACTCCCTCAGACAATTGACAAAGTTCAACGTTCCAAAATCAATGATGGTGCACTTCTACGCCTCCATCATTGAATCCATCCTTGGTCCTTCATCACCATCTAGTTCTCTGCTGCCGCTGTCAGAGACGAGGACAGACTACAGCGAGTCATTCAATCAGCTGAGAAGGCTATCGGCTGCAATGGGCCATCTCTCCAGGACTTGTACGCATCCAGGACCCTGAAGCAGGCAAAAAAGATTGTGGCAATTTCACATTATCTCTTTCAGACTCTCCCCTCTGGCAGGAGGCTGAGGTCCATCAGGACTAAAACCTCACGCCACAAAAACAGCTTCTCCCCATCTTCAGGTGGCCTCCTTAGTTGGAGTGCCTGATAAACCTCCAGAGGGAGATGTCCTGCCTTACGTTGGATCCCTTTGCCGCTTACTGGGCGCACTTCCTCCGTTGTCCTCCTCCGTAGCGCACCACAACAGGCACTGGGTCGGTTTGTGCCTGGAGGTGACTCATGGCTCCGGCAGTGAGCCTTACGGCACCCCATGTCAGACATTGCCAATTCCTGGAAAAGTGGATCAAGTACTTGATGGGCTTTTCCCTTATCCCCTGGACATCCGACCTGATGTCAGAAATAAAATAAAATAAAATATCCATTATCTCAAACATAAGCTGCGTTTTATTTATTCAATGTTGGATTTTCAGGTTTATGTCACAGCCAAAGATTGCAGTATGTGTTAATAGCTCCATCTAGTGGACGGATGTTGGTATTTTGCTGACAAAATTCCTCTCTGGGCGTCACAAATCCCCATTTTTGGCACATCGGTGCCAAATGGAGAAGCCTCCTGGTCTTTACTCAATAAAACTGTGTAGAAGAACATGAACTTGGTTTGATTCTATCAAAGTTGATGCAGCGTTCTTCAAAGCGTTTCTGAAGAAATGGATCGATTGTTTTGTTTCATGGTGTTTATAGTGATATAATGATGTTGGAGCTTTTTCTTCTTATCTAAAAACAATCAGGCAAGGATGGAACAATTGATTTATTTGTGTTGGATCACAGATTACTCACACATAGTAACACTGAAAATAAAACCGTCTGGCCATAGGCACCATGCTTACAAATATAAATGAGATAGTTTTGTGTATCTAATTCAAGACAAGAATTAATTTAGAACAATCTATGCATAGAACAGGGTATTTAACCAATACATTCTACTTAAAAAGCCAGCTACATTGTGTATTTTGAAGAATATCTAGAGACGAATCTTACGTTGTATGTGAATTTAGTTCAACACATTAAATGGTATAGTTTTACAAAACGTAAAATAATTTTAAAACGCATGAAAGAACATTTAAAAATGACTAACTGTACACTTAAATTCTTATTTATTTTTATCATTATTTATAGTATTATGAAAAATGTCTGGTATTTAACATATCTTAGTATACTAATGTACTTATTTAATCAAATGTATTATGATCATATGACAGTGATGAGGTGCAACGAGCTACAAATGTGCATTTATATTTCAAGTCATCAAGTCAGGCTTTTATATTTCACAAACTCTGGAGGGGCAAAACATTTTTTGACATTTGCATTTTGTTAATATTATTTCTACAATAAGCCTCAAGTGCTGAGAATGTTAATATTGTGATTAGTTGGCGGGTTGTGGTGCTGATTTGGTTTTAGCGTGGAAACATTTCCTTAGCTATTGCGCTGACCAGCTGAAGCAGTGAACGCTCCTGGCTGTCATTGACTGGGCCAGCGTTCCATTACACTTTTCCCCGAGGGTCTTCACGAACTTTTGCTTCGACAACAAATGCCAGTGAACACTTTTTTTTTTTTTTTAGCATGTGACTGTTTCCTTCGGAGAGTGTCCGTGTCCAAACCTATCCTGGTTGCAAACGCTCGGGCCAAACGACAATCTCTTGCCGTTCAACAGCAGCAGCATTGAATCTTCGCTTCCATCTATTTCTACAACCAAAAGAAGGCAAAGGTAGACACCGTTTTGTTTCCCGCCTCACTGAGGCCTCAAGAATTTAAGCAAATATTGTTGTCAGCCAAGTACCCGCTAGTCGCTACTTAGCATAGATGGTGTGTTGTTTTACAGGCACACATCACCAAATAATTTAAGCTACGTGAGTTCATGTATTTAACATATTTAACAAGAACATATTTATTTAATCTGTTAAATTCAATTGTTACCATAGACCTAATACGTCGGGGATGTTATGGAATTTTCAGCCGCGGAAGTTTTGTCTCCAAACACTTTTGGGCCATAATTTCACAATCCGTTAAGTACAAATTAAGGCATTATGAGTCGGCTGGAGGAGATCTATGTGATATTTTAACTCTAAAAATCCTAAGTGGCAGCTATCGTTCCTTTAACTGACTGTTAGTGAGCTCTTTCGCTGGAATTAAGGACAAACTTCTGGCAGAATTATATAGAACAGTACAGAGAAGAATAAAAAAAAAAAAAGCTTCAGAAGTCCATAATGACTGAGTGGATGATGGACATCTCAAACTATTGCCTTATGAAAAAAAAAAATGTTACACCATTGTAATTTTTGGCAGCATATCACTGGATGTGCTCTTTTAGACAGTGAGCTGCCCGATCTTAGGACATTTGAGGCCCTACAAGCCAATCACCCAGAAACTTTTGATAAAATCTCCTTTTTCATCTTCCGTCTGTGTTCTGACAGCAGACGCATTTGAAGTTTATTTTATTATTTTCAGAGTGCTCAAGTCACAGTTCATGTTGTGCTTGTTCTAGTTTGAGTGATGTTCCGAACAAGTGCAGACCAAAGTGGAAACACTGACTCTGAAAAGCTGTGCGGGATACGAGAGACATCCTTTACATTTACACGACTACGGATCTCTTCAGTCTCACCTCTCTTTGTATTTACGTGAATCTCTGTCTTTCGTTCGTTTTTATTATGTCAGTTAAAACTCTGTGTTGTGAATAATATGGATCAGAAGGCACAAATGGCGGCGACAGGGTTCCTGTTACTGGAGCAGGAGAGGATGTAGCCTTCACGGCTGACAAGATCTGTCGTTTACAAAGTCAGACTTATTTATTTATAAAGACTTATCAGAAAGTTCTATTCTAAAAACTGCTGGATTGAAAATAACCCATTTTGGTTACCTGTTCAAACTCTATTTTTGACCCTAAATTCATTTGAGGGCATCTTAATCGCCCTACGGATGTTTTAATGCTTGCATTTTTATTCTGCAAGCTGCCAGTTCTTTTTTTTATTTATATTTGTATTATTTTTTATAATTATTACTATTATTAATATATAGTAAGTATTATTATTTTGTGCTTGTTTTTGTTCATGTTTTTGCAAAGTCTTTCTAAAATATTAAGAAAATGGCTTACATTATTTGGTTTATTTTGGTAAGCATTTGCTGATTCTAAACTGGAACGACCTAGTGAGTTTCTTTTTCTTTTTCTTAAAAAAAAGAAACTAAATAAAAACATTTAAAATAAATGGGTTTGACCTAGCATATTGGATTTTTATTATCTAAAAAATATATATATATAAAAACATCCTTTCTTAGCTAAATAACTGTACAACCTGTTAACCTCTTAAGGTAACCGTAACCTTACTTGCTGGAGTAAAAATTTACATCTGCATTATCACGGCTGAATTTTTAAAAAGAATTTCAAGTAGCATCCGTAAACCATTATACTGGGTCACTATTTATTCCCAAACCAATCTTAAGTCAAACCAACCCAATCTTTTACCCAGCAGCACCATCCCACCGTTTCGGTTATTGAAGTAACACAGTGTTTGTCAGTGTGAATAAATGTTTTGGTTATGCTTTCATATTTTGTAACAACTGTTTTGCACAAAAAAAACTACTTGTCTTTGAATATTTGCAGACTACTGCACACAAACGTCCAATTTACAGACAACGTGGATGTGTCTTAAATGTTTTAGCTGAATGTTTATTCAGAACAGCTACTACATAGACTACGTCTATAGTTGAAATCTTGCAGAGAGGAATCATTTTTTTATGGGACTGAGCTCTTATTTAGCTATTTTTAGGCTATTATTTGGTACTCTGAGAAATATTATGCAGCAGCTACACAGCTGGAGCCCAGGTAATTCATTCGGTGGCAGTGATCATTTTTTTTCTTATGGGCTACATTATGGGTTCTTTTTCTAATTTTGGAGACGTCCACACAAATTGTAGCTTTTATCTTGAAGCTGGAGCAGACCTCAGTTTGGAGGTAGCCTAGTTTAACGTACAGCCGGTCCATATTTTAATAGCTTCTGCTTTTCTTTAGCCTCCTAATGAATACATATCATCCACATATAGTATCATTCTTGTCACCCAACACAGATCAGTCACAACCTTCTTTACATTGACTTTGTATGTGATCACGCTACGCAAAAACATTGCTTCTTATCTAGCAGCCTTATTGACACTGTGAAGGAATTCCTCACCTGTCAATAAACACAAAGATATTGCATAAAATTGTATTTCAAGAAACGGGTTACAACAACCCCCCGGGATGACTTTTGTTTTTAGAAATATTCATTATATCAGTCAGTGGCCCTTTTTTCAATAAACACCCTTTAATGTCCTCGCCAAGAAGAAAAAAGTACGGAAAAGGTATTTCTAAAGCTATGTTTAATGCCTCCTGCTCAGTGCCTCCTCCTTTGAAGATGCTATGATGTCACATTCTGCAAAACTACTGGTGTGAAACACAATGCAGTTTTATTATGGGATTGATAGAGAAATTAAAATACATAGGTGAGACATAATTTATCCAAAAATCTACTTCATTCCTGCACAAAAGTATGGAAATGTGACAAAACAGAATCTACTTGCTCTATGTTGAAAGTAGATGGTTGGGTCAGCGCACACAGACCCGAGCATAGGTATGGAAATGAATGACGCTAAAGAAGTAGGAGATAGACAAAAGGGAACAGTATTTGACAGAGACATCCAGAGAGTCTAATGTTCTCTAAAATAGGTTGAAAAATTGAAAAATATCACTCGCTCCCAGAGCGCAAGGGGAGATCTGCAAATATATCATTTTGTCTGACTAAAAGCCCGAGACCCTAAGGTTATACAAAACTAAGAAACCCAGAAAATATTCACATTTGTGAAGTTAGAATATTTGTCGCTTTCACTTTGATAAAGTCTTTTAGTGCCTGCTAATACCCCCGATAGTGAACAACCAATCCAGAGATTTATTCTGTATTCAGGGGAATCTTCAGTAATTTATTGCATGATACAAATCTTCAAGATCAGTGGAGTTGAACCGGATATACGCTTCCCGAGCTTTATTTTAAGAATTCATCCGATTCATATAGCTCTAAAAACGGCTCCTCAGCCGCCCGTTTGTGCAAAGGCATGGTTTCAGCGATGGATTTTCAACATATGAAGTTGTTTTTCTCCCAATATCAGACGGTGCATTCATCTTTCTCCGATCCGTTTGTCTCCCACTGGAACAACCTACAATTATCATCCTGTCACAAGCTGCATTGCACACAATAAGTAGTTTTTCCTTGTAATTTGCGCTAAACAAGTCAGCGCTTTGTTTTGGGCCACGATTTGACGGGAGGCCATATTGTTTCGAATAAGCTGACAGTTTATTCTCTCTCTCTTCACAGGTCACAGCAGGTCTCAGCTTCTGACGCCTCCAATGAAATCTTCATTTCACCCCCTTTTTTTAACCTACATGCTGGAGACTTAAACCATCTGCCAGCGGCACTGCATTCAAACAGTCAACTTTTTATTTAAATAAATACATAGAAACATTTTGAAGGCATTGTCTCGGAACATAAAACCCACTCACTGCTTAATCCATATTTGCAGTGGCAGTTCCCAACAATGTTTTAACAAGCACAGTGGGATATTAAAAAGTATCTGTTGCTTGTTTCTGATTAGCTGCCACTGAACTCTGTAATCCCATAAGCTCAGCCTCGCAGTCCACGGACTGAACAAGCCTACTGATTGGAGGAAGAGCAGAGGAGTTCTTCTAACTAGTTCTTTTAATCCATCATGCACGGCTCATCACACATATCCTCAGACAGAGAAATCCTCAGATAACCCAGATATCCAGATAACTGTGACCCGACCAAGAGTTTGCAGTACTCTGCAAACTCCAGTGGGATGTAACAAAGTACTACTTTGTTAGTGTATTTAATCAAGATTTAGATATTTGCACTCTACTACTCTACTTCCTGTACTTCTTACAATTATGCACTTTCCCACTTTTTGCTCATAAGATCTTTCAAATAGACTCTGTGCTGCATCAATTAGTGCTTTTTGAACAAAAGGACTGATTTCATCCTAAAAAATGAATGAATGATTGTTAAGGACAAAAACAGGTTGAAAAGACGATCTGATGGTGGAGTATCAGTCTTTAGATGTGAAACATGCAGTAAGACCGTGAAGAAAATGCATTTCGTGATTTCTCTACTTGTGGTATAAGAGTTCACACTGATTTAGGAATGGGTCATTATATATATTTGGACTGTATAAGAATTTAGGCCTGTGGTTCCCAACAGCAATAATTCATCCCTGAAAAAGTCCCAATCCGCTTTGCGAAAAAATCTCCCTCATCGAACTCTCCAAATTAAATGATAAATTATGACTGATTAAAGGGATTAAAATATTACAAACTTGTGTAAAATATGCTACAAGATAGATCTCCTCCAGTTGAATCATATTCAACAAATTTTTAACTTAATCGAATGAAAGGTTTATAAATTTTGGTTTGAAGACTTTTGGAAATAAAACTCCACCTAGTATCGGAAACTTACAACCATCCTTTCCCAAAATCAGTCCAGTTCCTCCTGCCAATTTAATCAATGTTGGTAAAAAAATATGAAAAGGATCCATGAAACAGTTTTTGAGTTACCGCATTAACGTGAAGGATCTGCCGACGTAGTGACAGTGATGAAGAGTCCATAACATCCCAAACTTTTTGAGTATATAATGATTTATACTCTTCATTATCACATTGTCAAACATTTGAACCATCCCTGGGAACTATGGGCCGTTTGAAGATGTGTTTCACGGCAGCAACTGTACAAACATTTTTGGAATGCAGTGCCATCCCATGGTAAAAACTAGTCTAAAAGTACCAATAGTAGCCAGTAGTAGAAGATACATACATCCACAGTTCGACATCTAACCG
The DNA here is from genome assembly GCA_037951165.1 of Lophius americanus. Taxonomy (NCBI): domain Eukaryota; kingdom Metazoa; phylum Chordata; class Actinopteri; order Lophiiformes; family Lophiidae; genus Lophius; species Lophius americanus. The sequence continues at coordinate 1,866,948 of JBBDHG010000081.1, forward strand.
ACAAAGTTTAATGTTAGAACCAACATTGGCCCTCATCTCAAAGGTGACGTCCGAAGGAAAGGTCCCTTCAATTATGATGAACTTCAGCCGAGTTGATGGAGTGGTTGTCCCCCAATCAGGAGATTGGCACCTCTACGTCGTAGGCTCCACCCCTTGTTGTTACCAATCCAATACTAGCCAGTGACTATCAAATGGTGCCGTTGGGTTGAAGTAATACATAATATTTATATAATGGAAAAGGTTGACTTTTTCTGTCAGATTAGAATCTGGTAGATTTGAGAACTTTCAGAATAATTGGGTTGAGTTTGTATCACCCCTGAGATCAGACTTTATTGAGTAAAAGTATTTTGTCCCATGATCCCCTGAGTCTTGCTGCAGAATTTAAGTGGTTGAATTGTTCATGGGATAAAAAATGTTTCCATTTCCTTCATCGGGAGAAAAAAGAAGTTTGGGAAAATACGGTGAGAGAACTGAAAGAATAAGTACATGGACTACATTGTTGTTTCAATCAGTTTTATGGATGACTATAAGATCATGTCTGTGTACGGTTTGCATCTCTTGTACGGACTTCTTGCACTGCTTTGTATGACTATAAGACGTTTACAAAAGATGAAATCTGTTGATGGAATAAATAGTATAAAAAGTTAATTATAAAAAAAAAGAAATACCATCCCTACAGTGAATCCATCCTTTACATGTGAATGGCAACAGCATTTGAAATAAAGTCCCTAATGCTTTACTTGTATATTCTTTGATTTGAGGAGGAGACAAGTTTGCAGAAAAAAGGCCGGTTGAAATGCAACCTTTCCATCATGTGTCATTTAAACGTTTTGAGGGCTTGATTCTATAAAGTTTGGTTCTTCCTTCCCCTTCCCTGTCCAGTAAAGATAAAATCAGCGAAATACCCAAATCTAAGAGTGGAGTGATACTTTAACTCCATGCCGTGAGAGAAAACTTTGCGATAAATGCTTTCCAAAGAACAGAGCCTCTTAAATCAAAATGTAAATCTGATCGTTTTGCTGACTTGGAGCTTTTTTATATTGGAAGTGGCACTAATGGAACATAGCAGTAAAATAACTGCTCCTCTACCAGTCAATGCATTGAATTCAGGTTATCTCCATTGGCAGGGGGATATAGATCACTTCACTTATATTTAGCCCTTTTTTAGCAAATGGCACTTTTAAGTTGCAGACACAGTGGAAGGGATCATTTTGAAATCAAAGTTTTACTTTGTAGTAGTTGAAAAAATAAAGTTGCATTTTGCCAGTCCTCAGCTGAACCATGTGTCCTCGGTATATCCCCGAAAATTTGGGGATGTAATGTAATCGTCTTTGCCCCCGTCACATCTGCTGCGGCATGTAAGTCGTGCTAATGCGATAACGCTAAAACTGTTTCCTGACTCATTTTCATATTTTATACCCACATAGACCTTACTGTCCAAAATTTCTGCTTATGTATGGACTTGATCGGATATATCTGGTATACTTAATATTTCATGTTTTACTCACCAGGGGGGGCTTTTCTAAAAAAAAATTGAGAATACTGCATGGCTCATTTTCAAATGTTATAACCACACAGACCTTTGCGAGGAAGAACTGGGTCTATTTTGGGAGAGAAAGTTCTATATTTCCGACAGTAGGCAAAGCTTATTATAATATTAAGTATAGATTACCTCCCAATTCAGGTTTTACACAACTTTTTTTGGAAATGTTTGATCAATAGACCTCATTTGGACTAAATTAAACCATTTTGACGATAACATTTTTTTAAAAAGTGTCATTTATTTTGACTAAAGGTAAGATCAGAGGAACAAATGAAACGAAAGATCTCAAACTGGTACATCTCATGCTATCTCCTGATATTGAATTATTCAGTTTTCTCTAATAGCAACTCATAATTGGCATCTATTATATTCACCAGTCCCCTCATATGCTTTGATTATGAATAGAAAAACAAAAAAACAAACAAACAATTCAGTGAGAGGAGATGTCATTCATTTTGATTGCATAAAAATTATTTATGGAAACGTTTTTATAAAATTAGTCAAATTTGATCCGAAAACACTACAAATGTTGACGCTGATTATTAACCTTTAGAATACAGTACTGATAAAATTTTAAACATTATAAAAGTTATTTAAATAATGTATAATATTTATGCATCATTAGCCATACAATTAAAACCACTTGCCTAAGATTCTGCTGCCAAACAGCTCTGAGATGCAGACAGATGATTTGACGGAAGAAGAATTAAGGTTTCAGCTATCTGTTCTCCAGCAGCTCTTTGGGGGATCGGCCAGAACGGGCTAGTCTTCGTTTCCCACACACTTCAATGAGCCATGGTCGTCCATGACCCTGTCAAGAACCCAACAAGACCGGCTGTTCCGGTAATGCTCTGACCTAGTCGTCTAGCCATCACAAACAACTTGGCCCCCGTCAAAGTCGGTCAGATCCTTCTCCTTGCCCATTTTTCATGGTTCCAAACCATTGATTTTGAAGAAAAATGTTCACCTCCTGCCTAATATATCCCGCTCACTGACAGCTGCCATTGATAATAAATATTATTCCAACATCTCCTGTCAACGGTTATAATGTTATGGCTGCTCGGCATATGTATATATACAGCATTTTCCCAAAATATTTTCATTCAGTATACTGTATAAAAAGATGATCTGTTTGTAAAGTAACTTGGAGTAAAAACAATTTCATGGATGGAGCATTCGGAGGCTGCAGCGACTTGGCCTGACCCTCAGGTAGATTTCCCCCGGAGGGAAGGACAGATGACAGTAATCAATCATTCCGAGTCTCTGCAGGTTGATTGGCATATCTATCCTCATTCAAGCTGTCGGTAGCCATTAGTGAGTGAAATGATATGGGCGCCTTAATGTGTTTACTGGTGATTATTCTATTTTCTCTGCTTCCCCCAACCTGCTTACGGGTTAAACTTTTATTTTTGCCAGAGTGGCTCAACAGCAAAGATGATTTACCGTAATATATCTAATAGGATGCCAATTAATTAACCCTTGTATTATGTTACGGGTCAATTTGACCCATTTCAGTTTTTGTGTTGACCAAAGTACTGGTTATCCTTTCTTTTTCTTCATGAAATTTTGTGACTTTTCCTCATCTAGGGTCATGAACTGGTGTGTAAAATCTGGACACTTTGATGTGTAGTGGAATGTCTGTGCAGAGTTTGTATACAAATATGATGTTGCGGGTCATTTTGACCCGGACACTTTTATGTGGGTAAGTAGCTGTTCAGATCCAAAATAAAGATGTCTCTTTGATGTACTTTATTTTGATTGCCTCTGAAAAGCCATTCAGACCCAGGTGTGTGTAGAGGAGGAACTTTCTCTCCCTTGTCCTTGTCACTTTTCTCATGTCATCTCTTTGACAACACACCAAAAATGAGCTCCAGAAGGTTTACAGCTGAAGAAGCTGTATCACAGCTTTTGAACTGGGATAGTGATGCAGAGGAAGAGATTTCAGAGACAGAGGATATTTCAGAGACCGAGGACAATGTTATTGATGATCCAGATTGTCAATTTTCCTACGATGAGGAGGATTCAGAGGACGAGTCTGCCGTTGTCTCTCCATCAGATGGAAACCAAGGAATGCAGCAATCATCATCCACAGAGGGGACATGGGCATCTAAAGATGGTAATGTCAAATGGTCAACATCACCACACCAAAGCCGGGGCAGACTGTCATCTTCCAATGTCATCAAAATGACTCCAGGTCCTACAAGATTTGCTGTCACACGAGTTGATGATATTCAATCAGCATTTCAGCTCTTCATAGCCCCACCAATAGAGAGGATTATACTGGAAATGACCAACTTGGAGGGGAGGCGTGTATTTCAAGGGAAATGGAATCCACTGGATCAGACTGACTTGCATGCTTACATTGGAATTCTGGTATTAGCTGGAGTGTACAGGTCAAAAGGAGAAGCAACTGCAAGTCTATGGAATGAAGAGAATGGAAGGCCAATCTTTCGAGCAACAATGTCTCTGGAGACATTTCACATGATATCTCGTGTGATCAGATTTGACAACCGCGACACCAGAGCTGGTCGACGTGAAAGAGACAAACTAGCTGCGATCAGAGATGTATGGGATAAATGGGTTGAAATTCTACCTTTGTTGTACAATCCTGGTCCCCATGTTACTGTAGATGAGCGCCTTGTTCCATTCAGGGGACGCTGTCCTTTCCGACAGAACATGCCCAACAAGCCTGCTAAGTATGGCATCAAAATATGGGCAGCATGTGATGCAAAATCTAGCTATGCATGGAATATGCAAGTGTACACTGGAAAGCTACCTGGAGGAGCATCAGAGAAGAATCAGGGGATGCGTGTGGTGCTGGAGATGAGTGAAGGGCTGCAAGGTCATAACATCACATGTGACAACTTCTTTACATCCTACCGCCTTGGAGATGAACTTCAGAAGATAAAGCTGACTATGTTGGGAACAGTGAGAAAAAATAAGCCAGAACTTCCCAGTGAAATTCTGAAGATGCAGGGCAGACCTCTGCATTCCTCAATATTTGTTTTCACTGAGAAAGCAACAGTTGTTTCATACTGTCCAAAGAGAAACAAGAATGTTCTTGTAATGAGCACAATGCACACAGATGCATCTCTGAGCACAAGAGACGACATGAAGCCGCAAATGATCCGGGACTACAACTCCACCAAAGGAGGAGTTGACAATCTGGACAAAGTCACAGCAACCTACAGCTGCCAGCGCAAGACTGACGAGGAAAGAAATTAAATAAATAGTTCTTAAATATAGTGTTGGAATTAAAAATGTATTGTATGTCTCTTTTCTAAATGTTTATACAATCTAAAATAAAGTTGTTATTGGTTTAACCTGGCTTTTTGACTGTTTTGAGTGGTTTTACACAGTACGGGTCAAAATGACCCGCAACATAATCAACGTAATTTTTTTCCAACATAATACAAGGGTTAAAAGAAGAGTTTGCGTTTTTTTAATCCCCTTATATATTTATACATAAGTCGATGCCAATTTTCGTTAAAAAGAATAATACGCTTTCCCCAGCTATGTCGCAGAGGTGAGTAAGTAAACACTTGCGTATAGGAAAAGAGGAAGTTTATAGATCTGGTGAACTTAAATGAACCTGTTCGGAAAAAGCACGATGCTCAGGCTGTTAATCATCAGCCCTTACTTCATGCTGAAAGAAAACCTTCCCATTATTATCAGTTTTCTATGCTATTTTGAAAATTTCCAGAGATGAAGAATTGAAGAATTGTGCATTGCAGGGTGAAGGGAGTTCCAACGGCTGGGGGTTGTGACCAAAAGTTTGCAGTTTGGTGTATTGGGTGGAGAGCAGAGAGCATGTCTGAGGACGACAACACCCAGGATGGGGCAATGGGCCGAAGGATGTCCGCTAGGTACTGAAGGGCAGACTCATGGAGGGATTTATAGGGGAGGAGAAGGATTTTGTAGTTAATATGGGACTTGATTGGGAGCCAATGAAGGTGGATTAAGGTTGGGGTTTAGGGACTAGAACCCTGGCAGCTGAATTTTGCAACTACTGGAGTCTGTATTGGGCTTGGCTGGGAACCAGGCGGCCGGAGATGAAGGCACGGATGAGTGCTTCCGCTACGGAGTCAAAGAGAGATGGTCGGAGTCCGGAGGATTTGGTTATGAAGTCCATAATGATACCCAGGTTGCGGATCTCGGTGGGAACGGACGGTTGGAGCAGTTTTCCACATGCAGAAGGAGATCTCTAAGCATTTCCCATCAGACAAAGGCTCTGTAATATTATATGTATTGAAAAATAAGGGAAACATCCACAGCGTTCAACCAGCCATCTCTTTCAGCCCGTCTGATTTTGTTCCCCCGATGCGTTGACACATGGATGACTTTATTGCCGATTTAATTGTCAGTGTCCGACCTGTTCGTCCTTACCTTTTGATGGGCCCTCATTATCATCACCACCGATTTACAACGACAGTCAACGAGAGGTCGGCAAAGACAAAAAAGACCATGCCTGCCAGAAATCTGATGATGGATGGTTTTCTAAAGACAGTCTTCCTCTCTGGCTGTTAGGGATTTCCACACAGGAACATGTAGACCTTCACAGATGGATAGATGGATGGATGGACGGACGGATGGATGGATGGATGGATGGATGGATAGATAGAAATGTTAATCCAGAAAAAATGTATTTATTACAGCAGCTCCACAGTCAGACATTCTAAAGGTGACAAAAACTATATAACCAAATATTAGGACATCTTATAGACATGTATGGATAAACCTAGATAGATAAAAGCTATATAAATATATAAATACAAACATACAGATAGATAAACATTCATAAACATATACAAATATACATAATGCTTATATACAGTATATAAATATATTTATATACACTCATACATACACACACATATATATACATACCGTATATATATATATATATATATATATAAGAAATAAGAAAAAATATTAATCTATTACACATGTACATAAAAATAAAGGAATAAAATGCATACAAATTTAAAGAAAAGAGATAAAAAGGGAAAAGACTCCGATCTGCAATGACATATATGAGTATGAATTGAAATAAACCACTTGCAGATGTGCAATGAATGTATAATAGTTGTCCAGCTGCAGATGTTCAATTGTGCAACTAGAGGAACACACAATGTGTGTAGTGAGGTAAATGAACGGTTGGTTACAGATTTTATGTTTTCATACACAACACATTCTCCACACAGTCGTTCATGAAATATAAATAGAGTTGTAGACGCAGTCATGTTGTTTAAATTTTGACTTTACTGTGTTTTTCCTAATAAACACAGCAACACCCCCTAAAGGCTGATTTTTTTTGTATGACTGTCCATTTTGTTCGTACTTTCCCACAAAGCTTTATTCTTACAAAAGGGCAGAGGGGGCGGGACCACAGGAGATCGCCGGAGGTTTTTCAAGCAGAACCTGACAAAAGTTATTGGGCATGTATTTAATGGCCTCACATACGGCCACCAAGGACAATATTTCATTTGTATTTTATTTTTGCTGCGTTTTACTGATGTATTAACAAAAAGATTTAATCCTGCTCTCTCAAAAGGTGACCCCCTAATGACATGATCAGAAGTGATTTTATCACTGAACAACAAACAAGACGAAGATCCAGCAACTTGGGCAGGATATGAACCCATCAGTTACCGCCGCTAATGGAGGTCCTGTCTTTACTTGTTGGCTTGTTTGTCCCCCTGTCTTACTGCAAGACTACGGAAAACTGAAGGGCAGATTTGCATGAAAATATCCTAAAAATGTTTATCATTTTGGTGTCTTCACTTCCCGACCTGACAAAGTCTCGTCACTTAGCCTTTGTGAGACTTTTGGAGATTTTTTTTATAGCCTTTCTTTAGCTGTCCTATTTGCGCCCGATCAAAACGATTAAAGCTGAGATTTTTCTATCTACGTTTAAATTCAGGCTGACAATAACTCATACATTAGAAATGGAAGATTGGCATGAAATGTTCCTGATTAAAAGTAATCTTATAGATTCTGATCACAATAACGTCTACCTCGGGTTTCGTTTGTGATGGTTATGAATTGTCAAGAAAATTGCTGTTAGCGAAGAGTTTTGCAAAATATCGTCAGAAAAATTAATTAACCCAGACCAGCTTGGCTTCATACCCGGCAGACAAGTTTTCAATAATATGAAGAGATCTTTTAATATTATTCGGTGCCAAGTACCATTTGAAAGATTAATTAGTTTTGATGCACGAAAAACTTCCAAAATTGGAATTTGGCAAATTCCCCTATAAGACCCTTGCAACTACGAGATTCCATGAACTTTTGTCGAGTGAGTTTAGGATTTGTAGACACGTACAAAACATATGACATGTCGTATCGCAAAATGGATTTTAATCGGGAGGCGGAGTGCTGCATGGTTCCTGTCTCGGCCCCTTTCTTTTCTTTATAAATATCGCACCACTTTCAAATTGAATCAGACTTAATGACAAGATTAAAGCTATAAGAGATAAACGTCAAACACAGCGCAAGAATTGTGTTATTTATAACTTCCTCTAAGGTTGCAAGCTTTATTTGTTGCGAAAAGTATTTACTCTTCACTGCCCTCTTGTGGATGCGTGGATGAACATACATGGGGTACAAATTAGTCTTTACTCTAAGTCACAAATGCTCGAGAGTAATTTACTTTTATTCACTTCTCCCATCCTATACATTCAAATTTGATGCAACTTTTTGCAAAAAAAATGATCATTATGAATTGATTTGGATTAAAAAAAAACAAAAAAACATACATCCAGCATAAAACATTTTTTTTTTTAAACTGAAATGATGTTTATTTCTTGCAAAACATTTTGTTTATAACGATAGGTAAAATGCCGTATTGAGTACTATATTTTACAATGGTGTTATGTACTGTATGTGGTTAATATATATATATATATATATAAGCATAGCTAAATTAAGCCAACAGGGGCTCACACAGTGAAAAATAATCTAAATGCAGAAGTGTTGGTGGGCTGAGTTGTCCTCATGAGTAATAGATACGGAGGGCTCAGTGTTTTGCCCGCTGCCATCAAAAGGAGATTTCCGAAGTCGCCCAAAATAAAATATCTTATCAGGGTTAATGCATAATTAATGATTGGTCATTTTACATAAGGAGCGGGAGTTATCTTTGTGGATGCCCTTGTCAATCATCCTGTGACACTACAGGGAGTTTGGGTTCAGCCCATGCGTCTTCATAAACAGGGTAAGATTAAATTTCTGCCCACCCGGGGAATCTTCATTGCGTTGCTGTAGAAACAAGGTGCTCCTCTGCTTTCGTCTGTATTTTCTTTTGGTTTGCAAAGCAGGCGGACATCAAAAAAGAACATTTTTCTCACAGATTGCAGTCTGTGAGACAAAGTTTGTATTTATTCAGAGGAGGAGGAGGAGTAATTTGATTTCAAACAGTTCAAGACAATTCTGTTGTTAACATTTTGGTCTCACTATAGGGGCAGTTTTTTCCTTCTTTTCTTTCCTTTAATTTTTATAATTTTTGGCTTTGATCATGCAAATGGTTGGAATTTTGGACAGGTGCATTTTGGGGGAGACGAATCATTTCAACCTCCTCCAATTCTATAATATGTCAATAATTCATTATGAAATCAATATTTACCCTCATAGCTCTAAAAGCGTCCCCACTGAAACCTTTTATAACTGAAAACTTTGATTATAGCGGTATCGGGAGGTTGTTTGGTTTTCATTCTGGAAGCTTGGCATCAAAAATTTGTATGTTATTTAAATCTTTTTCTAAATCTTACGGAGCCATTTTCCATTGTTTTGCATATAATAAGTAGAATACGGGTTATTTTTCCTTATTTTCTGTAACAGACTTTGCTCTATAGTTGAACAAACAATTATGTGTTCGTTTATGTGTGTGTGTGTGTGTGTGTGTGTGTGTGTTTGTGTGCATATTTGTGTGTAAACAGTGGCGTATTGTGAACAGAGTGTTATTAAAATTCAGAATTCATTTTGATATTTGATAGTTATGATCAGGACTGAAGTTGGTTAAAAACAATACGACCACTGATTGATTGTGTGAAATAATATTAATGTAAAATATTTCAAGGTACTTTTAGGAAAATGATGCTTCATGTCCTCACATTGTTTTTTTTATTTTTAATCTGATAATGAATAAAAATGTAATGATGCAAAATTAATATGAAAACTCTGACATGTCCCACACAGAATAAATACAAAAATAAAATACACTTTTTTATTAACAATAGCAATAATATCAATAATAACTAAACAATATATATATATATATATATATATTAATAACAATACTATAATTTAAACAGTTGTGTCATATATGTACAAATGATTCTAATCCTAAAAAAAAAACAATAAAAATATACACAAATTAAATTTAAAAAAAATCGTTTAATAAGAATTATAATAATAATAATAATAGTTGTATAATGTATTGATTTTATATAATAAAAAAGTAAACACGATGAATAAAAAGATAATTAAATGATTTAAAAAAAAATGTTTATGTTATATTATATTATATTAAATAGTTTTAGGCTCGCCCAGAAAAAATAAAATGAAAGAGGTTAAGAGCAGGAGCCAGGGTAAAATATGATAATGCAGGGTTGTGTCCATTATTGCTTCAAACAAAGCTCAATGAATCTTTTCCTGTCACCAAGGAAAATCTAGGTCAAGCATCTTCAGCAGCATAAAATGTAATCGAAAACAAGCAAATGCAAAATGACTCCTTATCCAACATCTAAGCAGACACCAGTCTTCTGAGATGTATATGAATTATGAGAAATATTTATATATATATACATTATGAATATTATTATATGCGTCTTTTTAAGCAGGAAGAAGCTGGTTACTGACATGTTGATGACACATCAGAAAAGCCTCGTCAGAGCATCCATCTCATTCTGCGTGTTATCTACATTCTGTCAGAGTATTGAATTCAGATGGGAGATGGGCCCAGGAATGAGTTAGTGATTGCTGACCGGCCCACATGTTTCCTGTCATACACAACTTCAATAATCTAAAGAGCATCTGTCAAAAAAATAATAATGCAGTCAGCAGGAGCTGTCCGTTTCCATTTGTGTGCTACATAATGCCGCAATGTGAGAACTGGCAGGAAGTAAATAGTACGGCCGCCGGTTGTTGTTTTTTTAAATCTATGAATCCGTAAGTGAGAGCTCCTCTTGTTATGAATGATTCTCATACGAAAAGTGCAGCCTGTTTTATAGAAAAATAAGAAATCTGATATTTATAACTGCTCAAAACTCATTTTCTCAATCATTATTTCTTTATAGAGAAGAAGAAAAATGTCTTTCAAAGCAAACAGTTGGGTTTTTTTGCAGAAAAAACCCAACAGATATTCACATCTGCAGATATTCACATCTGCAGATATTCACTTCTGGGAGTTGTTCCTGACAACCAGCCTTGAACTGTTGATAAGAATTTTTTTATTTTCTCTTTTCACTGAGGCAAATTGGAAGGAAATGCTGACTTTCTGAAAAGCAATTGAACGTGTCAAACCCATGACCCCTCCTTTTATAAGTTTCAGCCGACCCTGAAACAGTCATGGTTCAGGGTACAAACATTTCTGTCGCCATGCTGAACCTTCTGGAGGTGGCGAGATGCTTTCGGGTCTGCAGGAAAGTTAAAAATACAAAAAGTCTGGATTCAACAAAACATCAAACTTTCGACCTTCACTGACTTTTCCTTTATACTCTTATACCTATTTTCATTTAAAAAAAATTATACTTGTGAAAAGACGTATAAAACGTTCTTTTTTAAAAAAAAATTTTTTTTAATCTTTTCCATGGAAATTTGAATCTTATGTTGAACGTCAGTGGCGATCATCTTCTCAAGAGAACATCTCACAATCTCGCAAACTACTATTCACTGCTAATCATAAAATAAGTACAATAAGCAGTTGTACAGTTTTGACAATTTCCACCCTCTCTTTATTCATTTTTTAAGGGGTTTCCTTTGAAAGGAAGTCAAAGGTGAGCCTTAATGGTTTTCATCTTATCCAGATCTTATCTCTAAAGCCGTATTTTTGGTGTTTGATATTATTTTGAGTTTGGCACAAGTTATGTTTCGTGTGGTTTTTCCTTGGGAGCATTTGGTTTTAGGACTGAAGTCCACCCGGGGAATCTTCATTGCGTTGCTGTAGAAACAAGGTGCTCCTCTGCTTTCGTCTGTATTTTCTTTTGGTTTGCAAAGCAGGCGGACATCAAAAAAGAACATTTTTCTCACAGATTGCAGTCTGTGAGACAAAGTTTGTATTTATTCAGAGGAGGAGGAGGAGTAATTTGATTTCAAACAGTTCAAGACAATTCTGTTGTTAACATTTTGGTCTCACTATAGGGGCAGTTTTTTCCTTCTTTTCTTTCCTTTAATTTTTATAATTTTTGGCTTTGATCATGCAAATGGTTGGAATTTTGGACAGGTGCATTTTGGGGGAGACGAATCATTTCAACCTCCTCCAATCCTATAATATGTCAATAATTCATTATGAAATCAATATTTACCCTCATAGCTCTAAAAGCGTCCCCACTGAAACCTTTTATAACTGAAAACTTTGATTATAGCGGTATCGGGAGGTTGTTTGGTTTTCATTCTGGAAGCTTGGCATCAAAAATTTGTATGTTATTCAAATTTTTTTTTAAATCTTACGGAGCCATTTTCCATTGTTTTGCATATAATAAGTAGAATACGGGTTATTTTTCCTTATTTTCTGTAACAGACTTTGCTCTATAGTTGAACAAACAATTATGTGTTCGTTTATGTGTGTGTGTGTGTGTGTGTGTGTGTGTGTGTGTGTGTGTGTGTTTGTGTGTGTGTTTGTGTGCATATTTGTGTGTAAACAGTGGCGTATTGTGAACAGAGTGTTATTAAAATTCAGAATTAATTTTGATATTTGATAGTTATGATCAGGACTGAAATTGGTTAAAAACAATAAGACCACTGATTGATTGTGTGAAACAATATTAATGTAAAATATTTCAAGGTAGTTTTAGGAAAATGATGCTTTTTCCTTGGGAGCATTTGGTTTTAGGACTGAAGTGTTGTCATATTTTTCTGGACCACACGTCTTAATCCAGATCTATGCTGTCCTTCCTGCATAGGTCTGGATTATCTGGAATATATCCGCGAAAAAGCCCAAAATCCCCTGCTTCTTACAATCCATCCACCTGATCGAACTCCTCAAGTTAAATGTGAAGTTATGTCGACAGTATTTTAAATTCTTGCTAGTGTGTAAAATATTAACTTTAAGAGTAAATTATGATATTATATAAAAAATATATATTAAATTTGGCCCTGATTCAGAAAATTAAGAATTTTTGGAAATAAAGGTCCCTCTAGTGTCAGAAATATATATCTGACCTTTCCCAAAATCAATCCAGCTCTTCCCTGCAATAAGGTCAAGGTGGCTGTAACATTTGAAATGGACACAAACAATAGTTTTTGAGTTATAAGTATACGTAAAGAGGAAGGATCCGTGGCGAATGCGGTGGCGGCGATGATGTTTCCATAATGCCCTCCACTTTTCGGGGGTTATTATTATGGAATACTGGAGCTTCTCATTAGTAATGACACACTGCTGATAGGATGTGTTGCCAAAAGTCCATAAAATGACTTCCACTTCTATGAATTGCAATGAATTGCTGATTTAAATTTAATGTCACGCTAATTGGTGTCAGCTCTTCAATAAGGTACCAAATGAATAAACTGGATGTAGTAATTTTACAACGAGAGAAATCACATTCTCATTGTCCTTTTCTTTAATTAACAAAATCAAATATTTATGGCAAGATGTTCATAATAACGATATTGTGATTTTACCCAAGTACCTCCGATACAATGGGGAAAGTTTTTAAATGATGTGGGGCAAATCTACATTATACATTAATTAAACCTGCCAGCCCTTTTGTAATCTAAATCTAATTGGCTCATTAGGAAATAGACTACGTAAATTAATGGTCTGGAGAGTGCACGACAAAAATAAAACATTACGTGATGCTGTTCACAGCTTAAAGGGAGCAGACAAGCTTTTCTTCAACATCCAGAACCATGCATGGAAATAAAATGGCAAAAAATAATAGAAGTCCCTCGTCGGGTTTTTAAATGTGACTAATCTTTCACTGCAGCCGATTCTAACACAGCAGCCTTAAATAAAAATATTTAATCAATATGGAAGTCACAAAAGAATTCCAAGGCGCTCTCCTTTAACAGCTAAAGTGCCTTTATTGTAACGCCAGGGTCATTTGTACCTATAAAATACAAAGTCTTACACGTTTGGGCTTCAAACCTTGATCAGGAAGTCGAAGAGAGCTCATGAAAAAAAAAAAGACATTTTATGTTGGTGTTGACCAATGATAATATTGCACCTGCATAAAGGGGTGTGGCCTAGAGAAGTAGTAGACACACACCTCCAGCTGATGGAATCTCGACCAAGTGTTTCCACCAGGAGAACATCAGACCTACAGTCAAACATGGAGGTGGCGGTGGAATCCTGTGGAGAGGCTTTGCTGCTGCTTCTGGGCCAGAACGACTCACCATTATTCTGCTCACCTCTACCAGTAGATTCTAAAGTAGAATGTCGGGTCATCGTTTATCACCATTCTGTGAGCTGAAGCTCAACCTATAGTGGGTCATACAGAAAGAAAATGATCCCAAGCAGAAAAGTTCATCCACATCTGAATGGATCAAAAGGTATGGATCAAAATCTGGACCCGAACCCCACTGAGATGCTTCGGGGAACCTGAGAAGATCGGTTCAAAACCTCCAATGTGTCTGGACTTAAGCGGTTCTGCAAAGAAGAGTGGGCCAAAATTCCACAACAACTAGTTTCAGGGCGGCAAATCCTTTTGTGATGCTGGCGATTTAAATGTTATATCCCCTTTTATCACAACAGCCATTGGAATTATTCTTCAGAACGTGTTGTTCTGGTTCGCAGGAGGTTTTTTTCTTCCTTTTTATTTCAAATTAAATATAGTTCTTAAGATCCAACCCAGTTCAGTTTGAGATAAAGACAAAAATAGAAGAAACCTATTTCACGGCACTGTTCACGTCACCTGCCAGCTATTCCCCATAAAACGTGTCTCTTAATTTAAACTCCATTTGTTTATTCATTAGAAGAGTGTATATTTGCAGTCAGGGTGGTGAATTTAAATAGAAGTAATTGATTCTGCGAGACTTCCTGTTAATGAAAGCCGGCAAAAAAAACAATCGACAGCATATAGCCCCAGCATCAGCGGCATCTTCCACTTATGCATCCTTCGCCGGAGAGAGATGCTCAATATTTAAATAAACATAAATGAGGCGCCGCTAACAGCGTATCGACAGCACGCATCTTAGAAAAACGGTGATGTATTGAAGTACTTTGCGAAATGAATGGACCCGCTTTTGAAAGCCATTATACGTCCGGCTTTAACGGAGCATCATCTCCACGAAATAAGCTGATCAGCACTTTTCGAGATGCAACTGCCCTTCCTGCCCCGAGAAAAATGGGCCCCTTGTATCATTATCATTTTTAAATGCATATGAAGTTCTTCTGCCAGATTTTGGGGCATTTAGCTTGAAAAATGTATTGCATTACGTAATTAGTGTTAACAAAATCAGACAGTGATATTAATCTTTACAGTAGAGTCATTTAAAAAAAAATACATTAACTTTTTTTGTCATTTGGGTCGTTTCTTAAGCCGATGTTCTTTCAAAAGGTATTGGATTATATTTAACCAGTGACTATGCGATATACAGTACAATACATGCAATCAGCCATAACATTAAAACCATCTGTGAAAATCATCCTTCTTCCACCTAAAGAACTTTGCCAAACTCCGTCCCACACTCACCCTTTCCAACGCCACAAAACTCGTCCATGCTTTTGTCTCCTCCAGGCTGGATTACTGCAACGCACTTCTCATCGGGATCCCTAGCAACAGGCTGCAGAAACTCCAACACATCCAGATCAGTGCTGCTAGGATCCTGATGAGAGAGCGTAAACATGAACACATAACCCTCATCCTTCACGCCTATCACTGGCTCAAAGTCTCCTCCAGGATCTACTACAAAACCGCTCTCCTCACCCAAAAGTGCATCCAAGGATGCATGCTCCACTCTACCTCGAGGAACTCCTCACCCAGCAAACATCAAGCCGAAACCTTCGCTCACAAAATAGCAACCTCCTCCATCCCTCCAGAACCAAGCTATTGACCGTGGGAGACCGCGCCTTCTGCTCTGCTGCCCCTCGTCCGTGGAACTCACTTCCAGACCTCCTCAGGGCTCCACAGACAGTTGAAGCATTTAAAAAGGCTTAAAGACTTTCTCTCTCTCTCTCTTTCAGAAAACTTTTTTACTAATCTTGAATGTCCTGGGAAAGATTCATATGCACCAAGTTTGGACTAAATCAGACCAAGAGTTTAGAAATTCTACCCCACAAACCAGCCGAGGGCAACTTGAGGAAACACCTCCCCTCTCGTTAGCTAGCTAGCTTAGATAGCTAGTCAATAGATGCTACATTTGAGGTGCACATAAGAGCAAAAGAAAATTTTCATAAAATTGTTCTCAAAACGTTTCACCAGAAAAGTTGCGAAAAGTTTTTGTACAGTGAAACTCGGCAACAACGAGTCATAAAATTAAAACCATATGGCTAAAATTGTAGCTCGATTTTTTGACGCCAAAGCAACTCATGTATGTTCTGACTCCCTTCTTTAAGGAACTGAATTACTTTTGTTTTTTGTTCTTTTAATAATTTAAGCTATAGCAGCTCCTCTGTGGGATCAGACAAAGAACCTAAGGCACCTTTGACCATGCCGCCAGTTCCAACCCCTGAAACTAGACTTCCGGTTCGGGAGATCATCTGACCCAGTCGTCTAGAAATCACAATTAGGCCCTTGTCAAAGTATTTCAGATAAGATATCTTATATTGTCGCACACACCATTACACAACGTAGTAAAACTTGCTTTCTTCATTAGATCCATCCCTGAGGAGCAGTGGGCGGCCTTGAATGGTGGCTTTGGAACTAATTGGGTTCAGAGTCTTGGAAATCTCAAGGAAACTCCGAGGCACTCTGCTTTAAAAAAAAAATATGTGTGTGTGCGTGTGTGTCGCTGCTCTGCAAAATATGGCTGCCTGTACTTTCAGATCCGCCACGAATCGAACAATCACCAGCCCTTACTTTGAACTTTTTCAGATTAAATCTGTTGTCATGTATCAAAAACAGTGTTATGATTTTTTGGTCAAAAAAAGAAAAAAAGCTCCGCCTAGAGAGTAAAAGATGAAGGAATTATTGGAATAAAATATGAAATAAAAAAGATTGATTTTACTGAATCGAACAAATGGTTAGGAAGTTAGGTATGAAAAATAATGTTTTCACATGAAAGCTACCATGGATGAAAGATGAATTATACGTGTGAAATATGATTTAGACAAGATTCTTTTGCACCAAATTTGACTCAACTTAACCAAAGGTTGGGGCGTTATATACGAAAAAGAATGTTTTTCTTAAAAAAAGCTGAGCTATTTTCAGCTATATATTTCGGCTTTACCAGTGGTTATTACCCAAAAATACATTGTTGTTTTTTTTTACAATTGTTCAGGGTAAATAGCTGTTAAATAGGGGGCTGTAAAGGAAAGAGTTACCAAAATGCTTACTGACATCTAACTCACAATGGATTATAGAGAGTGACAGATTATAGATTTATGTATTTCAATGTGAACTCTAAGGTTTATGGGTGTTTTGCACAACCAACAGCTGATGAGATGGTACAATTTGAAGGTACTAAAACTACTAGTAATGCCAAAAAGCTGCCACTATTCAATAAATGTTGTCCAAAATTGTACTTGCTTTTTGGCTTTAGTGGTAATAATTTAGGCCTTGAATGACTTCTACATCTCTATAAATCCTGACTGCTGCATAAACAGACAATGGAGAAATTGTTTGAAAACACACAATAATAAAGCAATCACTGAGCCAACCTCAATGCAAATGTACCTCATTTGCATGAGGTTTGCATAAGAACCATTCCAATACCTTTTTCTAATGGACGTATTTCCCCATTGACCAACCCGGGGTCTCCCAGTTGATTAAAATGGGCCTGGTAGACATTTGCACAATGATTCATGCAATCGTACTTATCATTTTCAAAAGGATTGCCTCAATTTGTTATGTCTTATTACACGGAGAAGGAAGCACTCCACAAATGAGCTGTGTGAGGACGGATAAAATATTACCACCTTCGTTCAAGTTCTAAAATATTAGCTTAGAATGAAGTGTATTTGGCTCAAAAAGATTGTTTTTGAATACTTAACAGCCACCAGCGTTTGGTCCGTTTTTTTCCCCACGAAATATTCCTGTTGCCAACCCTTCATGCAGAAAGCATTTAAAAAAGATACCGTTGATAAAATAAGTCCGCGGTGGTAATAACTTTGATTTACTTTACACACAGAGAAAATCTGCCACACTAGATGTTGATGTCTCAGTCTGGGTTTCCAGCTTTTCTAGTTTGATTTCAAGCAAATTTACTGAACTGGTATTTATCAGATGTCAGAATAGAAAGATAGCCAATTAGCTCGCCACCGCAGCGTGGAGCTTCCTCTTGCATCGGTGAGAGGACTTTCATATTCAGCCTCACTGCTTTTAATGTATATTAGGTCAAACTGTTGTTTACTATGAGAACCCAGAATGCATTCTTAAAATGGCTCAAATGTTGCATATGGAAAGTTGAATAATTCTCTTTCTATACCATCGCCACCTTTGAGGTGTTTGACATTGGAGAGTCATTCATTCATCGCAATTTTGAAAGACTTCAACATAGTTGGACGGTTGGATGGCCGAAAAGTCAGTTTTTGTCCATCTAACCGTCTTTGTCATATTCTTCCCTTGAGCACTTGTTGGCGTTTGGCGCCAAGCTCATCGTAGAATTATCGCCACCTAATGAACTGGATTGTGTATCGTCTGCGCCTGTCCGAAAGCTATTTTCAATTAGGTGGGTCGACGCATGTAAACAACGGGTCTGAAAACATTACAGGTCGCGTAAACAGGTTATAGTGTCCCATGTAAACACACCTTTTGTGAGGAATGTGAAAATAATGAGTCACGATACTAGTCCTCTTGGAATGTTCTGCTGTACTCTCATTTATAAGCTCAAACAGCAGCTCTTGCTGTATCGAGCTCAACACCTGGAGTTAATATTTGTTGTACCGGTCCAGAATGTTTGGGGGAGAAAAAAAGAAGAGAAATGGTTCATCTCATCCCGGGTGTCAGTTTGAACATCATGCAACCCAATTCGGTGGAAGGTGGCAGATATAATGAACTGATTAATGGAATGTAGTCCCGTACAGAAATAGAACTCTGAGGTACTTTTGCTTTAAGTAGCTAATTTTACAACTAAAGATACTAGTATACACTAAACCAGCCAAAACGGATGATTTTCATACATTCCGCTTTTATGCTGCTGGAAACAGCACAAGCTTTTGCAGATTTTTATTCATAATTCCAGGGATTTGCTAAAGGTAGTAAAGGTCATGATATGCTTGATATGTATTTACAGGTAGAGAGTAAATAATTGGATACATGATTAAAACTCTTTTGAAGTTGCCCAAAAAAAAAAGAAACTTACCACTATTTGTTGAAGGAATCTGTCAGCTTTGCTCCATTACCCCCCCCCTCTCGGCTCCCCCACCGCCGCTGTATCTGCGGCTCCTCCCCTGCTGTTCCACCGCGACTGAATCAGATTGAGTGTCATAGATCACCAGAGACTTTGCAATAATTTATATGCAAATCGGATGCCATCTATTAGCCTTTCACAAAATCAGTTTAGATTATAGGAGAAAACAGGGCGACGCCTGCACCTGATCTTCTCTTGCAGCCTCCGCCAAAGTGGAGGTGTATTGTCACAAAAGTCTTTTTTTAGACGCCACCTGGAGATGTTTAAAGAGATTTAGACACACTTGTGTTGAGACCCGATATCACATCTCTTCTCCCCAGGGCTCATTCGATGGATACTTAGGAATATTGAGGATTAAAGTTAACGTTAACGCATCAATTTTCTCGTATGTTATAATATTGACGTGTGGAACTAGGCCTTCGCTGTCATCTAACTGCCTGATCCCCTGCGTTGTACAAGCAATCCTCCCTTACCTCAGATTAAATGGGAAGTTACATCTGAATGAGTATTTTTCATAAAAAAGCTCCCCCTACTGAGGTAAATAAACAATATATGATATCTACAACTTGGATCTCTTTCAGTCAAATCATACAAACCAAATGTTGACTGAATCGGAACAATGGTTAAGAAGTTATGTCCAAATAACAGGGTTTTTTTTAATAAAAAAGCTCCCCCTAGTGAGTTAAATTTGAGCTTTTAGAGTAAAATATGAGACAAGATAGATTTCCTCAGGTCAAATCATATAAAAATGATGATGATTACAAGTTACACAAATTACAGAGTACATTTATACAGTACATCCCCCGAATTTGGTATAAATTGGACCAAAGGTTAGGAAAAAAATGTCCAAAATCTTTTTCTTTTTTTTTTTAAAAAGAAAGAAAAAATCTCCCCTAATGAATAAAGTATTAACTTTAAGAGTAATTTATTATATATTAAAGATAAATCTCCTTAGATTGATTCATTTAGAGCAAATTTGGATTAAATCTCACCAACAGTAAGAAGGTTGTGTCGGAAATACGGTGTTTTTGTTCTTGTTGAATTATAATATGAACCAAAGAGAATAAAATATGATATAAAAAAGATAGATCACATCCAGTCGATTCTATTGCACCAAATTTGGAATCAATCGGATGAAGAGCTGCGGAATTTGAGTCTGAAAACATTGGGAGATAAAACTCCCCATAGTCAAAATCAATCCACATCTTCCTCTCACTAAGATCTATTAACATTTAACATCTATTAACACAGAGGTATTAACATTTGAAAATAATCCATGGAATGGGTTTTTGAGTTATCGTGTGAAGTCGAAGGGTCAGCGGCGGACGACGCTTCATAATGACCCTGACTTTTCAGACATAATATGTAGACTTCAGCTGGAATCAGCTATTATTGAGGCACAGAGAATGTTTTTCATCCACTATGGCCATTGTTTATGTGCAGCTGTATTTGGTGCGAGGCAATAATATTTAGCTGTTGTTGGAAATAATGACTCATTTGGATGAAGGCGCCAGAAAGGAATGGGTTAGGACGCCGCATCTCTGCTAATTAAATGACAGTGAGCGAGCATATGAGAGAAATGCTTTAATTTTTCAAAGGTGACATGCAAGCAGGAACATTATGTGCCAGCTATCAGCATACATAACCGGTAGCGAGAGGCATCAGATGACAGGTTCTCTAATGAAGGGCTACAGCAATGCAATGTTTTATCCATCCGCTGTCACAGTGTCTGGCCAAACATGTCAAAGCATTCCCAGTGTTGCTGTTGTTCCCGCCGCTGATGCCTACCTTCATCATTACATGTCAGCCCACGGTGGCCTACTCCTTCCAATTATATGTTCAATTACCAAGACACAACACATACTGTACAGGAGTCAATGTCAGGGTATTTTTTACACAAAGTATAGTTGAGTTAAGTGCGTGGTACGTACAACCGGCCAGGGTGGAAAGAAAGTTACAAATGCATCCACCTTCTGAGGTGGTTGTGGATTATGTGTTTAAAAAAAAGAAAGAAAGACAACTCTTGAAAGACAAAAATTGACAAAGACAAAGACAAATATAGTATAATTTCATGAAAAAAATCGTTGAACAGAAATTATGTATACATTAAAAGGGAAAACACTGCTTTGTGCTTTGAAAGCAACTTTACCAATTACTTTCCAAGTAGCAGGTTGTGCATTTTGCTAGCACCGACATGCATCGATGCATCGACAATGCACCATCCATCCATCCATTAGTGTTAAGAAGGCTTTCTCAAATCGCACCTGGGAGGTACAAGTTGGTAAAAACTTTTAAAACTATCTACCAGATGAGGGTTTAGTACCGAAACAATGAAACATTACTGCAGCTCCAGAGTCAAGCATTCAATCAATGTAGGCGCCGTTCAAAAAGCAAGGCAAACACTGTGCTGTGGACGATTAATGATGCAATCGTTCTCCGTTGCATGGGCGTCCAAATGGGCACAGGAACATTTGCTACTCACACAATGAAGAACTTGGCATGAGAATGGAAAATGCATCAGAAAGAAACTACCAATCAAACTTGCAGTTTGCTGTGCAAATAAGTGGCGACCAGAGTAAAAAAACAGAAAACCTCTGACTTAGCAAAGTCGGAAAAACATTGATTATCTCGTTATAATGGCGCCTGTCAGTTTGGTAGGTGGATATATTAGGCAGGAAGTAAACATTTTGTCCTGAAATTGAGTTTGAGGTAGGAAAAATGGACCAGCAGACGAATCTGGGTTACTTTGACAAGGAGAAAAATTTTTCAGATGATAATGGGTAAGAACTCCACAACTACAGGTCGTGCGATGTGTTCCCAGTCTGCAGTGGTTGAGAACTCACCATAGTGGAGTTCAAACGGTGAGCCTGTGACAGGGACTTGGGCACCCATGACTCTTGGTAAATTGCATGGGGTACTGAGAGGACCAACTAATTCTAGTTCTGATACAAAGGTGTCAGAATACACGTTGCATCAAAGGGCTACTTCGGTGACAAGAGGGTGTTGGTGTCATAATATTATGGCTAATCAGTATTTATATATATCCCAGAAAAGTCCAGGATAAGAACATTTCAAATCAATGCGATGACTAAAAAAAAAAAAGCTTGTTGTATATTTTTATGACGCTAGAGGGAGCTTCATCTCCAAAGGTTTTTGGGCCATCATTTTGCGACTGTCGGTACGATTTAGTCCAAATTTGGTGCACATGGATTGACTTGAGGAGATCTCTCTGTCTTGTAAATATCAGATTTTACTTGAATTTTTTTTATTTTAGCCTATTATTGGGGCGATTTTTCCATGAAGTATCACTATTTTTCGGACATAAATTCCTAACCGTTGGATACATTTAGTAAAAATTTGGTGCATATGAATTGACTCAAGATCTAGAGATCTATCCTGTTTCTAACATATTTCAGTTCTTTTTTAAGTCCATAGGGGAAACTTTTTTACGAAATTTTTTTTGAAAAAAAATCAAAACTTTAGTCGGACTTGGTCCAAATTTTGTTCATGTTAATCAACTCGAGGACATCTACTTTGTTTATTCATATTATAACCAGCTGGGGGAGGTGTTTTTTAACAGAAAAAAAATAGTGTTTTTAATTTGTTCTGCCTCCTATTTGGATATTGAGGCAAAAAAAAATAATTTAAAAATGCAAGATTATTTTTCAGCATGAATGATCTGTGCTTCTGGTCCTGGTGGTGCGTGGATTCATTTTAAAAATTACATTTTGCAGCTTAAGCATTATCATACGGTAATGAAAACAGGAAAATTAAGCATTGCCCATTCAGAACTATCCATAATGCTGATTAAAAAGCACAGAGGCACACACATATTGAATTTACACACTCCCACAGCAGAACGTTTCTATTGTGCAGCCCTGACATCTTCATGTTTCTTTAGAAAGATCCACAAAGCAGAAAACCATGAGAGAGCATGCTGTCAGGGGAGATACTTAGCTCCACGTTCAAGGCTTGGTTTGCTTTCTTAATGGCCAGTTATTCAGAAGACTAAGGTTGTTTATTGTTCTCTTCACGGTTTATGCTTCTTCACAGTTTTATTTATGTACAATCCTGTATGGTTCGCAATCCTGGTTGCGATTTATTGATCTGTTGATTTATCACTCTCTGTCCGTCTGTCTTTATTGATTCGTCTTTGGCACCGGCCAACTTTTTCACATCCTTATAGTCCTATAGTCCTAATTCCTGATTCAGTCAGTTGGTTCCTAACAGCTCTTAATTGCCATCAACAACAAAGACCAAGCCTGGTCCGAGGCTAGAACCACTGGTACCCCGTAAGACTGAGAAGGTTATAGCTGCAGCCCAAAAGACTGCAGACACAGGTACCTTAGTTTTTCAAAAACCCTAACCCTCATCTTTAACCCTAACCTTAACCCTCACACTGACCTTAACACCTCACTCTGACCCTAACACTCACCCTAACCCTAACCCTAAACCCTAACCCTGAAAATAACATGTCACGGCCCCTTGGAAGATTAAACTGCATTCCTCGATTGTAGCACATTCCGTAATTTTGTTTTCATTGCTTTCATTCCAGGAAGCCCCATGTTGTTGAGAATGGAAGCGCTGTTTTCCGTGGCTTCGTGGCAATGTCTGGATATTGAACTTGATTTTGATCCATAATTCTGGCAAGATGTGAGTGTGGTAGAATATGTTTTTCAACCCATCATAATCATTTGCAAGTTCAAAGGGTCGATCCTCTATCATATCTACTAGACAAGGACTATGTTCTGTCAAAATTCACAAACGGGTCACGGATCCAGTCCAATTCTCCCAAACGCTTGGTCATCTGCAGCCTGGAAGAAACAGGCGTGTTCTGTTGAAAGCATAACCGGATGATTCAGCACCAGATGAAATAAGAGGGGTCCATTTATTGTTTAGAACATGTGAAACATGCCCCTCTGTAGAGTTCTTGGACTCAAGATTTTGAAGCGGCTTTGAAAGTTTCATTGCCACATTAGACAGTTTGTCTTAAGTATTATATATTATTTTCTTGTTTGTAAGTTAATGATTTTCTCCTTTTGCAATAATTGTATACTTTGCACAGGACTTTTAGCGATTTAATACTTTTGCACCAAGGTTCTGAAAGAAACAATTGTTTCTATTCTCTTTATGTCCGGTACATCATTGCAGAATTGACATGAAAAATCCTTTAACTCTTGACTATAACTCACAAGGTGCAGCCTGATAGTTATTGGTCACAATAAACCCATATTTTATGTATCATATGTCTCATTTCTGATAGAATCAAGCTTTTAAAAAAATCATATTTACAGTCTCTGCTCATCATCAACATCATCATCATCGTTAGGTTTCTTTTTGCTTCCCCTGCCACCTCTGAAGTAACGCTCAAGACGTATGTTTTATAGTCATATCATTTACTCACTAAGCTAGCTTGATGCAACACACGCACATAGCTGCTAAGAGGGTGGTTTTGAGTGACGACCCAGTGGGAGTGTGTCTGGACCTGCAGGGGTGTAGAAACATGTAGCAGAGGAAAATCAGTGACAGGTTATAAAAAAAATGCAAGGCAAAAAAAAAGGACTAAAATTGTTTGTTATTCAGTTAGGGCATAATTTTGGCCCGGCTGGGAACCTCAGAACTGTCTGATTGAGACAAAGCATCAATCAAATGGGTCTCGGCCAATTTTTAAATTAACTCTGATCGAGTGAAATGTGAATAAAGCTTGCACTTTAAACCGAAAACAGGATGTAATATCACAAGATGCAACCCCAAAAATAATGTCATTTGACAACAGAGACAGGACGTCAATAGATGCGGAGAAAAATGTGCAGAGGGTAAATGAGGAGCGACAAGGATCACTAACATTTGGTCCGACGAGCACATTTTGCACGACGCACAGTATTCTTTTAAAAAGTTTGAAGATGTATGCCCAATAAATTTCATAAGAAAAGCTGCAAGGCTGTGACCTTATGAATACGGCTTTGGTTTTGCATCTTCCTGATTCAATGTTAGAAAAGGCGGTGAAAAAATGCTAAATCAACCCGGACTCAAAAACGGATTCATGCAAAAAATATCCCAGAAACCTCTGCTTTGCCGTAAGAGAACCGAACCTCAGACAGCAAAGGACTTTTAAACGTATTCAGTTCTCTCTGTGGTAACAGTTTCACAAAAATTTTGGAACATGATATCATCCCTTAAGATTTCTGCTTGGCCGTCCTTCCCAACTTAAATCAGACAAGCATCTGGTCGTATTACCGACAGATTGTGGTTGAAGCTTTTAATCGCCGCTTCATCTACTCTGTATTTTTTTAGGTAACAAGGTTCCAGATTCTACTTTTGTCATATCCCATATCCGAAGGATAGTCAGTCTCTAAAGCCTCAGCTTCTCTTGAGTGCAAAGTTTAATACACGTGTATAAAAGGCATTGTTTTAGAAGGAAAGCATTAAAAAAAAGACTAGGGTGTAGATAGTTTTGGCTCGTATCCTCTTTGTCAAAGTGGCTACATAATCCACACTCAGCACATATCTTAAACCTAATCTCCAGCCGGCATGATTCATTCCATATTTTCTGTAACTGCTTATCCATCGTAGTGTTGTGTTTGTGTGTGTGTGTGTGTGTGTGTGTGTGTGTGTGTGTGCGTGTGTGTGTGTGTAAAAAAACATATTTGAATATATGGGAGACACA
This sequence comes from Lophius americanus, assembly GCA_037951165.1. Taxonomy (NCBI): domain Eukaryota; kingdom Metazoa; phylum Chordata; class Actinopteri; order Lophiiformes; family Lophiidae; genus Lophius; species Lophius americanus. Next base: position 1,892,822 of record JBBDHG010000081.1, read on the forward strand.
AATTCAGCTAGATTGCATGTTTTTAGAATGTGACGGGAACAGAACCCAGAACTTTCTTGCAGGAAAGCAGAACCAACCACCACCATATTGCTTAAGGCAAAGTTGTTGTTTTTTAGCCTCATAGGTTATAGTTAATCTCCTTTATTGACTCGTTTACTGTACTATAGTCACCCTTGTAGGGTTTTCACCTCGGTTCTTTCACAATCAAAGCTAGGGAGTCAATAACATGGACTGCCCCAGTATAAAACATAATATAGACGGTATTCGTCATTCACCATGCAAAATCATTTGGTACCATTTGTTTCTGATTTTACTTCACAAATAGAACTTCTCTTGTTATTGCAAATGGTTCAAGTGGGTTACCACAGGGGTGTATCATCGGCCCACTGCTGTTTTACTTTGTGAAATCAACACTTCAATGGCAATTAATATGCTGATGATACTGTTATTTATATGCACAGTATATGAAGGAAACATAATCATCACAGTGTAACTCCAAGTCAATCACAGCCCCGGGATATCAACCTGTTCAGTCAGGACGCAATAATGATTGTGACTCTAATTCAACTGCTGTTGTGCAAATGGGACCGACAACAGGTGGAAGGGAGAGGCAATTAGCAAGAGAACCCCTGTTAAGGAATAGATTTGCAGATTTTGGCAACAGACCGTTTCCCTCTCTTAATCCTGATTCTGAATCTAGTCCTCAATGGGTCAATGTTTTTGTTTTCCATGGATCATTTTTACGTTATTTTGTTCTCAACAAATTACGCTATGTAATCAATAAAGACATCAACTGAAAGATTTCATTCATCCTGATCTGGGATTTGGAATTTAAGTGTTCCCTTTATTTTTTTGAGTAGCTTACGTCAGGCAACACCCTAGCTCAGGCTAGCTTCAGATAGACTATTTTTTAAATCTATAGTATTTTCTACCTCCGCCAATCACTCTTTATGCCGTTAAACCTTTAAATGCTCAACTTTAAATATGTGTACTGACCGAATATCTCATCTTTATTCTGCGTTAATTTCATACATTTTTGTGGACGATTGAGGAGAGCTTACGGTTAGTGACACAACGGATCATGACCACCAGAAATCAAAGCAAGACTTTTTATGTATCAAACTCAACAAAGTAAGTCTTGTGTCTAACTGTGAAACTATTTTGCAGTCCACCTTCATGTTTGTCCTTGACTGCGGAGATATTGAATATTTCCATGCGGCCCCATCAACACTTCAGCTGCTAAACCCCTGGTATCAGGTTGGATTTGGCTTCATCACCAATGACAAATGTACTTTTTATTGTTCTCTGTTTTACAGGGAGAAACGTCCACCTCGTTTCATTCATTTATAAAAGTCTAACGCTGAAGCCAAAACACCGCCTCATATCCCTCATTTAATACTAGCTCAATAAAAAAAAACTCACCTGACATCATATGTATTTGTTATCCTTGCATGGCATTCGGTATTTTGTGATTGTTTTTTAACTTATATAAACTACAAATTATCCCAAGTGGTGATTTTGGAGTTCTCCTTTTTGATTTCTTTTTTATTATCATATCCCTGAAAATTCAGGGATATTAAGGAATCATCCTTCATGTTAACGGAATAATCCACAAACCGTTTCATGGATCGATTTTAGATTTTGGACCAAGATAGACATTGGTGCGAGGAAGAATTGGATTGCTTTTGGTCAATTTTGGTCCATTATTTATTTCCGACAGGAGGGGGAGCTTCCTCTACAAACCTTTTGGGCCATAATTTCTAAATTTTTGTTACGAGTTAGTCCAAATGGAGTTCACATGAATCAAATTGATGGGATCTATCTTTTAAAAGGTGTAATTCACTCTCCAAGTTCATATTTTACTCACAAGGGGGAGCTGTTTTAGGAAAAACACTATTTTCCGGACATAACGCAAAACTGTGTCATGGATCTTTTTCAAATTTTAAACTGCCATGGATCTTAGTGTGAGGAAGAACTGGGATGATTTTTGAAAATGTCAGTTGCATGTTTGTGACACTAGGGGGAGTTTTATTTCCAAAAGTTTTTGGGCCATCATTTCTCAATGATTATTCCAATTTAGTTCAAATTGGGTGTAGGAGAATCCACTTGAGGAAACTTATATATCATACATATGTGTTTTACTCTAATAGTTCAGATTTTACTCACCATGGGGAGAAAAATTGTTTTTCTTTCAGAGATGTCTTCAAACTGTTGGTCAAATTTGGTGCATATCAATTGACTCGAGGAGATATACTTTGTAAATATTATTTACTTCATCATTTAGTTCATATTCCAGGCACCAGGGGGGGCTTTTACATGAAAAATATATTGTGAATATAACTTGACAGTTTAATTTGATGAGTTCTTGTAATGCTTGTGAACATTTCCGACAGGTCTCTCTTGAAACAGAGACATTTTGATCTTAATGCCGCCTGCCTGATTAAATTAAGATTAAATTGAAATTAAGTGTACGTCAAGCGCAGGAATCTCTTTGAAAGTCGTTTCCAAGGATCTCATTTTCTTTTAGACATGACACCCATATAGAACAAAAAAAGATCTTAAAGAGAGGCTGTGTTTCACACATAATTGAATTGACCTCTTTTTTTTTCTCTCTAAACATGAATATCATATTTCCATTCACCTGGCAGTAATAATAATTCTCTTTGTTCCTGGACAGAGGCTTTGTTTCAAACTTTTAGTCCAGAGATAATAGCACAGTTCATCGCTTTTGGTTCCTGCTTTATTTACTCTATTGCCTCTCCTGAACTGACAATAAGACCAAATACATTTACATAATGTACAGTTGCCTGAAAAATGAGAAAATAAATCACTCGTGAGTACGGCTCATTGAACAGATCCCTGGCAATTTATAAAGAGTCTCATGCCTTCTCCTGTTTGCTGACTTCCTCCAATTTCTGCTACACGAAGAAGCTCGAACTCAGGACGATGCGTTATTGATATATCGTAAAAAACGGGATGCCCGTAAGGATGATGCATTGGCCAGATGGAGATCGTCGTGTGGGATGTCAAGCAATGGTGTCAACAGTTAAATTAACATCATGGGATGATCATGACTGCTGCAAATATATCGAGTTATAGGAATCCATCCATGGGTAAATATCCAGAAACACACACACATACACATACACACAAACACACACACACACACACACACACACACACACACACTCACACAACCATGTTGTGCCATAGCAAAATCCATTTGTGAAACAAATTTCCATGTTTATTTTATTTCCATTCAGCCGAACGGCACATCATATGAGACGGGATGAAATGCAATGGATGGCTTGACGGAGGTTGACAGGATGGGGCGTAACACCATATGTGGTACCTTGTTTGAATAAGATACATGACATATTGATGAAATCTTGGGAGACGTGCATATGGGTCCTTTTGCGACTGTCTGGCATTGATCTGTATTGAGAGAAAATCTCATCACATCCCAAATCCAAGCAATAAATCAAATGCTCTACTAAATGCTGGTAATCATCGCACAAGTCGAGAATCACAAAGGGAGTTGGAAATACGGCTATAATCACACTAAAAAAAAAAACTCTTTTAGTGTAAAACAAAAAAAAAAAATCAACCAAAACATTTCAACATGATTAAAAGGCTTTCTTCAAGTGTTCATTAATTATGTTGGACCGATTCAATGAACCTGGTCAATATAACTTTATTTTAATAAATTGCCCCCACCATATTTCTTAGTGCTGAAAGAAACCTAATCTAATCTCTAATAACTAAATCTGTAATGTAACTTAAACTGAAAATCTGTAATATCAATTATATTTGATATCAAGTCATATTGCCCTATCTCCATCTTGACTGAAATTGATGGCTGATTGGGTTCACTTGGGTGTGAATTTACATTATTCAGCTGGCTGAATACACACACACACACACATACACACACACGCACACACACCCACCCCTTTCGTTTTACACAGCCTTCATTCAAACTGAGCGGTGGAAGATCTGACTCTGCAGCGTCCATCACGTTGTTTTATGCTTAATGGTTCAGAGGATGGACGCCAATTACCACGCGTTTGATCAGGCATTGTGGCGCTATTTTGCACGCCCGACCACGCTCCTTGTTAAGGTGTAACCTCAGCAGACGGGCTCCTTTATGTGGACCCGAGACCGGACTTTGTGACCGCATCGTGTCAATTTAACAGGATCAAGAACTTCATGCATGTAAATTATGACTTTTGAGCAAATGTAGGATTACCTATAATTGTAGGAGCTCCTTGGAGAGAAAAATAAAAAAACCTGCCCGTGTTCTGGTACCCGACCCAGATGACTGTATTCACCTATGAATAAGTAATGGAACCCTGTAGCTATCAGAAGACCACCTGACTGGATGCTGAAAGATGTTAATTTCACATTCTAGTCAATAATTGCACATTGATTTAATATTTGAGAAGGGCATCGTAATTTACGTCACTTTTATTTAATTATACCGTTGGTTGTTGCATGTTTAAAAGTTTACATGTATGCAAATGATACAGACTAACACCAAAACCTGATGTGATGCGTGAAATTCCACGTTAGTTTTCCCGACATGAAACACAAAGGCCACAAGTCAAGGGCCGGCTCATTTGACATTTGCCTTCCTCTCGGAGGAGCCCCCCTAGCTAAACTGCAACCAGATGAGCTGCTTTTTATCTACATGATTAAGATGTGTGCTTTTGAAACCGTATTGAAGTCTCCATATTAAAGCCTGCCTCCGCAGACGTGGGAATAAGTACCGGGCTAGGAGGACTGCGATGGACTATGGAATGAGATACATATCATATTTACACTTGGTTTTAATGATCTTTGATTCATTTGAAACGGCAACTGCATGTCAAAACGGAGATACTGTGAAACCAGCTCTCTTCCTGATTCAAACCTTTCGTTATTAGATTGCTGCAAAAGACTCACTCTGATAGAAGTTGTACTGAAAAATGCAAGAAAAGGCAACTGATTATTGCTTTGGATTCAAACAAGAGTCCTGTGGTTCACTGTAAGCTCTATTTGTATGGGACTAATATCACCTGAGGACATCATGTGTCTTCGAAACCGAAACTATGCTGTCACCCACGAGTATATCTCCGAAAAAAGCCCCCCCCAATCCACTGTGTTGTTCAAGCAATCTGCGTGACTGAACACCTCGATTTAAGTTATGTCGGAAAAACAGTCTTTTTCATAAAACAGAAAATATTTTACTCCCCCTAATGAGTAAAACATGATCTATTAGCATAATATATGATTATATATACAAGATAGATCTCCTCAAGTCGATTCAAGTTCACCCAAAGTCGGAATAACTCGACCTATCAGTACGGAAGTTGTGGTCAAAAAATAGTGTTTTTCATAAAAAGGTTCTGCCTTGTGAGTAAAATATACTCACTATACTCACTAACTATACGTGTAAAATATTACATATGGAAGATAGAGCTCCTCGTGTCCATTTAAGTTCACTACATTAAGAAATTTTGTCTAAAAAACAATTTTTTAAAGCTCCCCCTTTTGATCGACATATACAAGATATACACACACAAAAAATCTCCTCGAGTCGCTCATAAGCACCAAAGTTGGTCTGAATCACCCTATCAGTAAGAAGTAATGTGCAGAAAACAATGTTTTTCATGAAAAAAAACATTATTTTGACTCCTAGGGAGTCAAATATGAACTACTGGAGTCAAATATGATGTATAGAATATAGCTCTCCTTGAGTCGATTCTTACGAACCAAATTTGGACCAAATTGGACCAAAGGTTGAGAAACGATGGCTAAAAAACATTTGGAGATCAAACTCCCTCTAGTGTCGGGAAAATACAGCCAATCTTTCTCTCAATAATGTCTACAAAGCTATAAGATTGGATAATGATCCATGAAAGAGTTTTTCCGTTATGGCATAAACATAAAGGATCCGTTGCATCAGCGATTATGATTGTGGTACATTCTCACGGGACGAGTGAAATATCTATTTTACTTGGATTTACTGATATTATATCCACAAATATGACAATATGTGTTGTGTTTTCATGCTGCCCCAGTAACAGTAAACCAGGTCAACCGAAAGCGGAGTTTTTTTAGTCACGTGGGCTAGCGACCGTCAGATTATTTGTATTGTTGACTTATGAAAACTATTAAAATCCATCTCATCACCTCATGGATATTTCACTCTTCGGGCGGCTTTTCTGCTCTTTCTTCCTGCACATTGGCCTTGGTGCTGTAGCAAGATGATGATGAGTCTCTTGAATTTGCAGCTAAAATAAAACATTATTTCATTATCTCCACTGCAGCCGCCATAAATCAACCGGGAAAGAGGCAGAGGAGGTAAAAAAAATAAGAATTCTGGCCCAAAAATCATTGAGATGCCGGTTCACATGGGACTATCAACGTCACGTGACCTCTGTGGTTGGTGAAATATGGTAGTTTTCTGTAGAATCATTGACTTTTTACAGACATTAAAACATTCACACAGGATTAATATCATAGACGCCATCCTCAGTTGAACCAGAGGGCTGTTGTGAGTCTTAAATCTGACTTACCCCTGCCAGGAAAGGTTGTCCGATGAAAAGTTTCAGTTTGCATTTTCTCTGCTATTATTTTGCAGATTCGTTCACATGTTCGGTGAAAGAAAGAAAAAGGAAATAATTAATGATCCGTCATACGAAATAATTCATATCCTGTCACACAAGATGGTCGACTACCTACACTCATGTGAGTCATGTGTTTTTTGTTGTTCCTCCACTCATACTTACGCAACTGGAAATGGTCTGTCCACTTCGCTTCAAAAACAGCCGGACCGAATTCAATGACAATCTCAAGTACTTCTCAGGGGCCATGAAGAAAAAAAAATAAACCTTCTCAAAATTGGCTCCTTCAATTTGCTTCCTTTTTTGTTGGGATCTTTGAACTCGGCAATTTCCGTCATTTCATGAAATTTGACTCACACTAAGAAGTTGGTCCATAGACGTTTCCTTAAAAGCTACTTATCAGAATTTAATGACGTCTCCCAAGTTTCTCTCAAGGGCCCTCAAAAGTGTGCATCACATAACCGGGTTCCCCCCACGGTCCAAACAACATGCAACGCAGTTGAAATGGTGACGCAGAGTTTGTCCAGTGTGGACCGCGCTTCTCTGCCAAGGTCATTCTGGATTGACTCCAGCCCCCCTGCGACCTTGACCATGATAAGTAGTAACAATATAACTAATAGATGAATAAATTTGCTTGGGTTCTTTGTTTTTTTTTCTATTTTAAGGGATAGTTTAGCTTTTGGGATTTCAGCTTACTGACTACATCATTACAAATTGAGTTTTTCCTGTTTTTTAACATCTGGGTTGTTCGACACAACCTTTTTTTTCCCATTTCAAAACAATTCGATACTTTTTTTTTTTTGCTTTAGTGTAATTCAAACATTTTTGAATGTATTATAGTTTTATGAATTGAATACATTTTTTTTTCTGAAATTATGACAAAATTATAATAATTACATTGAATTAGTTGGTTTTAGTTATTAGGTAGTATTTTTTTCATCGTTTCATTCATAAAGTCACTTTTGAACCAAAAATGCCAAATAAATGTAAATTTCTTACATACATACTTACCATATCTTTTTTTTAAAGTATGTTTGTAACTCTGTGTGCTGCTGCTTGTCTTGGCTGTGACGCTCTTGATAAAGAGATTTTCATTCTCAAAGAAACTTTCCTGGTAAAAGAAAGGTTAAATAAATTTTTTTTTTTTTTAAATGTCCTCGCAAAGAAAGAAACAGTAGAAAGAAGATTTCTTTGTATATTGTATTTCCGTGGTGAATTAGAAACCGAACATGTACCGTGAAATGGAAAATTGTTCAGTCAAGCATGTTTATTAAACAGTCTTTTAATCCAAAAAATGGATTTATAAATTCATTTAATAGTGAAATTTGATAGCAATTTCATGGAATATTGTCAGTTTTAGCTAAATTAGCACAGCCTTTAGGTGTAGCGTGTTTTTAGAAGAGCTACCTGACCCCCGTTAGACTTTTTTAGGTTGTATCAAGTTACATAACTCTGTTTAGAAAGTCCTCAAACGCTTTAATATGCCAAAGAAATTCCTACTTATGGACTTTCTCAATAGCCATGGTTAATGCCTCCTGCTCGTCGGCCCATTTCACCGGTGGAGTGCCCCAGGGCTCCATCTTTGGCCCCTTACTCTTTTACATATACATGCTGTTATATACAGGTTCAGTCACATTTTTCAATAAAAACTAGTGACTCAAACTGTTGAGCAGGACATTAAAGGGTTAAAAAATCCATTATGGCCACTGTAAAAAATTAACCAAGGGATTTTCATACATTTTGCAGAAAGGACAATAAAAGTTTGATTATAGATTAAATGATCCCCACTGCAAGGGCAAAAGGTTGTTGCTGTAGTATTTTTTGGTTACCGTTTTTTTTTTTCCTACAGGTTGTATTCACACTGGACCACGGTTGTGTCCAATCACAACACAGTCAGAACCAAATGGACAGACATCAATCAGAGAAAGGCACAGGGTAATCTATATTCGAGAGTCTTGCATTTGTTCCCACAGTCTGCTGGGTTCGCTGCTGGCGTGCATAATGTGAGTGGGAGAGATGAGTGCTGGTGGCGGGACGTCACTTTTTTCTCTTGCCCACCTTGGCACACTGCTTGCTTGTCTTCAGATCAGAGCTTTGCCATGAACTGGAGGTTGGCAACGAATCCAAGTGGCCAGGGGAGATAAGGCAGCCTCCGGGACATTACAGATGCAGGCATTAGCTGAGTGGAGTCTTGATGGAGAGCAGGGCAAGCTGAGGCCTTTGATAATGCTGCCGATGTTTACTCCCTCTTCTCAAGAAATGGGCTTCAGCTCGCCGGTCGAGAGACTTCTGCGTGAGGATGAGGCCGAGCACTCGTCATTTTTCTAGCTCTCTGCTGTTTTCTTTTCTATCTTTTGCAGAAGCTGAAAGCAAAATTGGGAACAATCTAAAAGCAAATAACACTCAATTATATCACTGTGTTTTTAACAAAAAGAAGATATAAATACACATACGTGTCAAACCCCATATTTCTGCAGCTGAGATCGCACGTCTGCTTTTCCTCCCTCCTGGCTCCCAATTGTTCTCACCTCGCTGACATGCAGGCGATTCCCAGCGGATGGCCCTGATTTCAGCTCTCTGCTTATCTGACAGTAACAGTGTCTGTCCCTTCCCCAATCTAACATTTACTGTACAATCCTTCTCCCCATTCACCGGCTTCAAGTCGCTCTGCCATCCACTATTTGCGCCAAGTCTGCGATGCAAAAAGACAACCCTGATCGCGGGGGGGGGGGGGAAGCAGCCGACAAAGTGGCTGTCGCTCTCCGGTGAGGTTTCTTGGCTGAGCAATTCCGGCGCTGGAACCCACAGCAGATATCTATAAAAACACAGAATGAGAACTCGGGATGATGTTTTCGCTACAAAAAGGTCCTCAGATGTCAAAACTGCATGGGCCATTAGCTGCGCCTGAACTGTTGATGCTAATAATAGATTTCTAGGTCATCTGAAATGCTAAAGAAGAGCCTTTCTTAATAATTATTCTCAATCAAACGAAGCCAGTGCTGTCATCCTGGCCAGCATGGCTGGATCCTCTGCATTGTATATATATAGATGGATAGATGGATGGATGGATGGATGGATGGATGGATGGATAATTAGATAGCCATGTAATAGTTTGAAATGTAGCGTCTAAGAATTAGTACGGATGGTTTCTTTCGCTTCTTTAAAAACCTATTTGCTGAAACACATTTTGCACTAAACAAGGAGTTTTTGGCTGAAAAAAGGATCATTTTATAAAAAATAAAAAAAGGGGAAGAAGGAAAAAACAGTGGAGAACCGCTGCTGTGGTGCAGTACCCATGAAAGTACACAGGCTTATTTTGATTAGCAATAACTCCCACTAAGAATTTCTAATAATAAAAATAAAAAAAGAAAGACACTAATGAGCTCTATTTTTTTCCCTCCAGTTTACTGATTGATAACGTATCATGGAAACATAATTACACATTTACGGCTGACCTAAAGTCCTAATTTATTTCACAGACGGGCCACTGACTCGCCAAATTAAATACAGTGACATCTCTTGGTCTCAACCTCTACACCTCACGGTTTCAAGGTTCCATTTAATATGCTCCTTCCACAAATTAACAGGATGTAATTTGAAATTTAATATGGAAAAGCCATATAATGAAGGGTTACATTCGGCGTGTGATGGAATAGTGTATAATCCATCTTATGGACCCCGCAAGGTGGTCTAATCAGGCACAGTCAGATGAAATGAAGCACTGCTCTACCTGTCTCTCCGTTCGTTTGTGTTTGTATATCTTTTTCTCATGATAAATTCTCAAATTATTGAGTTATAACTATTTTTTTTTATTGTCTATATTATCTTCAAGCTTATTATCAAATAAAAACCAATAGATTGTTGTTAAAAAAATAAATCCTTCAAACAACACTGGGTCTTTGTTACACTACTTTAAGTTCAACACCAATCAGCCTTAACATTAAAAAACCATCTGCTTTATATATTGTAAAGGTCTTCTGTGATGTCACGAGTGTTCTGAAACCATTCTGTCAGAACCGGCACAAACTTTTCCACCAATTTTTGCTGCACTCAAAAAAACTGGGCCGGTCGTGTCTGCCTGAACAAATGTCACATGCATATGCGAACACTGAAAGAAATCACAGATGGCATTGGTTATTGCATTGGCGGTGATGTGGATCCCATAGCTTCTGTGGAACATAATCGCAGATCCCTCGTTTTAATGCGATAACTCAAAAGAGATCCAATTGTTCATCTTCAAGTTTCATTCCTTGATAGACCTTAGTGCAAGGAAGAACTGGTTGATTTTGGGACAGTTTAGTTGTAGATTTCTGGCATTAGGGACAGTTTACGGGACATAATTTCTCAACTGTTGGTCCGATTTAGACTCAATGTGGTGCAAATGAATCCACTCATGGAAATATATCACTAGGATGAACTTTTTCATTAAAACTACTGTAGAAATGAACTTGGAGGATGTCAGTCAGGGAGATTGCTTTTACAATTTAGGGGATTGGGGACATACCCGAGAGTATAGGCCTAGTTTTGACACTTGAAGGCCACTGTAGATTATTGGATAGAAAAGGGATGAGCTGAGGAGAAGATCTCATTTAATTTCCCACACTGCAACTTTGCAAACAACACATTTTTCTATCATGATTTTCCATGTTGTTTGCTTGATAGATCAATATTTGGACTGATTTTACCAGTCAACCCAGCAATTTCTCACCATTTTGTTGGGCATTAACTGATATGGATAAGCTGTGGAGCACCTCTGGTGACAATCCCTTTTACTGTAAGAGACTCTGCCAGGAGGCCAACAGGACTTTTTCTGTCGCGCCATCATCCCTCTTCAAAAGCCATTGGCTCCGAATGCCTGTAGCTATTTTGCCCTGTGGGGAACATTTTCCCTCTGGTGACTGTTGCCAATCTTTTCTTTACTTCCTAAAGGTCGGCGCCAATTTCTCCCTCGCAGTGGAACGTGTGCACAGCCCTCTTCTTGCATCCAGCTCACCTAATTATCCCGGTGCTATGAGGCATGTCAGAATGTATTCATCCTGTTCCTGCCAAGCCGCTTTCCCGCCAGTACTCTTTAATTGGTCTTCATTATGAAGGTATACGGGTATAAAACAACACACAGGTGAAGGTTTTTTTTCCCATTCATTTCTCTGGCTTGTTCGTTTCACGCTGTAGTGCTTGATTGTGTGTGTTTACAGTAATAATGTTTGTGCAATGGAGAAAGCAGCTCATGAATCATTCGGTGTCACTTTCACACGCTCACTCAAATGAACGTGATTAATATAGACGGGGAAGTGACGTCTTCCGGAGTTGATAGTGAAATCTGTTTCGTAAGGAGATTACAAAAAAGGAGACAATTAGCATAAGGAGACAATTAGCATGATTATTGCTGTTTCAATGGTTTTTATAATGACAACACATTACATGGATCTAAATATTTAATATGTTGCATTTGATAAAAGCAGAATTTCTAGGGAAGAGATTAATGAAATACTGGGGCTCAATGATAATCATCTAATATCATATATCGTTGAAGAGTGAAGGGATAAGACATTCCCGAATTATAGGAACATTCCGGAGTTCCCGAGTTAAGTAATGTTTATCTGACATAACTTCTTAACAATTGGTTCGATTTAGCCACAAATTAGGTTGGGAATGAATCGACTCGAAGCGATCTATCTTGTATATTCCATATTTTTCTCTAACAGCTCAAATTATTCACTAGGGGAACTTTGGTTTACAGAAATCTGTGTTCTTTTGGACGTAACCTCTTAATTATTGGTCCATTTTAGTCCAAATTTGATCAATATGAATTGACTCGAGGAGATCTTTCTTGTATATATCTTATTTTACCCTAATAGATCATATCTTAGTCACAAGGTGGAACTGTTATACAAAAAAATGTTTTTTTAGACAAAAATTCGCATTTTAATTTGAGGAATTCAATCGGGGGGGCTAACTTGTACAATGCAGTGGAGTGGGACGTTTTGTGGGATATACCCCCTGCTATCAAGGACAACGTTGTAGGCCTAATTGATTTTTCATTCTCATCAGCCACAACATTAGAACCAAGAATAAGTAAGTAATCAACACTGATTATCTGGTTAAAAAGGCAACTTTCGGTATTATGGATTTTATTGCCAAAAATCAGGCAGAGCAAGCAGATGGGGATGACTGACTGCAGGTGACGGATCCCACTGAAGCGGGGGACAGGTTTGGGAGTATGACAAGCAGGAGGAGTGGATCAGGATGCATTTCTGATCACAGGTCAAAACGAATAATTAATGAGCCAGTAGCCACCACTGAACATGACAGTACAATCTGGCGATGCGTCGCGGGAGAGTCCGGGTTAGAAATACTGCAGCTGGTGCTGAGAGGATGAGGCTCAGGTGTAGAGCTGCGTCGGGATCCAGGTGGGTGGGATCCTTTTCCACACCGACACATGCAGAGGAGCGGGGGAGACGGAGACTCCCCCCCGAAAAGTATTATCAGAAAAAAAAAGGGCAAAAGTAATAATTTTTTTCTTAAAAGGTCCATCTCATTGTTTTACTATTATATAGAGATTTCTGTATAATATACTGATTGTTTTTCTTAAGGCGTAAAAAAAAAATAAAGTCTTCGTAAATATAAATAAACTCCTCCTTTTACTAGTATTTCTAACTACAGTTCTGCTAGTTTTAAAGATTTGAAGTAATTTTAGGTACTTCATGCTGATACCATAATGTAGAAAATGATCATAAACTGTTTAAAGTTCACCATCTGGTGGGAGGCAGCTACACTTAAAAAGTCAACTTTTGTTATTATCGGTCTATTTCCAGCCTTTATTTTTGGCCATTTTTTAGAAAATCAAATATGGATTTAAATAGTTGATTTGATTTTCATAATCCATAAATAGGACATCATTCTTCAGTTTATTATAAACATTTGGAGAGTCATTTGAAATGGACAGGAAATGTATTAAATATTGTTTTCTGAAAAGTAACTACATCTTTAAGGCCAATTAAATAGAAGAGGAAGTCCAACAATTCTCTTTTAGGTGTAGTGGAGGCAGTATAAGTATCAAATAGAATACAATGAGCAAGTACAAGTACCTCATACTGTACTTCAATATCCACCATCTCCAAACTGTAGTCTAATGAAGGTCAGCAGGTGAACCGGTGAATGGGTCATGGTCCTCTGACGACACAGAAGACAAAAATTGCTAAAACAACAACTTTCTTTCTTTCTTATAAAATCTCCTTCAATGATAACATCTGTTCTAGCAGTAACTCTTCTGCCTTCATGTAGTGTGTACATATCTAAACTGTCCCTGCTGCAATTTCTTCCCGCCTGCAGCTCAGATTTAGCTCATCACACAAACACACAAACCTCGTCTACCAATTCAGCATCTTTGCTCCCTGACTGAACGGTTGTGACTTTAATATTTCTTCATCAACAACATCCCTAAGCCATGAAAGATGTCCAGTCAGCGTTTGACGGGTATCATCATGTAACTACGGCGAGCTGGCGTTGGATAACATCATCCAGCGCATCGCATTTGCTTGGACATTTTTTGGCCAGTGGCAGACGACGTGTCTTCACAGCAGAGAGAGAGAGAGAGAAAAAAGAAAGAAGCTCAGACTTCGGAAGTTTGGATGCATTTAAGCTGAAACATAATTATAGTTATGAATAAGCGGAAAATAAATACTAATATCAGTAAAAATTCAATATTATCATTAAAGGGTTATGAATGAAAGGAAATGAGGATGTCGTAAAAAGCTTTTAAATAAGACCGTAGCAAACACAATCAAACTTGCACATTGAAACGAGAACGAAACCTCGGTTCAAATGTTCAGGTGTGAAAACAACACATGGCGCCTGACTCATTTTCTAGCATGTTAGGAACCCCTATGAGGCAGAGCATCACATTTATCTACTGGAAGGGCATCATAAAGGACGGAACATCACATTTTCTCCACTTTCAGGGCATCCATTAGTGCACTTTACCATGTTGTGTTGGCCTTTGAAGACACCCTGGAGGGCTCTTTAGCATGTTTTAACCATGATTGAGTCTTCCCTGTCTTGTGTTTCCACCCAACAATGCCTGGGTAAAAAATACTCATTCTGAAAGGTGTTTCCAGCCATTATGATTGCGCTTATGATTTCCGATTACAAGTCTTTAGCAAAATAAGTAAATATGGTATGGACGTGTTGAAAATGTATAATACTTTTACCGGATGTCGACTGAAAACGTTCTTTATATCATATCATACTACGTTCAGTATTACTTAATGATTTTGCTAGAGTTGTCCAAATGTTTGCGAGTTGCACAAAAAAGATCCCACTTTTTCATGCAAGAATCATTATATTTTCAACCAGAAAAATATTGTGTCTTGCGTTGGGTAATACCTACGCAAGACACAATATTACCCAAGGTGGACATTACTGCAGTAAAGTTTCATTCAAACCCGCCCATTAATTTATGAGTTATCGCAAAAAATACTCCAAAAGTCTCCCATCTTAGAATGGTTAGGAAAAATGTTATCATGATGTCATGTAATGAGGTCATGACGTTACGCCATCAAGACGCAATCATCGCTAGTAGATGTCAAAACCTACCGCTGGGTAAAATTTCATGTCCTTCCATCCATCATTTTTTCGATAATCTTGCAAACAATCAAACAGACAAACCAAAGCAGAGGCATAACCTCCTTGGCTGAGGTAACAAATATTAGGACAGTCACGACACCATTTATCCATAAAATGATGACAGGTGAAGTCAGAATAAAATTGATTATCTTATTATAATGTCACCTGTTATGGGGGAGGATATATTATACAGCAAGTGACCTTGAAGTTGTTGGAACCAGGAGATATGGACAGGTTCGTCAATCGCTCAGGCATATCTGAGTGAATGACAAGTCAAGTCATTTATTTTTTGTCATCTATAGACATGTTCGAGAAAGAGCAGGTGTAGAACATAAACTTTACTCTACTGATACCCAACAACTCTACAACACTAGGCTAAGCTGTCATCCCTGAGAGCGAGGGTATATCCCTCCCATCCCCTGCATTGTACAAGCCTCCGATCAGACCAATGGTTGAAAAAGTTTGGGCTGAAAACTTTTTGGAGAAACCCCAAAAGCAAAAACCCTACCCCTAAACCCTAGATCCTGGTCTGCAATGGTTACCAACCACCAACATGGTCTTGAAATGAACTGCTGAGTTGACAACAGGGGTCTTTGGGGCTCGAGACTCAGTAATGCACAAGGAGTTAAGGCCCATATTGTCCAGTCACAAAGAGGAGCTACTCAAGCAAAATTGCTTAAAAATGTTCATGTTGGTTCTGATAGAAAGGTGTGATAATTTGCAGAGCAGCACAGAGATGTGTTAGTGGGAACAAAAAGGGACTGTACCTAATATTAGGGCGGGGGTTTAAATTTTATGGCTCATTGGTGTTGAGTGCAATCTTCTAACAAGGTAGGTCCGTTTCACCATCACCAAGACTTCAGAGGAACCAAGGTCAGGAGTCACAAGGACATAAAAGTCATACTAGCTGAAAATGGTGGAAAAAATGCCATTCTGCTTTCTTCAAGTCCCGACTCCGCCCATTTGTCTGGAACCTCGCCAGGATGGAAAGTCTACTTCCTTTGAAAATGCAAAGCCATCACACCAAGTGTCATAAAAATCTGTCAACAAGTTTTTGTTCATTCCTGCTGAAAGCAAATACCGCTTCCTCTACGGAGGTTAAAAAAAAAAAATGTTTGAATAAATATAAGATTTAAAAATCACACTCACCTCAAACAACGATGGGAACCTTCCTTTTCTCTTCAGCCGTGTTTACCGGGACCACATCATGGCGCTGTAAGCGATAAGCAGGCCGGCGAGAGTCGCTGGGATTTATCTGCGGCCGCCCCGAGTGTGGAGAGCTGATAAAGGAGTGAACACAGCTGACTTGTTTTGACAGTAAATGTACAGAGGATGAGCAAACGTGCTAACGACATCGTGCGAAACATGAAAACGTGTTTAATCAGGTTTAAACGGTGAAGCCGCGCCAAAAGTGCTTTATGACCATAATTAAAACGTGTTACTAAAAAAAAAGCCAAAGCGACCCGGAATTCAAATATTCATAGAATAATGAGCATCATAAGAAACATTATCTTTTACATCCTGCTCTTATTTTGGATGTTGAGCAGATGGAATATATATTAATAGTAATTATAAAAAGCTTTAACATTTATTCAAATAGCACCTTTATCTAGCAACTGTTCACAATGTGATTTGGCAGAAGAGGTTAAAACAAGAAACAAAAGGAAAATGCAAAAAAAAGAAGGTGAAACTTGGAATATTAACATAATACGAGAAAAATAGAGGCAGAGCGGATAATTTCAAACACGGCAATAGAGATGAGAGGAAGTCCAAATTACTGCTAAAAAACTAAGAGATGGCGTCCGACAGGGCGACTTATAGCAAAAAAGAAACAGGATAAAATGACCCAAAAAAAATAATGATATCAGTTGATATGAGAATGGATTTAAAGGTGAAGTGCCTGAAATTGGGTGACATGTAAAATTCCAGAGTGTGAATTAAATGTATTATTATTATTATTATTATTATTATTATTATAATTATTATATAACTCCTCGGCTCACCCCTCCCCATCTAGGCAACTTGTCGAAATGATTACGATTTTTCTTTTTGTTATTTATTCTGTTTAACTATAGGTCTATGTAAGTAAACCAATATCATTATTTTTTTTTGTATTGGGTCAATGATGTGGTGGTGGATCAGTTGAAGATTGAAACCTCGCCATTATAAGAAAATCAGACTAAATTATGTGTTTTTTTTTTTTTAATGTACTTGTTTTTTTTCTCGTATTTATTAAAACACATACCCCGAAATTTACAGACTGTCCCTTCAGGCAGAGCAAAGGTTTAACCATTGAGGTCGTTACTTTCGGATGTTGATCAAAGTTCCCTTTAGAAAATAAGAAATAAAGACGATGTCATCGTCTTTATTTCTACATTCTGTCGCCGATCTTTATATATATATATATATTTTTAAAGGCAAAAAAATTAAACAGCGTTATAGCACAAGAGAAATGAGTCTGTTCCAAATGTAATTTCCCCCGCTCTCATTCTTAACTGTACTTTAATTCGTTCTAATTATCACAGGCTTTACACAGTAATTGCTTTTGGATCAGAGGAGCTGAAACATCAAAAGGTAATTCCTGCAATCTCCACACCTACACTGAGAAGAGGGAGTTGGCATTGGTCACGCTAACTAACATCAAATAACACCATTGAAAATTGTGTGATTGGTCTGACCTTTCGGGACATCTGCAGAGGTCTGGCTTCTGGGTCTGAGGTTCTTCATCATTCTACAGCTTTGATACTTTTATATTAACGCTTCACGTTGGGTTTTATTTATTTATTTATTTTTTTGCAACCTGCATTTATTATCACACCTTAAACGTTGAAGTGAAATCAGCCTTAAAATTATAACCACTGACAGTTGGTCAAACATTGATCATCTTGTTACCAAGGCCAGCTCTCTGTGGGTATGACAGGTAGAGTGAACATTTTGTCCTCATAGATGATGAGTTTGAAGCTGGGAAACTAGGAAAACAGTTCTTGTTGGGTATTTCTGGTCTGCAGTGGTTAGAACATACCAAAGTGGTCTAAGGAAGGACAACTGGTGAACCAGAAACAAGGTCATGGGTGTCCAATGCTTATTGACGTGTTTTCTGACCCCATAGAAGAGTTACTGGAACACAACCTGCTGAAAATGTTAATACCGGTTCTGATAGAAAAAGTGTTAAAAAATACAGTTATTAAATAAGAATAACTTTTGACTGCTCCTTTATAGTGGTCCCCACAACAGAACCTTGTTTTCCACCAATTTTAACGCAGAACTCCCATCCTGACACCATACCGGTTAGTCAGGGCTGCATCAGGAAGGGCAACCGGTACCATGATTCTACTGGATTGTTCACCCCAGTGGATGCATTTGGAGGTCCAAGCAGGATTAGTGCTGCCGGTCTGAGGCCCATCACTCCCAGATCGTTGGAACCTCTAGCATATAAATGATTAACCATTTTACTGAATTGCTGATGCCTTTGTTTAATTTCAAGTTCCGTTATCGGAACTTTCTTACCCGTCTGATCTAGAATTATTAGCGGAAACACAAAATCCTTGTGGCCAAGTTAATCTTTATTGCTCAGATAAGGTCTTAAACATGAGGATTATTGACGTTTCAGTACTGATGCTGTGTAAGCCCTTCGTTCTTGCACTCAGGTAAGTCCAATGATCTGGTCTCCAATGTAGGGGTTTGTGTCCTTATGCGGTATCTATGGTTACCTCTGACAGTACAGACATACGTAACAGGAATAAGAATAATGACTCATCTCAATGTTCAATAGTGTTCATCTCATAATTGCCTGCTTCACTTTCCCCACATTTCCAGGTGTGATTTTCAGGTCAGTTTGCTCACTTTCAGAGGGTACGGTCTAACCACATTTCGCAACTGCTGGACACAATTCTATGGAGTGACACACATGTTCTGTAGAAGCCCTAGAGGCGGGCATCTCTCAATGTCAGTTTGCTGAAGTCCGCCTTTGATAAGGGGCCTGGTCTGTCCATATCAGCACAGATTGTGTTTTTCTAGTAGATCGGGCATCTGTGTCCTTGGACACAAATATTCTGCATCTCTGCCAACCGCGGAAATGTGATCCTTTAGGGTTATCCATGAACTTCCATATGTAATGTGGATGAGTATATTCACATCTCAAAAAAACCTCTGGACAGAATCTGAGTGTGGCCATAATAGTTGGTCTCTTCAATATACATTTTTTTTTTACATATTAAGGTGATTTTCATTTCTGTTTGTTCATCTTGGCCTAAAAAAGAGGTTGTGGTCTAGACATTTCAGACAAATTGGGTGTCTCCGCTACTTTTCACACTCTTAATTTCATTTTTATAGCTAAAAAGCAAAGGAAGCTGGAATTAACTCCATTTGTCTGTCATAAAGTGGCACTATTATGGGTCTGCCGCAGAGCCTTTTTCTATTTCATGGATAGATTCTAAAATTTATACCCACATGGATCTTAGTGTGAAGAAGTGCATAGATTTTAAGAAAGGGGAGTGGTATTTTTGTGACAATAGGGGGAGCTTTATCCCAAAGCATTTCAGGCCATGATTTTTCAACCGTTGGTCCGATTCAGTCCAAATTGAATGAATATCAATCAATTAGAGATCCAAACTGGATTTACTTTCAGAGTTGATATTTTTCTCCCTAGGGGGAGCTTTTTTATGAAAACTGAAGGAGAACTATCCTGTATCATATTTTACTCTTAAAGACCATATTTTACTTACAACAGGGTGCTGTTTTTTACCCAAATACACTGTTTTTTGGGATATTACATCCTATCTTCTTTTGAGGAGTTCAATCATGGGTATAGTTTGTACAACACAGGAGACTGGGGGGCTATTTGGCCATATATACCCTCGCTGTCGGGGTCGACAGCATAGGCCTAGTTGTTTGACTTTAATGCGGTGAATTTCAATGTCGTATCCAGGACGGACTATTGGTTGGCTTTGTTTGGAACTGAGCTCCAAAGGGTAAAACAGACCATAATTAGCGAGGTTACAAAATAAAGTGTCTGCGGTCATCCTAATTCTCAGTAGACGGATTAACACTCAGCTGGTTTTCATGGTCATTAAATTCAAACACTTTCAATCCGATGTAGCACCATGCGGTCCAGAGATGTTCCCCTTTGAAAGTATATTACTAGGCATCAAATACATGAAGACAAACTTCTGTCTGATGAGGAACTGAAATCGTATTACAAGCAAGAATGCAACCAAATTCCACCTTAGGAACTTGAACAAATAGTGTCCAGTCTTCTCAAACACTTCCTGAGTGCTGTTGTCCAACTGTTGTAACCACTGGCCTTGCTCCAACTGTTTTGGAAAGGTTTTTCAGGCATCAAATTCAGAATGATAAGATCAGAATAAAGTTTAATTTAAGATGTACGTTTGCCGCTCAGCAAGAAGTTTCTTGGTTTAAATCCTTTTGGGGGCATACCCTACCTTTAATATGTCAACTGGTTCCACATCTAGATACAAATATATTGAATATTTTTAGGTAAGGACAAGTGAATTTCAAAATTATATCCGACTTTAGACGAGATTATTTTGTTGCACTAGTTGACATGCTTACTTCTTTCATTTTTCGGTTCACATTTTTATGAATTTGGTCATAGAACATGGTGGAAAGAATGAGGAGGCAGTGGATAGCAGTAAACGTGAGGGGGCAGTGGATAACAGTCAAATCACGATCTGTTATTGCTTGACGCCAGCTCCAGGCCAGGCTAATGGCGTAGGAGTAACCTGATGTGACATTACCTTACACATACTCCGGCTTTTGCCTCAAACCTGGTTCCAGCCTAACATTCCGGCTCTCAATATTAATACAAATCTCACTCTGACATTTATTTAAAATCCAATTTAGCCCAGGTGCTAGAGGGATATCAGGTCTTGATGGAGTTTTGTGTCACCTCTCTAATGAAGGAGGCATTGCACGGACTAAAAGGCTGATGAATATGAGCAGATGTCAGAGAGCGATATGATACATATTCCATCACTTTCGCTGTTTACCTGCGAGGAAATACAACGCATGAATAACTCATTCGGTAAACAGATCGGCTCATGTAGCGGTACAAATATGTATTAAACTAGAAGTTAAATTATTTTGTCTGGCATGTCTGTGTGTTACTGTGTCTACTGTTTGGGATATGTCAATAAGGCAGTTTGAATTAGTGAAAAACAACTATTTTAGTCAACGCGATATCTAGTACCTTTCTCACTGGATATTCCCAAATATTAAGTTTTGAACCAAATGGACTATAATAACCCCTTATATTTTGCTGAAAATTGGTGTTAATGTCCATTCTGAATTAAAACATCTTACATAAAAATGAATAAAATGATATAGAAACACCTCAAACTTTTAAAGTTTAATTATGTTGCAGAGGGGTAAAAATATTTATGCGCAATATTAACACAGACGGAGCGCTCCATTGTATGTCCATTATATTTTCATTGTATGTCCATTGTATGTCCATGGTATGTCCATTGTATGTCCATTGTATGTCCATTGTATGTCCATTGTATGTCCATTGTATATCTTTCTTCGTACACATTTTTGCAAATCATCAAATGATCCTCACTTCCATTTATTCCTTTAGAAGATTTCCCGCCGCAAAGTATTTGACGACTGTAAAATGTTTCTGCTGTGGATCTTGCATCACACCCATCTATCGTTGGTGATAACTTAACTTATAACTTGTTCTTCTTCTATTCTTAGAAGCACTAGAAAACAAACTGTTTACGTCAATGCATCAAAAAATATTCTTACTACAACTGATATTTGTTTGAACCAATCTATTTTTTTTCACAATAAAATTAATATTCAAAA
This sequence comes from Lophius americanus, assembly GCA_037951165.1. Classification (NCBI taxonomy): domain Eukaryota; kingdom Metazoa; phylum Chordata; class Actinopteri; order Lophiiformes; family Lophiidae; genus Lophius; species Lophius americanus. The sequence goes on from JBBDHG010000081.1 coordinate 1,914,883, forward strand.
ATCATTGCCCATAAATAAGGTGATCGAATCTCATAGAGTCGTCTTGTTTGTTATTTATTCCACTAGAAAACGACAGAACACAGAGTTAAAGTAAAAGTTTCCACTGAAAGGACAGAGTTCAAACACCAACGACATGGTAGAAGAATCTGACGCCTGCTGTCGGTTTGTCAGTTACATTAACGATGTCATGAGCAGGGAAGAATGATGGAAGAGAGTCTGGGGTGAAAGGTTAAGACGAGCTACCTAACAGCTTGAGGTTACCACCTTAGACAGAAGTAGATAGTGAAAACAGACAAAAGAACAATACAGTGATGTTTCTTAGAATATAAGAGCATGATACCTCTTAGAATACTAGACTAGAAAAACAGTATATATATGAGTTTCATCACATTAGAACTGATATGATCCGTATTAACTACTAACATGTACTATGTGCTGTTAAAAATGTAACAATAATAACATATAACACATAAAGATGGACGCCTAATGTGACCCCAAATCATTAAATCGTAATGATTTCAATCAGAATGACGAAAAAAATAAAAAGCCTGCATGTATCTCTAGCTCTTGTCTCTGCAGGATGCATGCAATGTACCCTTAGAGAAGAAATAAACACAATAATTGAAATGAACTCTGAGATAAAGGTGCATACACTGTAGAAGCTGTGTGAGAGGCAGTTACCGCCTCTTAAAATGAAATGAGACTACATGAATCTTCTCATAGAAAATGCCAGAAATCTGACAGAAAGGAAAAAGTATAAAGGTCTTATCTTGATGACCTGCTTAGACTGATATAGCAAAAATATTGGCATTTTAATAAAAATGCCTCCTGACATTTCTGTCATTTTCTAATTCTTTTCTGTCAAGGTGACCTTTTCTTCGCCTCTGTTGTGAATATTTCCTCGTGTTCACGTTATCAAGATGCTTTGGTCTCTGATGAACACTTCCAGTGGGAGTGTGCAAGGTTTTATAGCGATGCAACCGCCAAGAAAATAAGGACCCAGGCAAAATGATAAATAATTGCTAAGTGCAGTCCTTTTAAAGACTTAAAGACAATTAGTTTCTTGCACACAGATGAGTGCAGTGTGAATCCAAATCCAATTTCATTTGTGTTCATCTGTCTCTCAAATTAATCTGTAACATGACCTTTGCAGCCGTCATTTGTAACGAGGCGTAAATTCAAAAGAGAGACAAGTGTCTGCGTGTGAATATGGCGAATAGTCATCAGATTATTGTAAATCAAAACCCGGCAGAATAAAGAACGCTCAGCCATAGCTTAAAAACTTTCCCCTTCATTATGAAGACATTCAAGCATTGAATATTTGTCAGCTTCTTCCCAGACACATCAATTCACAATACACACGCTGCTTGAAAGCCAATTTAATTAGCCAAGCCTCTCGCAACATTCTTAAACAAGACATCTTAAGACCTAATAAGACGTCAAACAAGTCTGGCATATTGTCCCCAGGAAATCAGCCACATTGTGTCTGAGTATGTGTTGGCATCCTTTAAGCGTACACACACTGGGCTTCATTCCTCAAAGCTTAAAGCACTATCACTCTGGCACAGTTGCGCCGTACTCGGGCACGCTCAATTCCACGTGAGTCCATGTACAGCAAGTCACTTGGCACAGGAAGAATTCTGACACATTAGCAGATCCTCACACCAGAACTACTACAGAAGGTCTGGGATGATATATATATAAATAAATATATGTATTTATATCTTTTAAACTTACCTCCTTTGTCTGGACTTTCAGCTGCGTCACAAACTGTTTCAGTACCCTGGAGAGCTCTTTAACTTTGGATCATGATTTTAAACACATGATGTGTTATTTTCATGCTTTTCAATCAATTCAACATTTCTAATTCTTTAATAACTACAAGAAAAACTCAAAGACGACAAACCTCTGCCACAACAGTATACAATGTAGACTTTGTGCTGTAAAATGTCATGAATATCCGTCCATTAATTTATGAGTTTCTCATTGTCTCACGATGGCTAAGAAAATGTTTTTTTTATGACATCATATCATGAAGCGATGACTTTTAATTATCTCTAGTTTATACTAAAATTTACCTGTCGATGAAATTTCATGAAAATCCATCTTAGATTTTTCCATAATCTTGCGTACAAACAGATTTATATATATATATATAAACATCAAGAATTGTTTTTGGAGATAATTTGCTCAAACTGCTCTGTTAGAAAAAGTTAATGTTTTCTACCTCCACCAAGGCGGTTATGTTTTTGCCTTTGTTTTATTGTTGTTTAACTTTGTCTGTTTGATGGCAAGATTATGGAAAAACTAAAAGACGGATTCACATGAAATGTCCCCCAGAGGTAAATGTTGGTATATCCTAGAGATGATTAAAAAGCCATTGCCTCATGATGAGACGTCATAAAAGCCTATTCCCTAACTATTGTGAGATAGGGTGCTTTTGGAGGCTTTTTTGCAATAACTCATAAATTACTGGACGGATTTTCATGAAATTTTACAAAAAGTCCACATTGGATAGTGTTGTGGCAGAGGTTTGTCCTATCTGATGGCTTTTTACCTGTTAAAGAATTTTAATCCTTAATTGAAACTCGCAAAAAAGTAACATTCTGTGTGTTAGAAATCATGAACCCACAGCTGAGGAGCTCTCCAGGGTGCTGAAACAGTTTGTGCTGCAGCTGAACTTGCAGACCAAACGATGTAAGTTTGAAAGACTAGTGAATCAACCAACAGGTGTTTGAGAATGATTTATCTAATGCATTTTGTCTCTCATCGTCTCTGCAATTGTGAAATATACATTACATCATGTGTTTATTTTGAACCATGTTAGCCTTCAGCTTTTAATGCAAAACACCAACTAAATGCACTGTAAGTGAATGGAAGACTATTTAATTCTTTCAAATGAAACTGGAAAATCCTTACATTTATCCTCTCAGGAGGTCACTTACATATATGTTGCATTAATCATTTGTATTTTATGCTAGATATCTGCCTGTTTATGCATTAAAAGAAGCAAATAATTCCTTTTTTTGATATCATCTGTGTATGGCTACATATCTGACACCATTTTCCAGTGATTGTCCATAGGTCAATGTTTAGAGTGAAATTGTATTGAATATTAAATGTAAATCATTGTTCACCCCCCTGAGAATAATGGAAATAATTAGTTTTCTGTTTCCTGCTTTTGAGGAAAATGTTACATGATTATCATTTTCAGAAAATGTGCTGTGATAATGCTTCTGGGCAGAGCAGGAAATTGGTTACAGGTTCCTCTGTGATGCCCATTTTTCAATAATTTCATTTAAATGTCTCCAGTGTTTTCCCCCACTTCAATATCATTTAGGAGATGGCTCTGTCATTCTCTTTGCTCTCACCAGGCTCCTGGTTTTATAATTGCCTTCTACTTATTCAGAGGCCACAGGCTAGATGGAGCTCTATGTTAATTGTACGGGCCTCCAGACATTGGACTTGGCAGTCACATCGCACGTCACGTTGCTCTTAGCCAATGTGGTGAAACTAATAATCCAAGGGTCTCAGAATTTACCAGATAAAGTTAGCAGATGACCTCAAATCTGTCACTCCCTTCTTTATTCCCTCCGTCTGAGCCATCAGAGAGGAAAAATCGATAGTCAATTGTTATCAGAAGAAACTGGACAAATCTGACTCCATAAGTCGTGCTTAACTCCACTAGATAAAGAATATATCATATTCCATTATTGGATATATCCAATCACATCAGAGGGTAACAATGAGAGCATGGCAACAGGTGAGTGGGAAGCAGCTCAATTCACATCCCATAAATGAGGGTGAGCTGACCAGCTGGTGCCTCTGCAAGAGGCTACATGAAGACTGACAGCTGCCAGATAGCTGGCAGACCGTCGGAGACACGCGCGACCTCAGACGTCTGGCATGTATTTTCAGGGATGTGAACGGGGGCGGCGGTGACAAGGTCAGATCTGGCATTCTTGATTTATTTCTTTTTTTTAAATTTTGACAGCCCACAGTTCTGTTATCAGACCTGTCCTGTTTATTTTTCATCGCTCAACTATGACAAAACTAATGACAAATTCATTCAAATTCAATTCTATAGATTTCTATAGTCCCAACTAGATGGAGGCAGGTTGAGCAGAGAAAACCGGAATCGGAGGCCAAAACCAATCTTAAATAGGTGTTCAAAAGTTAATGTGCTTAACCCTTAAATGGCCTGTTCAACTGTTGAACCTATTGAGTAAAATATGAGCTAATAAATGTAAATTTTCTAGATTGATCTCCTCAAGAGGTAAATTTTCTAGATTGATCTCCTCAAGAGGTAAATTTTCTAGATTGATCTCCTCGATTTTGATTGATATTCATGAAATTTGGAATAAATAGGACCACGGTTAGGAAGTTATGTCAATAACAGTTTTTTTACGTTTGTTTTTTCAAGAAGAAACTCCCTCTAGTGATTCAAATATGAATGAATAAAGTAAAGCACGTATAAAAGATAGTTTTCCTCAAGGCCATTTATATGCACCAAATTTGGACTGAATCCGACTTACGGTTGAGAAATTATGACTCCAAAAATCGGAAGTCGGAATATACAATTGATCTTTTACCAAAATACATCAAGTTCTTCCTCAGTCTTAAATGTGAATATGATCCATTAAATATTTTGAGTTATTGTCTGAACAAAATCCATCTGCGGACATGGCAATGATGTTTAGACAGTATCCCCAACATTTCGGGGCTGTAATTAATATCAACATGTTAACCTGAAGATAATTCTAACATCGAAATAATCTTATCAATGCCCCTTTAGTCATGTAAGGAGGGATATTAGAATATAGAGTCATGCTGAAGTATAACACCGTTGTGCAGAAGGTCTGATGGTCTCTAACGAGAGTACATTATTTATTTGCACATTTTCTTTTGGGCATTTATTAATTTAGTATCTTAGACACCCTTAATTTAGTACGAGTAATGGAATTCTTGTAAAATGTTCAATTTGAATTAGATTAGTAACCTTTTTGTTAAAGCATGTTTTAAGAAAACTTTGTGACCCTTATTACACTTTTTTGGTTGTATCAAGTTACATAATTCTGTTTAGCAAATCCTCACAGGCTTTAATATGTCCAAAAAATAAATCCTACTTATTAAATGGGACTTCCTTCTTAATATCCATGGTTATTGCCTTCAAGGTGGCCACTCTGAGCTGTGGTGTGCCCCAGGGCTCTATCCTTAGCCCCTTGCTCTTCCGCATATACTTGCAACCTCAGGGTCACATTACAAACAGGTTGAGTCACATTTTTCAATAATAGAGCATGAAAACATGCTTAACCTGGCATTCGAGAAAGACACCAAGGGTTAAAGACAGTAACTACAGTCATACAAACATAATAATTCTGAATATTGACTCAGAGGATTACTTGTTAACTGAATGAGTGAATGAGGAGTGTGTTGGAGGCGGACCCGATGGTCCGTTTGAACCCTACATGAAACATTCAGCAGATCCACTCGTGTTGTAATGATTAGTGACTATTGACTAAGATAACACAGCAGCTGTATTAATGTTGTGAAATAGCGGTGTCAGTGGCATAATGTGGACGTGTCAATATGTAATTACTTCCACTAAGGAGGTTATGGTTTCCGCCCGTGTCCATTTGTTCTTTGGAATTCCTGAAGGATGAATGTCAAATCTAAAGAATGGATTGACGTGGGAGTTGCTGAGAGGATGGGCCAAGAGCCGCGTATTTTTCATGCACATCCAGATACAACGGTGGACTCGCAGTGAACCTTTTCGACATTTTCTTTTATTTCTAATACTGATGTATCAAAAAAAACCTAAATAAATAAATACAAAGGCAACTATGTATGGTTGGAACTTGTGTGTGTGCCCATTTAAATGTAAGTAGCATTGAATGATCTTTACAAATAGAATTGGGTCTTGCTGTGAACTTTCGCAATCTGATTTGTTTTGCTGTATTTTGTTGCATACTGCGATATTTACTGCAATATGCCACAAAATTCGTACTTCTGGAACCTCTTTGTGCTTCTGATCAATGATGCATTTCCTGTTTTAATTTGAAAGGTCAATTTTCTTTATAATGTTTCACTTCACACTTCCTGTTTTTGTTCTGTTTTCCTCCTCTTCCCCAGTTGTCCTTGTTGCTTTTTGGGTTTGGGGCTGTTCTTTTTTGTTTTCATGTTACTCGAGTTTGGTAAAAGCTTTCTCTGTCCATTCACTTTTGTGTTATGATTTTTAATCTTCTTCTCTGCCTTTTATTTATTCATTTTCTTTTTTATCTGTTTGAATATTTTGTATTTTATCTCTTATCCCTTAAGTGCCCTTTTTTCGGCACCCTGAGTGCTCTGCTTGTTGGTGCTGGTATTCACAGAACAATATTGTAATATATCATTTATTTATTATGACAAAAAAAACTGAATGCAGTCTTTAGGCTTTTCAGTTAAATAGAAAAAAACCACAAAACACGCTGAAAATACTAAATGTAAGAATATATATATATATATATATATTGACATGAATAATTATAACGTTATTACATACTGAAGTGAAAACTTATTAAGTTGTTAAATGATGTGTTGTCATAACAATTGTCGGAGTTTTAAATCAGCATAATTTACGAATCTACCAGGAGTTTTTCTCAAGCTCTAATTCAAATTGCTTTCAATAAGTTTCCTAAATTGATTTGAAGTTGATTAAAAAAAAAAAAGCTTGTCAAAAAATTTACTTTTACGTGTTTTATAATCGTCTGGAACCGTCTTTATGAACAAAAGGTCGTTTTTCATCTTTACAATATTGGCAACTTCCCACTGCAGATTGGCAAATTGAAAATACACATTGCATTGTTTAATTCCCACTACTACATTGCACGCACCATTTTCCAGTGACAGCTCATTCCACACAGATGTGTCAAAGCCTAAATCACAACGTTACTCGACGGACTATGTCCAATTAATCTAAAATGCATTCCTACATTATGCCTGTCGAAACCGTAATAATACCAGTGGCATTTTCTTTTTGTCTTTATTTGGTTGCCTATATACTTTGCTTCTGTAACCCACTGATTAGGTGCTGATGAACATCAAACACCAACCGGCTTTTACCCTTTTACTACTTTATTTCACTTATGGCCTTACTTTACCATTTAGATGTCATTAACGGCTATGTGGGTTTTAGATTTTATGCATTCAAACTGCGCAGATCAACAACTATGCGGGAAATTAAGCAACTTCTGGAGACATTTAGTAGCAATCACGAGACAATTACGACGGAGTGTCTTCTGACTGGACGATCAATGTAATACAGTCTTTGAAATTAAAATTGAGCTCTTTACAGTAATACTCACGCACACTGTAATATATGTATTTTAAATGAAGGATAAATTACGAAACATAATGATCCTCATATTGGAGAGCCTGAATATCTGACTACAAATATACCACTTGTCTGCAAATTCTTCGAAAGGGAATAACACAACCTGATAACACTGACTTACAGAAATGGAAAAGAAGAACTCAGGGCTTGTAAATGTAAATTTTGGTGCAAATTTCTCTGGCTCTTAGGGGGCTTTTCCTCTCTTTTACAATAATTCATAATATTTCATCTGCATAACTCGATGTTGTTATGTGTAATAAAGTAGCAATGAAACTACTTTTGGCAGTCGAGATTCTGTTCAGGAAGTGTGATATCTGAAACAGAAGAAACATGCGAATGAAGAAAATAAAACAGTTTTTTTTCCGCAGCAGATAATCAACCATAACATTATAACCACCTGCTTAATATTGTATATTTCTTGAAAGACGAAAACAGTTCTGATCCTTTAAGGTGTGGAGCTACTGCCATCAGGGGATATCATGATTGGGTGTCTACTGTAATGGTTAGGTAGGTGCTATGTGTAAAGGTAGGTTCCACCTGAAGGACAGGAACCAAGATTTCCCACACTGACTCTCTCAGCTTGCGTTCCTTCCCAAGCTTGCCAAAGCCAACCATTGGTTTAAACTTCAACTGTTTCCATTTCACAAAAATCCTGGATATTCATCCACATCCTGGCCCATACGCCATTGTCAAACAAGTAAGCAAACAAAGAATAATCTTTTAAGTTTAGTCAATAACTGAAAATTATGTCTCAGGATTGCTTTCTGAGTCTAACTTTGTAATCTGTGTTTCAACCAGGAAGTCAAAGTTACTTAAGTAAAGATAATTGTTGTTGCAGAAAATAACATGTGATAATTTGCAAGATTCAGCAAGATTTATCCCCCATGGAGTTCAAACACTGGTGGTGGTGGCTGATGACTTTGCTGAGACTGAAGAGGCTGGTGAAGTAATTGGGAATCTGCAAAGGCTGGGAAGAAATTAGGGGGCGAAGGCTAGACATAAAAGAAACTTGAAAGAACTAGAGATACATTTTTCCAAGGGTGGTGAATAATAATGAAGATGTATCATTGTGGCGTTGGACAGATGTGAGCAGCATCTCAATCGACAGCCCCAGACAGCGGCGGGACGGCGGGAAATGAATGCAGAGCATGCGTGACAAATGTGAATTAAAGGATGATATGAGGAATGATCTATGGCATGAGAGAGCAAAGGTATATTCTCCCTGACCGAACTTTCAGCAGAGTCTCATTTTAAATTCATATTACAGACGGAGAGCAAAGATAAAGTTTGCCGTCTCTGCTCCGATCTCATGACTCGCTGCCGATTTGTTTGCATTGAGTTATAAGGGAGTGATGGGCAAATATATTTAACGCCCATGGAAACCTGCAGGGCTTCTTGTTGGGCTGTAAATGTAGATATCAGTACTGTTGCAGGGTAACCGGACAGATCAGGACGGATGTAGTGATGGGAAATGTTTGAAACGCATTAGAGAGATGACAGCATAGTGACACACGTCACATGTGTGTTGACCGCATGGATCGGCTTCCAGCCACGCAGAGTTTCTCATTAATCCGGACACAGGCGGACATTCAACAACTATGGCTATGCTGCAGGCCCCGAGGGTATATCCTTTGGAAGCCCCAAATCCTCTGTGTTGTATAAGCAATCCCCTGATTGAACTCCGTCACGTACATGTGAATTTATTTCCGAAAAACAAGAATTTTTCATTAAAAAAAATTCCCGATATTCAGCAAAATATAATATATATAGACGGGGTAAATCTGCTCAAATCGTTTCATACGCACCAAATTTTGACTCTATAGGACCAATGGTTGCAAAATGATTTGGCGATAAAGCTCCCTTTGGTGTCGGTAAAAAATCGAAATAATCCAGAAAAACTTATGAGTTGGCACAAAAGATCTACAGCGATGACAATTCTGCTCAAAATATTTGACCATAATGGACAGAGCATTGGCCGCTGAGTCCATTTAGCCAGTAAATAGCATCATAATATTATAACCACACTGACAAAATAAACCAGGAAAACATTGATGTTCAGGTTCACCTATTGGTCAAGTGTGGGAAGCAGGGAAAATAGACATGCCTAAGGATCTTTGAAACTTTGACTTTGTTACCAGTCTGCAGATGTCACTGCCTAGTACCAAAGGGAGGACAACCAGTCTCATGATGGGTAGCCCAGGCTAGCTAGCTCAAACGGTGATAATCAGGGAGCTGAGGGAAGCCAGGAGAAGCCACCAGGCCCTTGAGGATGAGGATGTGAGCTACATTACAGTTTTGTTTAGAAAAGGAAGGTGTGCTGCACTCAGTTCAAAGTGCCTCCACTAATAATTGAGCTTCAGATGGGAAAAACTCAGGTGCTGAGGCAGATCTTTAAATGAGAGTTGTGTAGTTTTATAGTTTAAACATCCACAGCTGTTAAGGGGAATGCTGTGATTCTGCTTTATTATGAAGCTCAGTAAATGTTTTTTGCAGTGAGGGCACATTTCCAAGAAGGACTTCACAGTGGAATTGCTGTACTTACTTCAGCAAATCAACGGAAAACTTTGTACCACCGGAACAATTAGTGCTTTATTTTATTTAAAAACAGATCTATAGACTCTTTAGGTGCCTTCACACCCACAGCTTACTTCCTTCTCGAAGGCTGCATCTAGAATCAATGATGACTAAAACGCTTCCTAGAGATGTAATCATCTATCTGTGCATGCACATTTAGCATCTGGGCTAAATGAGCTCCTATAAACTCCTATAAGTCGAGTTTATTTATAGAGATAATTCAAACACAACACTCGATCAGAATCCTTCAAAGAAAGCTTTTCTAATAGGCTGATATAATAACGAAAGCTTGGAGAAAAAAACAACAAAACAGGCTGGTTAATCAGCAAATGCACCCCAGCCCAAACAGATCGAGGGCTTTCATGCTACGATTAAATAGTTTAAACAGTAGAAAAGCCTTTCTTCTGCATTTCCAGTGTACAGCTTTGGTGACAGTGTTCTGAACATCCCTCTCCCTAGCAACGCTCTTAAGCACATGCTGGGGAATCCTAAGGCGCTCCTTGGCCAGATGAGATACGTAATCCCTCCAGTGAGTTCTTGTTCTACCTTGGGGTACTTCGATGTGCCTGGAAAACCTCCAATGGGAGGCGCCCCAGAGGTACCCTAGTCAAATGCCCTTACCACCTGAGGAGCTGCGGCTCCAATCCCAGCTCCCTCTGGATGTCTGAACTCCTCATCATATCTTTCACGGTGAGCTTGATGAAAAAAGCTAATTTCAGCCCCTCAGATCCATTAAAGCATTTGTTTGGTCACAACCCAGAGCATCATCATGACCATAGGTGAGGTTTCTAGATGAAATGATACATTTAGAGATTTGTCTCTTCAACAGACAAATGCTGGGTCCGATAAAACACCTGAATTTCTGTTGATGCACCACCAAACCGCCCAACCAGTTTCGAAAATCATTGAAAAACCTGACCTGAAGATACTGAAACCCCTTCGCTTGAAGAAGCAACATTTAAATATCGTCATAAACATATCCAGCAAACTTCTAATTTAATTTGGAAGGAAGTTGTCTTGTATATAGAATTCCTATGGGTACCAATTATTCTAACCAAAAATATCCTAATTTTTGAAATTTGACCTTGACCTTTCTAGCTCAAGGTAGTTTTCAATACAAACATGCAATGTGGGATTATGGAAATTATTTTTGTCATTGTGAAACAACCACCATTGAACCTGTCTTAAATACCAGGGGCAGACAGGTTCAAGGAGACAGCTATGTCATACATTTTTACTCAAATAAAATTTTCGTGGGTTTGCGGACATCCCAGATCATTCTTGGACTTTGTGCCAGAAGAAGAGACATGTGGCTAAGGTGGTGCTACCGTAAATATAGAAATGAAAATTTCCGGTTTAGACGAATCATGGATTAATCTTAGAAACAGTCGTATGTGGTTAATAAAGGCCAAAATAAAATGACTGTTTTTTAGACATGACTTCACATTTAATTTGAGGAGTTCAATCAGGGGGATTGCTTGTACAACGCAGGGGATAGGGGGCAATTCGGGGTCATAACCATGCTAAATGAGTTGACAGCGTAGGAGTAGTTAATAACATATTCATAGTGCCGTGTACTCATAAATACATGGAGATGTGTGTTAATGAAGTGTTAATGAAATTGCAGATAAATTTGAAAGACGAGTCATTCATTTTCTTCCATCATTCAAATCCGTAAAAAACAGTTTGTTTAGTCAAACACGAGTCTCATGGATTTAAACGTGGGTCTTTTTAATTTCTAATATGATGGCATGTGGTGAGGTTGCAAGAAAGTGCTTCTGGTGTCGGTATGTTTTGCTTCAGGAAGGGCATCCGCCGTATAACCTATGCGAAATCCATATGCAGAACAAAAACCAGATCTCCAAACCGGATAGGTCTGTTTAACAATAACCGCCACTGGTTCTATTAGTCAGCCTGCTTGTGGATGGAAACCTGTTATCGGCGGTGACGACCCCGAAAGGAATCAGCCGAAAGACGAAGATGAAGATTATACGCTGGTTCTATAACACGTCTTTTTGCAAAATATATTTAGTGTGATTTCTTGAACCTCTATCAGGTATTAAGTGCAACAAACCTGAAAAATAAGGAATTGTGGAGAGGATGATGGTATATGCAGATGGGGCAGGGGGGGTTATTGAAACATACAGTAATCCAGGTGGACAGAGAATAGCCGGGGAACAGCAGCTCTGCAGTGACTCATGTTCCAGAGACTCTCCCACGTCCTTCATTCCACTCCTCTCAATTGTCACCGCCGCTTCGGATCTCCCCACCGTCGTTCCTCCGTGCTGATGCTGTTCCTGATTTGCTGCCGATATTCAGCCAGTTTGAGCTTTGATTAGGTTTGAAAACAATATTTCTAGAAAACATATTTGAATTGAAGGATGACTCCCCGACACAGCAAACTCAAATGATGAAAGCACTGTATGGCATGAACAATACTACAAAGAAAAAGGCTCTTATTTATAGAAGTTGTTCCTTCTTGTTGTTGAATTTTCTATTTGACGATAAGCAGCGTCTCATTACATTCTAAAAAAATATATGTATAGTTGTGTTCTTGCTTATTTCATCTGCCTACATTAGAAAAGATAAAATGGGCTTGATAGTTAGTCGATTGGCTTTTGAATCCGTTCTTACTCATATTTTTAATAAACACTAATTATCAATCTTTAATACATTAAAGCAAATGCAGTAAAAAAAAAAGAGTTTTAGTATTCTAACAATGAAATCTGTGGAATTTTCTGTCCACTAGATGATGCCAAATCTGAAAAGGTCAACAAAGATGACGTTCAGTGTGCAGGAGGAAGTAGATGGAGCAAAGATAGAGGGATCCGAGTAACGCTAGGATATAACAACATAATGTGGAAGGAGTTCCATATGGAATTGACGGCGGTGAGGTGTGCAATAGGAGTAACGAATGGGTTTAAAGTGTTGATGGTTCTGCATCAGGCATCGGCTCTGAGCCCTTTCTCATTTGCTATGGTGATGGACGGGCTGAGATAGGAGGTCAGCCAGGAGTCTCCATGGACTATGATGTTCTTAGATGAAATTATGATCTGCAGTGAGAGCAGGGAGCGGAATTATGAAAACCTGCAGAGGTGGGGGTGTGTGCTTGAGAGGAGAGGAATGAAGACAGAATACATGTACGTGAATGAAAGGGATGTGGGTGGAACGATGAAGATGAAGGAGTAGAGGTGGAGAGGCTGAAGGAGTTTAAGTAATTGAGGTCAACTGTTCAGAGCAACGGGCAGTGTGGAAGAAGGGTGAAGAAAGCGAGTGCAGGCAGCGTGGAGTGGGTGGAGAAGAGTTTGACAAGTTATCTGTGACAGAAGAGCAGCAGCGGGAGTGAAGGGAAAGGTTTCCAAGATGGTGGTGAGAGCAGCTCTGCTGGATGGTTTAGAGACGGCGGCTCTGAGCAGAAGACAGGAGGCAGAGATGAAGATGTTCAGATGTTCTCTCGGAGTGAGGATGATGGACAGGATTAGAATGAGATATCAGAGGGACAATCCAGGTCAGACGTCCTGGAGACAAAGTCAGAGAGGACAGATTGAGATGGTTGGACCCGTCAAGAGGAGGGATAGTGGATCTGCTGGTAGAAGGATAGTGGAGATGGAGCTGCCAGGCCGGAGAAGGAGAAGACCAAAGAGGAGGTTTCTGGATATGGAGAGAGAGAGAACATGCAGTTGGTTGGTGTGACAGAGGGAGGTGCAGAGGAGGGGGCGAGATGGAATCAGATGATCCACTGAGGAGAGTCCTGAAGAGAAAAGCCCAAAGAACAAAAAGAAGAATACTTCTGCAATAAATACAATTATGCTAATTATGTCCTGGAATTATATTTTGCTCTTGTGTCAGTATAAAAGCAGGATTCCATTGTTGTTGTCTGTTTGTTTCTTTGTTTGTGTGTGAAAGCAGCGAATGATTGTTTTACTGAATGAATAAACCGTCTCATTAAATTCACCATTCATTCATTCATTAAGTGTTGGATTCTGAGGGAAGAGTGATATCTACTAATTCAGCGAATGAAGGCATAAATAAATGAGCGCCATCCAGTTGGTTGTAGAACTCACATATCCTCCTATATGCAGCATGCTTACGTCCATTATCCAAGAACTCTCCAACAATTATCCCGGGGGGTGGATGATGGAATTAAATAAGCGGTTCCCCGCTTTTGCTTGTGCAGAAATAGAAACAGGAATACGCGGAATTCCCCGTAAACAATATGAATGCTTAGGAGGTGAGCGGCTCGGGGCTATTTGGGGGCAGCCATGCACGTAACCACAGCTTATACTGCTCACCGCCGAGCGCCTTAACCTGAAGTGGCAGCCTGCGCTTGAAATATTGATCATGCATTCAAAACTCCGGGTGAGTAATTCAAAAGACCCGGTGGACGGGGTTGAGAAAATCCAGACCCTTTAAAGGATATGACCCTCTAAAGCGCGGAAATAATACAATTTCCAACCTTAAGGCTTCATCATATATGAGTAAATATATATATATATATATTAAAAAAAAAAAGGGGGTTCAAGGTTATTCTTGTGCTGCATGATGAGTGTGAGGAAGGGAACGTTGCTGGAGGATACCGCGTGTCTTTTTAGCATTCACAATTATTATTCAGCATTTGCTGCATCATTGATTATTTCCCAGAGAAAGGAAGTCGAGTAATCGGCATGATGTAAACATCACAAATTAAGACGCAAGGCAGCGACTCGCTGATGGTTATTAAATTGTTTTTTTTTTCAAGCAACTCAATATTGAAAGTTATTATGTCTCTGCTGAACGTGTTATGTATCTGACATCTTTTTCAAATTATCTTTAATTTGTTTCTGAGAAAATGCAAGGCTACTCAGCTAAATGCTCTTTTCAGCCTACTGTCAATATTCACTGTTTCCCATATTTGCTACAAATTTTTTTGACATTTGCAAGATACTCCATATAAATGGTATAAATGCTGAGGCATCTGGCATCAAGATTAGAGCAGCAGATCGTAGAAGTTTGGGTCTCCATGGATCGGATTTGCTGGTCCAACACATCCCACTCATGCTTGATTGGATTGAGAACTGGAGAAATTGATCAGCCATAAAACCAACTTGATAATATTGTTTAGTTCCCTTTGTCGATATTGTATAAATGAAGACCCAGACACCACAGCCTCAGGACCACAGTCTCAGGACCACAGTTTCAGGACCACAGCCTCAGGACTGCAGTCATGAGACCGCATTCATAAGACCGTGTTTTCAGGACTACAATCTCTGGACCAAAGTCTCGAGACCGCAGTCTCATGACCACAGTCTCAGGACCGCAATCGAAAGGCTGGTCTGTTTAGGACTGCAGTCCCAGGACCGCACTCTCGGGAACACAGTCTCAAGACCAAAATCTCCAGACTGTATTTTTTAGTTCTGCAGTCTCAGGACCTCAGTTTCAACTTCAGGACAAATTGTTCACTTGCTGCCAAATGTCTCCCGCCCACTGAAAGATGCCATCATAATCAGATGATCAAGTGCCGTACTCTGAAAATGCATCAGACACAAATTGTGCTCAAAGGTAAGACTTTCTACAGAAATTCAATGAATGTCTTACAGGAAAAATGGTTATTGGCTATCTTTATTTTGAAAAGAGTAGAAAAAGCGTTATTTTAGTCAGGTGGCCCATCATGCTTGAGTCCAGTAGTTTCAGCGATTGACCCCAATGAAGGTAAGCTGGGCTCAAATCTCAGCCCCTGTCGTATTCTACTCATAAATTCAATTGTTTCTTGCAACAAATTGTGCAGGTGTTTTTTTTTCTCACATACGTTTCGAAGATATCATGACAATATACAACACGGGTCTTGAAGCTGGCCCAAATGGACCGGACGTCGGAGAGAGCCCATACTAATTGCCCTCTGTGCTTCTGTGACAAAGGAACTTTTAGAAAATTAACAGAATCCATAATAGATGGGCTTTATGCCCCAAGCTTGAACTAAATCCTGACCCAACTGTGGACTGATCAATTAAATATTGATGAAATGTTGTTTGGATCTCATCAAGCCGCCTTCTGGCACCGTTACAAAGGCAAGGAAGGTGCCAGAGCCGCTACCATCAAGCAGTGTCTCAACAGCTATGACTCTCACTCCCATGGATTGTGCCAATGCTCTCTCGGCTTGGCAGGTTCTTCCTTTCTGTTGCCTCTGGTAAGTCAAGAAGAAGGAGCATAAACAGAAGAAGAAAAAAAGAAAAAGCTACACTGGAGGCGCGGCTCTATCTGGAACCAGAGTCCTGTCGACTTAGAGAAAATGATTACGGATCAGACCTTTAACTCAAAGATGAAGGTGTGTAATTACCATCAACGTGCCTTATTTACAGAGGACAATCGGATGAACTTGGAGACACCACTCTTTGTCTCATGTCACAACACAAAGTATAATTTAGTCTTCAAAGGCTGAAGCCCCCGGCTTTAAGAATAAAATAACAGAATCCTGTAGAGTGTTAATAAAATGTGCCTGAAATGTTTGTTCCATTAAAAACCTTTGGATAGAGGCGCTTCCAGTGTGCCTGCCGGAGGGTAGAAGAAACTCTCTCGCCGTCTCTGCTTAGTCATTTATATACCTACATCGGCCATAACATTATGATCACCAGCCTGATATTGTGAACAGCTCCTTATTCATACCATTAAAATACTCAAGGAATGGAGTCCAGAAGAGCTCTGACGGTGTTGTGTGGTATCTGGCTGCCATGGTGCTAGCAGCAGATCCTTTAACTTGTGAGGTGGGGCCTCCATGGATCAGAGTCGTTGGTCCAGAAGATCCCACTGATGTTGGACTAGAATGGGTGCTGGGGAATGTGGCTTCCTCAAACAATCCCTGAAGCATTCTTGCAGTGTGATCTTTATCCTGCTGAATGAGGCCACTCCATAGATACAGTTTCTATGAAGGGCTATGTTCTATCACCTTCCATCAGAACCAGAAATAACTTTTTCAGCAGTTTTTACTGCAGTAGCCTTATCTCCCACCATGCACATCCTGACTCTTGGACTCCCACTTGGTCACCAGTTGTCCTTCCTTATGTACTTACAAACTACTACGGGCCGAGACCCAACAAGACCTGAAGTTCTGGAGATACTCTGACCCAGTAGTCCTAACCATCTGAATTTGGCTCTTTTCAAAGTCGGTCAGATCCTCACACTTGTCCATTTTCCCTCATACCAACATCAACTTCAGCACAAATCTTGACTTGCTGCCTAACGTACTGACAAGTGTGAGATAATCAATGTTATTCTGACTTCATCTGTCAGTGGTTATAATGTTATAGCCTATCAGTGTTTGCCTTTAGATAAATAAAACATCGCTGCTGAAGATGTCTCCAGTTCTGAACACAGATCAGCTGTCTGCCAATACCTCAAATTGGATAGTCTGTTATTCCTCCATATATGTCAGTGGAGCTTAGTTTCAGCAGCCATAACTCTAAACACGGGACCGATGCTGTTAGAACAAAGATTTCACATTCACAGAGTTCGGATAATAAATCCTAAAGACTGGTGATGCTCTGAATTCTATTTGCGTGCTCATGTGTTAAACATTCATTTTTCCGGCTTAGAAGTTATAATCTTTATTATCATAATAACAATCTTTATTTATGGAGCACTTTAATACAAATCTGTGTCACAAATTGCTTCCCAAGGCCAGCAGCAACAAAACAACCAATAAAAACGGCAGAAAGGTTTAAAAGAAATTGGCAACAAATATGTAAAAGGGAATTAGAAGCTCAATTAAGAAAGGATATAAAAGAGATCACCGACTCAGTTAACTTGCTTGAACAGATCAAAACGATTAATTTAATTTCAGGAAATCCCCATGCATTCGACAAAACTCCCGTCAATATAATTTATTAGTAAATTTGATCATTCATTGTAGGTTTATTCAAGTCTTGCTTGAAAATAGCAGTTTGTCGTACTGCAGCGATTGCCCCTGCCATGTTGGGAGTCAGTTTTTATCTCAAGCAAAAGGGTTCGGAGCGCCTTCTACTCGAATGATGAGACAACCGGTTTGGCGCAACATCTGCAGCAATGCTGGTGTGGTTTCGGTCCACCGTGGCGAAGAAGGAGCTCGAGAGCCGTAAACCAAAGCTCTCAGTCTGCCAGTTCATCCCTTTTCCAACCTTCACCTGTCGTCATGAGCTCTGGGTGCTGACCCAAAGAATGAGGTGAAAGATAAAAGCGGCTGAAATGACCTTCCCTCCAATGGTGGCTGTGCTCAGCCTTAGAGATAAGGCCAGGAGCTCGGACATTCAGAGGGAGCAGATGCTCACTCCCGTCGAACGGAGCAGGTTGCGGTGGTTCCGGCTTGTGATAGGATGCCTCTAGGTCGCCTCCTTTTAGAAGTTTTCCAGGCACGTCCAACTAGTTGGAGACCCGGGTGTTGACTCAGAACTCGCCGGAGGAATTATATGCACTATCTCATCTGGACAGAGAACACCATCGGATCCCCCAGGATGAGCTGGAGAGTGCTGCTTGGGTGATATATACGTTTGGAATTCTCCGCTTGGCCTGGTGCCACCGTGACCCTAGATAAGTGGAAGAAATGGATGGATGGAATGATGGATAGGATTCAACTTCCTGGAATGACTGCACATAATCATGATCACAGTAGCACTGCCTGATAACATTAGCATGTTTGCACATACATTGTAAGCATCACAGCATGTTTGCGTCAGAGTTGAACTAACTTTGACTAATGACCTTCACAAAGATGCAAAAATGGCTCGAAAACCAGCGACTTCTACAGGTTCTACTGGCCTGATGCCATTTTTTCATGTTTTGTTTGTTAAATTTTTGTTAGTTTTAGGACATTTGAGCAATTTTTGCATAAAAAGTTAAGAGTAACCTGATGGGTGTAAGATGATTAATGCCATACTGTCTAATTGACATTATACATCTTGTGTGAGTAGCCACCGACTGAGACGGAGAGACCAAATATTTAAACCTCACAGGAGGTCAAAATCCAACTAAGCCTATGCTTTTCTTCCCGACAGAAAAGGTATATGCCCGAAGAGCCCCCAATCTCCTGCGTTGTGTAAGCAAATCCCCTGGTAGACATCCTCAAAATACATGTGACTCATTAATAATCCAAAGCTGTCCATATTAAATCAAGCTAACTATTTCTTTGAAGTCAGCAAATATGCTGTAAGATCAAACCCAATAGAGACTCAATAATGAAGAATTATTTTATATCCACCCGATTTGGACATTAACGGACGTATAGGGTTGGGAAGAAATGGTCAAAAAAGAAAAAGTGTTTTGTTTTTTTGCAAGAAAGCCCCCTAGTAAATGAAATCTGAACAATTACAGTATAATATGACAAATACAAGTTTGATCTCCTTGAGGCGGTTCATATGAGGTAAATTTGGACTAAATGGGAGTTATGTAATCCCTTAGTGAGTAAAATATGAATTATTAGAGTAATATATGAAAAATGTGATATTGATTGATCTCCTTGAGTCGATTAATTTATTCCAAATTTGAGCAGAATCAAATCAAAATTTGAGAAATTATGGTTTATTATGTCACTGAAAACCTGACTTTTCAGTGACCTAAGAAGCGGCGGTAAATGCAAATGAAATATTTTGACACCACCACACTGAACTCTATCAGGCGCTTGAGAACGCACTCATGGACAATCGTTGCCTATGGATGAAACTTTGCAGCAAAGAAGGCAGTTTCTTTCATTTCTGAATAAAACGAAACGCCTCAGCTGATGAGATGAGTTTGGACCGAAACACGGGAAAAACATCATCATACCCACACTGGTTTGTTTATTGTTGTGAAAAATAAATCATGAATAGAGCGTTTCCTCTCTCTTAACCATGAAGAGCTCCGCCCTCTTTTGTGTGTCTCATGGCGATAGTCACAACTCCTGCTGTCTGTCTTCCTCCTGCTGTGCCTTTCAGCCCAAAAGAGGAGCAGCCTGGTGCGGACACCGAACGCTGTCAAGCTTCTGCCACCCATGGGACAGAGGTGTTATTAATGTAATATAACACGTAAACCAACAAGGGGGGGGTTGCCTTTGAACTCTCTCGGTAAACTTCCTGTTGCGAACACTTCTCTGTATCAGCCGCGGCCCACAGGCAAACCGTGAAATGATCAGTAAACCTGCAGCATTAAACTCAGGGTTTTGCCCCCCCCCCCTCCTCTCTATAGGCGGCGGCGAGGTATGAATGATTGATAGCGGGGTGTGGGTGTGGATTCCGTGTCTTTCAACAATCTTCCAAGAACAAAACTTTCTATCCCGCCTCACACGGTGACCTCAACGCCTGCTGTTTGAAAAAGCATTTCTATATTTATTCATTCATTTATTTATTTCTGCCTCTCAGCGTTACAACGCACTAATATTTCTTCCCTGTCTCCTTTGTCACTATAATTTCTGGTTCTTCCTTTTATCACCCTGGAAGTGACAACTTTTTTTGTCAGCACGATGCAGATGGTACGTCTCATTTTAGCTCACAATCTGCCTGTGGTGTCACAGCGACCATTTAGATTTTTTAAGATGACAGTTCTCAGACTCTCTAATGCCGTATTAAGTGATATACATGTTGTTTTAACCAGATGCTGAAATACTGTATGGTGTGATTTCATTAGAGAAGGCCTACTGTATATTATAGGATTACTGTACATGAAATAATGACTGACTGAAGAAAGATTACGTTTTCTTTGGTAAGACTGTCTTTGGTAAGACTTTTTCCACAAACCCTGTTTGTTTTTGAGTTAAGACAAGAAAACATTTTCTTTTTTCAATTAAAAAAAGTGAGTAAAATATGTTACATATACCAAATTCTGACTAAAGCATACCAACAGTTGGGATTTCATATGTGAAAAAACAATGTTTTTTTGTTTAAAAAGGCTCCCACTAGTGTTTAAAATATGAACTATCAGAATAAAGTCTAGTATATACATCGAATTTGGACCAAAGGTCGGGAAGTTTTGTCAGAAAAACTCCACAAAGTGAGTAAAATATGAACTGTTAAAGCAAAATGTGATACAAAAAGAAAATTGATTTCCTGAAGATCATTCATATACACCAGATTACGACAAATCGGAGAATTTATAGCCCGAAAACTTTTGGAGATTTAGCTCCTTCTAGTGTTAGAAATACACAGCTTACCTTTCCCAAAATGAATCCATAGCATTAACATAATTACTCTTTTCATTTTTGTTTGATGAGCAGTTTGGTGTAATGTACCCCACAAAAAAAACGAAGAAAAAAAAAGGAAACCGGATGCTAGTGAAGAGTAAAATGAACTTGATCTTAGGTTTGAAAAAGCCGTACCGTAGCCAAGAACATCTTAATAATCCTGGTGGTCTTGTTGGCTAAAGAAATAAGGAAATGTTCAAAAATGTGCAAAAAAAAAAATCACAACTATTGGATTTTGGGATCCAGTCACCACCAGAATTCAGGACAACATCCCACCGGTAGTGAAATGCGGAAAAAAAGGAATGACGTCAGAATAAATCCTGAGTTTCCCCGAGGCCTCGTGAAAAGTCTTTTTACAAAGAAATGGAAAAAATGCCACGATGACCCGTCCTCTAAATTACGGTCTCCAGCAAGGAGAGCATTCAGGTTTTTAAGAACTAAGAAGATGCACCTAGTTGCCTCCACGTTCTGAAGTCTCCAGTTGCTGACATGGGAGAAAGTGTGCAGAGGACAGCACACAGGGACAGGAAAGAGCCGTGGCTAAGATAAGCGATATTCTTCGGCCCTATTATAGTAACAGTGAGTTTAACTGGGGTTAATTACCAGTCTTTATCTTGGCAGGGGCGCGGTAATTTCACAGAGTTCTCGTCGGGGCTGCGAGGCAACCAGCGGAGACTCCAAGAAAAAAAGTTTGGCACATATACAGGCGACTTGTTGTTTTTAGTCACACAAAGGAAAAAACTTGCATGGTCTATTAATTAGTGAGCCCCAGAGGCTGATACCGCAGGTACTTCCTTCCTGCTGCTGTCAGACTTCATACACACGCATACACACACACACACACACAAACACAAATACACAAACACACACTAACACACACACACTCCAAATCTGAAAACTTCTCCTATATCACTGCTTAATAAACCGTCCAATAGCCTATAATGTGAACTCAACCACTGGGTTTGCGCATTACATCTTCCGTGGAGATTATGTTTTACCGCTCTTTGTCCGCATGACTATCAGAAGGATTGGAAAAACTACAAGAAACTACAAGAAAGATTTTTCCGGAAAGTTGATAGGACTTGTAGGGGATTAAATGCAATCACAATTGCCGATGCTTTATATTAACGTGATAACTCCAAAAATATTTGGTGGACCATTTTCATTTTATATCTATGTACACATTAGTGCGTGGAAAAACTGGATTGATTTCGGCACAGGTCAGTTGTACACTTCTGACACTAGGGGGAGATTTATCTCCCCAAAATTTTGGAGGCTAATTTCTCAACCGTTCGATTCAGTCCGAATTTGATACATATGAATCGACCATACAAGATAAGATACATCAAGATCTGTCTTTTATTTTACTGTAATTGTTCATATTTTGCCCCTTATATTCTAAGGTCCATCAGGAAAAAGGAGCGGAGTGAGGAATTTGACTCTCCCCCAGCGAGCATTCTGACAGAAGGATTAAGGGATCATTTTTGTTAATTACTTTAGATAGATAGATAGATAGATAGATAGATAGATAGATAGATAGATAGATAGATAGATAGATAGATAGATAGATAGATAGATAGATAGATAGATAGATTGCCTTTATTAGTCCCACAATGGGACTAATAAAGGCAATCTATCTTTCAACTACTTGACAGTTTACCACGGAAATTAGTGTATGGTTAGGTCATCCGTCATGGAAGAAATCAACAAATATGGGGGCTATGGGCCTTGAGGAAACCAGCATTCCTGAGATATTGTGTTTTTGTATTTCTTACAACTATCAAATTAATAAAGATAGCAATATTATGTATACACTTTATGTCAAACCAAATTCTGGCATTTTCATGTCATTGCTTGAAGTGCAATGACAAAGTATGTTTAACAATGTCCTTTATGGAATTTTCATAAAAGACAGGCATGATACAAGTTAGTCATGTCTCAGGAAAAAGGGTCAGGCTTAGTGGATCTAAAGGGGGTTTGAAAAAAATGCAAAATAGGTTTTTTTTCACGACATCTGTCCTTTACATCTAACTATCTGACAGATTGTGGAAAAGCTTGGGAGAGTTATCGGGCACGCAGAGAACAAGACCCTATTTCACTTAGAAGTTGTATTAAAGGGGCGGAGTCAGGAATGTTTTCTGATTATAAGGTTTTTGGGCCATTTTTGTGGTTGACACATAAACTCCAGCTGAAATGATCATGAAAACGGGTGGATGGGTGGATCATATGTCATGGAAAAAAAAAACAGTCTTGGAGTTAGATCCTTAAGGAAACCACCATCAGTGGAGTATTTTGGGTGAATAATTAAAACTAATAATAATACCAAAAATTCTAGAGAGATATTTTCATGACTGTTGCCTTTAGGTGACCTGTTAGAGAAACTGAACTGCCTTTCAGACGGCTGTTTATGGTTGATTCTTTCCTTTTATTATAGGTTGGCTATTTCTCAGGAGGTAGATTAGTCATCCAAAAATCAGAAGGTCATTGGTTTGATACACGAACTGCCTGCCTGAACTCCAATTTTCTTGCCGGACGCTTCACAGGAACACTTCTACTTAGGGATGGTACAAATGCAGAGAACTAACGGCATAATGTCGTACTGATAAATAACCTTCCCCTCTCTCGCCAGTGTCGGGTTGTCTGTATCCTTTGGAGTGGATCTTTATAAGTGGCAGATTTTACTTGCAAAATAGGGCTTCAAAAATAACTGATGGCTTTTGGAAATAACTCCCCGATGAAGGCTCGGTTTCAAAATACATATAAGGTCGTGGTTTTATTATAAGTCTGACATAGCATTTCCATGGCAACTAGGGCATTGCAATCATTTGTATCTGAGAGAGTACCTTATAATTTCTTGTGATTATCATATCCACATGTATCCCTGTCCAAAGTACACCTCTGACAACCTCAATTTGGGTCCAGGGAGCATTTATATCTTGGCATTTACTAGTGGATTTTGAATAAACCTGGTAGATGGTGTGGTAGAAGCCATTAGAGTCTGGAGTGAATCTGGATAAAGGGATGTCCATTTTTGTCAATTACACAACAACTAAAGTTGAGTGTAAATTTAAAAAAAAAAAGGTAGTTGGATCAGATACATTTTTAGCAAAAATGTATTTTCGGCCTTAAATCCTTTCCGGCTGATGCTTCTAGCATTTTCACAAATCATTCTGCTGTTCCAGCACCGTAGATGTCCTTACATTGGCCTGGAATAAAGGATTATCTGTTTTTTTTTCTCATCGACATGAACTGAGGTTACAGATTTCTCGCAGGTTTAATGCTAAACTAACAGTTTCCTGGCTGTAGCTCCATGTCATCAACTGTATTCAGCGTTTTAATCACGGTTGGATCACAATTTTTGTTTTATAGGGAGGGGGTAAGACATCCTACTGCGCCGCATTTTCTTTGTTTAACAGGCAAACTAAAGGTCAATGACAGACTATAGGACTCAATTAGTATAAATATACATTAAATAAACAAAAAATATGTTGATTTTGCCAATTAATAATAGTCAGATTTAAATATTTGAATGAATGAATGCTTGAGGAACATTTTAAACACCTGAATAATTAGATGTGAAAGGATGTGAAATATATGATGTAACTGTGAGTTATTGATTCATTATTCAGTGTCGATATAACTTCCTGCTTCTAACGTCCTCATAATATTAGCCAGTGGAGGTTTTATGAGAAAAATATCGTAATTTATTAAGAATGTACAAATTTTGATATATATATATAAAACTAAAGATGCACAATGGCTATCAAAAAGCAAATGTTGGACAGCTTCCCACTTGTCGGAGGGCTGAAATGGTTGCTCCAGTCGGGGGTTGTCCGTGAACATCACCTCACCCGTGTGGGTGCAGCGGTGGTGTGGAGTGGTGCGACGCCGAGAGGCCAAGAGTTAAATGGCCAGCGCAGGATCGATCCAGGGTCATAGCGAAGGCAGCCGGCTGGTAAAGAGGTCAACTGACAGCTATGCGCCTCTCCTTAACTTACTGATTTCTGCTTTGACCCTCGGATTCAGGGACTTCTACCACTTCCTACTCCATTCTGTGCTCTTCTAAAATCCATGCGGAGTGCAGTTTGCTGTCGAGTCGATCTGTCGCAGCGCTTGTACAGTCTAATTCCTCGAAGGTGCAACACCATGATTGTTTTGCATATCCTGATTAATCTCCAATACGTATTTGTCATAGCTTGCAGACATTTCCCGCTTCATGCAAAGCGATCAGGCGTCAGCGGAGACTTAATTTTCAATGTATCGCATCGGGAATTGACTTCTCGTCTTCGCTTTGCTGGCTGCAGCTGTATAGCGGCTACAACTGTTGCCCAAGAAACAGGATTACTGCCATGGTTCAGTATATTACGCAGAAGGTACTGTTACGGTTATGTTCTTAATTTTTGTGAGATTGATATCCCTGTTCTAGACTTAGAAAGGTTCATTTCTAACTTCCTTCGTTTCTTTTTGTTTTCCACCTGTTTCTCTTCGGTCTATGTGTGTTTGTGTGCGAATCCTGTTTCTTAGTGTGCCCTCCTTGATTGTTGAATGTTATCACCTGTCCCCCGGCCCTCACCTCTTCCCTATTTTCCTCATTAATCAGTGTATTTAAGTTCTCCCCGTCTTCTTCAGATCGTTCTTTTATGTTTAAATGCAAACACTACTTTAAAGGTTAATGGAACAAAAATAAAGTTTCATGAAAATTCTTATTTAAAAAAACTATAAACCAAGAGGCAAAACTTTAAACTTCCGAAACTTAGGCGCAACAGAAGAAAAGAACAAAGTAGCAAACAATTATCTGAAAAAGTACCGAAATATGTTATGCTGAGAGAAAACAAAAACAAAACTTGCACTGGTTCAGGTAACACAGGAGCTAACATGAAACATACTGCGGGCAAGTAAGATGGACAAGATTAACGAACAATCTGACCATAACAGACCCAGCAAACGTAAAAAGGACCCAAAAGAGGAATATTCTCCCGGTGAATCAAAGTTACATCCAAGTGCAAAGTTAGCCAGACAGACAAAGGTAGTATGTATACATTATATCTACATACTGAGCTGGTAACCAGCGACTAGCCTCCGCTCTATAATCACTGATTCTGATTTGATTAGCAAAGTTGGCAAAAAAAAAAATGCATCTCTCTCCCCGGACCGACTTGAATGGATGAGTTCATCAGAGGAATTGCCTCGTCGGACTGATGTGCTCTCATTGGATTTGACTGGTGCTGTGTAATGAAGCGGCCAATACTTCTGTCAATCTTTATCGTGTCAGACCGTTGTATTCTCAGACGTCACCAATATTCTCTGATTTTACTCGGGGAGGCTTCCTTGTCAGCAATCTGGGTAACTTTGTTACTCCGACTCCATTTATGCTCAAACTAATAACACTTCCTCGAGCTGACGGCGGAGGCTTTTGCTCTCGCTGGATGAGATAAAAAAAACAAAAACGGACTCTCTGTTCTAATTATGAAGCTGCATCCATCAGACGCTTAGCTCACTTTAGAAAAATTGCACTAGAAACAAGGAGAGGTATTCTGGCCGATTCCAAAGCTAATGAAATCAGCCCATTAGCGATTTTGAAGCTTGCTACTTCACATGTTCGATCTCGTTTAATCTACATATCATCAACATTATCACAGTGTGTGTGTCCTCACTGATTACGGCTCCAGTACACCGCCTCCGCCACAAGATCCCTTCACTTACCTCGACCAACTGCATTTATAAGTATGATAACTCAAAATGTTGCTGTGAGGTGGACCTTGGAGAGGAAGAGGGGAGCGGGTTATTAGATTCTAGGCCTTGTCAAAGAGACGGGGTTAGTTCTTTATTGTAAATACTATGCCGACACTAAATATTCATCAAATTTGGACACAGTTAAAGTTCTTCTTTGCCCATTCATGTCGACACATGACAACTGGGGTGTCACCAAAGGCGATTCTGACCTGGACGATTCTGACCCAGTAAAAGGAGGCCTCCACCAAGGAGCAGATGGAACCAAAGAGCTTAAAACACGCGCCTTTATTCTCACATTCACCAACATTCATTTAATGGTAGTAGAGGCTACATAAGCTAAAGTGCCACCTGCTCAACAGGAGCGATAATCATTCACACAATCACACTGATGGAACAGCCATCTGGGAGCAACTGCAGGGGCTTGGGGATTGAACCATCGTCCAAAAGGTGGACGAATACTTTCTTTGCCACAGTGTCCTTGTTTTATTTACCGCCGTAGTTGGGGTTTCTGTTCTGAACAAGGGAGATATAATGGAATTGCTGGGGATAGCTGTAGTTATGCTAAGCTAACCGTCTCTCAAGCTTGGCTTCATTGTCAATGAGCAGATTAATCTTCTCAACTGAATCTTAGAGAGGATGAAGACGCCGGCACGGATGCAATGCGGCCTGTTGGATTTTTTTTGACCTGCTTCGCCTTTTCATTATCTGCATATTTAAATTAAAATTTACTGGATTTGGTTGAATACCTCGGTGGAAGGTAGGATTACCAAGAAAATGGAAGTATTGCGGTCTAGGTCATGAAAGAACATATACACATGTATGTTAAGGTTTTTTTTCCAATCAATTTTTAAGGATATATCTAAGATTTGTTGCTTTCTTTAATAATGAATATTTAACAAAGTTTACCTACTTACACAAAAAACACAACTGGTGTATAGCTGGAAAAAGTGAAAGACAAAAGTGAAATTGTTGGATTTTTGTTTTAGTATTGCTGAAGTGATTTCCATGAAGACTTTGTGGAAGCTTGAGGGATGAGTCATTAAATGATGTTGAAGATCAAGTTAAATGTTAAGGTCCAGGATTGGTTTTCCCGTTTCTTTAATTTTGCACTTTTAGAACATTTTCTAAAAGTGCCAAATTACATAATCCATGTCTATGAAAACTTTCCGATAGTGCAAGAGACGGATTCAATTAAATTTTAGAACAAGCCCGGATATAACTGGACCCAAAATTTGTATATAACCTTTTATAAAAGTATGAGAACGGTTAACAATTCCCTTAATTACATAAAGATCACTGAACTGTTTTCATAAAAAGTTTGTTTGAGGAATGGGGTGGGGGTGAGATGAGCTAAATAGATGTTTGGCCTCGGCAGAGGTCTGAGAATGTGCTGTGGCATTCTAATTGTAATGTAACAACAGTTATTTTAATCAGTTCAAACATAGTTTTTTTATCTTTTTCCACACAGTTTCATGCTGCGGTTTCATAGAAGTCAGAGAACGTCATGCAGATTCCTCCATTAATATCTGTTTTTATTGCCAGCCTCTAAATATACCGACAACCCCAACAGCTTCTTGGGTATCCCTCAAATATTCTGTACCCGCTCGTCGCCTGTGCCTTACACTTCCGCGTCTCTGTTCAGCCCACTGAGTCCCCAGCTCCACCCCGTAAGGAACACAAAAGGAATCAAAGAAACCATTCTTTGATTGATAAGATCCCTCAGCTCCATTCCCAAAGATTCATCAAAGGAAGCAATAGCGACATTATGACATCACTACTCCAAACATATTTTATTTATATTTTAAATGCTGCAAAACAAGTAATATAACCAAATTCTAACCACGTCTACGATAAGAAAAAAGAACTACCCTTGGATATGCAAATCTGTCCTAATAATAATTAGAATAATTAGAATAATTTACAATTATATAGCGCCTTTCAAGAGACCCAAGGACACTTGACATGGTTTGGCAAAAAGGAGAAATAATAACAACAATAAAAACAGAAAATGAACATCAAAGAAGTGGATTGGAGAGTTCAAAGTTAGCTGTCAGCTGTTAGCTGAGGTGAGAAACAAACAAACATACATACAAACTTACAAAGAGACATATGCACAGGAGTGAAAACGTAATCTCCTCGGGGGAGTAACGTAGGAATGAAAAGTGTGGTGAAAGTTTCCTTGACGAGTGGAAGCACTTGAGTTGATTATAATGGACTCGTTGCATAATGCTATAGGAGACGCGTTTGACGGCGATGATTAACGTCTCCACCTCAGGAGAATCCTTTCAAATTAAGCATTCATGCA
This sequence comes from Lophius americanus, assembly GCA_037951165.1. Taxonomy (NCBI): domain Eukaryota; kingdom Metazoa; phylum Chordata; class Actinopteri; order Lophiiformes; family Lophiidae; genus Lophius; species Lophius americanus. Next base: position 1,944,022 of record JBBDHG010000081.1, read on the forward strand.
CGGAAAGTTTGTCTGACAACACGGGGAAACATGGGAACGGAGCCTCGTTATGGATTATCAAGGTTTACTTTTTTTTTTAATAGTATGCTGTTGTCAGGCATGAAACTACATCCCACTGCCGGCCAGAATCTGGATTTGAGGCCATGTAGAAACTCATGAAACAAAGAAAGTATTCATTAGGGTGTCGGTTCAAGGAAATGCTGTGCACACGGAAAACAAGGAGGCTCCACCAGAATATAAAGGACTCAGCATTTACATATTGCCCCCTATAGACGAGTTACATAAACAAGGAGAAAGTATGCACCGTTCTAAAGTTCTGATCTAGCAGGCGATGAAATTAAGCCTTCCATAAATCACTTACGCATTCAAATCATTTTTAGGCGGCTGTAAGTGAATCACTTATCAAATTTAACACTTCACACTTGTGTCGACTGTAATTTTTCACTGGAACGTTTTCTCCTCTCTCTCGGCTTCCTTTCTCGTCGCAGACACTGAATGGCACCAAATGGAACAAAGAGCGTAATGACAGCTTGTGATCAAAGTCAATGAGTCATTAATAAGATGTAAGGCGCGTGCGAGCCGTCTTAATTTTTGCTCTCCCGTGACGGGAAGATGAGAAGAAGTTTGAATATGTATCAGGCTATGTGTTAATTGATGTCAATATTAGAAATAACTGGGATAAAAGTGAAAAAGTCATCAAATGTCAACGTCTCAAAACCAATGTTGTGTAATTTTATGTGATGTGTCAGTCTCACGTCGGTAGCTGTAAATTAAAAAACACAAATTTTTCTTTCAAAGGATTAAGTCATCTCTGGAGAGTAAAACATCCTCTCAAATTAGAATCAGCCTTGAAAAAGTCATCCAGTCAGTAATGACTCAATAAATTCTTGCCTTTAATGAAATATGCACCTTCGGATGGATCAAAATGTATTTTTCATCATTATTATGGCTTGCCACCATAAAATGACCAAATTAGGTACCAAGGTTTTGAGTATTACTGCTCTGAAAAAAGTGGGAGGAAACAAAGTTTCTGTGACTTCACTGAAAAAGCTGTCGGCAGAATCAGTGAACTGTGAGGAACCCGCCAGATGTTCTCAGGATAGAAACCTTCAGATAGTCGTCAATAGTTATTAATTCCAGCTGTGTCTCTGGACCACGAGGCTTTCACGACTTCACAAGTGGACCATCATCTACTTGCGCGTGTTTTTCAAAGACGGCTGTTCTCCCCGTTAGGTCGATGAATCCGGCGGCTGATGATTTGCATAAACACCTGCCAGTGCTTTGTCTCCCACTGATACCTAATGAATTTCAAGCGTCTTCTGTTCACATCCCCTCCAGTCACCAGAAGTTCTTCCTTGACACCGGAGTTTTCGATTTGGTCTCACTTCCTTCTCCAAATCACACGTCTTCCAGGCGACAGCATCCATCTTTCTGATCAATTTAAATTTTTTCTTTTTTCTTTTACACTGCATCCAGAACAAATTGGGCTGTTACGGATCTGTTGATACAACTCTTTCAATTTGACTCCAGCGTCTTCACTTAAATCGTTTTTTTCCATTTTTTTTGGTTTTCTTTTCGGAAAAGCCAAAGTTTCCGCACCATTTATTATAGACGAAAGACGCACGGCAGAGGTTAATAAAACATTCCTATCTTTTTTTCTCTTCTATTTTTTTTTTACAAATATGTGATTTGCTTTTAGCTCAGTTAATGATCTCACTCACTCTGCTCCCCTTGACACCTCATTGGCATTTCAAAAGCTTTGAAAAAGAAAATAATTATTATAATACGCTCGCAGCACATGACAAAACCTATGCCGGTGCACCGGGAGAGAAAAGGATTGTGAGGTCTGGGCGGTGATGGGTTGGCTGCTGCCTCACATAGTTTGTTATAAATATTGCCTGTGACTGACTGGCTATAGGAGCCATGCATCACCTGGGCAGATAGGCCAGTAAAGCGATGATGCGTGTGTCCTTGGAATGGGGGGGGGTGAAAAGGGGCTCATAGCTTTTATCTCCGGCGAGCATCAGCACAGAATAGCCATCACAAGGTCAGCCTTGAAGGTGAAACATCATTGGAAGGCGGCCGCCATCACCATTCGTTTAGGTGGCGTGCTGTAAGTGGCGGGCGGCGCTGCGTCCGTACGACGTGTTCGAAAATGAATTTCTCCCTCAATAAAATTTTTGCTGGAAAGTATCTGAAAGCTCTGTTCATTGTTTGGGATGAAAGATGACGAGTTGCAGAGGGGAAACAAAGGAGACGCAGCCAAGCATCAGCATCACAGAGACGCTGTGTTTGTTTTTTGTGCACAGCAGCGGCGCCGGATCTCTCCGGTCTTTTGCACTGGGGCACGTGAATATTTATTTTATTTATTTATTTTTAATTTTTTTTCTATTCTTCTAATAAATGTATATACGATTCCACAAATATGTGTGTATGTGTGTGCGTGTTCTACTCATCTGTATGTATGACGAAGAGTAAAGTCAGTTTACTAGACCAACGCTGTCCTCCCCAACATTAAGGGTATATCTCCAAAAGCCCCCAATCCCCTGTGTTGTACAAGTAATCCCCCTATGGATTTATGCATGTTAATGGATTAAATGTTACTAACTTGACTTCTTCCCTGGAGTCTTTGTGTTTTCTCTCCGTGTAAGGTCACATGGTTGGTGTCCTGTAGATAATTATATAAAGAGTTTGGTCTAGACCTGCTCTTTCTGGAAAGCACCTTGAGACAACTGTTGTTGTGAATTGGCGCTATATAAATAAAGATTGATTGATTGATTGACTGATAGAACCCACCAAACTAAATGTGACTCATTAATAATCTCCAACACTCCATAGTGACTCAATAATGAAGATAAATACACTTTTAAAGCAAAACAGATTTCCCTGTGTCAATTTATATGGTTTAAATGTAGACACAATTGTTGTTAAACAAACAAAAAATATGTCATGTAGTCAAATCTGAGCTAATAGAATTGATATAATGATATTTATTTCAGTTAGATCTCCTTCAGGCAGTTCGATTTGATGTAAATTTTAAATAAATTAGACCAATGGCTCAGAAAACATGTCCAAATAACTATTTTTTGGTAAAAAAAAAAAAAAAAAAAGGTCCCCCTAGTCAGGGTTAAACATGAAATATTAGAGTAATGTGACGTATACGTGTACAAGGGCCGAGATAATTGATTAGATCGTATAACAATTCCTAAAAGTACAACAGTACAGGTATGGTATACACTGAAGTTGGAGATGCAGCATGTTACGAGCTAAACACCATCAACAACAAAAATGACGAAAGAAATACAGCAAAAATAACCCATTATTTTTATTTTCATTATTTATTTATTTAATGTATTTATTTAATTCTGCTTATTCAATTAATTTTTTAATACCCATTAGATAAATGAACACTATTACTATATGAGAATTTGTGATCCGTTTTCTTGATTGGATGCACCTCACGCAAGTTTTGCAGGTCAGATTTGGTTAAATTAAACTGGTTCTTTCTGCTCATCCATAACCTACATACACATTTGTTTTTCCTCCTCCGTCCCTGCTTGTTTGATTTTTATTTTCGTTTTGGTATTCTATGGTTATCTGTCGCATTAAGAGATCCAACCATTGTTGGATGCGGAATTTTTTATTTATTTTTTTTCCAGTGTAGCAGTCTTGTTTTCCTGCCGATGGGGCTTAAATCGGGCTGTTGTGATTTGTTTGGAGCGTGGGTTGACTGGGTCCGTATTGCAAAGCGAGGCATACGGAGGGGATAAAGGAATCCATGTTAAGAAACAAACAAAGTGCGACTTAATTAAAATCTGGATAACGGCTGAACTGAATACTCAAGTCAGTGAAAGAAATCTAAAAGCAATGAATAAAAAATATATAAGTCTGGAACTGAGCATATGACTCAAATTAGTTGGTAATTAAATATGATTACAAAAAGTATCTGCGTAAACATAAACTCCTCCAGCTATCGTCATCCCGAACAGAGAGGGTAGATCCCCAAAAAGCCCCCAATCCCTTGCGTTGTACAAACAATCCCCCTAAATGAACTTGTCAAATTAATTCTTAAGTTATGTCCGTGGTATTTTTGTAAAAAAAAAAGTTCCTCCTAGACAGTAAAATATGAACTATAGGGCTAAAATAAGATATATACTAGATCTCCTCACGTTGATCCTTGTGCACCAAATTTGGACTTAATTGGACCAACGGTTGAGAAATGATTGTCCAAAGATTTCGGAGATAAAGCTTGACCTAGTGTCAAAACTATACAACTGACGTTGCCCCAAATTACTCCAGTGCTTCATAGTACTAATGTCTACGTGGGAATAAAATTGGAAAATTACCCATGACACAGTTTTTGAGTTGTCCGGTTAAAACGAAGAATCCGCGGTAGCGACGACGATTCCATAGTATCCCTTTTCGAGGATATAATTATCCTTAACCTCTTCAGAGTTCAGGTACCGTAGCTTACTTTAAACATCCAAAAAAACTTATTTCACATCATTTACATTTACAGTCACAGGTGAAGCTTGTAGAGGAAAGAATAGACGGTTCACAAGATGAAAAAACTCACTTAATGCAGTATGTATATTTTTCTTAGGTATATACAAAAAGCATCGGAAACAACTATTAAATACATAAAACGACATTGAGTAAATAGCTAATGTGGGTGTCTTTTTTTTTCATTCAAGATGAAAGATGATCTTTTCCGATTTGGGAATTTCTGAAGACTGAAAAAATGAGGGATTATAATTTGGAATTTAATTGGGGTGCCCTTATACTTGACTGCATGGTAGATATAACCAGTCCTATTCACGTCAGTCAATCTCCAGCTTGAGTGGTGGGTTTATATCAAATAGCACAAACCAGGAGTCGCCAAAGCAGATCATCTCGTTTTGCATATTCATTTGTCAAAAGTTTTAGGCGGGATGAATTCCTGATAATACCCTTCTAATGTGGTTAGATTATCAATTATTACAGCCGTGTTTGCAAAAACTTGAAGGGTGGGAGCTTCACAAACCCGTTAAAATGTAAATATATCACATACAATACATTAAAAGACTTAAAATGACTTTAATAGCATCTATAATGTTTATGACTCCAGCCACAAAGGAGAAAAGCTTTTATTTTACACTCTACTCTAGAGATCATATCGGCACAAGTTCGAGGTTATATTTTCGCCCTGTTTTTGGGATGTATCATGAATGCAGCATATAATACAAATCCCAGCATAATACGGCAAAGGAATAACAAATTATGAAGAATTATATTTTTAGCTAATATTATGTCTCAGTCAGTTAATCAGTTAAGCAGACTGTGAAGGAATTATCACCAAATAATCAATCAGGCTTTAATTATATCTCATTTTAATTTAATGACACTTCTTTGTGCATTTATAGAGATTTTACTTAATATTAGATTGTCTTTTTTGCGCAAAAAAAAAAAAAATCCATTACAAACAACAATGAGAAATTTCTTCTTATTATAATAATAATAATAATAATAATAATAATAATACCTGTAAATCTTAACTGTGTGTGATTTTCTTTACTTTACTTTCTCATGCATTGATGGATCGCGCCAATTAACAATTGTTATGATGAAGTTTCGGTGACTTGATTAGCGTCAGCAAAACAGCGACAAGGGTATGCAAATTAGAGTACTTGCTTAAATACCGCGGAAAGATTGCGCCCGTGAATAAACACTGAAAAGGGCAACTTGAAATATCAAAACTGAATTAGATTAAATTAAGTTGGTAATGAACTTTAACCAGACTGCTCTGTTTTAAACAGATTAAAGAAGAAACAAATCTATAAGATGTTAATGGCTGCCCCACCGTCTATGTGCTTCAAAGGCAAAAAAATTAACCTTTGCCATGTGACTTCCTCAAATAAATCAAACTTTGATCTGACTGGAAGAACCCGGCGGATTCAAATTAGACGTGTGAGACCATTTGGCAGGGACTCCATGTTTGCTTAGCGGTGCATTCTTAGCGGCGGCGGATATGCAGCAGATGGCCGAACAATAACCAGAAGCAAAATGTGGGGTCCTCAGAGGGAGTGGGATGAAAGTTGTTGCAGGAGTTGGCATCCAGTAGCTCCTCTTCATCAGCGCCCCGGACGTTTGGATGTGTTCCTCCCTGCGGCTGTGGTCAATCCGAACCAATAAATCATGGTGACAATAAATGCTGTGACATCTGCCACGCAGCATCTGATGGCTGACAAAAGTCATCTGTACCCTTCATCTGTGAGGGGAGAGGACTATAATAACACGCAGCGGAGGCCCGATCAAACCGGCCGCCTCGTGCGGAGCTGCAGATGATACCGGCAGATCGGTCGCTGAAGAAAAGCAAATTGAATCCTCGTTTCTATTCTCAACGAGGAGCGTTGCAAGTTCTAAGTGGTGAGCTGGACTGATGATGCTGAGGAACAACTGGTTTCTAAGAATAGAAGTAAACCCATGATGTCGTCGTTTAAAACTAGGGTTTATATCCAATTAAAAGCCCCCCATAGCCCTGCGTTGTACAAACAATCGATTTGAACTCCTCAAATTAAGTGTTAAATTATTTTAAAAATAACTTTTTTTTTCCAAAAGCTCCCCTTAGGGAGTCAAATACGAACTTTTGAAGTAAAATATGATATTTACAAGACACATCTCTGGAGATGATTCGATTCATATGCACCAAGATTGGCCAAAATCAAACGAATGGATATGAAGCTACAACCAGAAAAAAAGTGTTTTTCATATTAAAGCTCCCCCTAGAGTATAAAATATGAACTATTAGAGTAAAGTGTAGAACAGATCTCCTCAAAAGGTTTTGAATGCACCAAGTTCGGACTAATCTGGACTAACGGCTAGGAAGCTATGTCCGGGAAAAAAAAAATTGATAAAAAGCTCCTCCTAGTGAGTGCAATTTGAACATCCTGGAGGAAAATATGATATTCACCCTTCTTTCTCTAGTTTCCAAGGCGGAATGCAGTCAAACCTGAGTTGGGTTCTGCTTGAGGTTTCTTCCTGTTAAAAGGCAAGATTTTTTTTGTTTTTTCTTTATCACCACTTTTGGCAAGTGCTCGTTCACATGGGGGTTTAGTCTCTGTAGAATAAAGAGTACCTTCTAAAGCCTGCTTTAGATAGTGATTGGAGATAACATGATTTGGTGTTAAATATATAAAACTGACTTGATTTTTTTGTGTCCAGCATCGATGCAGGCGGTATAAAAACTTGGATTTCTGTCATTCATACAGTTTTCCTTCCAACACACTTTCCTCCAAAGTCTTTCCATATTAATGACATGGTTTTCTTTCAGCGCTAAACATTTCTGTTGTAGTTATTTGGAATAAGGAAGTAATTCCACTCAGATCGGATTAATCCAATAACTACTGTACAAAATTAAGTTGGAAATAATCCAAGTGACTCCTTTGAATCGACCCCATTGACCCAACCCAAGTGCATTAATTCACACCAACATACTTAATTAATACTGAAAGAAATCCAATTAAATCCATACAAATGTTTCACCTGATTTTTTCTTTTTTTTACATTTTAACTCAAAAATGTCATTTTTGGTACAGGCAGGCAATGAAAACTTCAAACAAGCATTTTGGTTAGGTGAAGAACCTTCATCTGAGGGATCCTTGGATAGAAGAAAACCGATATTAGCAGAAGCATCTGATGAAGATGAAGTAATGTCCTTGTTCTTAAAATGACATTACTAATGGGGCGGCTGCGGCTCAGGAGCCGAAGCAGGCGTCCACTATCAAGATGGATGGTAGTTTGATTCTTACAGCATGTAGAGGTGTTCTTGAGCAAGATGCTGAACCCCATGTCGCTCCTGATGGATGTGCCGACGGCGAACGGATGCTTTGATCGGTCCAGCCGACCAGAGAAGCTCCCGACGAGAACAGTCCATTTAAATGCAAAACACGCCTCATATGATTATTTATCCTATTTAGACAAAAAACAAGACTCGTTTTCCTGAAACAAGGCTTTATTTCGTCTGAGTCTGCAGTGGGTCCACGATGAGGCTCCCAGGTACTGAGGGAACAGATGGAGTTGATGAAAGCAGAGGCTTCTACATTGTAAAGCCGCCATGTGTGAAGACAGACGGCCGCGCAGAAACAGGAAGGCCGCGAGCGAAATGAAAGGGAACCGTCACAAAGCACCGATGACTGTCTGCGTCTTACAGTAGGGAGCAAAAATTAATCAACCGCCATTGTGTGCTGGCTGTACTGGCAAAGAACCAAGAACCAAATCAAACACAAACACCTTAAATAGCTCAAGTATTTGGTTTTCCTACATACAAACCAAAATATTCTGTCTACTGGCTTCTTCAGATTCAAACCCTAAATCAGCCTTTAATGTCCTGCTCAACTGTTTGGTTTCATTCGGACTCACTGTTTCATATTGAATAAAGTTTGCTACTTGATTGAACCTGTTTATAATTAGCATGTGAGGACTTAACAGAATTATGTTTGTTGTATGTATAACAGTTTTCTTAAAAAACAAACGTTGAGCAAATCTTGTTGAAATCGACTGTTTTCCTTGAAATACTCAGATTTAATCATGAAATAATGGAATAAGTCTGTTTTTTTATTTATTCTATTTTATTTTTTACTCACTCAAAACACTTCAATGAGATGGTTTATTTGATATCTGAAGTTCGTTAGAATGTTCTGCTTATATTTGTGATGAAGTTCTACTTAAATTTGCAAGAAAATGTTGGAAGAAAACACAGAAAAGTTTTTTCTTTGCATATTTTATTTCTTTGGGGCATTTTTATATATAATATCTTGGACACGCTTGTCTCTCTTATGATAAATGTAATCATTCGGTAACGCATGTTTTCAAACAGTAAAAGATTTTTAAAGATTCAGACTTATTAGAATTATTTCATAACGAAATTTTGTATTGCATGGATAACAATCAATGTCAAGAAGATCAGCTCAACCTTTTGGAAGAATGTGTTTTTAGAAAACATTGACCTATTCATAATTCTGTTAAGTAATTCCTCACATGCTGACCCATATCGCCAAAAATAAAAGCGAAACAATAGAAAACAGAACAAAGAACCTCCTTATTGATCTGTAAAATTGAACACTTCCTCAATAGCCTCGATTAATGCCATTTCTTCGGTAGGCCATTTGAGATGTGGTGTGCACCAGGGCAGTATCCTTGGCCCCTTACTTTTTAGTGTATAGATATATACATTTCTCAAGAAGAAATAGTGATTTAATATGTGCTCAACCAAACAGTTGAGCTGTTGAGTTGGACATTTGACCCATTTAATGAAAAAAAAAAATTGTGACTGAAGCTGTTTATAATATTATCCAGTGGGAGCATTTATATGTGAAAGAGCAAGGGGTCAAGGATGGAGCCCTGGGGGAGACCAAAGTTCCAAAGGGGCCACCGAGGAGGAGGCATTAATCAAATCTATTGAGAAAGTCCTGTTCAATAGGTAAGATTCTTTTTGACATCTTAAATACTGTGAGGACTTACTAAATAGAATTATATAACCTGTTACAACCTTCAAAAGTTTTGAGACAGAAACACTTTTCTGTTTAAAAACACGCTCGACCAAACAATTTGTTATTTAATGGTATATTTAGAGTGTCTAAGATATTGAATTAATAAAAGCCCCGAAGAAATAACTCATTTTTACCAAATAAATTCTATTAAAGCTTGTTTCATAAGATAAAATCAGGGTTTTTTTTAATAGAATATTCCCAATATACCCATAGCTTGCACCATATTTAGCCACAACTAGCCAAATAAAGTCGAGAATATTATTCGATTGAACGAAACAGGAAACGCAGATATTGACATTTTGTAAAATCTACATCCACAACTCATGCATAATTCCCAAATATATCCTCCTCTTTGCAGTTTTAATCATAATTGAATCTATATTTTGCTGACTAAAACAAATACGGGGAAAATTGTTGTTACTGCAGTGTTTGCCCCCCGCCTCGGAAAAGATTCCAAGCTGACGTATTTAGGCAGAGATTCTTAAAGTAGCGGTTCTGTGCCATTACGTTGACTTCAGTGCCATCCATCAATAATGTCAAGCATTACCGGACCACTTTATTAGAAGGGTCTGTATTCAAAACGCTGTGCAAACCTAGATAAAAGATGTCACTTTCACTCACCTCAGTCATACATCATCAAAGCTGCCCAAATACAGTTTTCATTTACTGTAAAAAAAAAAACAACCAAAAAACATCACAACACTTTAGGGAACTATTCATTAATACCGCCTCATCGCTACTTTTGATCGTCTTAAAAGCCGCCTCTCCTCTTAAACACCAGAGATTATTTTCACAGCAGCAAGATTCCTTTAACAGGAAGTACAGAGCAGCAAAGAAAATCCCAGGAGGCCGTGAGACAAAAGTGGGTGGATATTTCCGTCTGCATCATGAGAGTTGAGACTAAACAGACTGTGTCCCACGACTTTGGAGGAGTTCTCGGCTCAAACAAACAAAGCATTCATTTGCATTCATTAATACTTAATTTCTAAAAAAAAAAAAGGTTTTTGGTTTCTCAAAAAAAGGCTAGCTAGTGTCGCGCGCTCATCACGGCGTTGATGATACAAAACTTCAATGTTATGAGGTTACTTCTCGACCTCGGCACATGACTTTTAAAATGTATATTTATGAAGACCACTGGCACTTGAAAGCAAACCAACTCAAGCCCCCAAGCACGTAATTCCCCTTTAATTAATGCATTTATTCAACAGCATGTTGAAGCGGCGGCGTGCCCTCGCTTTCAGAAATGCCCTTTTTGAAGATGTTATGATGCACTTAATAGGTACAAGAATGCACATTGTGTTTTTATTTCTATGGCGGCATCTTCTTCAATTCTGCAAGGACATGTGATTTAAGATGGGTCTAAACAGAGGACTTGAATTTGGTGCCAGAAATAAATATGTGCAAAGGAGGAGTGGGGGGAAGAGGAGCAGCTTTCTGGGGGGGAATCACAAATGGAGCATGGAGCTTATGAAACAGCAATGCCACAGGCTCACACAATTATAATTCAATTCTCATGGCAAAACAGTATCATTGTTCCAACAATGTTTCTGCTGCAGGACAAAAAATAGAAATAAAAATCAGAAATCTGTAAAATTGTTACCAATTTACTTCTGCGTCGGTGTCGTAGCTTGTATTGTTAGCGGCGGGGATGGAGGCCAGGGATTGACCGATCCTGGAGCTGTTTTTCAATTAAAGTAGGCGGAAATAAGGTTTGAGTGTAGATCTTTTCCAGATCACAAAACCTAACGCGCCAGGAAAAATTGATACAATTCATCATAGGTCTTGTTTGGCACTTCACACCATTTTCTAAATTAAGATATTTCACATTAAAAGTGTCCCAAAATCCCTGTCAGAAAAGATCAAAGCACCATATGTTGCAGCTGGTTAGCTCAGTGGGTTGCACCACTGACTTTGGTCCAGGATACTGGGGTTCAAATCCCAGTCAAAGGTAGGCGTGGCAAAAAATCTGGTGGGGACCCTTAGGCGAGGTCCTTAGTGCTACCATCCAACAACATCTATTGCCGGTCCCAAGCCCGGATAAATGGGAGTTCTGAGCCACAACTGACCCTTTAAGAGTGTGGCCTTATGGGTATTGTGTATCTTTGACGTGGTGCATATGGCAGTTGTATTTTGTTGTTACATCTTTAGCCACAGATGGGGATGGGGAACCTCCATCCAATTAGAAGTGTATTTTTGGTTTCACTTGGAGCCACTCACTAGCGAGGCCGTGGATTTATTCTAAGCTAAGCGGGCTTGCTTAGGTAAGCTGAGCGATCTAGCGTAGAATAATGGAGGTCTCCTGGGACTAAGAAGCCCGAGGGCTAACTTCAGGGTTCACATTTGAGTGCAATAAAATTCAATCGCCCACTCGCTTGACCACACCACTGATTTACTTTCACCTTTTTGCAGCAATTCTGCACCAGGATTTAGGCAGTCATTACCATAAAGAAGTAAAAACAGCAGTAAAATGTATTTCTATAGTTAGACTTTACAATGAATCCTTGTGGTTGCTCAAGAGTTTGGGCTCGTTTGTAAAGATCTAGGTTCCACTGCTGTTCATTACACCAAACCAAATATAGCTATTTGGACCATTTATCTACTTTATTCAGCTTTTTCAACATGCACTTGATTTATATACATTAAAACTTTATCCTCTTCATCAAAATCCACTGACCCATTCATTTTAGTTGCTTAGATAGGTCAACTATCATATTACAAATTTATTGAATTCTTTTTAACTCAATCTCAAAAGACAGTGTCTTTTTCTTTTCTTTTTTTCAGAATTCTCTTTCATTGTAGTTGAGTTTCTTTGAACTCCTCAACACTTTCTACACTCCCCACTCCCGGCAAATACAGAAGAACATCCTTAAGGCAGCGCTACCTTTGTTGGAGGGTCACTGAGCTAAATTGTGATCGGTGTGAATAATGGTTTATTTATATCATGAGCACCTCTACATTTTATATTTTGTATTTTTTTTGTGGGCAGATTGAAACAAAACAGGCTGAATTATGTATATTGATGGATTTAAGGAGACGGCAATTTACCTGGAAGTCGAAATTGAAGGTCTTTTTGACTCAAGGAGCTCTGAATGGCTCTTCAACGACTCCCACAACAGAACTGATGAGATGTAAAACATGTTTTAGGAGAAATAATTACACATTTTATCATTGATGTGTCTGATTTTTGTCCCAACAAACGCAGTATTGAATATTTTAAATCGACTGAAAGGCTGGCTCCTGTTCCCGTAGCATCACACTTCAACAAGAAGAAGAAGAAAACTTAATTTAATTTCAAGTAAAGACAAGAGTAGAATAACTGTTAACATCATCATCATCTTCGCATAATCTTCACAAAGTCTACAAAGTCTAGACTACAAATGGTGAAATACTCCTTTAATGTGTTGGTAACCACACATGGAGGAGACACAATGATTAAAAGCGTGAGAAATTAGAAGGATCAGAGGTAATTCCATCATTAATTTGAAAATGGTTTATGAAGAATCAGTTACAGTTATTTAACCTGTTCTACGCCTGAATTACAGAACCAAAATAATCTCCACAACTATCAAGTCTTTTTAAATAGAGACAAATCTTTTTTCTATGAACAGGTAAGACTAAAAATCATTCATTTTCATTTTCAGTAACATTTTATCCGTGTAATCTGCGATTAAACGAAGAATAAAATACCAATATTTCTATTTCAGCTTTCGAACATCATTATTCTAGTTACAAAACAATCAATGAATTTTTCACACTGATGACCATGAAACCCATAGATACTTAGAATTCACAAATATGAAAACTCAACTTATGAGCTAATTCATACATGTCAAAATTGCCGGATACACACCTGTAAGACCTGTCTTGGAAATCATTACATGCACGAAAAATCTCTGACCAAAGTTATTCAGATCCTTATACTTTCCTATTTTTCCAGCTTCAAACATCTTTACCAGGGCAAGACGTTCACTTCCTGCCTCATGAATCCCTTTTTCAGCTGCCACCGTAACAAAATAACCTTAGTTATTCTGCTTTCACCTCTCAGTGGCTGTAATGTTATGGCTGATATTTGAGCTCGAACTGATTTAACGGCTTAGAGGTTCATCAATGACGTTTATCGAGAATAAAAAGCCGTTCTGAATATCATCAAATTAAAACAATTAAATCAATTCTATCCCAGTCAAAGAAGCAATTAATTCCTGGAATGAAACAAACCTATTCTATTCCCGCTTTTGTCTAAATCTGATATATTTAGGAGGAGAATTTGGGATTTTAATTTTCCCCGCGCCCGATATGACAGATTGATCGCTTAAACAATCCAACATAGGAACAGCCTTAATTATCCCTCCAGCAGCCAGCGCAAGATGAAGACCGATAATCCACTCCAGTAGGTTCATTAATTAACGGAAAGAGGGTTTACACCACTAAATAAATGTATAGAACCGGAGGAGAAGCAATCAAACTGAAGTCAAAGATAATCATTTTATTATCTCTCAAGAGAATCGGAAGAGTCGGAACAGAGGGAGGCCCGAAAAATGTTCATTATCATAAGGAATAATTGTAAATGAAAAGGCATAATTAACTGATTCTAAATAAGACAATGTGCAGAGATTTTTTTAAATTTTTTTGATTGATTGATTTATTTTTATTTCATTTTCAACGTATTATTATTTTATTCTTATTATATGCAAAATGTTCTCGGCTTGGTCTATTCTGTCTGATCAGTCCACTATCTGCCTGGCTCACATGGTTCTTCTGTGGAAGATCTGAGGGCTTCCTCGGCAGATTAACACCTACGTGCTGCGGCTCAGCCCGGCCAATTTTCACATCTGATTTGCTCGGCTCTGATTTCCAGGTTGTAATATCGCGTCCCTCTCCTATCAGCGCTCCGGGGAGCGCTTCTTGGTTTCCATGGGGGCGTCGTCGTCAGCCGCAGACTGGAGATTTTTTTGCCCCCGGTCAGTGAGTAGGAAGAGAGCCCATTACAGCGTGACCCTAAAGGGTCATTTGGAGGGGGCAATCAATCCACAGATGACTATGTCTGCTGCTGTTCAGAGGAGGAGAGCCAAGGATGTTGTCAAAGCGTTGAGAAGAAAATGTGGTGTGTACTAGAAACCGACGGGAAAAAAGTCAAGTGTCTTTATCTCGTTAAGGAAATGGGATTTAAAGTCATGTTCCTTGATAAATCGTGCAATCCAGACATAAAAGCAACAGGGATTATTCAATTTAAAGATACGTTAGGATCTTAACGGAACGTTTTAAGATTGGGCAAAAAGCGTCTGCTGTGTGAGGCTGAAGGATTATGGGTAAAACGATAATCCCAATTATTTTGCAATGTGAAAATAAAGAAAAAAAGAAAAGATTTTCAAAAATAAGTCGAAAAAAGAATGAACAGAAAGTGTTTTATAAAGCTGGTAATAACAAAATAAAATAATTCAGGAAAAACCTGCTGGGTAATATTTCTTGACGAGAGAAGATTTGAAGCGTCTATTTCCTTGTGAACTTTGAACTCTCAGTATAAGTCTTTAAAGCTCAAAATTGCTCTTGTTTCCCCTCAAAAGTAACCTTTTGGTTTTTTTTTCTTACTATACATGCCAACCCGGTTCACTTGTAGAATAGTAACGCTGTTCCAGATTATGGTCATCACATAATTAAAATAAGATTAAAAAATACTGTTTGAGCATTTTAAGATGAAATTTGTCTTTAAATTTGCTGAAAAATTCTTTGAGATCGCATTTGAGATATTTTCAAGACTCTTTGACCTTTCAAGATATTCAAGATGCACTGTGGTTTAGAGAGCGTTTGATCTGTCTGCAGCTGAGCTCACTACGGGCGGAGCTCGCATTTTAAATATTCAAACATTCTCATTCACATTCATTCGTTGCAAAGTGGCTATAGCTAAGGATGCGAAGCGGCCGTCCACCAATAAGAAAGTTATGGGTTTTACCTGAATGTCGTAGGGTCCTTGAGCAAGACCCTGAAACCCAATTTGCCCACAGGGTGCCTCAAAGGCTCCGCCCACTTATCTTCAAGGATGCTCAAATGCAAAGAGAAAGTGAAGGTAAAACCATAAATTTTAATCAAAATCAAGATTGTTTTATGTATTCATGCCTTCTGCTGCTATGACTGCTGTTTAAAAGAGAGAGAACATCCCATAATTCTATCTCAAACCACATCTTGGATGATCCATCCAGGAGCGGTAGAGATATTTCAGTCTGGACTCACGGGTTGATTGAAGACAAACCTACCAACCGATACTCCTGTCCCCTGAGTGACACCATTACTGTGAATAAAAAACTTTCCCATGATGCCTGCTGATAACCGACACACTCATCACGTATGGGCGTGTACGTGCGCGTGGGCCAAACTGTAAGCAGTACCCCTTCCCTCGGCGAGGGGCAGATTGATTAGCAATGAGGTCATAATTGCTGACTGAATCACATCCATAGTTAATCAATCTCTGGCTGAAGGATGAATTGGTTGGGTGAAAAAGGACAATACTTCATGAGTTGATGCACGGTTGATAAAGGACATATTCATTCATCACGGCCGGCTTTGCGTGATGGATATGCAGGCATCGACGGCGGGCCGATCCATCAATCAGGAGAGAGGGGAGGTCAGCTTTGAAGATCAAACCCAAGCACCCGAGGAGACCATACGGGAGATGAACGGAGGTACAGTATGGACCCTAATGGCTTTTCAAAGGATGTAAGGATATAATTACCCGCTTTATTCCACCTTGAACTATCCATTTTGTCTCGTAATCTTCAGGTTAACTGGACGTGGGAAGAGATTAGGACGGGCTTTCTTGTGTGGGACGAGATGACTTCCAGGATTCACCGCTAAAAGTTCTCTACATGAAGCAGATTTTAGGCCGTAAAAGAAACGCTGCTGGGCTGATGATGCTCTGAAGAGATAGAATCTGACGCGTCGCACATTTTAAGTCACCCTGTGACCAGATCTTTTCTCGCATTCTCGATAGCGCTGCCACAGGTCCTTTGTGGTAACGCGATATCGCAAAAAACAATTACATGGATCATGTTAAAAAGTCAAACTTTAATAGACTTAAGTGTGATGAAGAACTGGATTGATTATTAGGAAAGGTGTATATTTCTAACACTAAGGGGAGTTTTAAATTTTTTTTTAACCACTGGACTGATTTATTGCAAATTTGTTGCATATGAATTTACTTAAGTTGATTTATCTTGTTTATATCGTATTTTGATATAAATATTGAAATTTCATTCACTAGGTGGATGATTTTTACGAAAAACTGTTGTTTTCTTTTACATAACTTCCTAACCATTGGTCCAGTTTATTCCAAATTTGGTGCATCTAAATCGACTCTCGGAGGTCCATCTTGTACGTATCATTATCTCTAATAGTTCATATTTTACTCACTAGGGGTCGCTTTTTAAAAAATGATACAGTTGACATATCTTCACATCTGATTTGAGTTCAATCAAGGGGATTGCTTGTGCAACGCAGGAGATTGGTGACTTTTCGGGGATATACACTTGCTGTTGGGGTGACGGCGCATGAATCAGGTGAATAATGCCTGGTGTTTTGGTTAAAGGGGGTCAATACAGATCCAAGAAGTGGAAGAGAATGTGGAGCGACGAACGGTTCCAGTGTAACATTAATACAAAGAACAACATTTTCCCTCTGAGATGTACTTGGGTAGAAATATAAAGCAGTATACAATAGAAATACTCAAGTAGGTACCTCAAGTTTGCTCTTAAGTACAGTATTTTTCTCTATCCAGAACTTGTTCATGCTTTCGTTTTTAGCAGGCTTCCCTGTTGTAACGCTGTTCTCACAGGTTCGACTCAAGACAAACAACCTGACACCTGCAGCGCATTCAGAACGCTGCTGACAGAATCCTGACTAACAACAGGAGTATAGAACAAACATCAGACCTGTCCTCAAACCGCCACCAGCACCAGCTTCCTGCCAGCCAAAGCAGAGTTGCTGGGTTTTTTTTTTAGAGTGCACTACTGCTCAATGAGGCACTAAATGGACTCCTAAAAACATCACTGACCTTCGTGTTGATCATGAAGCTCTCAGAACCCTCGGTTCATCAGGGACAGACGGTACCATGTGTCCAGGAATAGAACCCAGAATTCTGAAGCAGCATTTTGTTTTTTAATGCTCCCCTCCTGTGGACCAAGCCTCCTGTCTACCTGAGGTTGGCTGAAACTGTTCTTTTAAATCAGGGCACAAAATATATCTTTGTTCTTCCTTCAGCTCTTCCCTTTTATGGGTCCCCAAAGCGGATCGTCTTGTTCCCCATATTGATTTGTCTTAAGTTTTTTTCTGCAAGATGTCATTACTGACGCTACCCACCTTGTTCATCCGGGTTTGGTGCCGGGTACACTGGCTTGTGACTCCTCTGTGGCCGCGTTAAATCATGGAAAAAAACATAAAATCATGAAATGGTGTCTTTTACTTCATGTTTTTATTTGCTTATTTTTCCTTGTTCTCATTTTTATTGCTCGCGTTTGCGTTTTCTTCTTGTCTTCGTCGCTTCCGTGCTACAATGACGCACTTTTACTGTCTTTTAAACGCGTATTTAACTACGTACTGATTTCAAAGGTACACTGTGTACACTTTAGGGATGCCACTTTAAAGAAATAAATTGAAAATAATACTCACTGTACATTAACTGCAAATTCCGTTAACGTCCGTCGGCCCTTTCAATCTCCACAGAATTGCTCTGCGTCTGATTAGCTCTACACAAATAAAAAATAAAATAAAATAATCTGGTCTTGCCTTTAGTAAAAGTACTTAGTTACTTTCCACCGCTGCCCAGTCGGACCTCAATCCTGCGTGAATGTACAACAGCTGCTTTTCAAATTCCTTTCATTTTAATGTTGTTTTGGATATTCCTTCTCCCTGGGTTCACAATGGAATACGCTGCGGCCTCTCGAATGATGAATCTCCTTTTGAAGTCAGCTCCTTTTGAACCAAATTCAATATCCATAATAAAGATGAAGGGAACAGAAGCATTTTTTTTTCTATCGGTGCTTCTTGTTATCCAAAGCATTGTACTGCCTCTGCTTCCCCCACTGCTCCCCCACTGAGACTTGCCGAAATGCCCAAAAGCAAATATTATTTCGTACAGATGGCGAGCTATTTCCACAGGCGCCATCACGACACTGAGCTCAGAAGGTATACATTAGCCCGACGTCACCGCCCCTAGAGCTCTGCTCACCCTGCAGTCTTTCCCACCGCTTTCAACCTTCCTGCCCGGCACGTTTATGATGACGATATGTCATATTGCACTTTCTGATAACATTAAAGAATCCCTTCAAGCAGCTTTGCGATCATCCGGGCGCACAAATCTACTTGTCTGACTGAGCCACAGAGAGGACTACCCTATTTGGCAATTTCGCCTAAAGCTAATTCAGCCTGACAGTGGTGCTACTTTGATGTCTTGGCTTTCTCTTTTTTTTTTTCCATTCCTTTTTCCAATTATCAACGTGGCGAGGGATCATTTAATAGCACAATTATTAGCCGAATGATCCTTAAAGTGCTCATGCTTTTGGTGTAATGACTGAATTCAGAGCTTAACCTTAGATGGAGACCAGATACGGTTCCCTGCCTGCTCTCCTTCTCGCCCGTATAATCACATTACTTCATAACCTGAGAATAGAATTAATTGAAGACGTATGCGGATGAATATCTGGGTTTAATGAAAGTTAATTGAAACTTTCTTTTCATCACTGTGAGCGATGCAAACTGTTCTTTCCCCCTCGAGGAAAGAGGGAGCAGCTCGGAGAAAATGGGAACATCGGACCAATCTTTGACGCAATGAGTTTCCGGAATCTGACTATTTCCTGGGCAGAAAAAGACTCAAAATAACAACCTATGCCTCATCCTTTTGATCTTTGCAGTCATTACTTGAAGTACAATCCTTAATCAATACAATAGTGTATGAATTTCATTTGCAAGTTTGCATTAGATAAGACAGTTGGAACAGGGAATCTATTGCAGTACAGTGATTTATTACAATTACATCCTTTATTTAACCAGGTAATACCCTCATGAGATTAAAATCAATTTTCCAAGAGTCTTGCAGCCAAGAGAACAGTATAGAAATTACAAATAAATGTAAGAGGAAGTACAAATTACCCTTCTTCTTTTTCCTTTTATAGCCGATTAATCTAATCTCAGTAATAGGTGGGCACAAACAAATTACAGACTGAACCCCCATGATAGATGGAACACATGAATCAATGTCTAATTCATTTGCTTATTGAGAAGAACAACATCTATAGTCTAACATCGCATCATTTCTATAATCTAAACTCTCTGCCTATGATCTGATTATTACAGAGAAACTAGAGTGAGCTTCCGCCCTTATCTTCCTCTGATTGGTTTGGCATAATGATGACATTTCTCACTTATCCCCTCACTGAAAGAGCGAACTTTGTATGTGAAAAACGCTGTTAGGTCATGGTGTCACCATAGTAGTATTTGTAAAGAAAATGTACTGAATGGATACTGTCCTCCAGATTAGCATTATAACAGGAAGTTATATGAGCCAATCAGGGACAGAGTAGGTGAGGTCATGGAGTCTCCTTTCTAAAAGTACTGAATCTCTACTTTGTTCAAGATAAGCCCGCCACCCTCCAAAGGGCCAACCTTTCCCTAAAATGTTGAGAAATTGATCCGAAATGTCAAATGTTGTTTAGGATTCCTATGAAAAATTACCTCAAAAAATGGTTAGAGCTAGGAAAACTACTTGGGGCAGGGCAGGTCATAGGATTGCTATAGTAAGATTGTTAATCAAAACAGCGCTGTATCCATAATGTCTTCTAGATAAACCTTTTCTACTTCCAAGGACTCACTTTTGCACAAAATGTAATTCCATTTTAAAAAATTGTATATAGCTAAGCCAGCCGAAGACATACAAAGCCAGGTTATGGCATTGCCTTGGTAGGAATTCTCGGAAAATGTAGAATTAAATGCCCAGTCTTAAAAACAGTGCACTAATGTTCTTTTTCCAAAGGGCCCACCCCTTAAAATTTATTGAAATCAGTTCAGAGATTTTTGAGTCGAACCTAGACAATTGGCGGGCAGGGTAGGTTGGGTCACAGTGTCGCCATAGTAGGTTTCATTGATAAATCGTACTGAATCCATACTTTCGGCTAGATAAGCGTTTTCCTCTACACACGGCCCGTTTTCCAACGAAATTCCATAACAATCTGTTCCAATCTCTTAGCCCAGCCAACAGGGGCAGAGTAAGATGGGCAATGCCTCACCATAGTAGGACTCATCAACAAATTGTCCTCCAAATTAGCTTGTTCTCCTCCACAGGGCCCACGTTCTAATTTAATTGAAATCAATTCAAAACATTTTGAGTTAACCAAGTCAGTCAGTCTGAGTAGGCTGGATCGTGGCATCGCCATAGTAGTCTTCATAGAAAAGGAGTTCTGGATCTACACTGTTCTTCCAGGTAATCCTCCAAATCTAATAACCTGTTAGTCCTCCCAGAGCCCACCTTGCCACAGAACTCGATTCAAATTTGTCAGAAACGCGTGATGCCGTCACGGGTTCAAGATTCGCTAACCCACGAATGTCGTCGCCATCGATTCCCATGCTAGAGAAGTCGTTTAGCACCATGTGACCATTTCATCATGGACGCTGTACTCGCAGCAAAGCAGCAGATAAACACATAATCCAGGCAGAAAGTGTCTCAGCTGCCAAAAATCATGAAGGACAGCTGGTACCGACAAACAACAACAAAAGGCGACTGTGTGAACGCATACATTAATTAGCTTATCGCCCCGTTTTCGGGACACAAATAGTTCTGGATATTATTACATTTATGTATTACATTAATTTGAAGTGTTGCTTTATGTAGCATTATTGGATTACTGGATGTTATTATTTCAGAACAGACTTGAGAGCAGATAAATAGAAAGGCCCATTTCAATAGGGTTCTCCCAATTGAATTTGTCTGGACTTTTCTGTTAGATCCGGTACCAAATCTTGGGTGTGAAACGGACCGAAATCTGGATCTGGAAATATTCAGTCCAAAACAAAATGTGGTTTTGTTTTGGAAACAGTCCAGGTTCATACAGTGGAACAGTCCAGGTTCATACATTGGAACAGTCCAGGTTCATAATGTGGAACAGTCCAGGTTCATACAATGGAACAGTCCAGGTTCATACAGTTGAACAGTCCAGGTTCATACAATGGAACAGTCCAGGTTCATACAGTTGAACAGTCCAGGTTCATACAGTGGAATAGTCCAGGTTCATACATTTGAACAGTCCAGGTTCATACAGTGGAATAGTCCAGGTTCATACATTTGAACAGTCCAGGTTCATACACTGGAACAGTCCAGGTTCATACAGTGGAATAGTCCAGGTTCATACAGTGGAACAGTCCAGGTTCATACAGTGGAACAGTCCAGGTTCACACAGTGAAACAGTAAAAATCACGATTCACGATTACTTTTGCAGGATCCTGAGATTACTGCTGTATTATTTTGGGAGAAAATCACATTGTCACAAACTGAGACTGAAACGTCAAACTTTTCTTAATCTTCAGTGTTTTACCGAAAATAAATATCCAGTCTGAGAAGCAGGAGGCAAAAAAAGTTATCACAGTCATTTTCATCTCATCTCACAATCTCTGGCGATGTTTTTTTATTGACTCCATACAGCCGACATCAATTACGATTACAACACCTGGAATCTTTATTGGTAATCATTCCCAGTGTGGATGTCGGTTTCCTGTTTTTGTCCCCAGATACCCGATAACCTGAGCGTCCCTTCACTCCGCCTGCTTGTTCACGGCGTTGTCATCGTCGGCTATGGCCATTTTACCCTTGCTGTATTGTTTTGTATTCCGCACATGGTAGACGAATATATTGATTTACATTTTAGGAGGCGGCCAGAAGTCGTGGATGGTGATGACAATATTTCTGCGGGCTATAAGCTGAGGAGATTAAAAATGGATTCCGGAGAGAATGAATGAGCACGAGGGGAAGTGAAAGGAGAGAAGAAAAAAAAAAAAGGAAATATAAATCCATGGAGTCACAGTTCAGTATATTTATTCTATGATCTGGTTTAAATGAGGTTACATCAGAATCATCTTTAATGCATAAATCTCGAAAATTTGATACAATTTCTAGATTTATGCTCACAAAAGTTGCGCTCGTCAACCATGGGGCATAACATCCCATAATACCCAGTGCAATCAAGATTTTTCCCAAGGTCAGAGTAATAATAACGCTGTGTAAATTCAGTTATGCGGAAGATCTCCAGCCTTTAATACTGATGTGGGACAGTTTACGCTCGGTACAGCAGCAGCTCCATTTAAATAATGTGGATATATTGAATGTCATTTTTAATGTATGATATGAATACATTTGACAATCGGCACATATGAGCTTGACTGGAAATGTCAATTTTTTGGACTGCTACTCCATTGGTATTGCATTCCCATCTTTGCTGCAGAATCCTGCAAAAATAAATAAATACCCACGTCTCCTTCGCACATATCTGACCTAGTACCTCAGATTGGACTCTCAATTAATTCTCTTCCGGCTGGTTATATTGAGGTAGCCAAAAAATAATGACTCTATTGAAGGAGGAAGAAAAAAAAGAATCATCCCAGTACTAAGGTCTAGGTCAAACAGCCAACGAAAAAGATCTGGTTTAAGTCCGGATCAAAAACTGAACTATGGTTACGTTCTTTTACAGTCTGAAAGCTCTTTTGGAACAGGTTCACATTTAGTCAAGAAGTCCAGGTTCATACAGTGAAACAGTCTAGGTTCATACAGTGAAAGAGTCCAGGTTCATACAGTGAAAGAGTCCAGGTCCATACAGTGAAAGAGTCCAGGTTCATACAGTGAAAGGGTCCAGGTTCATATAGTGAAAGAGTCCAGGTTCATATAGTGAAAGAGTCCAGGTTCATATAGTGAAAGAGTCAAAGTTCATACAGTGAAAGAGTCCAAGTTCATATAGTGAAAGAGTCCAGGTTCATACAGTGAAAGAGTCCAGGTTCATACAGTGAAACAGTCCAGGTTCATACAGTGAAACAGTCCAGATTCATACAGTGAAAGAGACCAGATTCATATAGTGAAAGAGTCCAAGTTCATATCGTGAAAATGTCCAGGTTCATACAGTGAAAGAGTCCAGGTTCATACAGTGAAAGAGTCAAAGTTCATACAGTGAAAGAGTCCAAGTTCATATAGTGAAAGAGTCCAGGTTCATACAGTGAAAGAGTCCAGGTTCATACAGTGAAAGAGTCCAGGTTCATACAGTGAAACCGACCAGGTTCAGGTGAAATCTTCTAAATGCCACAATCTGGAGTTCTCATGTTTTTTTCTGTTTCATGCGCAGCTTTGCCGTGTGATTAGGTTTTCAAAGCGCCTCTGAGCACATGTTGGAAAGTCTATATTTATTGTGCAAAGGGAAAGCATCATAAATCTCCAAAGCACTCATCAGTTTTCTCCAAAGGCTGTCTAAATCACTCACAAGATGAAAAAGCTGACGCCTCTCTCTTTGCAGAATGGAAGCTATCTGGCGTTAGATTCGTCTGACATTCTGCTCATTTATCAAGCGGCGTGTTCGGCGGCGAGACTCTGGGCGAGGGAGATATTCGACTGTTCTCAGTCACTGTACAATATGTGCCTTTTTTCTCACCGCCGCCGTGTTCAGCTAGATGTGTAGTCCGGATTATATTCCATTTATCAAGGTGGCAGGTTTCGATTTCCCCACAAAGTTTGCAGAAAAAGTCAAAGCTATTCAAGAAAACGTAAAGTCAGGTCAATCATGAGATTAGGGTTTTTTTTATGTTAATTACCGTTCTCTCCCGTCCATCATCTATCTCGCTTTGTTGAAAGAAAGAAGGAATGTAGTCTAGGAGGAGGTAAAAATAAAAGTCATGGCCGAACCGAGGTCTGGAAAAAAAAGCCTGGATCAGAAACTGAACCATCGTTCACACTGTGGAAGCACTTTTTTTACAGGTTCACACAGTGGAACAGTCCAGGTTCACACAGTGAAACAGTCCAGGTTCACACAGTGAAACAGTCCAGGATCACACGGTGAAACAGTCCAGGTTCACACAGTAACCCAGTCCAGGTTCACACAGTAAAAGGGTCCATGTGCATACAGTGATAGGGTCCAGGTTCATAAAGTCAAACAGTCCAGGTTCATACAGTCAAACTGTCAAGGTTATCTGTAAATCAAGGTTGCAGATTACGACTTATGCTCAAAGTTCGCAGAAAAAGCCGGTGCTATTGAAGAAAAGGTAAAGTCGGATCATCACATAACGAGGTTATTGTATTCTAATTACCAGCAGAGTTCTCTTTGTTTTGTCGCTGGGGCTTAACGAGGGCGACTGATTTCCAGATTACGAACATGCAAAAGTGAAGAAAGTGAAAGTGCACCGACGATGTGTGACGGAGCCCAGTATGAGTTAACGGGTGTGGATTCCCTCCCGAAGTTTTTTTTTCCTCCTCAGATAACCATCCTTAATCCATATTCAGAGCTGCTCTCCATTGATTGGGCGTGTTCCAGATAAGAGGGCGATGCTGAATTGCCCAGAGATAATACATTCTATGGATCACAGGAATGCAAATCAAATCAGATACCCATGCAAATGTGTGCCAAAGTCATCTTAAAGCAAAAGTGTTTTATTTATTCAAAATCTCTTAATTCAAGTCAGCGTCTGCGGGGATTAGCATATTCTGCTCGTTTCTCTGTGATGTTCCGAGCCCTTCTTTTTTTTTTTGTAAGAATAATTAATGGCCAAATGTTTTCCAGGGTCCAATTAATGCTTGTTTTCTCCACAAAAACACCGAATCAGAGAGTGTGACAGCAAAGTCCTGATCTCCTCTATCTCCACTGTACTTCATCAGCATCTCGCTGCTGAGTCATCAGGGCGCTCGTCTCGGCTCCCTTTGATTTATATTCCGATAAATTAGACACTTGTGTGATCGGCTCGTCGGAAGTTATCAAGTTTACGTGCTGGTGTGAGCAGAAATAGTCTGTAAGTGGATTAAAATACACAAAAAAACAAGCTTTGCTTCCTGCTGAAGAGAAAAAAACGAGGTTAGTTTAGTGCAGACCTTAAAGGACCCAGGAGAACCCGAACGCAGCACGGACTGGTTTGTAGAAAGAAATTTGTATTTTGGCAAAAACAAACCACATAAAAAAGTAATTATCTCGTATGTTTTTCTCTCTTTTTTTTTTATACATTTTGAACATTTTGTAAAAATGAAATTAAAAAAGTATACATATACTACAGTAAACTTATTGCCTTTTTATTGGTATTATTATGATTTATATTAGATTGAATGGAGAAAGGTTGACTCTGGATTTATCTCATCTTGAAACGAGGAGTTGCAATTATTAGATGCAATTTTCCTTTTTTAATTTTTTTTGCAATTTTCAGCTGAACAGATGTTTAAATCTCTCTCTCGCTCTCTCTCTCTCTCTCTCTTTCTCTCTGTAATATTTGTAACATTGTGTCTATGCAAATGCAGAAAAATTGAAAAAAAAATTTGAAAATGAATATTTACTTTATTGAACCAATGACTTTTTCTATCAGTTGTCAGAAAAACTCATAGAAAAAATCCCCCTAGTGAGTAAAATATGTATAAGGTTGAAATACTTGCACTGAATTTGGACTAAATTGGACCAACGGTTGTAAAAATATTGCGCAAAAATATTTGGAGCTAAAACTCCAACTATAGTGCTGGATATATACAATCGACATTTCCCCAAATCACTCCAGTTCTTCCTCATAATAAAGTCTATGGGCAGGTACATTTTTGAAAAGGATCCATGATATAGTTTTTGAGTTATGGCTTTAACAAGAACGATCTGCGGCGATGGCAGTAACTACAGCTACCAATAAAACGCCACCACGATTGTGAAACGAATGCTGCTTTAAATACAGTTTTACAGTGTAAGTGACCAAATGCAATTTCTAAATTTCTAAATACTATCTATCCTGCTATATATACTCTAAATTTACCAATGGCACCTTTGCACCATGGTGCTGGGTGAAACGATAGAGGAGAAAACCTGACATTTCAACGGTGTCATCTTGAGAATTGCTCACATTAAAACATCTCATCATCTCATATTTCTGTAAGAACCTTTAGAATATTAATAACCCGGGATTATAGCTTTATGATTATTGTGGAAATGAACACATCATGGGGACTCCCTGCACTAAATCTGACATTATTTCTGCATGATCCTGCTTCATCACACGTGTCCCACTGCAGCGTCTCTTTCAAAGGCCTCCTTCGACTCGTTCATAATGTGGAAACATTTACCTGGGTAATATAAATCAAAGGGAAAACAAGCCGGCCCACCAATGCAACACTCTCATCACTCAAATCACCCACCGGGTCTCTGAGCTGTCAATTATCTTCCTCCGGCTAGCACGCCCTGCATACTCGAGCCGGCCGCGGACCCGGCCAGTTCATTAATTGATCCGAGGTATTCCCCTGCGAACGCGAGGGCTCAATAGGACGTCTTTAGCGCGCCCTCCGCGGAGAATTTTCCGACGTCGGTGCCATTATCTGTGTCTCGAAAGCGACACTTGCTTCTTCATCTCGGTTGTTTAATGGCTGTGAGAAAAGAAATTGGTCTGTGTACCTGCAGACAAATTGGTACCTACCGCCGTCCCCCGCTGATCTGCACATTGCATTAGCATACCCCAGGCTAATAGTTA
Source organism: Lophius americanus (assembly GCA_037951165.1). Taxonomy (NCBI): domain Eukaryota; kingdom Metazoa; phylum Chordata; class Actinopteri; order Lophiiformes; family Lophiidae; genus Lophius; species Lophius americanus. The sequence continues at coordinate 1,971,258 of JBBDHG010000081.1, forward strand.
TCCGATCGGCGGCAAATTGAACTTTCCATAATTATAGCTTAGCCTTAAGTAGGAGCATCACTGAAACAGAGGCGCCTCTTGTCGGGATGGAGCCCTGATTTAGCAGATTTCATTATTTGTTGAGGGTCTCAGAGGCCCGTGGTGGACCGTGGAGGATTGTTTGTCAGGGCCCCTCTGCGCCACTGTGCTCCTCTTCTCGGCATTTACACAAGAGATCTGGAAGCCTGCCGGCCTTGAAGGCAGCACAGCGTATTCTTTATTTTTTATTTTTTTCTCTCTAAATTGTTCGCAGCACTGCTTTCGAGAACAACCTCTCTGTCATTAGGCCGCTCCTCAAATCTCCAGCTCCGGCTAAGATGAGGGAGTTCTGTCTTTTTCTGAGCACAGTCCAGCAAACTGCAAGGCTCCGCTGCCGTTGGAGGCCTCCCAGGAGGGATGGTGCAGCCGGATGGGATGTGCAATACGCTGATGAGCTCTTGTCAAACATGTCAGGAAGTTAGAACTTGAGCCATTCCTTTCCCTGGAAAAACTCATCGTTCCAACTCGGATTTGTCCTCAAAATAAGGCGTTTATTGGTTAAATGTAGATTGATGTCGATGATGATTTTGATGCAAAGATATGACCATTAGCAACTAAATCATTATGGTGCTAAAAACTGAGAATCTTGTGACGTTTCACTGTAAGAGCAATAGAATTAAGAATGTCGGAATAAACCGGAGAAGCAATGTTTTAATCATTTAAAAATGGATGTAGAGAGTATTTTGACCCTCATCCAGCAACTCTGTCCAGTTTGGCAGGTTATTAGTGGTGGTCGGATCAACGCCACTGTTCTCCAGGCTTCCATCTAGTTTAATATCAGGTCTCATGACAAACAAGATGGTAGTCCACTTTATGATCCACTTAAAACCTTCTTATTGTCACGTCAGCACAACCCCGGGGTCCTACAGGCTGATCATTTAGGACTTCCAGGGTCTGGGTGGGCGTTGCAGTAACAGGCATAGCTGCAGTTACCAACGGGCCGGCGTTGGAGTGATACGTACGCGACCCGTCGTCACTCCAATGATTTGCTTTTAGACATTAATATTCATTTTAGACAACACTCCACCAATTGCTCATTCATAAGACATTTAAGCATATAGACTAATAACTTCAAAGGGGATGTTTAGGGTCCATTCATGCAGAAAAGATCACAAACATCTTGCTGCTCCTTTTAAGTTTTCATTCCTTTGGTTTGCCCCCATCAAACCTGTTTTCAGTCTCCCGCTTAATCGATCACAGTCGGCTTCTGACCAGGTTAACCCAACCCCCAAGAATGTCTGCCACTCAAAACCTGTGTCCATTAGAGTCTTATGTAAGTCACAGAACCAAATGACTTTGGACTTGCTGGCTGCTCATCTACGACCTCCAGGATCTGTTTGCCTGTGAATATAGTGAAAATGTCTCTGGCTGTCATGCTAGATGATAGGAAAAGGTGTTTACTAGCAGGCTTCTCTGCTGTAACCTGGCCCAATGTCGCTTCTCCTTTTTCGGTTTCCAGTTCTGGCTCCAACAGGTCATCAAAAGAAGGTTTTGAAGCTTCGAGGGCCCGTTCTTCTAGAAAACGGCCCCAACTCAGTTCTCCTTATCTGTTCATGTTTCATCAGCGTGTGACATCATCAGTCTGCACCACACAGCTGTTATCAATCTCTCTCTTAATCTGTCATAGTCGGTTTCTGACTAGTTAAGCCCCACCCCCTAGTCCGACAGCCAATCAAATTATCTCACAGGAGACGGTGTGCTGTGATATTCCCTTCCCCCGTAAACAAACAAAAAATGAAATATCGACCCAACACTCATATATCAACGTCTTTTTTTGTATTTTATCTACATAATTGTTTTTTCTTCGTTTCAAAAGTATCTTCATTATAATTTTTCTTTTCCCTTTCATGAAAAATTGTGAAAAATTTGTTTTCGCATTCGGATTGCAAATCCCCACCAGAACTATTAATGTGGAATGATTTAGTGTGGTTCTGCAGCTGGAGTCTGGCTGCATCTATCAAGGGCTACATCAGTAGGAATCTATTTTTTTTTTTTTTTTTTTTTTTACAAAATGCAATTCCGCACAGGTGTTCAATAAATATTCATCTCTCCTCTCAGAAACCAAAATATGATTTGTTTTGTTTTTTAGTTTTTTTCTTTCAACAAAAAAAGCCCCTCATGGCTCTGAATTATGGAACACTTTCATTCGTCTGTTACTACACTTACTGCCAGTTCTCCGACAAGGCTTCCATTTTTCCATTTCATGCTAGAAAAACATGATTAATGGCCGCCTTAATTCCTCAGTACAGTCGTGAAAAAACAAAGACAAAAAGACGAGTCCCTATCATCTCAGCTGGAAAACAGATTTTTTTACTTTCTTTTTTTTTCTTCTCCCCTCTTAGCTGGACACAAGTGCAATCCCACCTCACAACTCTGATCAAAACAAGACCGCCTGTCCAAAGCCGGGCGCAGACGGGATGAGATTGTGTTTGATAGAATTAGGTTTTTCAGAACTAGTAACTAGAAATGAAAAAAAAAAGTCAAGCTCAAAACGGTGAGTGAGGCGTACGGGTGGCACAAACAAATCGATGGACAGAGCAGATGAATCCAATCCCCGCTCATCAGATGAATCCCCCCTGGACAGCAGAGCACTCTTCAACACTGCCCACCCATTTATTACTCAATCCCTACCAAATCCCAACACAAAGCCTCCACATCCCGCAAAGCAATCAAGCCTGGTGAGAGGAGACGCTGCAGAACATCTGGACACCCGGCGTGATGGGAGGATTGCGCTGGAATTATGTGATATTCGCTGATAGCAAAGATCTGTTTTTATGTGATGATGAAAGGGATACATGATTCCCTTTTTTTTTCCTTTTGAAAAAAAAAAGTTTGTTTGTTTGCACTTGAAACCAACCTCGTGCTGCATCTTCGCTGTCCTTGACTGCGCGGCGCCCTGTCCGTGCTGGAACAAAAGTCCTGCTCCCCTTGCTGTAGGGAAAAAAAGAGAAAGAATACTCTTATTATTTTCCTTAAACCAATTACAGATGTCCTGGACTGTGCAAAGCTCCGGACGCAGCGAAGGTGCCCCTGAAAAATAGGTTTGTGCACGGGGAGGCGAGCCGTGGCATTGAAATTGCTGAATCCTCCGAAAAGGGAGTAGGGTTAGCTAATAGCTACTATGGATCAGCAGCGATTTGGGAAATAATTAAGTTGTCGGAATTATGAAAAAAAGATATATATATATATATATATATATATATATATATATATATATATATATATATACATATATATATATATATATATGTCTTTGGCATAAAAAACGACAAAAACAGGTTATCTTGTTTTCATTGTTGCTTGGCAGTAGGGCACTGCTAGCACCATAGGGCGGAGCTAATAAACAAGGAGGAGTATGCTACTCCTTGTTACCGATAATTACCGATAAAACAGCTTATTATTATTATGTAAATGTTTCTTTTTTTTTAACAACTGTAACAGTTATTTTGTATGGAACTCCTTCACAAAATATGTATACATTATATACAAGCTAGTTCTCATCCCTTTGAGTATTTTTTGTTTGAAACAACACAAAAAAAAGCTAAAGGTAGCTCCCCCTAGTGTTGGAACTGGATCGCTCCCAACATCAATCCAGTGCTTCCTCACCCTAAGGTCTATGTGGGCATAACATTTTAAAATGACCGATGGAGTAGTTGAGTTTTGTCCGGAATACAGTGATTTGTTAAAAAAAAATAAACAAAAAAACTCCCCCTAGTGGTTAAAACATGCATTACTCAAGTCAAATATGATATCTAAAAGTGCGATGTCCAGAAACTACTTAACTTCTGAGCAGAGGACTTGATCACAGTGCAGATGAATGTTGTTGTTTTTTGTTTTGTCCTTCTTCCTCCCTCCTCCATGCAGATTTGAGACGTCACAGACGTCTTATATGCCTGTTTTTTTTAACAATCACAGCTTACTGCTGAAAATGAAACACCCTAGAGACGCTTCCTCTGCCATTGCCCTCTTCAATATAAACAACAAAAGCATCTGAGACAAGGGTCTTCATCACTTTGCTGTTTTGTGACCTTTGTGTGAAAAAAAAAAAAAAGAAGCTGGCCTCTACCAATAGCAACCGATGAGCGAGATGGAGCGCTTGTAGCATCAAGTGTTCAAAGGTCAGCAGCTACATTGTAATGACTAATAACCTGATGACGAGTGAGAACGGCTGAGTGGTCCACTCAATGATGTATGTGCAGTCACTGGTTACTATGATGGAACATGTGGAATAATTAAAGAATACACTGATTGCATCCATGTAAGCACCTACGTGGGCTGAAAGGCCAATGGATGTTTTTCCTCTCGTGAAAGAGAACTACTCAGAAATACACAGTCGTACTCCTGCAAGGTCTTGAAGAGACGTTTTCCATCTCGAATCAATGCGGCATCTGAACACTCCAATCTTCGAATAATAGAAAAATATATGTGATATGGAGGTTCTCAGTCATTACGTTCTCATGATGAATGTTGATGCCTAGCATGTTTTCTTCCTCACTGAGGCCAAGCCTGTTTGAATGTTATTAGTTTACAAATAATGTATTGGTGAGAATTCTTCCAGTTTGGAAGTCGCCACAGCATATCATTCATCTCTTGAAGGAAAGTGATTTCCGCACAAACCTGGCATCGTAATCTAATTTGTATGATCTGCAAATTTGATTTGGCAATGGCTTTTCACCGGATGCCCTTCCTGACATGCCCCTCCCCATTTATCCCAGCTTGGGACCAACAATAAGTTATGCACTGGCCTATGTTTCTTCCAGTCGCTGGGGAGGAGGTAGCCGGGGTTATTTTCTTTTTTTTTTCTTTTACTCAAGGACATTTCGTCATGCGGCCAGAAGGACATGAAATGTCGTGTGCAGACAATAACAAGGTGTCTGAAGTGAAGGAGTCACATGTGAGTCACTTATTACTGGGTTATAACACTGCTTACGAGTTGAATCCATTAAGTTTCTGCTCTCTCTGTGGAAATCTGTAGGTTTTTAAATATGTAATTAGCATTAAAATTCTGCAAAACCTCTGAAAATGTGTCATTTTTTTCTTTGTAATCAAAAGACATTTTGTCATGCAGATAGAAGGACATCAAAGTACTGACACTGAACATCAGACAATGACAAGGTGGCTGAAGTGAACGTATCACATGTGAGTCACTTATTACTGTGTAATAAGACTGCCTACCAGTTTAATCCGCTACGTTTCTGCTATGACTGAGGAAGTCATAGGTTTATAAACGTGTTATTACGGTTAACTAACACAGAAATGGAGACCTTATCGCTGAGGTTTTGCAGAATTCAAAACAAGCCAGTTTTGGACGTCCATCCATGCAACCACCCATCTATTGATCCATGCATTTTCTTCCAGAGTAGGCAATAATCAAATTTCATATAAAATTTCCGCTCCCATCTTATTCAGTGATAAGGATACCAGACTATGAATGATCAGATGTCCAAACATGATCAAATCCAGGATGAACATCATAACTAGGATAACTATCCTGATCGAGGTGGGGGGCACACATAAAATTCCCAGCATGTTTAGGTGTGATCTTCAAACTGAGAGAATAAAGCCTCTGAAAGTCCACAAAGATCAGTCTAGTGTTCAGCCATTTTCACTGGGAGGTTCCTAGTGTGGTTTTCGTGAATATCCGATCAAGACTTAAAGTGGGCTTCTGGGATACGATTCAGTCATCCATGAAGTGGCTCCCTCACAGTTAAATCGGCTATGCTAGCCATAACCACGGCCCAAATTTACTACAACAAAGAGTGAAGTGTGTAAAACCTTCTGGTCATTCTGCTGCCCATTACTATGTTCAAATACCTTTTGAACCTTATCATATTTTACAAACTGCCTCTTTAGTCCAAATATCTCGGAACACATTTAAATACTCCTGTTACCTTGGCTTGCAGTGAAATGATGAATGAATTTAATTAAACACGGTAGGAGCATACTAAGCCGTAAAATGCTGCTCTAATGCGGCGCGGACGGTCAGTGACATGCAAGCATTCATATAACAGAATAAACGAGGGAATAACTTTTAGCTGCCATGGCACTAACAGCGGCCATTATGTCGCTGTATGAGATACCGGGGCATTGATTCAAATTGTTTTGCTCTTTGCTAACAAATGGGCTGTCAGAGTTAATGGCCCACAATAAAACACGGCCCCATTCACACTATAGCCAGGGACGGGGACAGACCGATGTAGTGGACGTGTCTCGGCTCAAAGGCCAAGTCCTTCCGACGCATGCCTCTTACCGTATTGTTGAAATAACCTCTGCTGCACTCACTTATCTACCTCATCTTCCTCACACCTGCTGGTTGTGTCCTTCAAAGGACATCGTGACATTGCAGGCTGGCTGTTTCTGGAATTCAACTTGCAGCCATCTGGTGAGAGGACAGTTTTAGGAATGGAGAAGCTGCCAGTTACCAGGCCCATGCTGTCGTCCCAAACATCAAGGGTCCTCGACGAGCCTCCAAACCCCCTGCGTTGTACCAGCATACCCTCGGATTGAACTCCTCAAGCTAAATTTGATTTTTCTTTTTTTCTTTCTTTTTCTTTCTTTCTTTCGTGAAATAGCTACCTAGCTACCCAAATAAGTTAATATATGAACTATTAAAGTTATATATAAAATTCACGAGATTCATCTCCATGTTTCTATTCAGATTCATAAAACTTGGACTAAATCGGACAAACTGTTAGGAAGTTATAGCCAAAAATGAGATTTTTGCAACAAACAGAAAGAAAAAAAAGAGCTCCCCTTTGCGAGTAAGATTTGAACTATTAGAGTAAACTATAATGTATGCGAGAAAAATCTCCTCCAGTCTATTCATACGCATCCAATCTGGACTAAATTGAATGGTTGAGAAATTATTGCGGAAAACTGTTTGGCAGTAAATCTCACACTGGTGTCGGAAATATGCGACCAACCTTTTTCCAAAATAACTCCAGTACTACCTCACACTGAATTCATCTTTGACAATGATCCGTGAATTTGTGTTTACGCGCTAGCTGAAAAACGAAGGATCTGCAGCAGATGTGGCGGCAGCAGGAATTATTATTATTATCATTATTATTATAATTATTATTATTATTATATCTTTCCCAAAGCAATCCAGCTCTTCCTCAAACCAAGCTCAATTGGGGTTTAAAATTGAAAACGATCCATGAAATGGTTTTTGATCACAAAGGATCTGCGGCCAACAGCAGTAGGAAATATTATTATTATTGTTATTATTATTGAATCTTCGCGCCGGGATATAATAACGTTCCAGAAGGATCCCATTGATTTAGCCCTGAATATCTAACATTTTATTTAAACACAGGCAGTGGTTATGTAATGTAAACAAAAATAACAGCCCTCGCTGGAGCAGCAAAGGAAGAAAGGACTCGGCGATATAACAACAGACGGTTATGTAACATTCAAATCTGGGAAATCAGACGTCTACAAAATGAAGAAAATCTCATTGGGCTGCTTAATTTGTTGAGCTTTATATTATCAGATATTTCAGGTTGACGTTTTTACAAGTCCATTTTCCTCGCAGCGTTCATCATTTTTATCCTTTTGCTATTATAAAGACGAGACATTTGCTATTATGAAGACGGCACAAAGGCCCCACAAACGGTCTCCTCTGACTACTTCAGCTAAATGCTTGATAATAGCGGGATCGGTTAACATGCAGTCTGGACCGCTATTAGGAAGTCCCAGACGTGACAAGACTTCTAAAACAAGTTTAAAACACTTGAGTCAGAAGAGAACCACACAAGTTCAAGTTGTGACGTACGCCCGGCAGTCATAACATAAGGACAAGAAGAGCTTTTTCAGCAATTTGTGCTGCAGTAGCTCACTTGAAGGACCACCCCACGCAAAACGCATGGGGTTTGGGGGGATATTCTAATTGCCTTGGCCTGGTTTTCATATTTGGTTGTTGTTGTTTTTTTTCATGTTTGGTTGATAGAAAACTGAAGAGATACATCAGTAAAAGACGTAACTGTAGAAATATGTAGAAAGATCTTTTTTTAACGAAATCCAGCTTAAAAGGTCGTTTAAGCCAACATGTGTCACGATACACCCTTTGGTTTTTTGATGACCTGTTATCCTGAGTGAAGAAATGTGCTCATCTCCATCAGCAAAATCATTTTGTCCAGAAAAATGAGAGAAATATTAACAAAAAAGTTTTCCTCATACCTGTATGAGCTTATGCAACTTCCGACTCTGGGTGATAAAAACGAGGAGCATGAACGTCTACGCCACATGACCTAATGTATGGCTTTTCTCACAAGGCTTTGCTTACCTGCACATTTTTTCAGATAAGATCAGCACTCCTCCTCTCGCACCGGTTCCCCAGACCATAAAAGTGTGGGAGGTTATTAAGACAAAGTGCTACTTTATTTATTTTTTGTCTCTTAGAGGATGGAAATTGCAGCTATTGTGTGTTCAGCAAGAGTTGATAAAAAAGCAAAGCCAGAGATGGCATATTATTGTTATTATCATTATGAATATTATTCAGAACATGTCTTGTTATTTTGTTTTCCTTATTCTGCATCATTGATTGAAACGGTGCGTTCAGTCCGGCGCGTCTATTGATCTCTGTAGATTCCCAGTGTGTGGGCGCCGGGTTGATCATTTCCTTTTTAGACTGGAAGGGCGATGATTTTTCTGTTAGATGTGTGTCACGTTGATAAGAGCGTGGCATCTATGGAGAACATGAATAACGCATGAAGCAAAGATGTATATTCTGCTGCTTGAAGTTGAGACGCCATTATTCAACTTCAGTTATTTTGTCACAGAGCTGCGGATTTCTTTTTTTTTTTTTTTAAAGAATACTGTAAACGTTGCATCGGATTGCATCTGTTCTCAGTCGCAATTTAATGTTTGCCGCACGTATCTGCATGCCGGCTGAGGAACCATAAATCAAACGCGCCACTTTTTTTTGGTCAATCTTCTGCAGACGCCCGCCCACGTCCCCACAGGAAGGAGACGCGCTACGCGCCTTTTTCACCTCAGAGCGATTATTAAAACGTGGTGTGTTGTTTTATCAACAGCAATTGATGTTTGTGGCACAATATTGTAGCACAGGGCGGAGCTAAGGCACATTGGTGCTCTTACCTCATGACAAGAGAGTTCTCGATTTGGTCTGAAATACTGTTTAAGCTTAAAAATTAGGGAAATATTATTTTTTAACGCGCCATTAGTTGGAAACCAAAAAAAAGAAGACACATGGTTAGCAACTTTTTTTGCTTGTTCTTGATTGTGTATCATGGAGCTTCGAGTGAGATGATGCATTTATGTCCAACACACGAAGACAAACTGTAGAACCTTCACCCATCACTGTACGTTATATTCTGAAGTCGGCTTTCCTGCTCAGTCATTGGTATGTTTTTATTTATAAGGCCATACTTGTAAGATTCCCCACTTAATTATCTGCTTTTCTGTCCCAAAAGCCCGATACTGATGGGTGTACGGCCCCAAGATAGTCTACTTATGGCTGCCGACTGACCTTAAACTCAAGAACCTTGTTACCATTTCTGAATTTAAAGGCGCTTTGCTCCTGTGACTGTCCGTTGTTTTTATGTTGTGTCTGGAACTTTGTGTACTGCTGCCCTTTTGGCAAAGTCTCTCTTCTAAAAAAGATTGTCTTCTCTGTCAGGCAAACCTGATAAAATAAAGGTAAAATAAAAACAGCCGTGCCCAAAGTCGGGCTTTGATGTCATCATTTTCACAAGAGTTGCGTTTGGAGACTATAAGATTAATTTATTATCCGTAGCCGCTTATCGTGTCCAGGGTCGGAGCCTATCCCAGCTGACATTGAGCGAGATGAGGGGTCCGCCCTGGATGAGTTGCCAGTTAGTCACGGGAACAACACAGAGACAGACACAGACGACCATCTACGCTCAAAGTCAATCCTACAGGCGATTTAGAGTCACCAATTCACCTATAGTTCATGTTTTTGTCCTCCGGCTAACCTTGAGAGAACCCACAGACCGGCAGAAGAGGATAAGAACCCAATACTTTCTTGCTGTGAGGCAGCAGTACTACCCACAGACCATCCTACTGCCCAGCTTGTAAGATATTCAGGACCAGAAAACACTGTTTGAACGAAAGTCCAAAAGACGACTAAGGTTTACTGTTTTCTGTGGAAACCGTTGTCATGTAAACAGCCTCTGAGTTTCCCTGCCATCTCAGATTCCTGTCGCTGTTGAAAGATACTCAGTATGTGTGGATTGATGGTGTGACTGTGAGCCTGAATGGTTGTTTGTCTCTGTGTGACGGCCTTGTGATGAACTGGCGGGTCGTCCACGAAGAACCCCGCCTCTTCTGTCGCCCCCTCGGCCTGGATAGACTCTTGCTCCTCCATCACCCTCCAAAGGATTTGTGGCTTGCAACCATTCTCAATCCGATTCATATCTGTGGTCAATTTAGAGTCAAAAATGTACCTACATAGTGAGGCTTTGGAGTGTGTTAGGTAGCTGAAGTGAACCCCTTCGGTTTGTTTTCTAGATATGGACCCAGATTTCATACCTAACTTCAAATACCACCAATGTTTTTCTACATAGTTTTTGTGGAAAAGGACAAGCCGGATTCTTCATTTGGACCAGCTGGAGAGTTGATGGACCCAAATGTGCCAAGAAAATGGGTTTAATGACCCCAGAGAGGGATTTTAACTACATAATACCACTTACTTTCAACAAAAACTTTTGACTGTGATATAACTGGATATTTATTTTAGAATCTAACATTTGACAGAGTACGAAAAAAAAGTGGAAAAGCTAGGCATAAGCCCAATTATGGGCCTTTTTTTTTTTTTCTAAAGGAAAGTGTAAAGTATTGATTACAGTCATTCTTACTACTTTAAGAATGTTTTCAGAGGATAAAACTTCTTATCTTTGGTTAACTGTCACTATATTCATCAAATATTGTTATAATCCCATCCCACTCATCTACTTACTATAGCCTGTTGTCATGGATTCCCATAATGCATTGTCGCCAGCAGCTCCCAGAGGGCCATGCAAACCTCGTCCTCCTCCTCCTCCTCACACCGTAGAACGCTTAACTAGCTTTAGCCTCCTTTTCCCTTTGTTTTGCTAGCCCGCTTGTGATTTGTTGCCGCTACGACACTTGACCAAAAACATCATAACTCACGGCGACTGCGAGCAATCTCAGGTCTCTGAACGTTTACCCCGTGATTTCAATCATGAGGCCGGGAGCCGGGGAGCGAGGTAAAGATTCCAGGAATCACAGATGGGACTGAGCGGCGGCTAATGTCAGTCCTCCGGCCTGTGTGGAGGCTTTTAATTAAAACGATATTAGTAATTACATTTTTAGTGGCCGCCTACAGATATTGCAGCGATCAAATTAGAGCGCAATCACCGTCAGTCGGGAACTTAAAAAAAAAAAATCCCCCCCTCCCTCCTGGAGAACACAATTAAGAGGTGCTGCTACAGCTGAAAAATAAATACCTACTGATTTCCAGGCCTATAAAATTATTGATTCCTAGATAGAGAGGCTTAAGACTGAGTCCGACTCCTCCGAAGCCCCCCCCCCCCCTCCTCCGCTTTGCAAGTCGTTTTATTACTTCTGGGCCTCCAGTTGGGGATTTCCCTTTGGGCCCACGATATGAGCCAGCGAAAACTCAATTATTCACAACTCTGTCCCCAAATAAACCTTAAGTTGACCATCCCTGACCCGACTGTTTGCGCCGGCTCCTCCACGTCTTCATATTTCAGCGGCGTTATCTCTTTTCCGCGGCGCATTTCTACCCCGTCAGGAGGCGACACTCCCAGACCTGTGTCTTATTTACTCCCCAGAGGTTTGCTTTCATCTAAGTGATTTCTCTTCAGCCCCCCCCCCGCCGACCCCCGAAACCACCCTTCCCTCTCATCTGTTGCCACAGTCTTCCCTAGCATCACTCTGTTGTGAGAAAAAAAACAATCATTTAACTGTAATTTCCGTGCAGGAAGCCTGGTGAAACAGTGATGTAGTGCTCCTCTCGCGCCGGCTGTCAGACGTATCTGTCACTGGCGAGGCTATTTAAGGATGAATATTTGTCAAACACACACCACAACTGGGCCGGAGAATACTGATAGCGCCGTTTGAGGAGGATTTTATGGTCAGAGCCTCGGGTTTTCTGCGGGATAATAAACTGTTAAAATAGGACTATATCAACGTTTTTTTTTTCTGATTTTATTTTTTGGGGGGGGGGATTGTGCCATTTTCTCAGTCACAACTTCATAAACTACCGTGCAAGAAGTATTGTTTTTATTTGAATGTTATAGAAATAGTCGGTTCTGCACTCTAAATTCACCATAGGTTTTTCATTTTGTTTATTTTGTTCGTTTCTGTGTATTCTTAAAGACCAATTTTAGCAAAATAGAAGCTAAACGTTTTTTTTAAAACATTCAATGATTGATTAAGAAGCAAAAAGAAGATAATTCTTATATTTAGTGCACCTATCGTCATCATAACATAACATAAATACATTTTTTTGTTTTCACAGATCACATAAATACTTCAACGACGCAAAATAGAAATACAGTCACTAACCAGTTTCCACTCAAAAACCCTAAGAAAACAAACGACTCAGCACTTTTTTAATATCCTGTTATTTTTTTCTCCAGTGAATGTCTTCAAACATTCTTCAATTTAAGAAAATGTATAAAGTACAATTCTGTGAAAAACTGTTTTGTATTATTAAGTTTTTTAAATGAGAATCTTATGTAATAAGGCAAAAAGGTTACCTGGTACCTAAATCACCACAGAAGAAGAACTTAACCGTCCGCATCAGTCGGGCCGGTTGCCAAACTGAACTGTGATGTCACGCCTGATGAGGCTTTCAAAGACATACCAGATGGAGTGGATTCAAAATTTATGTTCGTCTTTTATCAGGCGAGCTCCTCTTAGAAAATGTTTTTCATCACATTATCTACAAATGGACCTTTGCAGAACACCTCCATAATACCTCCAAGAGCAAGGTGAAGGCTCATTCCAGAAGTCACAAAAGATCGAAAGAAAACTTCCAGAGAGCTGCAGGCGTCTCTGACATCCATAAAGGTCAGAGGTCACGGCTCTACCATTGCAAAGACGCTGGACAAAAACGGCATCATGGGCGAGTGGCGAGGAAACAGAAACTTTTAACCTTTTTTTGCTACAGCTGGCTTTGACCCTAGACGCTCTGGAGAGAATATTCTAAAAGAGCATCAGACATACGGTCTGATCAGAAAGGGATAAAGTTCCCGTTCTGGAGTGCGCAGGAGTCAAAGTCTGAACCTGAACACCTTTGAGATGCTGGTGGGACCTGAGAAGATCATTGCTGGCTATGAAGTTCTGGAGGGTGAAAAATTTAAATTGTCAATTAAAACTTGCATTTTGTGCTTAGTTTGAATCAAAATCAGAATCTTTATTGTCATTTTACAAAAAAGTACGACGAAATCGTATGCAGACACATTCAGTGCAAAGAAAGTAATCAAACTACCTAAAGAATTAAAGTAGAAGTAGATCTTATTTCTTTTATGATGTCTAGTTCTTTTGAGTGTAGCTTCTGTGTCTAAATTAATTAACCCTTTAATATCCTCAGCAAGAAAAATAAATATATAAGGTAAAAAAATTATGAAAAACAAAAAAATGAACCACAAACGGACAAATAATTTGCGTTTCATGATGAAATTCCGTTAATTCATCTAAATTTGTTTTTTTTAAAACATTTCTTTTTTTAATTTATTCGGTCCTTATTCAACTTCTTTAGGTTGAATCAGGTGACATCATTTTGTTAAGTGAGGCTTAAACATGCCAAAAAAAAACAATCTCATCGATCAGGACATTCTCCCTAGACACGGTTAATGCCTCCTCCTCTGTGGCCACATTGAGCCGTGGTGTGCTACAGGGCTCCGTCCTTGGCCCCCTTTACTCTTTAAAATTTACATTTTGCCAGCAGTTCGTATTATTCTAAAGCTTTCTGCTGAACAAGCCCCTCAGCAGAACCGACCCACACACATACGTACAGCAGGAAGTAAACATGCATATGTGCGGCTCCAGGAGGGATGAAGATCTCCACACTGGGTTCCCTCTTGAGGAAAAAAAGCCTGTTTGATCTCTGATATCATGAATGGCGCTCGCTAGTCCTATATTGTTTTTGTTCCCCCTCCGTCGGTTGTTTGTTGTGAAAATTGTACACCAGAGTAAAGCGTGAGTCACGCTACCTCACATGTGGAAATACATCATTTAAGAAGTCTGTGGGCAGGAAGCTGGCAGGGAAAAAAGGAAATTTGAAACATAAAAGAACTCCGTCACAGTGGCGCCAGTGTGGATTCCTTCCAGAACAGAATGTTTAAATGGGAAGATTGCAATAAATGTTCTATTTATTCTTTCATCATATGGGCTTCCAGGTGATATTATACGACACCTGAGTGCACATGTGCCACCCTAACATTTCCATTTTGTTTGATGGATTCAACAGGGAACTACGTTTCTTCCAATCTGGAAAGGTCGTGCTTATGAAAAATAAATAAATAAATAAAATAATATATATATATAATGTTAATCCCTGCCGTCCTGCGGTAAACACATGTGACCTTCTTTCAAATAAACCGCACAAGACAGGAAGCCTGACGTTAAAAAAAAACCTGTTGTTGTTGAGAAACGGGTTCTGGAGACGTTGAGGTTTCGCCAAAAATGAAATATTGTGATGTGTAATCGCAATCTTTTCATGATTTTATCGCAAATTAACAAAAAATATTTTGCAGCATTTCCAAATATTGTTCATTATTAGAACACATCCGGACTTATAGCAATTGAAGAATTCACATTTTTCCCTGGATGAGATTTGGGTTTACGCAAAATTTGCATTTTGTTGGATTTAAAGACAGGACCAATAAAAAAATAATAATTCAAAAATTCACGTAGCTGCAGTGTCCCAAGGTACCACTAGGGTTACGCAAACCCTCATTTGAGAAACGCTGACTGACTGGACCGAGCACAGGGTTGAAAAGCTCACTAACGTACCATGTTGGACCTGGAAAGTTACTCAAAGGTCCAGTGTGTAAAATTTTAGGGGGTATTTAGTGGTGACTCTTCGAATGAATGGAATATAATATTCCTAAATATGTAACGCCATCGAGTAGGTCTGTATTGAGGCCGCCATGTTGGTACAGATATCTAGAGGGATTTCGCATTTAAAGTAGTTTCTATGTTCAAAAGCAAATTTTGACAACCCATGAAACGTTCAGATGTAGAATCCTCCGGCAGCCCGGAGAAGGCTGATCGCAGACCGACTCCTTCGCAAAAGCCACACATAAAAGGAGGCTGGAGGCTTCAGAGCGCCCCCTTGAGGTTAGTCTCCTTGGATCGTGGGCAGAGAGCTCGCCATCTCTGATCCCGGGGATTGATCGCTCCAGAACCAGCAGCACATCCCATGGCCCGTCAAGTTGATTTCCGCGGGGTCGTCCAAATTTGCTTTCCCCCCACCGGCGCAAATCAAATTTTGATGTGTTTGTTTAACTGCTTAATTACGTTTCAGCCATGCCACAACGTTTAATTCAAAGGTCTGCAGATTAGCGTATTTGTCTTGATCGTTGGTATTTATTCAGACTGTTTCCAATCATGTTCAAGTGGTAAATCGTAAAAGGACATTTTGTTTTTGTCTCTTAACAGCAAAACATGCAGGAGAGTCTGAGTGAGGAAAGAAGCCATAAAACACGATTCAATAAAATATGAAGGAAACTTTGAAACATGAAATCCTCTTTAAAGTCCTTTCAGATAAAGTTTCTATGGCAGAGTTGTCCTTTAACTTGTAATACAATGATCCCATCCCATGATCCCAAATATCAAAATCTGCATTTAATGAAAGAAAAACATGGTATAGTACACTGTAAAAAAAAGAATGGGTTCATAGGTAATAATTGAGTAAATTGATAAATTGAGCGTTATTGAATATAAAATCGGACTTGGAATTACTTCCTTTTGAGAGATTTAGAAATTTCACTTTTAATCATGCGCTTTATGAATAAAAATGTTAATAGGCTTAAATAAATTACCCCAAATCAAGTATTTTTGAGTTTCACTCATTCACTCATTCTTTTTTCTTTCTTTCTTTTATTAAAATAAGCAAAAAAAGAAATTCTTGCAGTGTGTTATATTCATCTAAAAATACCGTAGGAACAAAATAATCTCGAATTTGCGTTCCAATAACAAACTTTTTTTTTTAATTTCCTGAATATATTTTGGGTTTTTTGAAGGAAAAACCTTGAAAAAAAAAAGTTTTTCAAAAGACACTTGAAGAATTTCCAAAACAGGATTTTTTATCTTTTATCCTTTTGGGGTCTGATCATGCACTGTAAAAAAAAAAGAACACAAGTGATGAACATAAACAATTTTTGATCAATGTTTGAGTCTAACATATTAATTTAACTTGTAAATACATGATTTAATTGTGTCACCAGTGGTAGTAGTATTTTTTTATTTCTCAAAACACTGAAGGAATAAAATAATGTCAGATTTTTGATAACCAATGACAAACAAATATTTCTTTACTGTTTTATATTTGGGGTTTTTTTGAATGGCAAAACAACAAACAAAAAAGATTTTTGAAAGAGAATTGAATAATATTGGAGTGTAATCAAGCACTGTAAAAACACAAGTGAATTCTTGAACTATCACAAATTAAAATAAGCCGTAAATAGTTTAATTAATTGAGGTTTACCAGATGAAGTAATTTTTTGAATTCATTTTTTGAGTTTTTTTTTTAGAGTCTAGTTGTTTTTGCCGGTTGTCATAGGAACAACATGCTTTCTGCCCTGGGAATTTTTTTTCTTCAGCAGTCAGAGAAATACTGACCGTGGCATAAGTTTCCGAGGTAAGTTTCACCATTCAACTCAGCCAGTCTGACTCAGAACCAACAGGTCCAATATCACACCAATCACCGCTCTGCTGCCGGGGGAGGATGAATATCAATCTATGTGGTTTTTACACATTCCCATATAAGTAAGATCTCCCTCCATCGGATCAGAGGACAAGAGGAGAAGCAGCGTCATCAGACGTTTGGTGAGCATTAAAAAAATAAAATAAATCAACGTTCATGAAATGGTTTGAAATGATTTATTCAAAAATGAATCACATACATATATCAATATTTGTGCAGGGTTTAAAAATTTACATTCAAATGGATTTCTTTCTTAATTCCTCGGATATAAATCTAACCAAGCGTCTTTGGTTTGTGCTTGACGATGTTGACCGATCCACTCTCCAGAACTTTGAGGATCTTCCGCCAACGCCTCGGTACCCAAGGACACGTTCACGGGTCCTGTGGAACCATTTCGGCGACAAAAGAGGGATCCCACACAGTACAAGGAAGGGGGTCATAGTGTTATGGCTCATTCGTGAACTTTGGAAAATTTCTGTCCTCAAAAAAAAAATCTCGTTAGTCGATTTTGCTTTCTGTGTAACTTTTCTCCCAAAGTTTCCAAGGTTCTTGCTTTATTTTTATTTTTTTTAAATCTTTTTTATATTTACCACACCTCACTGGACACTGACCGTTATTCCACGCTGTCACGCACAGCTTCGGCACAGAACCCGCCTCCCCAGCGACCTTCAGCGCCGGAGTCCAGCGCGTCTCACTCCCTTTGACACTGTTTGCCATTCAGGCTGTAATTGTCACTCGCTCAAGGCTTTAAAAGCCATCAAAAGCTCCTCAGCGCCGGCTGCATGACAGTATATCTCAGCTCTCATCAGAACATTGGGCTGCCAGAGGAAAAAAAAACTGCCCTCCAAGAACTAATCCAGCTCCCCCGAGGTGCCGGTCCAACCAAACTAATTATTCTACGTAGGCACACCAGCTGGAGAGCAGCCTCTGTCGCTGGAAAATACAGGGTTTGGAGTGAAACATCACCGCCTGATTCTAATCTCTGACCTTAATTCCGCTCATTTCCGCTGATGTATGTGATGATGAGTTCTTTCCCTCTCCTCCCGTCATCATGACGAAGACTCTCCTCAACTCCTGCCGTTACACCTGATGGAGTTTTTCTGTCCACGTTTGGTGCGAACCGGCGACCTGCCAGCAGCAGGGTGATGTCACGGAGAATCTTTCAGCCCTGAAGTCTTGACCATCCCCGGGCCAAGAAAATATATCAAGGAGCTTTCCAGTTTGTGTTCGGCTCTCAGAGGAAATAGGTTCCCTGGGGCTTGGAGGCCTTCTCTTGATCCTCTGGTGATACCAAGGATTTACGGGGACTCTGGTGATTAGCCAAAGGGGAAATGGGAAAACAGGGCAAATGCTGCCAGCAGTCTCACTTCTGAGGAACACGCGCACACACGAACACACACACACACACACACACACATACACACATGCACCCACAAAAATACACACTCACAAAAATGTACACATGCACGCACACACAGGGACTCCTGTGTCTGTCTGTTTGTGCAGAGATGGACTAACATGCAGACATCGACACGTGAACGTGCAAATGAAATGCAACTAGGTTAACACCCCCCCATTCTCCCCACGTCACGTTGTACCGGCAATAACCCCGATTGAACTCCTCAAATAAAATGTGACTTTATGTCTGCTCAACAGCATGTGTGGCGATAAAGCTCCCCCTAGTGAGTAAAATATAAACCTCTCGAGGAAAATACGATACAAGACAGATCCCTTTGAGCAAAATTATTTGCACCAAATTTGGACTTGATTGGACAAATGGTTGGGAAAATTTCCAACAGAAAATAGGGATTTTATGTAAATAAACTCCCCCTAGTGACAAAATGATCAACTATTGGAGTAAATCACAACATATGTGAGATGGATCTCCTCAATTTCATTCATTTGCATCAAATCTGGACTAAATCAAACCTACGGTTTAGAAGTTGTCTAAAAAACCTTTTTTTTTGTAACAAAAGCTCCCTCTAGTGAATAAAGTCCGAACTGTTAGAGTGAATCATTTCTTGTAGAAGAAGGATTTCCTTGAGTCGAATCATGGACACATCATTTTGAGTTATTGAAGACCAAAAAACTTCCTGAAGACAAAGCTCCACATAATGTCGGAAATATACAACCGGTCTTTCTGCAAATCAATCCACTTCTTCCTCGCACTAAGGCAAAGGCAACTTGATTTATACAAGCACAATTCAGCACAGAATTGGGCTACACAAACGATCAAGAACATCGCAAAAAATGTTTTTAAAGATAGTTAAAATCATTTAGAAAGAAAAAATTAAGAAAGATAAAAAAAGAAAATTATATATATATTTTAAACAGGCATATTTTTTTAAAATGAATAAATAAAAGCTAGACTACAAGAAAATCAGCGTTCGGATTATTTTCAATCTCAGAAATCTCCCAAACAGTATTGTATAGCAAATAAGAAAGTTTTAAGCTTTGATTTTAAAACACTGAGATTTTTTCAGTCTTCCGGGAGTCTGTTCCAAATATTTAGTCCATAAAAACAAAACGTTGCTTCTACATGTTTGGTTCTGATGCTGGGGACACCGAGCAGACCCAAGACGTTACTAAAGTTTACGGGGGTGTCGAATATGAAAATGATCAGCGATGACTATTCCATAATATCTCCGACTCTTCTGGAATATCAAATTATACAAGTTCTTATTGTAATGCAGCACCCGGCGCTGTGGATCAGAACTTCAGAACTTCTTAAAGGTCCGTAAAGTGCTGTTGTGCCACTTTGTTTTTGTGCACTCAGCATATGAATATGCATCCGTCCTCCAACCTTGGAAATCAGCATTCCCCCCTCAAAATCATTCCTCCTTGAAACGGATAATGGCTGCGGACCCGGAGTCCCACAAGTCCTCTCCGGCCTTGGAGATGAAACGCGAACGATACATAAATCTGGAAAAATCTCCCTCCGCTTACTCCGACACGATGTAAGCAAATTCTGCGACCGCAGCTTCATCGCTGAGGCGTGGAGAGCCGCCGCTGCCTTGATCTTATCGCCGCGGTATGAGAGAGCGGCTTAGACGCCTGATCAGATTCCTTTTTCCTTCTTTTTTTATTTTCTTTTTTTATCAGACCGTGTCAGTCGGGTTCAGTCGACGCGACGAAGAGCGTCACGTAATTCTCTAACACAAAGCATGACATCAACTCGGTAGCAATTAAGGCTATCTGGCTATGGCTAGCTTAGCTCAGACTAGCAACAAGAGGAGATAGCACTGATCGGAACAAAAGCCCATTCTGCCATAATTTATCGTCTTTTTACAACTCCGGACGCTCACCTGGCAAACAGGAAAGAGTTTAAAAGTATTTTTTTTTAAAACTACAGAATTTGGTTAAGTCGACACTCAGGGGAACTCCCTCAAAACACACTTCTTACAAAATTAAGAGACTCCCAGCTGCCGCGAAGACGTCTGTGAAGGCAGATTACGCCTTCCATCCTCGATTAGATATTTCGTTTTTTGTTTTCAGGCCAGAAGGCTATAGAAATATTTATTATTGAACAACGAACGGATAAATGGGCCATTCAGGGCTATCAAACTAATTTATGACCTCTAACTTTTTTTTAATTTAGACGCAACCAATAAATGATTTCAGAGTGTTACATTTTGTGTCGGCCCCCCCTACGGTAACTTTCTTATTCGGAGGCTGTGTACATTATTAACTGGAATAAAAGGGTAAATAAATGTTTTCTCAAGATGGTATTGTTCTCGGTTTAAACGTTCTGCTCCTCCGCCGGGGGAGATTGAGAGAGAAACATCCTCGCTCTGTCAAATGAAGGAGGTTTTAAATGTGGCTAAATAAGTTTTCTATTCTTGTTTAAAAAACGGACAAATCCACGAAACACCGTTGTTTTATTGATTATGATTATTTCATCATAGTTCATCTTCTCCCATCTTTTCCTACTCCAGCTTCCTGTAAGCCCACGACAGCAAGGCTATATCCCTCAAAATGCCCCCATTCCCCTGCGTTGTGCAAGCAATCGCCCCGGGATTGAACTCCTCAAAATGAAAACTTTGGAACTATGTCCAAATTATTTTATTGTGAGAAAGGTCCCCCCTAGTGAATAAAATATGATCTATGAGAGTAGAATATGAGGATGGATCTCCTCGAGTCGATTCACGTTCACCAAATCTGGACTAAATCAGACCAACGGTGAGGTGAAAAATAGTGTTTTTGTGAAAAAGCTCCCCCTAGTGAGTAGATATTATCAATCAGAGTAAACTATGATACATGAACGATACAGATCTTCTCAGGTTGATTCATAAGCACCAAATTTGACCTAAATCTGCCCAACGGTTGAGAAATTATGGCCTGAAAACTTTCAGAGATGAGGCGGAAATCCTAGTGTCGGGAAATATAAAAGACATTTTCCCCAGATCATTCCAGTTCTTCCTTTTTGAGTTATCGTGTTAACACAAAGCAACAGCATCGGCGATGACGACTGAATGACATCTTCCCACAAAGTTTTGTATATATCCGACACTAGGGGGGCTTTATCTTAAAAAGTTTTCCGACTATTATTTTCTCAACCGTTGGTCCGATTTAGGTCCGAATAGGGTGCATGTGATTTAACTGAAGGAGATATCTTGTTTATGCCAGATTTTACTCTAATATTTCATATTCTATTCACTAGGGGGAGACCTTTGATAAAAAAAAATATATATATATATGTTTTTTGGGGCAATAAAAATATAACCATCCGTACGATTTAGTCCATATTTGTTGAAAATGAATCAACCCGACGAGATTTATCTTACCTGGTATCTTATTTTATTGTTATAGATCATTCAACTCACTAGGGGGAAAAAAAACACAGATTGTCACTTTTAATAAAGGAGTTCAACCAGGAGTATTGCTTATACAATGCAGGGGATCAGGGGCTTTTCGTTGATATACCCTTGCTGTCTGGGACGAGATTATCTGGGGCTTCTATTTTTTGTCCTGTGAATATTTTGTGTATGCCGCTCTTGTTTGCTGCTGGAAAAACCCTAATTTCCCTTGGGATTAATAAAGTCTTATCTCATCTTATCTCAACGCATCTGCAGTCAGAACATAGCCTCTCAGATGAGCAGCACTTCCTGACGATCCAAATAAACGCTTACGAAATAATATACAGACAGTTGTTCTATAACATTTCAAAGGCGACTGCACATCAAACTCGGGTTATGCTGAGAATTAAATCTAACAAAATCTACATTTCAGGCACACATGTACAACATAAAGTAAAAACTCTGTTTGACCACATGTACTGAAATCCATATGGCATGTTCCATTTTGACGGCGCTGGTGCCGATTTGCCCGAATCCACCGATTTGCAAATAAACCAATAAGCATCTGTCTCGTACATTTCCGGGTTTGAGTTTTTCAGATTACGCACGCATGATCTATTTGAATGAATCTGAGGCTGCAGAATTACATTCCTACAAAAAAAAAAAAAGAATTGCCGAAGCCGCCGCTGAATACCTCGTCTCCCGGTGGATTTCCCGCGGCTCCTCAGCTCGGCTCCCTCCGAAACCAACCGGGAGTCTGGGGCTGCAAAAAGCAATTAAAGGTGCCACCTGTTTCTTGATTCCTTCTGCCTCCACTGGTGGGTAATTGGAAACCTCTGTCTATTGGTGCCGGTGTTCCACCTCATCTGCAGCTCATGTTTCCCACAGCTGCCCCCTCAGAACTCCAAAACGCCACCAAATAAGATGTGAGAAGAGCTTCAGCCGTCATCTGGAGAGAGTTTCGCTCGACAAGGTTGATCTTAAGTATTTGGTGATAAAATTATTTATATCCCTGGAAGGCGCCGCGTCCATAGACCCTTTGGGTCAACGCGATAACTCCAGCTATTTCACGGATCATTTTTTCATTTCATACCCTCATAGACCTTATTGCGAGGAAGAACTGGGGTGATTTTTGGATAAAGTTTGGTTTATTATTCGGACATTTCTCGGTCATCATTTCATTAATGTTGGTCTGATTTAGTCCAAATTTGATTCATATGAATAGAATCGAGGAGATCTATCTTAAAAAGGTTTAACTCTAAAAGTTCACATTTTCCTCACTAGGGGGAGCTATTTTACTAATCTTATTTTTCTGGACTTAACTCAAAAACTAGTTAACGGATCATTTTCATATATACTTAACCGATTGACTTTACTGAGAAGACAAACTGGATTGATTTTGAGAAAAGAGCGGTTGTATATTTCTGACACTAGGGGGCCATGAAGTATTTGTCCGATATAGTCCAAATTTGGAGCAAATTAAACAATTTGAGAAGATCTAACTCGTATACATCGTACTAGTACTAGTACTTAGTAACTAACTAGTAACCTTCGTAGTAACTTCATTTAGTCCAGATCAGGAGTACATGAATCAAGTTAAGGAAATTTGTCTTATATATATCATATTTTTCCCTTATTGTACACATTTTACTCAAATCAGGGATTTTTTTTATTTTTTTTATAGAAAATACCAAGAACATCCAGTGAGTTCAAATTTAATTTGATATCAATCAGAGGAATGCAGGGGATTGAGCACTTTTCAGGGATACACCATTGCTGTCAGGGACGACAGCAATGGTGTTGTTGTTAAGTTGATGTTAAATCTGAGCTTTATCACTTGTAAGGTCATCATGAAATATTTCTTGCTGACTCACGCTGTTATTCAATCAGCGTTCCGTCTCAGCGATAGGAGTCCTTCAAAACGACTCAAACTGCTCCTTCTTTGGACGCATTCACTGAGCTGCTGAGAGCAAGGTTTGTGAGGCATGGAGAGCTCTCTACAGCTAGCAGGAAAAGGCAGAGGTGACCTCACTTGAGCTGAACGTTTCCTAATGAATGAGCAGCAGCGACTTTCTTACGGGGTTTTTATGAGAGATGCCCCGGCAAAATAAATCTAAGGAATCGGAAGGAACATGTTCAGAATTAGAATCATACAATTTATGAAAAAGTGAGTTCAAAAAGTTCAATTCTGACTTCTGATTCCTGAGAATAAATCTGACACTAAAATCATACTTCTGAATTAGATTTTTAGAATTGTGATTTCAATTATTTATGAATGAAATGCCTTTTAAATGGGAAAACTGCATATAAATTAGGTTTATTGGACCTAGATTAGTTTTAATCAACTTCATTGTAGTAAAATTGTTCTTGAAGTCATGCATGACTGATATTTTTTCAAAAATAATCTCACATAACCCCTGAAGTACCTCAAAGTAACCATAAGGGTATGCAAAGATTGAAGATAAGCATGAACCGTCAAAAGTTGTCCGTTCTTTCTACTTTTGTAAGTTCTAGTACGCAGTCAGTGCTGCCTTCTTGGCTGATTCTTAAACTACAGGAACATTAAACAGCCTCCTAATATACTGAATATCCTGTCTTATATCTTAAATATGCACGGGTCAGCAAATATCAGACTCCAGCTTCCGTTTAACCAAAATGTCACCCCTGAAGTGTCCCCAGGCCCGTTAACCTTTTCAACGGACACACTTTAAGCCTCATTAACATTTCCAGTCTGCCCCCAAAAAGGAGTGAATTTTTCACACCAACCTTCATCGGATTTAACCAAGTCCAATAGTCCATCAGCCATGAAATGGAGCATTTACCGGACCTCAGAGGTGAGGCAGTAGAATCAAAGTAGAATCTTTGCGGCTGTTGGTGCAACCGCGGAATCTTGTTGTCTGGACTTTGGACTGGAATGAAATATACATTGGCCAAACTTTTTTGGTGTTCCTTCCGAAGGCTACAAATAAAGCTCGACTTACGTACATGGAGGGACTTGCCTAGTCTAGTTGGACCTCTCCTGCTAACCCATAAGGCTAGTGAGGAGGAGAGAATGTGGATTCTGAGGACAAAAAAAAAAATTAAGCTGTTAGCAATGATAACGACAAATAAAACCTCAGAGATTCTGAGACATGGAATCTGATCTTTTCCTGTTACGATATGGGCGACGAATTGCTAAAATGGTGTCGAGTTAACAGGCAGTGAGTTGCATTATTATGTTTTGGTGATGTCATCGGCTCACCACAGAGCCCAGTGTTGTCATAGGTTCACCTCAGGACCCGGTGATGTCATAGGCTCACCTCAGAGCTCATCTGGCGCTCGTCTGGTAGGGACACAGTTTGTCTTGAAAGCAAAACCTCACACTTGGGTCAGAAGTGCAAAGCCTGATGGGGATTTTGGCACATTCGTATTCTTTGTTAGACCACATGTCCTGCTTCCAACATATTTTATCAATATTATTGGTCACAAAATACGTGAAATGACTCCTTACAGAGCAATTATGAGCTACTTCATGCTTCTGACTATAATCCGTTTTGACCCAACCAGAATTGACCCTTTTCTCGAGCTTCAAACTGAAAATGACTCTCTCACCGGGGAGTTAACTCGGGCTTTGGCGCCATTTCATTCCTCTGCAGAGCTCTGCTCAGCGGGCCTCCAATATAAATCTAATAAAGGAGCTGGAAGTGTTGTCCTCCAAGAGTACAGCAGCTGGGCGGTTCTCCGTAATGATATACAATACTGCTTTTTTTTTCTGCTGCACTGCTACCTGCTGTCAAGGTTCATGAAGTTCTTCTTTCTTCTTTTTTTTTTCAAAGGATAAAGAGACTTAACTGCGCGGTCGCTCTGCCTCCACTTGGTTCATACCAACGCTCCCTTCTCCAGAACCGGTAGTTATTACTGCAACAACAACAGACGGGCGGAAAGGATATTTTCTTTCTAGACCTTAAATAGTTGCTGTAATTTTACGGCGGGCATTTCAGCTTCATTACCCTGTTATTTTTAAACACAGCACATTACCGTTAATATAAAGAAAATACATACGTAATTGCGTTAATGTACTGTTTTTTTTTTAACTGTGCTTTAATGCATTTATTAAAGTCTATGCAAAAATACAAACTAGGCTGTTAACTGTATAATAAAGTCTTCACGGAAAGCACAAAACTTTCAATTCATGTAAATGTAGATCAATGCTAATTTTACGGTACGCAGTAGCAACTCTGCTAGTGGTTATTAGCTGTTTTTTGTACTTTTTGCAAGAAAAGTCATTCAAATCCCAATTCATATTGTGTTTTTCAGTAATAGTACAAAACTTTAAATTAAGTAACAGTAAAATAATGTTAGTTTTACAGTAAGTAAATGGCAACGGTGCTCTTGGTTGTTTTTTGTACCCAATAAAAAAGCCTATTCAATCTGCAACAGTAAAATAATGTTAATTCAAGTTCTTTAATGTTTTGTTTTTACAGGAAAATTAATTATAAACCCAATTCATACTGTATTATATTTATTTATTTATAGTACAAAACCTTAAATTCAGGTAACAGTAACATAATGATAGTTTAAAAGTTAGTAAATGATATTTCTGCTCTCACTTGTTTACTGTTTTAGTTTTTTTTACAGAAAAAAAAAAAAGGCCAGTTAATTTTTTTAAATTTTTCATCATGAGTCCAAAACATTACTTACAAGTAAGAGTAAAATAATGTGTATACTGGCTGTTTGCGTTTTTTTTAAAGAATAATATTGTGATAAAATGTCATCGTTCATCGTATTTCATGGAAAATAATCCATTTTAATAAAATCAACTTTTTCAGCGGTATTTTTTTTTTGTTACTATCAAGTTACATATTTCTGTTTGGAAAGTCTTAACGGCGTTTTAGCGTTACTTAATGAATAGGACTTTCCCAACAACCATGGTTAAGGACTCCCTCAGGGTTCCTTCCTCGGCCCCTTACTATTTAGCACATGTGTGCAGCTACTGCGTCATATTATCACACAGGTTCACTCACATTTAGCTATAAGATGTAGAGACTCAAAACAAACTCAATCAAACAGTTTAGCACGACATTAAAGGGTTGAGAGTTTATTGTTCAACTTTTTTTTCTGTCGGCAATATTTCCAGCAGCAAGGAAGGAAACCGTAACCGCGGGCGAGCCTCAGGGAAAGACCACGAAACATATCCCAAGGCCGACTGCAAACATAAAGCTTCCTGTTTGCTGACGAACATTGACAAAGGAGCGGAGGCACAGGCGTCGTAGCCACAACCATTTCTTCCTCTGACAATCTCCGCTGAAAGATCTGCTCGCCTGTTTTTGGTTGGGAAAATTACGGAAATAATCAAAGTTTTATTAAAATGCGTGTATTTAAAATTTCTTAGAATCAACTTGCTGTTGTTTGTTGGTTAGGAAAACAACAAAATTAACGGTATTTCAAATAAGTTTCATCGTGAAAGAAGCAGGATTCCACTGAATGGAATTCATGATATTGGTTTACATCTAATATTGGGCAACTATTACATAAATATAATTTTCACTAGTTTCATTCGCAATTTAATTTGTTTAATTTATTTGAAAATGAAGTTTATTTATTTGTTTGTGTCAAAATTGTGTATTAATTGTGTCTTTAACATGATTAGATTGTGTTTGGCGAGGGACGCGTCAGAAAGCATGTGAGCGTTTTGGCGTCCCTCTGAAATATACTGATTTTTTTAGACGTCAGTTAAGTCACTGAAGTCTATGGGGGCATAAAGTTATTATAAAAACACACGGTTAAAAAAAGGGAGGGGGGTATCAACAGGAAGGCCGCTGATTTGGGGCGATTATTGTGAATAATCTTTAATAAATGTGATTGAAGGACGCTTCGCGGTTGCGGTTTGGTTTGGATTGAACAGCTTGCAGAGAAGCCGTGTCCAGCGCGCTCCAGGCACGACTTTCATTCCTTTTCTCCCCACCGACCCCCCAGAAGCCCCTGAATTACAAGCCAACCAGCGCAAATACAGACCCAGTCTCTGAAGGTGTCATAGCTTCCTCTCCATTGTGAAGTGAGCCTTGAAATAACACCATTTCACCCCCCCCCACCACCACCAACCACCAACACCACCACCACCTCTGGGTGA
The DNA here is from genome assembly GCA_037951165.1 of Lophius americanus. Lineage (NCBI taxonomy): Eukaryota > Metazoa > Chordata > Actinopteri > Lophiiformes > Lophiidae > Lophius > Lophius americanus. Next base: position 1,999,147 of record JBBDHG010000081.1, read on the forward strand.
TTCAAGACTTTGGAGAAGTTGAGTTTGTTTGTTTTTGGTGTTTCTCTGAAACGCAGACGTTAGAACCTGGAGGGAAGCGATGAGGGTTATTTTAGGGTTTATTCTTAGGGAAATTAAAGCACAGCTGTCGGGCCATTCCTCGGCTGAGCATGACCAGATCTGCTTCCAGATCAGGCGGCGCTTGCCTTGAGCCCGCCGAGACCTTTCAGACGCAACGCCCGCGTTCAAATGCAACTTACCTACTGAGACTAAACTAAACTCCTTAATTTGACCGAATATTACTTTATACAGTAATTATTTGTTTATGACATTACGGTCTTACCCTGTTATTGCTCTGTTGTTTTATTAAAAGTGTTTTGTTTTGTTTTTTTAACTGTTAAATTTGGGGTTCAACATTTTCTTAATATCAAAAATTGTTTCATCTCATGTTTTCAATTTTACGCAAGATTACAACAAAAGTATGTTTGACTTTGTTTTCTTTTTGTTATATTATGAATTATCATAATAATTAAAAAAAATTGAATAAACGAATAACAGTAAATAAAAAAATTAATTAATTAATCAGATTGAATTTATTGCAATTTACTATTTTCGCTGCCCGTTTTTTAACCGTAAAATACACGGATTTTATCTTGTTTTTTACAGTGTAAGATACCATACGTATCCCTCACCTCCACCCTGCTGATGCTCCGCCACGGGATGAACCTAATTGGACAGCGGCGGTTGGTGCAGACTTCCTTTTTTAAAGACTGATTGGGTTTTCTTGCTCTATTCAGATTCAGAGATGGCGGAACAGCGGGGTCGGACTTGTTTACAGAAAACTGGAATGATCACGTAATCACAGTTATGACACCGCAATTTCACTTCCGGCCATCATTACGTCATACATCCCGCACCTAGATCACCACCAGCCGCCGTCCGGACCGCAGGTCGGCCGCGAAACCGACACACTTTCAGCCGAGGTGTGGAGTTTCACGGCTTCGGGCTGAGACGCGGTCACCGCTGCTCCGCCATCGCCATCGCCATGGCAACCCTTTGAAAGACTTCCAGCCTCAATTCCACTCATTAGCACATTGTCGAGGTGGTATGTTGTTTCCCAGATACAGCTGTTTTCACCATCACTCATTAAATGCCGTCTATATCAATAAGCTGTGTGCGAGTGCAGAGGAGTTGTGTGTGCATGACACTTGTGTACCGCCGACCGAAATAGGAATCAGTCAGTGCGAACCCGAGGCCACGCTTTTCATCGGCGCAGGAGCTGATGCTGCTGAGTTCCCAGTATATATATATATATATACATATATAAATACACGGTCAAATGTACCAGAAAGTGCTCTGCAATGACGTTATTTAAGTTATTATTGCCGGAGAGGCTTGTGAAAGCTGTATAATTAAAAACAGATAAAAGAGACGGTGAGGATAGAACCCGAGCTGAAAAGTATTCAGCATACCTGAATCTGTTTTTTTTTCTTTTTTCTTTGAGCTAGTTCTCTCCTGTTATATAGAATCTGTCTTTTATCTTTTTCGAGTGCATTTTGGGTCTTTTTTGAGGATTTGGTATTAGGAGATGAAAAATATGGTGACCGTCTACAAGACATTACGGTATCCAACCATGATAAACAGACATTAAAACAACCTGTTTACACTTTTACAGTACAGTAAGACTGTAAAAAAAAAAAAAAAAAAATTCTAACAGTAAATGAAATCCTTCAAACCTTGAAATCAACATTATTTCACAATTATGCACCATAAATGTTGTATTTTTGTATTTTGTTACTGTAGAAACAATGGAAGGCTCATGTTAAATGATGTTTTGGGTTTGTCTTTTTTACTGTAAATTTAAATGAACATGCTAGCAAAAATCTGTAAGTGAGACATAATAATATTATTGTGGTAATAATTTGGGAGATTATATTACTTTTACACAATAACACAGTCATTTCACAGTAAAATCACATTTTTACATTGTAAAATACAGTTATATACTGTTTTTTGATTTCGCCATTACCCTTTTTTTTTTACTCTCACTTCTGCAGACAGTTTTTACAGTGCACCGAACCGCAACCGCAACACAACTCGCTTCAAAAGTCAAACGAAAAGGGTTTCGGGACACGTAATACTTCTTTTCTTCTGGCTACTCCCTTTACGGATCTCCACAGCGGATCATCTGTCTCCGTCTTTCCCTGTCCTCTTCATCTCCCTCTGTCACACCAACCAGCTGCATGTCCTCTCTCACCACATCCAGAACCCTCCTCTTCGCTGTTCCCCTTTTTCTCCTTGCTGGCAGCTCCATCTCCAGCATCCTTCTATCAGTAGATCCACTGTCCCTCCTCTTCATGGGTCCAAACCATCTCAGTCTGTCCTCTCCGACTTTGTCTCCAAGACATCTAACCAAACTCTTAAAGTGGTCCAGGAACGGTTTGAGGACTAGAACAACCAGTTCAAGGTCATAGTGCAAGGTCAAGGTCAAAGTGCCGCTGAATTCCGCGAACGTTAATTGCAATGGAACATCTGAGGAATGGCAAGTCCGATCTTCATCATATCATCATCTTGTTGGTTCCAGATACCCCGACGGACCTTCCGATTCCACGAGAATTCACGCCTGGAATGATCACAGTTCTTTTTTGAGACATAATGGGAACTCATGCCTTGTCAGGTGGTTATAATGTTATGGTTGACTTTGTAGTTAAGCAGAATCGTCATCATCAAGGGAACTTTTCCTTCCATCTTGATGTCGAACTCTTTTTCTTGAAAAATCCCCTGGATGACGGTTCTCTCTGCTCTATTTCATTATTTCCTGCTCGGTTCTATTGCAGCAGAATCTTCCTGCAGGTCCAATCTGTACGTTCATACCAACAAATGACGCTCGGGACTTTCAATGCAGGACTGCATGCACCGTGTATGTGTGTGTGTGTGTGTATGCGGCGCTCTCAACACTGCATCGCTGTAATTATGCGCAGAGCAAAGGGACTATGAGACAATTCAATCTTTTGTAGTAATTGATCCTTCCACCTGAGGGCAGTACTTTCTAATCTAATATCAGATAAATCCGTTTCACATCTTCAATTAAACCACAATATTGGATTGGTCTTTCTTCAAACTCAGAGCTCGCTCTTCTCTGCTAGCTCGCCTCCTACTGCTTCCGCACCCCCACCCTCCACCCCTTCACCCCTTGCAGGATGAAACGATACGCATTACAACCTCGGATGGATGTTTTGCAAAAGAAAAAAAAAAAAAAAAACAGTCCAAATAGCGGGAGATCGGGGACGCTAACCTCTGGTATTGAACTAGTCAAACCTCCTTTCGCAGGAAGTTCCCCATCATTGTGTGAAAGTTTGACGTCATTACTTTTTCACAGATTGGACTCGCATTCAACGACTCCCGCCGAAAAACCTGAGTTGGTATAAAATCATTTAAAGGCTTGTTTTTTTTTTTTTTTGTTCTTCGCTAATCACTTTTTTTTAATATAAAAAGCTGCAGGCGTTTTTTCTTTTCTGCCCCACGCCGTTCCGTGATGCGTGCAGCAAGCCGAGCTGCGCTGTTCCTTCTCACTATCCTCAAAAACAATTACATTCTCCTTTACACAATTCAATTATTTTCACTGTTCAGGAAGAAGCGCCGCGAGCCTCGCCTCGTCTCGTCCTCTTCAGCCTGAGACAACCTCTCAGCCGGTGACACACATACCCACCTATCACCACCCAGCCAGGATAGCAAAAATGAGTTTATTTTTTCATTAATAAAATAAAAAAATTATAATAATCATTCGAATGGCTTACGCCGGAGTGACAATTTAATTTAATCTGTGGCGGCGGATATTTTTCTAGCATTCTTTTTTTTTTGTCTGAAAGAAAAAAGAGATGGATGCAATTATTTAAGTAAACCTGCTGCCGTCAGTCTCTGCGGACGGATCAGGAACATTCCCTGCTTTGTTTTGCGCCGTATGGAATTTCAGGAAAAGTCTGAGATGTTATGGAGTCGTCGTCATCATCGCTGCGTCCGCCACCGGTCCATCGTGTAAACGCGATAACTCTAAAAGAAATTCGAGGATCATTTTTCAAACTTTGTGTCCACGTAGACCTTAGTGTGAGGAAGAACTGGAGTAATTTTGGGAACGTTTTGATTGTTTATGCCCTTTATAGTGGGAGTTTTATCTCACAAATGTTTCGGAGCCATAATTTCTCGACCCTAAATTGGGTTTAGTCCAGATGTGGTGCACATGAGTCAACACAAGGAAATCAATCTTGTATATGTCATATTTTACTCTAATAGTTCATGTTTTACTCACTAGGTGGAGCTTTTTTTTTTTTTTACTAAAAAAACCCTTTATTTTTGGACGTCACTTCTTAACCGTTGATCCGATTTAGTCCAATTATGGTATAATATGAATGGACTCACGGATATCTTACTTGTTTGTGTCATAATTTACTTGAATAGTCCATATTTTCCTCATTAGTTTTTTTTTTACAGAGGACAGTGGAGTTCAATCAAGGGATTGCAGACTTCTTCATGTTATTCCCTTGATGTCGGGGACGAAGGGTATAGGCCTAATTATTTCATGAAATAACATTTCAAAGACGTATCCATCCTATTTGTATGTAATTACTGTAATTAGAATTCAGGCTTCTATGTTTGTTGAGCTTCTGTTTATTCTCATCACTGCCATATTGTCATTTGTCCGAATTCACCAAATCTTGATCTACGGTGAAATCGGGTTGGATCATAAACGTCCGATTGTCTGTCTGTTATCAAGATTGCAGAAAATCTAATGGACAGATTTGGAGCGACAGGTTGTATGTAAAAAAAACATGAAAAAATATATAGATGTTACTTATATGTATATATGTGAGATGGGGAAATCAATTAAAGTTATGTACTTATTTATTGTCTTTTCTTTTCGTTCTTTAAATTTAATTATGTAATCGTTATTATTTTTATTTTTATTTTTTATTTTTTATTTTTTATTTTTTATTGTTTTCATTCTTTCTTTTTTCTCTTTCTTTTTCTTTCCAATTATTATATTTTTACTTTTTTTTTTCATTTAAAATTTGCATTCCGGGTGGAAAATGCATTAACAGACTTATTTTAATCTGTAACAGTGGAACAAGTTGGATGTTTAAAAGTTGATAGTATGAAAAAAAGAAAGTAAGAAGAAAAGATAATAATATAAATCCAAAATTCATCTGGATTAAATGTAAAGAATATAACAAAAATTGGAACCTTGATTCGGACCTTGCTTCAGAACTCTTACCTTCACAATAAGAGTTCAAGCTGATGAACGGGCAGATTAATCCAGATCAGAACCTGACTTGGTTTAAATGAAAACCGAGTTGAATCTAAAACAGAGCTGAAACAATAAGACAATTAATCAAATAATCGCTGGATGGGAATCTAATTGGCAATCATTTAGATGATTAATTAATTGGTTTTGAAGCATAAATACCACACGTTCCCAACTTTAATGTAATTGTCTTATGTGACACTTAATTGATCACGTCTGGGACTTCAGACGTTTCTCACACCAAATGAGACGAAGGACATTAGGCTCTTATTTCCCAATTTTCTCATACACACCAGAGCCCATTAGGGAAATAACTGTATAAGCTGCAGTCCCAGATATAAATGTCTGAAAGAACTAGTCGCTGCTTATTGAGCGTGTGTTTACTATGCATAAGCACGGACCCGCCTCATCTTGGCCTGTGTTTTCTAATGCTTGTGTACACAGCGCGGATATATTCCCATGAGGAACGCACATGGCCAAAGTTGTCAGAAACCGCAAATAACCCGTCAAAAACCCAATGAACCCCGACTCCCGCCACCTAGGCATCCATCCCATACAAGCAGTAATTACTCTAAGGGATATTTGTCATTGTAAGTATGGGAAAACTGGAAAACATACGCCAACTTTTGCTTTAAGTGACTGATGTTTCTCTCCCGTTTATCTGTTCCCGTATTTTGATGCAAATAGATTTCAGAGAGGACTTTGAAGACATGAATTTTGGGGTTTCCAGTCGCTGGTATTTTTCTGCCTCCGCACGCCGTTGATCTAGTTTCTCCTACGAACGTTAATCAAGGGAGACCAATGTGAGTTTGTTTGATCATCCTCTAACAGGATTAATGTTTTAATACAACAGTCCTTCTAATAAATGTCATGATAACAGCCGCAGATTAAAAACCAGATATTCTTCTTAATCAATAGGGTGCGATGAGTTATCAAGGGGTTTAATAGTCTGTGACCACTTCTGAAAGACTTTTGAAAGTAGGTTTTTTAATAATTGTGGTGATTTACATAGAATAAAATGGGATGCTAGGTGAAAACAACTAATAATTAAAGGAAATAAAAACAACAAAATATTTTACATTACGCACGCCTAATTTTGTGTGAAATGTGAAAGTGAAATGGAAAAACACCTCCAGATGCGATTCAGTCCCACCGTGCCTGGCGAGGTGTGCAGCATCAGCTGTCGCTTTAGCGGAGCCTGTAGTCCCAGAATAACTGCGTACTTATTGTATTGTCATAAGAATAGATCCACCTAATTAATTTTTAGCGCTCACGCACCACAGCTCTTTAGAAATGCCATTCAGCTGTAATTTAAAAATTTCACCTGATCCCTTTTAGGTTTACAGACAAGCAAAAGGACTCAAAGCCCAATCTGGCAGTTAATGAAATATCTGCTGGATGTTAGACGGCTTCTGCACGATTGAAATAACTCATAAATATTTGGGTTTTCACAGGTTAGCAGTGTAGAACATGGTCCAAAGCGCCGTACTTACTCCATCGGCTTGCTCTCTTCCCAGTGGAGTGCCACAGTACGGGCTGGTTTACATAAAGTTATGGTGGTTATAATGCTATGGCTATTTCTGACCCTTTCTACCAGATCCAGCAAATCGGCAATTTGGCTAGAGCAGCCATTCTGTGGGATTAAACCATACAGGCTTGTTGTTACTGCCGATACACATCAATGAACCTTGGGTGCCGATTCGCCAGTGCTCCTTCCTCAGACCACTTTGGTAGGTTCTATCCGCTGCAGACGCTTGATTGAAGTCCCTCGGATCCTTTTGCTGAACCCTTTTTCCTTCTTCCAACTGATCATCTTCAGGGCAAAATGTTCACTCGCTACCTGAAAGATGTGTTCTACTTACAAGTGGCATTGTAACAAGATTATCAGTGCTGTTATGACGCCATATGTCAGTGGTTATAATGCCATGGTGGCTATAATGATATGCCTGGTTCTAACAGATTTATATCAGTGGCATTTTAACAAGATTATGAGTTTTACTCTGATGACACATGTCAGCGGCTATGATGCTATGGTGGTTATAATGTTATGGCTGGTTTGGACACCTTTCCATCAGAATCAGCAGAGCCACAATTTGTGCTAAAGCAGCCGATTTGTTGGATCCCACTATACAGGCTGGTTGTCACTCCCCATGCAGAACAAGGAACCTCGGGTGCCGGTTTACCTGTTCTCCTCTCCTGGGCAACTTTAGTAGGTTCTAACCACTGCAGACGATCGATGGAAGCTGCTCTGATCCATTTTTCCGCTTCCAACTGATGATCTTCAGGATTAAATATTCACTCACTGCCTTAAATATCCCATAGTAACGAGGATGTCAACGTGATTCTGACCTCAGGTGTCAGTGGTTATATTGTTATGGCTGATGTGTGGCGGTGTCGATCATAGGAGAGCAAAGAGAGGTAAACAAAAGTCTTGATAAGACCAAAGCAGACGTGATGCAATAAACCTTCAAAAGAAAGCAGGAGAACATCAAGTTAAGACCAGCACCAGAACCTCTGCGATTCCTGCGGGTCCGTTTGAGTCCAGCGACGGCTGTCTTTCGTTTAAACTTGATGAAATTATCAAAATAAAGGCAAATAGTAACTCTATTTGGACGATATCAACGTCCCTAGAAAGCTCTTCTATCTAATAATGCGCTTTATCAAATGTACAACATCGTTGTTCGTTACTTTTCAAATCTGTGGTAATTCTCATTTGAGCTTATTGTTTAATATTTGTCTGTATGTATGTGTGTGTGTGTGTATGTATGTGTGTGTGTGTATGTAAATGTGTGTCTGTGAAATATTACCGGACTCCCTCATCATTTCCTATTATCTGTTCCCTAAATCATCAAAAAATTGCCACATTTTCAAACTTACTTAAATGTAAACTGTAACTGAAAAAACCTAAAATACAAGCTTTGAATAATTACCTTACTTTAAATGACAACAAGATTAGCCAAGCCCAAAATCAAGAGGTTTTCTACTACCGTGGACTTCGCAGACTGAGTCTTATCCTCTTGAATTTCTTTTGATTTTGACATTGTGTGCTACTGGTTAGATATTGGCATAATGTGCTACTGACGACTGGTTGAGGTATTTTAAATGAGGAAAATGTCATTATTACCTTCACATAGGATGATACGCTGTTACCTAGTTTTGTCTGTTTGTTAGCAAGATTACGGAAAAACGAATAAACTGTCTAACTTAGGTTTACTGTTGTGCTTCGGCGAAGGTTGGCGCTTTTTGAGGCTACGTTCACACTGCAGGAAAATTTGACTTTTTTTCATGTCGTGTGAACGGCACAAACCACATGGATATCTGATGTTTTCCAATTCCCATTCGATGTTTTCCCCTCTACTTTATTACTTTCCTGGGGGACGGTCTTAACTGGTGATGAGGGTCCGGTTCTGTTTACAGTTGCCACAACCGCCAGGAACTAATGTGTCAGTGTTGAAGGTGGATGGATGGCATTCTCATCTGATTTTTTTCTACTGCTCGTACTTTATTTTCTCCACATTTCTATGCATATTATTTATATAATGACAACATGTATGATGCCTGTTTCTATTGTCTAGGTCACCAAACCCAGATACCTGGTACCAAGACATTATCAGCAGATCCTTTAAGTCCTTCATAGAAGTTGCAAGATCCTCCATGGATTGGACCGGGGTTTTAATAGTTATATGTTTTCCACCGATCAGCCCTTACATTAAACATTAACATTAACAGCTCTGTGATGTCGATGTGTGTACCTGAGACTTTTGTTTCAGAACCTGTTCAGCAATTTGTGCTACATTAGCTCTTAAGACAACATAAGGGCAAGCCATTGCTCCCACTGCGCAACAAAGAGCCTCAGGTAATCCTTCCCTAGACCTCCACCTTTTCTGTAACCACTTACACTGTTGTCCTGACATTGGACTGGTCACCAGTTCATCACAGGGTCAAGTCAGGTACATCGAAATAACAAATCATCCTCACATTAAGACTGAAGGCCGATTTTAGAGACAACAATTGTCTCTAAAATCAATTCATTTTGCATGTTTTTAAACCGTGGGAGGAGGCTGGAGTACCCAGAGGAAAACCCCCCAAAGGCGGGGAGAGCATGCTGCGTACATAACGGCCTCAATATTCACAGCCAGAACCGTATTTCTGTGAGGCGACTGTGGAACCCACTGTGCAACCGAGCTGCCCTCAGAATAGAATGCCGCTCCATTTGTCCTGTTTTCCCGTTCACTTGCTGCCTGATATATTCCACCCACTGAAAGGGGAGAATTGTAATGAGATAATAATTAGTATTCACTTCATCTGCTTGATGACTCATCTGCCATAAGAGCCCACTACATGCGTCCTTGGCGTTGACCTTGACAATATGGCTCAGCAGAGTTGTGACAAGAGAATCGGCCATGACAGACGAGGAAGTGACATTCTACCAAGTAAATAATACGAATGAAAGTGGATGCAGTGACGTACTCGGTGGTGGTCTTTGAGACCAATGAACTCATTGCATTTTTACTTTTTCACTTTATTTTCCCTTTATCGCCGCAAATTCCTGAATCGTCAATCTAAACTAGCCTGAAAGAAAGGTGAAAGGTCAGCGATATTCCATCCATTTGATTCCGCTTACCCAGGGTCGGGTTTCAGAGTCGGGTGGGTATTCCAAATGTCCCTCTCCTCAGCCACACTCTCCAGCTCATCTTGGTGGGATATGTAGTCCTCGCAGTGAACTCTATCCTGGGGTCTCATTCCATATGGAGGTGCTTGGAAGTTCCCCCGAAAGCAGACAAAAGTCGGTCGAGGCCAAAACCACGTCAACCGTCTCTTTTCGCCTCCATCTTTAATGATAAGCATTTTCAAACCCAACCTCGTTTTTTCTCCGGGGATTAATATTTTCTAGGCGGAATCTAGAATTTTTTACGGCTCTTAAGGGGGCATTTATAGCAGATTTAAATCCCAGCCACTGGTGCCTGGAATATGAATAACAACACATCTAAATACATATAATACACATAAATTAACAAATACAAGGAACCAGAAAGAGGGCAAAACACACGTCTGGGCCAGATGTTAACGCATGAAAACATGAAGTACATTTTTCAGGGGGCTAATTCACCAGATGGAGGAAATACCATTACCAAGGGAGTCCTACACACGGCTCTAGTGGTTAGGCGATGTGCTGTGAATTTTTATCATAACAAATATGCCTTTCCACCCACTGAGAGGAGAATAATTTTTTGCCCCCTCTCATCTCCTGCTCTCACATATAGACAAAAATTTCTCTGTGGCTGTGATATTGGGTTAAGTGCTTCTTCATGGACCCTCTGGTTGGGCCCGCTACCGATAACAGGAGCTAATTTCAAATAATGCTTTTCGAATTTGAAGTCTTTAACACGGAAGTGGAACGCATTGGCCTGGAAGTGGTTACACGCCCTTTAATTAAAATGCTGACGTTCAAAAAAAAAACGTACGGAAAGAAGCTTTAGTATCTGATGAACTCCACCCAGTCAACTTTTCTGATTCCATGCCAGAGCTACTCTACGTTACTTCTTCGGCTCCATGATAAATGGTGGAAATTAATCATCTCTGATAAATTGCATTATACCCCAAGCTTATTAAAACGGTATTGATATGTTTTATCAAAGTTGCTGTTTTGTAGATTATGGTGGCATCTAGTGGTGAAGTTCTAGATTCAAAATCTATATTACACCTCAGCTCACCTCTCCCTGTTTAACAATCTATGGTGGCCTTAAGGTGTCAAAAATAGGTCATGAGCTACGACTCAATCAGGTGTGTAAGTTCTTGTGGAAAAATATATTCGGAAATGTTATATATGTTTTATAAGAATACTTTTATTAATTGGCCGTAGTGTGAACAGGTGCACCAGGTGACCTGTTCCTCCTTTCCAGGATAGTGATAAAGAAAGGAAGCAGCAAAGTCGGAGTCGGGACCCCAAGCCCTCCCAGCCTGACTCGTAGTTGGCGGGACCCTACGACTTCCTACGGCCCTCCCTCGCCCTTTAAGTGGAATTCCCCCATGGTGGACTGCTCGGACCCCACCAGTTTATCTCTTAAAGGTTTCACGGGTCAGGTCTTCATGTTTTCCCTTGTTGTTGGACAAGTTTATTCATAATGACCAACCAGTTACCTGCTCCAAAGTCTGGTGCATCAATTGAAACCAGATTCGTTCAATCGGGTCACCTCATCCATCAATCACTGTCACACCTCTGTGATTACATCACCGCCATCAGCTGCTGTCTTTAAATATGTCTCACTCTCCGCTCATCTAGTTCTAGCTTGCTGCCGGTTCGCACACCTCCAACTCCCCATCTCCACCTAGTACTCACAGATTCGTCAGCTTTATCATTCATCAGCTTCAACAGAGTCATCAGCCACCACCACCCGTATACAGACTCCTTTCTCATACACTAATTATAAAACATCATCTTTATTTTCATTCTCTGTCTTATCTTGATTGAAATGTTATTTAAACGTACATAGATGACAAAGTTTCTCAGTCTGCCACTGTTTCTTCCGCTAAGTGATGAAAGTCAAGTGAATCAATCTCTGGATTCTCAAAGTTCACAAACTTCATCATAAGATTGTTATCCAGCGACAACGTAGTCACCTTCTGGGGTTTTTTAAAGGCAAAGCATTTCCAAATCCCGCCACTTCGAACTGAAGTTATGAAAAGTTCTCTCTGGAGAAACTGTCCAGTTTGTGCTTTCTAGGCTTCTGTACAAACATGAAAGCAGCTTCTATTAAAGAAGAGCCACTTCCTTTTGGAGACATAACGGGATTTTTTTCCCAAGCTATTATTGAAAAAATAATCTTATGTTAAGCTTTTTTAATTCTGAATATTGTCCTTTCATTCATACATACCGCTAAATGTTTTACTGACTGCACCTTGAAGTTAGGTAGGGCCCCATTTTCTTGATAGAAACTGTGTAATTGAATTAATTCAAGGTGGATTCCATGTAGATTAAGGAATCAGATACACGCATTTAAGTCCTTTTAAACCCGTTGAGGATATTGTACACCAAATCAAACCTGTTAATTAAAGCTTTCAATAACGGTGGCTTTCATTTTCAGCCAAACCCATTGGAGAGCCTCTTCCAGGATTACTACTGTTTGCCCTCGTCCCCCGGGTGCTGTGAGCGATTCGACGGTTGGGTGAGCATAAAAAAATGTGTAAATACCACGGCCACCTTGGACCGACGTGAACACTATCCTTCTGGGAGTCTGAAGTGGCACTAGTGACAGCTTATTGCCGCTTTAAACTCGGCACGGCGGAATCTATCGCAGGAAAGTGGTGTCACCTTCAATGCTGCAGAGAATTGCCTTTATTTGTTGTTGTTGTTGTTGCTGTGTTCCTTGTTGTAAGGCTAGATATAAACCTTTTGTTCTGGATTTCTTGTCTTTTTTTTCTTTCTTTTTGTTAATGTATTTTTGCCGCACAGGACTTTTTTATTGTATAGATTTTTTTGAAGAAAAAAAAGCTGCAGGGTTTGTGGTTTCTGCGAGCCTGGCAGACAGAGCTCAGGGAGCAAACAGGTCAGTTTGAACTAATGAAAAAAATGACTGTCGTTAACTTTATATCATATAATTAACTTTATTCGTATAGTACTTTTCACACAGGAAATGCATCTCAAAGGATTTTGCAGTAAATAAAATACAGGCACTAAGTGCATCTACTGAAAAATAATTTACAATGGTTAAACAGAGAGGGACATAAATAATCATGACTCTATGTTAATTGGAAATATTAGATGAAGATGCATTACAAAGAGAGAAGAAATTACAGAATTAATGCAAATTATGATGTTGAAGAAAAACATTTATATGCACTATGATACTACGATGTAGTAATTACTGTGTAATATCTGGTAAATAAAGCAATTCTAAGTCATTTCACACTACAAATAAATAAGCTCAAAAATGTAATATTATGTAATAAGTAGGGATGTCAATATTACTGTTAACTCCCACTAACACTTTTTTTGCGACACAAAATGGATCTAAATCACTAAGTAAACCACAATTTTAAGTAAATAGTAGATAAAAGCATCAATAAAAAAAATAAAATAAGAACTATATAAAAACCTGACCAAAAAGCAGCAATGGTAATTACACTTATAGGTTCTGCTAAAAAGGAAAGTTTTAAGTCCTTTTTTAATCGTGTCAGTCGTCTGTGGAGCCCTCAGATGGTCAGGGAGGGCATTCCACAGACGAGGGGCAGCAGGACAGAAGGCCCGATCACCCATGGTGCTGAGCTTAGTCCGGGGAAGGAGGAAGCGGTATGAGTGGGTAGAACGGAGGGATTGTGGTGAGGTCAGTGGGGTGAGTAGTTCTTTTAGGTAGGGGGTGCGTTACCATGGATGCACTGGTGAGTGAGGAGAGAGATATTCCCAACTTTCCCAACTTAGACAAATTTATCTTTCAGAGTGAGATGATTTAGGCTATATTATTTTTTTTTAAAACACATAGGTATTTGAATTACCAGCAGTGATGAAAGTATTTCTGCCTCTGATGCAAACAGGTGTAAAATTTCAGAAGAAATCCCCGCTTAGCAGCGTGACCCACAAAGAGCAGGAACCTCCACCAGTTACGTCGATCATTTTGTTTCCCCGGAGCGCCGTCTGATGCATCCGTCTGCAATCTGAATAGCTGGCATTAAAGTTTGAGCAGCTTCCACTCGCGTTTGTGTGGGCGGTGGAACTTTAATCAAAAACTGACATGAGACGTTGTTACGAAAGATGGAAGTGCAGAAGAGAGGAGAGGGGGAACAAAAAGGGGCGGTGTCAAAATTATGTTTACAGGTTTATCTCATTTAAAGCCTTTTTTTTTTTTTAATGACATTCACAGCAATATTTGTGAACTTTCTCATTTTGTCTTTGCCCGAAAAAAATATATTAAAGAAAACGTTGCTAAAAGTGTAAAATTTCCAATCTATGTTCTAATGTTATGTAATATAAAATGTAAAAAAAAAAAAAAACTTAATTAAGTTGATTTTAAATTCTTAATCTAAATGTTAGAAACAACGTTTGCTTTTTTTAATGAAGAAAATTACATTTACATTCAACATATATTTAGCAATCAATTATTAAATCTTTTATTTACACTCACTTTTGGTAGATTTAAAATTGGTATCTAATATTTAGACGTCATATTAAGATTTTACATTAAATTTAGAGTGAAAACTAAAAATTTAGATTCAACATAAAGATTTTAAATATAAATTGAAGCTAAGTAGAAACATTTTTATGACATAATGTTGATGCACAACAAGGATAAAAACACAACATGTATTTTGGGTCACGTACGTCTCATGACTAAATTACTTTCCTCCCTGAAGTCCAGAGGAAACGCGCATTAATCTCCTCAGAACCTTCGCTGGCGCCCGTCCTGACTTTGTCTCCATCATCTGCTGCAGTCACAATAATGACAGCCGTCTCAGGTGAGCACTGTGACATTTACTTATCGTCACGGTAACACAAGAAAAACACGTGGAAAATGTTGATTGGAGTGTTCAAATACAAGTCAAGTCCTGCGGGTCACGTGTCACAGGATCCAATTTTGCACAGCACGTCCATGTCATCCCAAAAGGAATAGAAAAGCCAACACCTTCTCATCTCATCTCGCCAGATACCCCCGCCGCCGCCGCCGCCCCCAACGCCGCTTTGTCATCCAGAGAGTCCATGTTCCCTCTGGTGTCTTTGTGCGACGTGCAAAACCTTCCTACCGCAACACATGTCTCACATGGGGTTAACATTCTGACAACGACAGTAATAATACAGTAACCTATTTCTATAGCCGCTTTATAAATAACCCAGAAGAGACAAAGTAAAGTCAGGAAAGTCGTGTAGCAAGAGAAAGAAAAGAAAACTTCATGAGGCCAAAGAAATGCTAGACAATCTATTGTGTTGTTCGTTTGTAAGAGGAAACAAAGAGAAAAGAAAAACAAGAGTGGAAAGATGCTTATAAGTGGATAATAATAACTTGAAATGATAGAAAGTCAAAAAAAAAAAAAAAGAGTCAGTTTGAGAAGGAAGATTGTAATGTAATAAGTAAATATATGAGACATAGAGATTTAAATAAACCAAACAGTGATCAAGAAGCATAAAAAAAAACTACAAATAATAGAAGATGGCATCACGACAGGATAAAATTGATAAATTAATACAATGAGAGGATTAAAGGACGTCATCACCTAAAAAGCAATTATATAAAAATGTATTTTAAGAGGTTGTTTAAATCGGTCACTCTATCACTAAGTATTATTTCCTCGGACATAAGTTGAGCCTCGACTTTGACACAGTCAGTAGAGTCACTACCGACGGTTGAAGTTATCCACTCTGCTATGTAGTTTGGAGCCAGACCTCCGTTCCATCAGAACCAGCATGAACTTTTACTGTAATATGTTCTGCAGTAGCTCCTCTGTTGGGACCCGACCAACACCTCGCTAAAGCTTGGGCACTCATGACCCTTTTTTGCCAACTGGTTAAAACCAGTTGCCCTTCTTTGGACCGCTCAACACCACGAACGCCCAAAAAGACCCATCCAACCCGTGGATGTTCTGACCCAGTCACCTAGCCATCGTAATTTGGCTCCTGTCGAAGCTCAGATCCTTATGGTGCCTCTATAACTAGATAATCAACGTAATGTATCTCAGTGGTTATAATGTTGTGGTTCATGGTGGATGTTTTTTTAAAGAGGAGTACACTTTCACCTTTAAGGTGAAATCCTGCATGTAGATTCTGAGAATCAACATATTTGGGTGTTCAAGCTAGAATGGAGGTTTTTAATGAAAGCGTTAAGAGTCAGTCGTGTGCAGGATCTAGAATCATTCATACAGAATGTGTCTTCAATGGGATTTGATGTAGATTTTTGTGATTTTTGTAACCTCTGCATGATTTATGAGTGAAATTCAAGATACTTTGCCCGTTAGCACAGGTTTTTATTTGCAGTTGTAGCCAGCAACTTTTTTTACACATTTGTGGACAATTACATTTCTACAAAAAAAGAAAATCCATGATTCATGTCTGACTCAAGGTTTTCTTTTATGCCAGGATGTTTTCAAAGCCAACAGAGGGGCAGTTCCTCACAGGAACAGCACAGGAAGTTGAAACATTGAGGCAGAAAGTACAAAGAATCAAAGCAAAACGCAGTCGTTCTCAACAATTGAGGAAGCATTTTCCTTCTGGCCTCAAGGTCAAAGCTCACAACTCCAATCTTCCCGTACAAAAACGGAGAAACATTTGTTACCCGGGCCTGTAAGGAGCGATAATTTTACACTACTTTAAGTTTTATAATACACCCAAAAGTGAGTCTGTTTTCATCTCTACGTGTGACGGAGGTCGGAGCTTTAGATTTGGAGCAAAGTTCTTTTTACCATTACTCGAAATTAATTGGGAAACTAAACATTTGTCACGACTTTTTCGATGATCGTCCCGAGGATCCCGCTTGGAAACATGGCAGCAAAAACAGTGGCGATATAACAGGTTTTTATGTACTAACAAAAATATTTTTATGAATATTAATTTTTTACATTCATTCAGAAAATTCAGCTACATTTTAAAGAAAATATCTTTCATAGTTATTTAGTTTTTTTTTATAGTTTATGTTTTTCTTCAGACTGGTCCTAATCTTTACATTTTTAAGAGATATGCACTCTTAAAAATGAATAATTGCATATTTCAAGATTAAGTCTGTTTGATATGATCGAAATGATCCTTTTAGGAAAATGTACGAATTTTCAGATTTCACAGAATCGACATAAATCCGTGAAAACAATTGAATTGAATCCCTCGAAACAACGAAAAAGGCTTAAATATGTCTCACTATAGAACAAACAGGATTGGTTTAAAGATAATTTTCGTGAAATTACATTATTTTGAAGGAGAAATGTTTTTTAAAGCACATAAGGTTTATTAGACACAAATCAGTTTTACTCATTTCATTCATGTTTTAATATCAAATATATATGACATTAAGTTTTCATAATTTTTCATGTAACTAAAATACATAACTTATATATTTATATTTCAAGATTGAATCTTTGATTTGAGTTCCGTTTCTTACATCTGTCCACAATCTGCTCCCATTTTTCAGCGACTGCAGTTCACAATTCTCCTCATACATTTTCTTTCTCTCGGTTCTGACCTCCTCTTTTTTGGTTAAAAAGTGGGTAGACATAGCCAACATTCGCAAATATATGTAAAAAAAAACCCAAAAAACAACTCAAAGTCTTTGCAGGCTTGGCTTTAACCACGTAGGTCAAACCGAAGTTAACTAAAGCAGTGAACACACTTAAATTCTTTTGCACAGTTAAACCACTTTGTTAAAACTTTGTGCTGCTTCTGCTGCTGCAGAATTAAAGGGGGGGTGGGGGGGTGGGGGGGGGGTGGAGGAGGTGGGGAAAGTCCCAGATGGGGTGCTGTGCAGACAGTCAGGCATGTAGCCTCCTGATGTCAGCAGGGATTTGGTGCAGGCTTAGTCTTGTGACCATTATATAAGAAATATCTTGTTCTTTTCTCAAACTGCTTGAACAAAATATAGCCTCAGTTTTTCTGTGCCAGTAAATATTCAGAGCCGGTTTTTCCTCCGCCTTTAAATGTGATGCAGGGCAGAATTCTGCGGTGTGAGAACGGCGTTGTGTAAAGGTTTACTGGTGCAGATGCAGACAAGACTAGCATGTGAACGTTACTAAAAATATCTTCTGGCTGTTTTAACATACAATTATCTCTGTTAATGATAAAAACAACCTGCTTCGTCTGCCGAGGTCAGCAGATTCGACGATGAGCTGCTCTCATGTGCTAATACTAGCTTAGTTGGAACCGGTTGACTTCATCATTAATAATTATAGTTTTTTAAAACCAAATCTAATAGGGAAATTGCCAGCAAACAAAGTTTTTGGAGAAAAACAGCCGGGATATGTTGGACTAATCGCGTTAATGGACTCACCTGTAGGGATTGTTGTACTTAGATGTAGGACTCACGTGCAGACAACACAGGAAGTAGAATTATAACGTCAAATGGTTTAACAAGGTCCGCTATGCCTAAATAATCAGTGTCCAGGAGGCAAGCAAGGGTCAAAACCGTGAGTCCATTAAGGCAAGCAAAACCGGAAAAGCAGCAATGGGCAGGGTTATTATAAAATAAAATATGATTATTTTTCACCCGTTGGTCCGATATAGTCCAAATCGAATCGACTGGAGGAGATCTATTTTGTACGAATTTGTAAAATATATCATATATTACACTAATAATTTACATTAAACTCACTAGGGGGAGCTTAAAAACATACTTTTCCCATTTTTCCCAGTGATGTACGGCTATAAAGACTTTCTATAGTTTCCGAACATACTTCTGACGTCCCTGCAAACTCTTTGGCATGAATTTCTCTCATCATACACCTGCGTGTTTGTGTTCGCAGTGCCTGAAATGACTGCTGACGTAAAAAGCCTCCCTGCTCTGCTATTCCTCCATCGCCTCGCGTATTCATTACACTCGGGAAGTGTTTTCTTGTTCTGCATACGGCCCACGGAGCAACGCGGCATTACCAGAGGTTTATTGTAATGCGCCCAGAACTGGCTGCTCTTCCATAAATACGCTATTTCAATGCCTGAAAAAAATAATCAAAAGCAACACATCAGATAAGAACCGTGTGCAAATTGACTACAGCACCAGAGACGGGAAGTCGGACATGGTTGGAGCAAGACTGTCGGTTCTGCGGTTCTGGTTGAAACAGATCAGTTGTGTCTTTATTACACCAATGAGACGGATAACCTTGTTCTCCCTCCTCTCCTTTTTTTAATGGGCCCACTCTCAAACTGTGCTCTCTGCCTCTCTCGCTAATCCCCGCGGAGCCCATACACCTTTAATCCCCCCTGCAGGACCGGCAACCAAATATGGGCTCATCATCCGTCCTGCCGTAGAACCTCCCCATCGCTGCAAGAAATGCAGGTTCCTGGGCGTTCAACAGGGAGCCCTGGGGTGCCTGCACGATCAAAGATGCTAGAAAGGAGCTGGGGTATTCTTCAAAGGCTGGACGCTCCTCAGGAAACGTCGCATGTGCTTTTAGATGTGGTCCAACTCCGATGCTTCTGAAATGAAAAACTTGGACTGCACACTGTGGAATGTGCAAATATGCCTTTTTAGAGATTTTTAGATTTTTTCTCCCCCCTCTCTCTCTCTCTCTCTCTCCCTCTCTCTCTCTCTCTCTTCCTCTGTGGAAATACAATTTTATTATTTTCAAGGAACACAATTAAGTATGCTCGTTCATCTACTATGTTCCTGGAATTAGTGGAGTCACATGAGAGTGTTTATTATTGAACCGTATTCCTCCTGGGGGATTAGAGCTGTGTTGAATTTTTTCGGCCACAACATTTACGACGGCTTGTTAGCAGCGGTTGCATGAAAGATAACTTCAAGGCTGCAGGTGATGGTTATTGTCGTGAATAATCATCTATTGATTATCAATTCTGCTTAATCATTCAGGTCACAGCTTCGGAGAGACGTGATTCATAATTTTGAGTGCCTTCTGAAAAAGCTTCACTGTAGTACCCTGTTTATTCAAACATTACTTTCTTACCGTTCCTCCGATTCGGTCCAAATTTGGTGTGTAGAATCCACTCAAGTAGATCTATCCTGTTTTAGTCCACTAGTTGATACTCACTAGAGGGATTTTGTTGTTTTTTTACGAAAAACACATTTAATTTGAGGAGTTCAATCAGTTTGGATTGCTTGTGCAACACAGGGGATTGGGGGCTTTTCGGGGATATGAGCTTGTTGTCGGGGATATAAGCTTGTTTTCGGGGACGACAGCGTATATATTTAGTAAGTCCGCCAGTTTTGACCCAACTTAGAGTAAAGGGAAGCCCCCGTATGGCGCCTGGGGAGCACATTGGGCTTTATGGATTTGCTCCAACATCTACTGAAGTTTTAACTGCAAGGGTAGTCCAGGAATCGAACTGCCGACATTCTTACTTGCTCAGAATCCTAAGCAACAGCCACCCCCTAAACACTATGGATGCACAATACGACTTTTTGTCAGACCAAGTCCATCTAGGAGCATGTCTGAAAGAAAATTCTATATTCAGTAGATGTTACTTTAAAGCTGAAGTCAGTGTTTGTGATGTTTGGTTTCTAGCACACCGACAAGATAACAAAATCTTTTATCTATTATCTACAACCAATAACGGTTCATCAAGGACAGAACACTGGGGGAACGCTTACTGTCATTATCGTAGCTGGAGACTTGTCTATGGATGTTTTCTACCTCTTCACCAGTGTTAGCTGCAAAGGCGTTTGTAGCAACTTGAATGAGAAAATACCTTGAACTCTGACGTTTAATACCTGAAGAGCGGTTTGCTCTGGATTGCTGTATCTGACCGGAAAGAATCAGGTCAAAGATATGAGCGGCTGCAATGAGCTTCCTTTGCAGGGGGTCTGGACTCATAACAGACATGAGGTTCGGTGCTCGAACAACAAGAGAGAGCTCAGTGTGTAGTTTCTTAAAGGAGCCACATGAAGTTGTTCAAGCATCTAATCAGGATGCCTTCTTTTGGAGGTTTTTCCAGGCAAGTCCAGCTAGGAGGTTAGACCCAGAACTTGCTAGAGGGATTATGTAGCTAATCTGGCCTGGAGACTCCGCTGGACGAGAGGGACAACGTGGAATTCCCTTATCGCCGCCACCTGACCCTGGATTAGCGCAAGGAAATGTACAGATGGAGTCCAGGATCGACACCATTGTATCCCTGAGGACCACCACAGTCGTGGAAACGGAGATTAGGTCGTTGCCTAGAAAAAACAATCACAGAAGAACTAAACTAAATAAAACGATTCAACAAAAACAAGACAAGGTGATATTTTCAAACCGCCATCAAGCCAAAGGATGTGCTTGATGTTTCCCACATGGCGTTCACTCTGCTCTCGCTCCACGTGCGCTCGTGCAGCTTCACTGTGAACAAACCCCTCAAAAAGTTTCCAGACGGAAGTCTTTCTTCTCCACGTTTCCGAGCAAGCTTGATGTTGCCGAGCGGAGGCTAATTCTCAGGGTGCAGCGCCAATACTGTTTGTTCTACTCGGCATGGACTCTGCAACATCCTGTGTTCCTGCTGCATCCGTGCATCTGATCAGACGCGACAGACGGCCAGGTCAGTACATTCAAAGCCAATCCACGGCAGAGGTTGGATAATGCAAAGCCTTGTATCTGATGCACCGCATGATTAGAAAGGAATCTTTGCAAACCATTGTCTGAAATTCACTCACTGTTTCACAAACAACATGTCAGGCTCAAATTACCGTATCTAGGAGAAAAACATGTATTTTTTTTTTGTTCTTCAAGGGGTAGGAATGTCTTCATGGAATGACAGGATCTAAAATTAATTACATTTTCTTGTAATTCTAATCCTTCGATTTTATTGATTTGAGCGAAATGAAGAAAAAAAAATACAGGAGCAGGATTACAAAAAACGGCAGGACGAATTTGCATGAAATTTTACCCAGTGGTAGATTTTTTTGGTTATATTCTAGAGGAGATTGAATCTTGTTGACATTACATATTTCACAGTATTTAAAATGAAATAATAGAATAAAATAATACACCATTTTGATTAGTGACATCAAAATTTGGCTATTGCTGCCTCTGATTCCTTTGATCTTTGTTTGGGGCGGAGCTCGGGGCTCAGTTTCAAGAGTTCCTTTGATTATTTTGATCTTTCTTTGGGGCGGAGCTCGGGGCTCAGTTTCAAGAGTTCCTATGATTCATTGATCTTTCTCAGGGGTGGAGGTGGTTGCTCAGTTTCAAGAGTTCCTTTGATTCCTTTAGTATTTCTTTCAGGGTGGTGCCGGAGACTCAGTTTGAACGTTTCCTTTCATCTTTCCTTTGGGGTGGAGATTGGAGCTCAGTGGGCTGAACAGAGACGCTGAAGCAGAAGGTGTAGGAGACGAACGGCTACAGAGTGTTTGAGAGAACCTCAGAGGGTTGGTTGGCGTTGTGGATATATTTAGACGCTGGCAATAATGGAATCAGCATGAATATTTCCTAAACCTGTGGTTGTGTTGTACCTCGTTGGAGGTTATAATATCCTTCTTCAGGACTCTTTCTCCATACCCGGGAATGTCTCCTCCCATCCGTTGTCTCTGAAACCTTCTAATTGGAGCGCGACCTCTTAAATCTAATAAGCCTCTATCTGTTCCGTCAATGTTATTAAGTCTGCATTTGCGTCAAACTGCGGAGTACACACAGGCTAAGGATCAATAAATTGCCATGGTTCTATACGTGTGTGACCTCAGGCCTCGCTTTACGGCCAGCCTCCGAACCATAAAGCCCAATTTTCTGTACCTTGGATTCTTTTTATCAGACAGACTGCTGTAGCTCCTCTCACTAACCGGGACCATTGCAGCATTTGACTCCGACTTTATATCATGTGTATTTAAAACCCCTCGTCTTCACTGGAAATTAAAGACACATTCACTGCTGAATGTCCGAACCACGGTTGAGGTTCTCCTACCTTGTGTTTATCTGATCCGGTTAGTTTTGGCTTCCCCTTTGCAATTTTTGAAGCACACTAAAGAAATCTTCATGGCATACCTACATGCTGTTCTTTAGAAATCACCTCCGTGTCTGTGTCTTCCAATACGCTGATCAAATTTGGCAGGAAGTGAACATTTTTTTCAAGTTGATGTCTTGAAAGCTGTAAAAAAAAAATTTAGAGCCTAAGGATCTGAGTGACTTTGACGGGGGCCAGTTTGTGATGGCCAGTGAAGCTTTTGGAAAATACAAAATTACACAAACAGATAGTATAGAATACAGATAGAACAGTAATGTGTTTAATGTGCAAGGGAAGAATCCTTAAATATGGTTGATATCCTATTGGGAAGTCGGATTTTAGTGTCGGAGGCGGAAGACTAAAGATTATACATGACCTTTTTAGCAAAATCCCCCTTGCAATGTAGAATTTTCCATTTGTTCAGTGAATTTTCTGAAGCATTATGAGACTGAGACTGTATACTGTGCAATTATTATAATCTAATGGGAAAGCTAATAAATAAATAATGTGGTCAAATAAACTGGTCAACCACCTTCGTCAGAGGCTGGGATATATTAGGCAGTAAGACTTTTGGAGTGACTATTACAAGAACCAAATTGTGATGGAACTTGGTTGGGCATATTCAAAGTTTGCAGGTATTGCTGGATGTTCCTAGTCTGCAGAGGTTAGAACCTACCAAAAGTGGTCTGAGGAAGAAAAACTGGCGACCTGACGACAGGATCATGGAGATTCCCAAATCTCCCTGATGCGTGGGGGAAGTAAAGGCTAAACATTGTTGTCCATTCCAACAGAAGATTTCCTCTGGCACAAATTGGCAAAAGGCAAATGTTGGATCAAATAAAAAGGTTTCAGAACCCAGAGTAGGTCATAACTTGCTGCATACCAGTCAGAGTAGCCTTGCTGACCCATTGAAATAACTTAAAATGGGTTAGGGTTAGGGTTAGGAAGGTGGCGTTTTCTAATGAATCAGTTACTTTTGCATCGTAGGGACCACTGAGAAGACCCCAGTGGATACCATGTGATGGTTTGGACAATGTTCTCTGGGGAAACCATGAGTCTTACCATTCAGGTGGATGGAGTCCCCCTTGTATGGAAACGGTTCTCCAAAACACAACAATGAGCTCATGGCATTGACTGGACCTCTAAAGTCCGCAGATCTCAATCCAATCCAGCATATGTGGGAGGAGTTGGACCAAGACGTCTAGAAAAGGATGTACTTCTAACATCTTGGGTGCCTGCCACCACACCTTAAGATGTCTGCTGGGGTCCATGCCTTAACAGGTTAGTGGTGAAATGGGGATCCGGACAATACTAGTCATAATGTTATGGCTGACCGGTCTAGTGTCCATGCCTGGTTACCTCTCTTGAAATAACCTGGCCTGATATGATCTAACTTCTTATCAGGCTTCACGGGGGCGACCTCCCTCGTGAGGCAGTAATCGAGGTAAGGAAATATCATTAAATTGAATAATTGTTATTTCGGCGTCCTTCAACCGATGATATGAATCCTTCGGATACAACGTTCGGCGGAAGCTCCTTTCCCTCGTCACGTCTTTAGCAGGTCATTCTCGGCAGGATTACACTTCTGATGGGAATTACATTATTAATAATGGACTGATTGACGTGAAATGGGGGGCAGCCATCACGTCTAATTACAGCATCAAAAAAAATAACGCGTCACCTTCATCGCCTCGTGCACCTTCCATTATCCATGCACGCTTCCTGAACTCAATTAAACAAAAAAGAAGTTCACTCTAAAGCAACGCTGAAATATATCCCCAAAAATCCTAAAACAGGCTATAATTTAAAAATGCAGATAGCAAAAAAAGAAAAAAAAAGTTAACGTGTCATTAAACATGCTTTATAACCGGTTCCTCATGATTATAACTGTCTTCCCAGCCCCGGCGCTAGCAGCGGCTTTATCAGCCTCATCGATTCCACTGACAGGCTGATAAAGCCTTTTAGTGTTGTTCTTGCCAAATGCAGCAATAAACGGAGAGAGCGAGGGGCGGGCGAGAGGGGGGTGGAGAGACACAAGGTTGAAGCAAATTGATGAAGTGTGAGCGAGGAAGGATGCTTAATAACTTTATCTTAAAGAGAAGCCCAGGAAAAACGGGAAGCGGATCAATGGTTCTATTTCGGCCCGGTCGGGTCGGGATGTTTTCATGGTCTCTGTTTAAGGTGGTTTCATTTACCGCCGACAAGGACGTTCATGTTTGCACTCGCGGGTTTGTTAGTGGCTTGTTAGGAGGCGTGTAAGAATAAAGTATGGGAAAGAATCCCACCAAAGAACACGGCGGAAGAATCAAAGCCCGTAAAATGTTGGCGGCGATGCAGATAAATCATTTTCAGGAGGTCGTTAGATTGTTAGAGCCATACGATTAACACAAACTTCCACCAAGGAAGCTCACACTGTAAAACAATCCATATCATTTGCAGTAAAATACTGGACACTGTAAAGAGCTGCTAGGAAGTTAAGGTCATAAATTATGAATATTTGTACAGTACGATTGTGTTTTTTCCACATTTAATGTCAGAAAAAATTAATTTCTGTACTGTTTCTGGATTTAGGGTTTTTCGGCGTACCTGCTGGTTTGATTCGCTATTTTAGAATTTTACGGTCTTCGACTGTTTGAAGATTTTTTTAAAATTTTACTGTAATTTCTACAACCACTGCGAAAAAGGGAAATTTTAAGTCGGTGAAATATTTTTTGTCGGAGAAGAAAAAGCAGCATGCTTTGTATTACAAAAATATTCTCATTTTAATGACGAGACCAGATGCACATCGACATTCTCATTCGATGGCGGCAGACATCGGTATTCACCCTGCATTTACCTTTTGAATACACACAGGAAAACTATATATTATATGACAGGCGTGCCATATTACCGAGTACATACCGACTTATTATATTAAACATGCAGCTGCAGTGAAGCACAAATTGCTAACCTGATGTCAAATTGCTCCCGATGGAATTTAAGATGCAATCACCCGTCATATGTGCGGCGTGGAATGACCGCACTGATAGTCTTATTTACCGGGCGGTGGCGTGTACTCGTCCTCCACTTGTCAATGTATTTGTTTACTTGTTCGAGACATCCATTTAAACCAAACTCTCATTTAACGCTCAATATGCACGTCTGGTTGGAAGAATCAGGGCTTTCAGTTTGTGTTAAAACCCTTATTATCTGTTGAAGAAGAAGCACAGCGGTCTTGATGTTTAATGCAGTATTTTTGCCGTGCACTCTTTTTGCTTAAGCTTAATTCGTCGGTCTTAAACGGTGAATTTCAACACAGATTTAAACCAAAAGCGACGCTGCGTGTTTTGGATGGAGAATAACAAACACAGTTTTTGCATCACTGATGGAAGAATTTAACAAAAATGAATCGTGTAACAAAACATTTACATACAAAAAAGATATAAAAGGCCTTGAAGAATGTCACAGTAACCTCAAAACTAAACCGTATAGAGTCACAGCCAGCAAACAAGGTTAACGATCAGAACAACCTTTGATGTACTTCTTAGCAGCAACAAATCCAGACAGAGTCACTTCTTATTGATCCGGTTATTTTCACCAGAACTAAGGGACCTATCCAGAGACCCACTAGTCATTAAGTCTATATAAAACAAGTTTTAGTAGGAATATTCTCTCAGATTATGAAAATGACCATAAATGCCCTTTTTCCACCAAAAATAACCTTGTGCTAGGTTAGTGCTGGTGCTAGTGCCAGTTCTTAGTTTGTTTGACTTGCACACTTCATAAGAACCTGTCTGCCATTACATGGCACAGGAACCAAGTCAGAGCCACAACATTACGTGACCGTAAAACGCAAATGGTTCTTGGCTCTAGACCAGCAAATAGTTGGTGCTTGTCTGGCACCAGTTTTGAGAGCCAGGAGCCACTGCTTAGGATGCCGAAAAGCAAAAAACTGGTGCTAAGTCAGGCCCTGGAACCAGCTTGATGCGAAAGGGGTGAAAAAAAATTATATACCCAAAAAGTCGGAATATTATGGAATCATCATTGCTGCAGCCACTGTCGTAGATTTTAATGTTAACACTATAACGCAAAAACTCTTTCATGGATCTTTAGTGCAAGGAAGAAATGGTTTGATTATATTTTACTCTAATAGTTCATATTTTACTCACTAGGGGGATCTGTTTTTTTTTTTTTTTAAAAACACTGTTTTTCAGGCAAAACTCCTGAACCATGAGACCAATTTAGTTTACTCTGGAGCACAGGAATTTACCAGCAAAGAGCAGTGGACATATATCTTATGTATATCATAGAGTTCAACCAGGGCGACGCCTTGAACAACGCAGGGGATTGGGTACTTTTCGGGATACACCCTTGCTGTTGGAGATGATAGCACAGAACTAGTTTTAAGCTTTGGGTTTTTACTGCCTTAATCAATTTCAGACATAACACTTAAAACTGGAGTGTGAGGGCGTGTTTGTGTTGTCAGTCCCAAGAGTCTTATTTAACACTTTCAGATTGTGTTCATTGTTGGAGTTAATTGACAAACATTATCTGAATAATGTTATTCAAACTCAGCAGGGATGTAATCAAGCTCTACCCACACAAAAAAACTACTCAATTACTTTGTGTGAAATACTTTGATCTGTTTTCCACGTATATCAGAAGTGATAATTTAACAATATTTGTTGCATTTTTTAAACGTTTTTCTTCAAACTGAATATCTTAATTTTGTTCAAAGACGATATAAAGATATAAGGAGATAACATATATATATTTGTAATTCTTTTTTACTTGGATATTTGACATATTTGTAAATGAGAGTCTGTTTGAGATTCTAGTTCTTATAATGGCTTCATGTTTTTCCAACCACTGCTCATATCCCATAATGACTCTAACCTACTTTATCTCTTCCTCTGCGTCTGGTTCTCTAAAGGGCTGGTTTTATTTTACATGATAAAGGTCATGGAATACATCAGGGCGCTCAGAAGAACTTGAAAGGTCGTAACTATGCTGTTTCTTTGTTTGCCGAGAAAAGGAAAGCCTCTCACCAATCCAAATCTGTCAATTCTCTACGGAGCGCTAACTATAGCTTAGCATGAAGCGCATCCGCCTTCAAGTATTCTGACACTGAATTAATGCTTACTTACGATGCATGCTGGGATTGCTCCTCACCGCGGGGGCAAAGGGAAATCATATGAGCACATTCACGTCGTAGACAGGTTGATTGACACGCCGTCAAGCCATGTCCTCGCGCCATATGCCAACTCATGTTGATAAGCTGCAGGCAATTCATCATAGTCAGGAAGAAGACATCCCCAGCCTGCGCGCTTTGACGGCGTGTAAACTCTGCAATGCAGCAGAAATATGAGCGTAAACAAAAAGGCGGTTAAGTCACAAACGAGCAAAATCACTTCCCAAATCGATGGGATGTTTTCTTAATTTAAAGCTGACGTTCCGCTGGCGCTGTACGTCTCATCTGTTCAGCCGGCATTTGGGCTCATGCCAAAGAGCGGTGTTGATGTCAAATCAAATGTGATTATGGCCTCTAAATTTACCATCTGATTGGCCAGATCAGTGAGCAGGAGCGCAAAGTCTTTACTAATTGGATTAAACGTCTGCAAATGGAAAGGGCAACTGTGATTGCAGTCTGCCGCACAGGAGATGTTTCCTACCATGAGCTCAAGTCCATTTATGATAGAGAATAAAGTGATTCTAAAAAAATAAATCATCCCGCTTAATTAATGCGACAGATCTGAAATGGATTGTGGTATTTAAAAAAATCTAGTAAGGAGCTAAAAGCAACGAGAGACGAGTTACTTCACCAAATAACCCCAAAACAGTGCTCCCGTAATATGGAATATGGTAAATACTACTTTATTACACATTATTATTATACACCAGTGGGACATTACAAAACTAGTCGATCCATCCCTGAGGAGAAGTGGGTAGCTACTGTGAGACGTTGGAGGGGGGAAGTTATGGTTCAAGGTCTCGCTCAAGGATCCTTCAACAAGCTAGTCCAATTGGGAAATGACAACCACTCCACCTAAGAAACATTTACACCTATTTGTTCTAGAAGTATTGAGATGTGAACAGTCACATACTGCGTTGGTTCTCAAAATAGTAATATTAGTAGTTTGGTAAAGTACCTCTTTTTATTCAGCAAAGTTGCCCTTCGATGGGCGTACAACATTTTGGTGGGAAATCCAACAATGGTATAAAGACAACGTTGTCTGATTTAAGAAACAACAAACTAAAGCAGACAGCGAGGGTATATCTTCGTGATAGTCCCCAATCCCCTGCTTTGTACAAGCACTTGCCATGATTGAACTCTTCGAAATAAATCTGCCCCTATTGAGTAAAATATGAACTATTAGAGTACAGTATGATATATGTAGTATATTATAGATCTCCTTGAGATTATTCATATGCACCAAATGTGGATCATTTTCAAAGGCTATACCCATATAGATGTTAGTGAGAGGAAGAACTGAATTGATTTTGGGAAAGATGGGTGATATGTTTCTGACATTATAGAGGCAGCTTAATCTCTAACCATTTTGACCAAGGATTTCCTAAAACCATTGGTCCAATTTAGTCCAGATTCGGTGCGTATGGATCAACTCGGTGGGGATCGATAAGGAATGTGTCATATTTTACTAGAGTAGTTCATATTTTACTAACTTAGTGGAGCTTTTTTTTTCTTCTTTTTTTTACATAAAATACTTTGGATATAACTTCATATTTAATTTGGGGGGGGTCAATAAGGGGAATGGCTCGTGCAATGAAGAGTATTGGTGACTTTTCAGGGATATAGGGTTAGGGTTAGAGTTAAAAAAGATGGAAAATATCCCCAATTGGAAAGTTAGCGGTTGTATTTCCCATTTATCTATTGCTCCTTGAGCAAAAAACCCCACTTGACTGTGACCAATGGACGCATACCTTATTGTTACATATTACACACCTTAATGATGGCAGAGTCAGAATTATTTTTGTGCGTGTTATAAATGCCAGCCAGTATAAAAGGTTATAATTCCGGATGATAAGACATAAATATCGCGATCGTTCATTGAGACGCCTTTTTTTTTCTTCTTTTTTTTTACATTTAGATTAGAAATTATGCTATTTCTGGTTTAAAACGTTTAATCCAGCTTGAAGGATGGAGTCTACATTTGCAGTTAGTAACGGGGGTAAAAATGCCAGGTCCTTGCTCTCCATGAGAACATGCAGATTTATGACTTTCCTTTCAGGCGTTTCACCGGGGCTACACTTTGTTTTGACCTCACAGGCCATTCCAGATGATAGATTTAGGTGGTAATAGCCATTTTAATATTACTGTTTGTTACTAAGAGCATCTGAGTCAGCAGGTCATAGCTTCAAATGTTTAATGGGGCAAAATAAATTGCCACACCAAGGGAAAGATACAGCACTAATCACTCCATTAACATTGAGCACAGGCCCAAAGTGGCCGTGTTTGTTTGAAGTGTCGAGAAATGAACTCGGGTCAAATCAAATTAAGGGCACAGGGAGCGCATGAATCAACATTCATCACTTTCGGTAAATAGCGTTTTTCTCAACCTCAACCCCGAATGGATTGAGTTTAGAATTGGATTTTTTCGTTTTGGACGTTGTCGGCACATTTCATTGCTATCGGATTCCGCAGGAAGCGTGCTGTAAAGTGTTAAGTCCAGTTGTAATTACTCGGAGATTCTGTTTTTACGACTCTCTGGCCAAACAGCCCTGTCGCGGCGGAATCCACTGTGGATTCACTTAGGCTTATGGTGCCATTAGGTTTTATGTGGGGACATTTTCAAGCTCCATTTACGGCTTTTGTGTATATCAATTATGTTTCATATGGGGACAAATTCTACACGTGTTTAGAAGAGTAATAATTTTTCCCTTCTCTGTTTATCGGACAAAAAATGTGGCGGCTTTATCAGCGGCACGACAAATCCTTTAAAAAGGTTCACATTTTCACAGTGATTGTTTGAGTGTTAAAGGTGCAAGTGCGTAAACTTCAGTGGTATTTCCGCAAATAAATGCCAAATATATAGGCCTATTATCTCATCACCAACAGCAATGAATGATCCCAAATCTCCTGCACGGTACAAGTACTGGTAATTTGAAGTTATGTTCACAGTATTTTTTCTAAAAAAAAAGCTTGATTCATATGCCCTGATTCAGAACAAACTGGATCAATGGTTGAGAAATTCTGGCCGGAAAACATTTGGAAATAAATCCTCTTAGTGCCAGGAATATACAACCGACCATTCTAAATTTTACTAAAGCCACAAACCAGTTCTTCCTTGCATTAAGGTCTATGTGGGTAAAAAAATTGTAAATGATCCAGGAAATTGTTTTTGAGTTATGTCTAGAATACAGTTTTTTTTTCATGAAAAAAGCTCCGCGTATTGAGAAACATATGATATAGATAAGATAGATCTCCTTGAGTCGATTGTTGTGCACTGAATTTAGAGTAAATTGGACCGTTGTTCAAGAAATTATAATTTTGTAGATAAAGCTCCCCCTAGTGTCAGAAATATAGTCCCAATCTTTCCCAAAATCGATAAAGTTCTTCCTTTCACTAAGGTTTATGGGGTAATGAAATTTAGTCTTTACCTTTTTTCCAGAAAACAGTGTTTTTCACCGAAAAAAAAAGTTCCCAACTTTTCAGGGATATAATAATCATTAATATGTTCAGTTGATGAGCTTAAAAATGTTTCCTTATATTGTCAAAGGGAGGCAGTCCTCTTCCTCGCCACCATGTCTGTACATTAGCCTGTAGTGGACCCACCTAGCATTGGCGCTAGAGAGGAAATTTTCACATTCTTAGGTTGAAGTGGGAGAGGGACAAAAGAGACAAAAAGCTTTGCTGCTAAAACCACCAATGAGGAAGAAGAAGATATTGAATGAAGTCGTTGTTGTATGCTATCTCGCTCCAAGGTTTAACACCTAGAATAAAATAAATAGTTACAATTCACCTTTGTTAACGTTATTAAACATCACGTGACAGAAGCAGCTTGGCGCGTTTGGATTTCTAGTAGGCTAAGCACCCTCAAAGATCAAAGATATAATCTAATACGACGATCTTCCTCCTTCCTGTTTCCTGTTTACCGCGTTCTCCTTTCTTTCTGGAGCTGTGATGTACAAACATTCCTGGCTTCTCTTGATTGACTGACAGAGGAAGAACAACCCCTTCATGGAAGTGAACGTAAAGGCAACATGAATGTATAACGCTTTTTTTCTTCTTTTTTTTTCCGCACTGCGTCGTTGCCTCGGGTATTCAAATTGTGTTTGCAGGGAAGAGGAAACTAAATGAGGCCGGTGCTTTGACTCCCTTTGATTGACTGCTGATGAATTCTTCCGAGATCACTGGAGGTAAGAAACTGTATAATGGAAATGTTTTGATATTGACAGCTATCCAGTAAAAGTCATTCCTCACTCCGGAATTCCCTCAAGGTGGATAAACACAGATTTTCACTTAGCGAGGCGCTAATTAAATATATAAAAGTCCTAACAACGTTGGCTTTCTTTTGTGGGAATGTTCAGGCGCCGCTCAACCTCCAAATGCGGCTTGATCTGCGCTTTACTATGAAATATTCATTACTCTCCGGTATTTTCACATCTGATTTATCCTGCATTTTAACCAAAATCTGAATCTTAATACCCGTGACTGGAATTTATTGGTTTTACATTAGAAACACACGCAGTGGCGCTGATTCCCTAGAGTGTCATTCTATTCGGTGATTTATGAATATGAGCAACGAACACAAGGGAACTAAAATCATGCATGTGGAACTCCAGGGAGGGAAATTTCCTGTTGGGAGAAGAAATGTTCTGAAATTGCGGCTCTGTCTGGATTCGTTTGGTTAAATGATGATGGAGGGAGAAAACAGAAGAGAATGACAGCTGAATTTCTATTTTAAGAACAAGAAAATTGCCCAGTGATGTCAAAATATGGTCTAAAATACTGAAAAATGAACAATGTTTACCAATTTTTACACCTGTATGGAGGGAGTAGATGTATAAAAGCAAAACTAATAGTTTACCAAACAACAATTTCCGTTCGAAATGAATGATTATTTCCTAATTTCCTAAGACAGAAACGAGCTGTCTTAAATTGCCATCCAGTGTGCCTAAACCTCTTTCATTTTTTTAAAGTAGGTGTCTAAAACGCCGTGGACAGTGTATCCGGTCTATTTAGCAGGGAGAATTGTGGGTAAGCGAGCTACGTTTCACTCTCTTTATAGCTAGCGCCGGTCTGGCAGCTTTGAACCTTATTCTTATTTGTTCTTTCTTATTAGCCACAAACTGCACTTTCTACTTTATGACTAGTTATTGCTTACGATTTTTATTACTACACTGCGTCGTGTCGCCATGGCAACTCAGACGCTAGGCCCCTGAGCAAAGAAGGTGCTGACGTTAGCCGATCAAGTCCCTGCCAAATCTCTGACACGCCGGAAAACCTTTCGATCGTCCGACCGCTGTAGGGGGGCTGCTTACTGGCACTTGTGACCCCGCGTACACTGCTCAAAAAAACGACAGAGGACTGACACCGTTAGACGGCCCGGCGGTCCTGAAGCCCGTTTGCAAGTGTGAATCGGGTTCATATCGTACCGTGGCTTAACTTGTACGTAGAACTGATGTCAATCTGATCCAGATGATATGAAAACCCCGTGCCAAGGAATGCGTAGTGACCCCTCCTCCCCCTGAAAATAAACCAATAAATAAACAATCAATGCTTCATGCAGGGAGGGGAACCGGTGCAGCTTGGGGATCAAACGTCACAGAGGCAGCTAAAAGCCCCTCAGAGATAATACGAAAAAAACAAAAAGCGATAAAATAGTGACTTCCTTACATGTTAATTAGTGCATGAAAATTCACACAGGCAGAATATCCAGCAGCTCCGCCAGCGTTAGATTGCTTTGTTGTTGCATCAGTACGATGCAGGGCTCGCTCCGTATCGCCCCGTGTGTGGTGTTTATTCATTAATTTATGTAGTAGGTTCTCTGATCCCATTTCAGAGAGAATACATAGGCCGCGTCCCCCTTTAGATCTAAGTCGCCGCTAAAACAAAGGTCAGAGTCGGCTTTTCAGCTCTCCTCTTTGTCTCCGTGTGCAGATCACCGTACAGTACATCTGCGAGATCTAACATCTGACATCACACGCCATGGGATTACTGCAGACGTGGTCATTTTCATCCCTGTGTGAAACTTTCTTTCTGTCATTTGGAGCCCTATTCTAGGTGCCATTGGAAAAACTACGACCATATAAATGCAGAATCTTTTCCGTAAACATGAAGTATTTTTTGGGATATTTTGACATTCCTAATTCACACATTCCCATATTTAAATATTTGAGTCGTATGGAAACATGAATGGGTCTGAAGGGAGGTCATAGGAGCGTACTTCTTAAACTATACATACATTCTAGCATCACCAAACTCTTTCTGTACTTCATATAGCCCAATATAAATCTTACGAGAATTTTATTTTGTGTGATCTCCGTGGAAACACGTTGCTTTACGTGTGTTTGAAGGTTGGTCATCTTCTCCGGTGCACATCAGCTTCACTTAACGTCATACGTTTATTAATCCATGATACTGAACCCATCAATAGCGAATTTCATTTTATAACTTCATTTTACCCGCAGAATATGTTGAACACAGAATTTTACTGTGAAACTATAAACTTTTCATGAACAGTTATGGAAAAATATCCATAATGTTGCGAGCTAGGAATCAGCATTATTATCATTATTAAGCATTATTGTCTTTAAATAACTGATTTTTTTCGTATCTACATTAAAATTTATGATAAAAAAGAAACGTATCTGAAATACTGTTGATTTCAAGGTTGTTGTTTTTTTGTGGACTTTCATGTCATTTTATTTACTGTCCTTGTAAAGAAGTTTACAGTGTACATCTGGTTTTTGGGGTAATTTACCCAAATGTCTTGTACATTTTCACTGTAAATTTTACAGCAACCACAGCCGCCGGTATTTTACCGTAAATTATGTATGACTTTTTTATTTATTTATCTTTTTTTAAAGTGTATTATCTTTCTTCCAGTGAACCCGTGAATCCTGCCATGATGACATCATAGCCCAACTCTGACTACGTGGAAAACATCATCGCCGTACGAAACCAATCAAAGGCGGGTTGTAGCGGGTCACAGCCTTAGAAAAACCCTGCATCCGTTACATTTTCCTCGGAATGGAATTACCTCCCACCCCCCTCAGGGATCATCGACGTTTTATTAAAATCCATTCAAACGTTTTGAGCTACGAAACACACACACACACACACACACACACACACACACACACACACACACACACACACACACACACACACACACACACACAAGGAAAAGGAACCAGTGGCTCTGATCCGTTAACCTCCTCCAGCTCTTGTCAATAGCACTGTAGTGGAAAAAGTTAATTCAGGATGGCAGCAGTTCAATGTATGGACCACTCATCAATACGTGAACATTTAGTGTTTTTGAGCAGCAGGTGGTCGGCAGGAAAAAGAACCCAGATGGACAGCAATTGGTGGAAAGTTGATGACATTTTGAGAGATGGGAGACGGACTCACTTCCAGGGCCGTGTGACGAACTGCAAATGAAAAACAAGTCTAAGATCAGCCAGGAGACAAGGATGCACGCTGACCTTTAGATGCGATGATGCGAAGGCTAAAGAGACTTAATCAGATGGAACCCGTCCTGACGCCGTGGGCTCCGACAGCCGCTGTGCTTGAGCGG
The DNA here is from genome assembly GCA_037951165.1 of Lophius americanus. Taxonomy (NCBI): domain Eukaryota; kingdom Metazoa; phylum Chordata; class Actinopteri; order Lophiiformes; family Lophiidae; genus Lophius; species Lophius americanus. Next base: position 2,034,713 of record JBBDHG010000081.1, read on the forward strand.
ACGACCAAACTATGAAACCTGCTGAATGATTAATAAAAGGCCGTAGCTTCACGTGTGATGTGACTGGAGGGAATGGTTTTTGGCAATACCGGTGCTGTCTGTTTCCCTTCCACACTCACCTGCGTGCTTTGGACTCCCTAAACTTCCACCACCTGCTGTGTGGGAGATCAAATTAGTTGCCATCAGCCAAGGCGGATCCCCCCCCTTCCCGCTCTGCAATGCAAACTGAAAACGCTTCCAGCCAGGAAGCACATCTGCTCATCCGACCCAGTGAGAATAATCTATTGCTCATTGTGCAATTTGGTGCCGATCACCAGAAAGTCGCGTGAATATACCGTGTTGTTCTGATCAACCGAGAGAGAAACGGTCCTATCTTTTCCATCAAGGCGGTTCCAGGGCTGGCCCGGAGCCAGAGCCTGATTTGGAAGGCAGTTCTTTGTGTTTCTAGAGCCATGAAGCGGGCTCTCCGCCAGGAGAACTGGTGCCAGAGTCGCAAAAAAACCCAACACTGCGGGTCCAAAAACAAGAATGTGGCTGAGGGGTAATTGTTGTGATTGTGACTTACACTATTATTGTACGATAGTCTAGAAAGAAGCAGATAAACCAGGATGATGGACGATAAAAATTAACACCAAAGACGTGCTGAATAGAGTCTCTTTGTAGCGCCGTCCTCAACCCAAGTCAGAAGAAAAACATGGTTGGAGTTCGTAAGACTAAGATGATTTTTGGAGCAATTGTGGCCGGGTATATAGAAAACATCAAACAGAAGGTAGGAGTATACCCTCTGGTGAGAGAAAGCAAAATCATTTTAACCTTCTGGACTCGGTCCTTGTACACAGACCAGCAAACAAAGGGACTTGTGCAATGAAAGGCAAACGAGACAGTGATGTGAAGACAGCACTCTAGTGCCTCTGTGAGGTAAAGATGTGGTTCTAGTGCCTCATAGCCATAGCGGCATACATCAGTGATGTAGGGATGTGGCTATAGTACCTCAGTGATGTAGGGATGTGGTTCTAGTACCACTGTGAGGTACTACCTTGGCTATAGTGCCTCTGTGACATAGTGGCATGACTACAGTACATATGTGTTGTCGGAATGTGGCTTTAGTACCTCTGTGACATAGTGGCATGACTACAGTACATATGTGATGTCGGAATGTGGCTTTAGTACCTCTGTGATGTGGGGGTGTGGTTCTAGTACCTCTGTGATGTGGTGATATGGCTCTAGTACCTCTGTGATGTAATTACATAGCTCTAGTTCCTCAATGATGTAGGAATGTGGAGATTGTGCATCAGTGAAGTAGTGATTTGGCTCTAGTACCTAAGTGATGCTGTGATATGGTTCTAGTACCTAGTGCCAGAAAAACTAGATAACCCCAGGAGGGTAACCGTGTTTAATCAGCTGCCTACAGCAGCAGCTCAGAACCCGCCTCTGGTTCTGTTTGGTAGAATAGAGCCCAGGGAAAGTTAAAAGTCTGTGGGTGCGTTAAAAAGCAAGAGCCCATATTTCTGCCGTTGAGAATATATCCAACAATACATTTCCAGACCATGACGCCCTCTTGTATACTTTTTAATCTCCGCTTTGAAGAGTGAGTAGTACCGCGTCAAGCATAAACTTATTTGCCGGTGCAACGCCATTCATCTTCTTGTCATGCTGCACAACATCCCTGCATCCATCACATCCCATAATGCACACAAGGTCACTCAGCAATGAAAGAATGTTTTAACTGCTGAAAATGTTGTGGACTGAAAGCCCTTTAAGTTTTGCTCATGAGCACGTCTGCACATGGAATACAGTGTGTGTGTGTGTGTGTGTGTGTGTGTGTGTGTGTGTGTGTGTGTGTGTGTGTGTGTGTGTGCGTGGAGAATGTGTGTTTGTCTGCGTGCAGCCAGAGAATTCTCATTCTGCTCGGAGAGCAGAGGGCCGGAGGGAAATCAAAGTAAGCATCCCCCCCATTCTAAAGCGCCAGCGTTAATAGCTGTAACGCCACCCAAGGATTCAGCGCTCAGCGCTTTGCACTGTGAACACCTATTATAGCCAAAACTACTAATCAGCTCTTAAAAGGTGCTTTTTTTTTTTTTTTTAATAAAAGTCTCGTAATTTATCCTGTTTGCATTTAAAGTTAAATAGTAAAAAAAAAAACATTTTTTAAAGATCATAGCTCCTGAACTGACATAATGTAACTTCACGTTATATTGGTCTAAAGGTATTAAAATGTATAAAGGTACTGACGATTATTCCATAAACTTATTTTGCTTTCTTTATTAAAACATTTGTATATTTTTTTCTATAATGGTGTAATTTCCATTCCGACGACAGTTTACAAAAGAAAAAAAAAACTTTTTAGGCAAAAAAAAAAAAAGAAAAATAATAATAACCATAAGAAACTACTCAATAAGCTCAATCTGTAACCATGGCAACATCGCAATCCTCAATGTAAAAAAATGCTACTACCTGTACTTTCAAAGACAACCAGTTACTTTGCTGCAGTTTGTTTGATGAGGTTAATCTGTAACAGCTGCAGCAGCTTGGAAATTATCAACAGGACCATGTAATGTAATTACCAAAGCAGTACCACTAGTATTAATATATATCATTTAAACCTATGAGTCTTGGTGATAAGTGCTTCACACGCAGACCAACTTTATAAATGACCAGATTGGTATAGTTACCAGTCCAGGTTCATTATGGGAAAATAGTCCAGGTTCATACAGTGAAACAGTCCAGGTTCATACAGTGAAACAGTCCAGGTTCATCCAGTGAAACAGTCAAGGTTCATCCAGGTGTTTCTGTTTCACAATCGAGGCCCACCTTCCCTTGTGTACTTTTTCATTCCTGTTGTGTTTTCCGACTTGGTGCTTCATGAATCATCTTAAACATCGTAAACATCATCGCAAACATCATCGGGTACATGAGCAGAACCAACCAGTACCTCTGAACCGCGCCGTGATTCACCGCCGTACCTTTAAGGACGGGTTATCCGACTTTGAAAAATGAACAAAACCCATCGGCTCCAATCGGCGCTCTCTGCTGTCCCTGGGGGGGGCGAGCGAGAGAGCGAGAGAGCGTGGATGTTGTAAAAGAGCCCATTAATAAGGGAAGAGCTTGTTCCTTCATGTGGTTAAAGTGTTTCTGGAGGGCATCCGCCATGTCCTCGGCGCTCTTTAGGGGTTGGAGGTACGGCCAGTGATGGGATGTGTCCCATTTCTTAATGGACCCTCCACCCACCAGGGTGGTTGCCTTGAAGGGCTGGATGCACTTGTCTGATAGAAATTGCATCAACATTTAAAAGCCAATATTTGGTAACTTGAACGTAAAGGATAACGGAACCGGTTTAAAGGAGCGGTGAGGAAGACTTTCGCTCTGATGACGGTGGATACTTGTTTTTTTTTGAGAGGTTTTCTTGGGTTGCTGGTAAAAAAAAAAAAAAAAGAGCTGAGGGCGTATCATTGATGGACAAAAGGAGATTCATAGTCCGCATCTCTGTCTGTTTTTAATTAAGCAAAGTGGTGCTTTGAGCTAAAAGTCAGCGTCAGGATGCTCACATTCCTCTGATGGCTGCATTAACATGATAATATTTAACAGGTACAACGCTCGCAAACGCTCGCCATCTCAGCTCAGCGGGAATGACATTTATTTTATAGGCAGTTGGTCTCAAGCCAAAGTATTGCACTTTATTCTTTTGATCAACAAAGTTGCATTTTAATACAAGTAATGATAAGTATTTGTTTTAAGCACTCTTTTCATCCGGGGAATAGAGCTTCCAAATTTCACATTAAAACTATTAGGCCGCCCATTCCTTTACAAACGTTAGCATACAAGTAAATAAATAAATAAACAATAAACAATAAACAATAAAAATAAAGTATAAAGATGCATTTGATTTTGTTCATAGACGGGGTTTATGCCGTACGCAAGTTTATTACTGTGTAATTACATTAAGATTCCATGTATGTGAACACAGAGTTGGTCAATAAGGCTGATTCTGATTCTGAATAATCCTCTGGGGAAAAGGAATGTCTGTAAAAACGTTAATTAGAAGGATTACAAGATGATTAAATACTTACATTAATTGTCATTTTTGGGTTTATTTTGTGTTTCTCTCTTCACTGTTTTGCGTTTTACTGTTTCCTGTTTTATTTTGAAAATGTTTCTCCATGTTGTTGTTTTTTAGCTTTACACTTCCTGTTATTGTCTATTTTCTATATGTTTGGCTTTATTAATTCCTTTATTTTGTCCTCTTTCTTCATAGCTACTATAATTTCCCTCTCCTTGTTCCATATTTGGTATCTTTCTGTGTTTTTTGTGGCTTTTCTTTCAATTATCCTCTGGTGTGACATCATTATCACCTGCGTCCTCCTGCCACCTGCGTCTCATTGTTATTATGTTATTATTGGTTTATTTATGTCCGTGCCAGATCGTTGATGATGCTGATGTCACACTCTATCCCCTTTTTTCTTGTGTTTTTGTGTGTTTATTTCGCATTTATTGCCATTTTCTGGCTGCTCTTGGTTTTGACTGTAAATGGCTTCATGGACTTTTCCTTTTTTTGGGCTTTGGATTTTGTACATTAAATCAGTGAACCATATCCGGCCTCTTGTGTTGCCTCCATTTTTGAATTGCTCAGTTTTCCTAACAGTCCTGTTGGACGGAGGCATCAAAAGAGAGGCTCTCATGCTGCTCGTGATGTCTTTGCAGCCTTAACAGCTTTTCCTGCAACCTTTATTCATGATCATTCTTCACTGTTCACCCACGGCCGGTCCAGTTCCAATTGATTGCTACACTGAGTTATACAATCGCTACCTCCTTCACTGTCGGCCTTGAATAGCCCTTTTTTGGGGGTTGGCTGTAGCTCAGGAGGTAGCTTCAATCTCCACCAATAAGAAGGCAGCAGTCACAACCTTGCACTGTCCCTGCAGTCTGCATGTCGTAAGGTCCTTGAGCGAGACCCTGAACGCCTCACAGTGGTCCGCCCCCTCCTCCCCAGGGAGGAGACCAATTTCACAAATTTCAATGCTGTGCTGTGTACTATTTACTGTACTGTGTGTGTATAATTGTGTAATTATATATGTGGTAAATTAGTGGTTCCAAACCATGATTTATATTCTTCAAACGTCTCACCTACCCTCCTGCAGTACCACCAGCTGCCACCAGGAGTACATGTAGCCCTTATTTTAAGAAACACTCTAAATAATAATAATAATAATAATAATAATAATAATAATAATGATAATAATAATACATGTATTTAGTATAGCACTTTTCACAAAAAAAATTCACAAAGTGATTCAGAAGATAAAAGAAGACATTTATTCTCATTTGCCGAAAAGATTTATTATGAAAAACCTTTATTATATTATGAAAACATTTATTTTCATTTTCTTTAAAGCACATGGCAAAATAAAATATACGAAATAGAAGTGATATAGTAAAGTCAAATTAGCAATGTCGTAAGTGTACGTCACAAAAAGTACTTGACATTTAGTGTTTTGCTGCTAATGGGTTTAAAGGGGGTATTTGTAAATAGAGTTTTCCGCAGTCGAAACATTTTTTCCTCATTCCGCTATTTCTCCGAATTTGAATTAGGATAATAGCGGCGTATAAATTCACAAAGTCGGAACAAATCTATTGAGCAGCTGTCGGATGTAAATGTTTTCATTTCAGGAAAAACTGAAACCGATTTCTTGCCTTGGTCCCGACACGGCGGCCATTAAACGAATTAAAACACGCAAATAAAAAAAATAATAATAAACATAAAAAATCCACTACCCGCGTAAGAGAGATGAATGAGGTTCCAGCCAAGATATTTACAGGTGACTTATCACATTCACCAAATAAAACGCATCCGGGTCACAAAAAGGAGAATTCTAAACAGGCAATTAAGCCTTTGGTAAGAGCCTTAATAAGGCAAGCAAAGTACATAAAACCGGGGGAAGTAAGTGAGTGTCAGTGCAAACGACTTTACCGAACGCTATTCATCACGGGACTAAGTGGTAGCATGGTGTCGGGCCGCTAAATTCTAACAGCATTAATCCGAGATAGCAGAGCTCATACCAGCCAGTATCAATAATGGCAATAATAACTCATCCATCTGGAAGCCATCCAAGGCCTGACTGGTTAATTATGCTCCCCTCATGAATATGCCTCCTGATTTTAGCAGTAGGAGTAGAAGAAGAAGAGGGAACAATGCGCTCTCATCTAAATAGCTTTCGTTAGCCCTTTCAGATGGCTGTTATTGGCTCTTGATCACCATGTAAAGTGCATTATAAATTAAATGTATTATTATTATTATTATTATCTTTGGGGGGCTTGGGGGACCCGGGCCTCCTCCCAGCTGGTGGACGTCGAGGGGGACCTTGAGCATCTGCAAACATGACAAGAAGTCATTTATTAGAGAGCAACCTTGACCGGTTCATTGTCCCAAAACTTGAAATTGTCATTTCTGAAGGAAAATAGCTAGATGGCTACTGTGATATGAATGGGTTTAACGTGAGGAGGAGGATGAGGAAGGGGGGGGGGGGGGGTGAAGGACGGAGCCAGCCCTGATGGCCTTCATCACCGGGCTACTGCAGATGTAGAATGTTCTCCTTCAGTACCATAGCATGCGTGAGAGAGAGATTGATGTTAATACGAATGTCGATGAAACCAGTATAAGCTGCTCCCTGATGCACCAACGTTTTCTTCTTGTTCCCCACAAGCATAATAAAAAGAAATCTTCTATTTTTTCTTTTTTTTTTACTCAACGGGATTTTAACTCGCAGGTCAGGGTTATTGATTACAAGTCTAGACTCTCTTATTATTTTAAAAAGAGGCTGAAAAGGCTCCCTTCAATGAAAGAAGAGGCTGTAAAATGAGAATTCTCAGGAGGAGAAGGGACGTTTGGGAATGTGCTACGGAGAAAACTACTGACATGAAGTTATCTGAGGATTTGCTGTTTTGTGAAATGAAAACTTCTCGAGTAATCGTATCCCAGGAAAGTTTATCAGAGAGTCATCTTCGCTGCCTCCACCGCAGATCTCCCGTGTTAATGTAATAACTCTGTTCCATGGGTCGGTTTCAAATTGTATAACCGTATTGACCCGGACTAGTCACTAGGGGAGGTTTTTTCGAAAAACACTGTTTTTCATTAATAACATCACAACCATTTCCGCCGATTTAGTCAAATTTAGGTGATTATGAATCAACGCGATGAGATCTACCTTGTTAAAAAATTATATTTTACTCTATGAGTTCATATTTTACTCATTATTGTGAGTTTTCTTTACAATGGATTTTTCCGACGTTAACTTCGAAACCGTTGGTCTGATGTAGTCCAGCTTCGGGAAATATGAGTCAGCTGAATCATCTTTTCTTCGGAGATAAACTGCGGACATAACTTCACATTTAGGAGTTTTATCAGGGGAGTTTCTTGTAGAACGCAGGGGATTGGAGACTTTTACGGAAAGTACCCTCGCTGTCTATAGGCCTAGTTATTTTAAGAGAATCTGAAATGTTGGTTGGTTCATTGGGCCGATTTGTCCAGATTTTAATCAAAATGTACCTCAATTATATATATGAGCCATATTTTACTCTAATTATTCACATTTCACTCACTAGGGGGGGCTTTGAATAATTATTTGTTTTACGATTACTCCCCAACCATTAGCCCGATTACGACCAAATTGGCTCAAATGAATCAACACAAGGCGTTCTACCTTTTATATATATATACAATTCACTCTAATAGTTCATATAATGTTTTACTCATCAGATTTTTTTACGGGAATTAATCTTAAATAGTAATGTTGAGTCAATGAGGACTGTTTGACATTATTTTTGAAATCACGTTTAATTCAATATAAATTAAACGTTTATATTGCCTGTACAACACAGGGGGTTGGGGGGCTCTTCTGGGATATACCTCTGCTGTTGGGGAAACAAAATCAAACAAACAAAATCAATATACAGTTAGTAATACTTAAAGATGTTATGTGGCGGCAAAGGCTCCTTTAATACTAATGAATTTGTGAGTAGATTTATGTTACAATATATAATTATATAACTACTATCCAGTGCTGTAAAGTAGAACTTTAATGCACCTGCACATTTTTTTTCTTCTACTACACTATCGAGAAACCCTTTTCCATTCCATTATGTTTATCTGACAGGTCTGAGTTATTGATTATAAGTCTAGACTCTCCTATTGTTAAAAGAGCGTCTGGAGGCTTCAAGGGGCACCCTGGAGATTCTTTAGTGATACGCCTGAACCACCTCCGCTGGCTGTGTTTGACGCTAAGGTGTGGCTGGCTCCGCTCCAAGTTCCTTTTGGGTGTCAGGGTGCCTGCCTTATCTCTTAGGCTGAGTCCAGCCGCCGTGTGGAGGAAGATCCGAGCTGACTTCAGCGGATTGTTTCTGCTCATTCCTCCGGCCACAATCCAAAGCGTTTCGCTATTCGCCGTGATCGACTGATCCGATGCTGGGTCGCACCAAAACCACCTGCCATTTAAAAGGTACCAAACTCTATCATCTTCTGCTGCCGTATCCCCTGAAAAAATAATAGAAAATGTGTGAAGAAGCCAGATTTAAAGGAAGTGACAAGTGAAATCCTGGATATGTCTATTATCTGGATCCACACCAAAATTTTATGGGATCTATGGGAACACCGGTGAAAATAATTATTTTTCTCATCATGTCGGAGATTGCCTTTAAGGAGTTTTTGACACTATGACCATTATATATATTTTAAATTTATGCTACATACTTGGTATATAATACATTGTAAATATATGGCATTTATACATTATATATAATATAAGGTAAATAAATGGCATATAAAATTGGTATATAATATAAGGTAAATGTATGGTATATATACTTGCTATATAATATATGGTAAACATATGGTGTTTTTATTTAGTATATAATGCATGGTAAATAATGTTGTATATGTTTGCTATATAATATTTGGTAAATATATGGTGTATATATTTGGTATGTAGTACATGGTGAATATATAGTGTATATATTTGGTATGTAGTATATGAAATGAATATGGTGTATATATTTGGTATATAATATATGGTAAATATATGGTGATTTTTTTTTTCAGCGTAGTCCTGTTCTTTTGTATGTATAAAAATGGCAAAAATGTTAAGAGTAGATAGATTCTTAATTCCATGATTTTAATAAATTTCGTCATCGTCGTGTCACACATCCAAGTTTTTCCGAATAAGAAAAAAATCTTATATACCGAGGTTATAACAGTCAAAGCAGCTCAAAGTAAATAAGTTCACAGCCAAAAAACAGATCATAAGAAATACTTCCCGAGAAACGTGGTGTTGTTTCTATTTTATTTATGTTTTTACTTTGGCGATGACCTGAAGAGGACTTCAGTGCCCAATCACCACATCGTAGGTGGTATTTCTACCGTGGTCTTCAAACGCTGCCTCCATGTCCAAACGCCGACCTCCCTTTGGATTCAGAGAGGTAGCCTCTAGCCTCTGAAGGTGATTGGAAATGCCACAGCACAGCTGGGACTCACAAACTCCACTCAGCTTCTCAAGTTTTACTTCTTCTTTTGTGCAGACCTGAGCCCGGCTGGCGGAGCCCGGCTAACCTCTGCAGGAAGTTTTTCCTTGAGAGAGAACTCACTCCTCTAACCCAGATCTATCTTTGAAGATGAGCATCCTCCTTCTGGAAAAAATGAATCCCCTGCCGGAATAGAGAGAAAGTTTCTCGATCCCGAAGGATTGGATCCCCAAATTTTGCCGCAGACTGAATGAGGGGATTGGAGAGTGGATGGTGTGAAGCTCCGGCGATTCTGCTCTGACACTTAATCATCACAGTATAACAACGACTTCTGGGAGACGGAGCGGTCCGGTTAACCAACGGTACCCTGACTGCTGTTACGATGAAATCCTCCGATCTTAAACTGGTGTCCTGGTCCCTGGGTTCATCTTAGTGCAGGACAATGCCGGGCCTCATGTGACCAGAGTGCGAAGGCTCATTCAGGATGAAGATGGTGTTGGTGCCACTGACTGGGCCTTGTGTTCTGTAGACCTGAATCCACCTGAGAACCTCTTGGATGTTATGCAGTGGTCCATTTAATGCAAACACGCATTTTTCACCCTTCAAGTTGTTTTCCTTTCCTTTATTTATTTTTTTTATCTACTTTTTATAGTTTTGACCCGGTTTCTTTTTTTGAGTCGATCTCAACTTTGGTCTTTTTTTGATTTTTTTTTCTTTTTATAAAGATTTTCTACTTTTCTAGTAGTTGAGAATTTTGGGAATTCACAACTTGGAACAAAGATGTTGGATCTCTCCCCTTCTTTTGTTCATATATTTCTGAGAGCGCTGCATGATTAGTCCTCGTCTCAGTGAGGGCAGGGGAACGAACTTTTGAATTTACTGTCCGCCTCAAAGTTTCACAACAACGTTAAAACATTAGACACGCTTCGTTTTTCCACATGACTTACGACGGGCCCCCTTTGGGGCTTTACTTACGGCGTATTAGTTTAACTATGACTGATGCGTCTGTCGGGTTCGGTTCAGAGAGCAATGATAAGCGACTAGCTGCTACTACATCTAACCTTTTTGTAAAGGTCAGGTAAAATAATGAAAGCGGTTCAACCGTGACTGAACGGAAGCAGCTATGAGGATCATGTTGGCGAGGTGCAAGAACAGTGTCATTAACCCCGGGCTCCGTCTTATGCTCGCTGTCTCGGGGTATTTTTAGCGCTTGGCACTGATGTCGATGTCGGCGCGCGTGGCCCCGACTTAAAAGCCTGTTGGCTGATGTCCTTTCATTTCCTTTCATATCAGGACTTTTATTTTGTTCCTTAGCAAATGCATCTTATGAAGGCAGTAATGTGAACGTATTGATGTCCGCATAATGATTTGTTGCTGCCGGCAGCACCAGGCTACCTGGGGAGAGAGAAGTGACATTTCCGCACAGGTATCTGAGGTCTTATGGTGGAAAAGGAGAAGAAAAAAAGAAGAAGTCTCCCATCTGCCTCTGAACAGTGCTCGCGTCACTTAAATTAATAATTTACAGTGACATTTTCAAGCGTGGTGAACTACACCAAAGGGAACTTATGTTTTTCGCTCTATCCTGAGCAAATACAGGAGCACTCATGTGGGAAAACACAAGGTCAACCGGAGAACGGGTGCATTATCCGGGTGCACATCTGGATATCTTGTAATTATCGGCCATTCCAAGCTTGGCCACCATTATCTTCTGCTAATTTAATTACGTGGACGGATTTGGATGACACTGTTGGAAGACCGGGGGCCTTCTGAAGGACACTGCGATTGCACTCCACACGAGGAATAAGGCTTTCAGGAATATTTGACTCTCATAGCATAAATTTGAACTTGACCTATGTTGCCGTACCTGAGAGTAAGTGTATATCCCCAAAAATTTTACAAGATATCCCCCTGATGGAAGCAAGGAAATTAAATGTGAAGTTATGTGCACGGTATTTCTCGTAAAAATGGTCCCCCTATTGAGTCAAATATGAAATATTAGAGGAAAAAATATATTTTTTCTTGAGTCAATTCATATGCACCAAATCATACAAGCAGTTAGGAAGTTACGTCCAAAAAACAATGTTTCTTTTGTGAATAAGCTCCCAAAATGGAGTAAAATATGAATTATTAGAGTAAAACACGATGTATATAAAATAGATGTCCTACAGTTGATTCATGGTTGATACAGTTCATATGGACTGAATGGGATTGACGGTTGAGAAATTATGGCCGGAAAACTTTTGGAGATGAAAGTCCCCCAATTGCAGAGAAATACAACCGAACGTTCCCAAAATCATCCATGAAACAGTTTTTGAGTTATGTGTACGGAAACCTGTCTTTTCTTTGAAACGGTGGATTCTTTTACGAATAGATAAAATAAAATATGAGAATTGCAAGATGGATCTCAAAGAGTCGATTCATGCGACACCAAAGTGGTACCAAATCGGATCAACAGTTAGGAAGTTCTGTCTAAAAAACAGTGTTTTTCATAAAAAGCTCCCCCTTGTGAGTAAAATATGAACTACTAGATAAAAAAAAGTGACATTTACAAGATGGATCTCAAGATGGACTGCCAATCTCAAATTGGGAGTCAATTCATATTCACTAAATTTGGACTAAAATGCTTGAATCATTTAGGCACGAAAAATTTGCAGCTAAAGCTCCCCCTAGTGTCGAAAACATATATCTGAATTTTCCCAAAACGTTAAAAGGACCTCCACAGCATCACCCACACCCGGGGATATTATTAATACTTTTATCTATTGTGCTGTTTTTACATGTTTTCAGGCACTTAGACTCAAATATTGTCACTGTAATCGATCGAGATCGGTGGTCTTTTGTGGGAAACATACAGAAGCTGTTTCCTTCTTTTTTTTTTACTTTCTCGAGCTGTAAATGTCATTATATACCCTTCATGGCTCATATATAATTTAACCCTCTTAAGGAAACTATAAAAAAATAAAAAAAAGCGCCACATTTGGCATCATCATCTCACGAGCGAGCCGCTTCTAAGTGTCATCGTTTATTCATGAAAACACGCGTCTTTTGTTCGTCACCGGTGTTCTGACTCATGTACTGTCAGCAGTAAATGTCAAAGATTCTTCAGCTTCATTCAGAGGTTTCTCAGAAAAGAAAGAAAGAAATCCATAGGGTGGAAACAAAGAAGCGTCTTTCTACGACACCTCTGCATTTTTTTTTTTTTTGCATTTTTACGTACTGCAAACACTGACTGAAGTGGTTAAATTGATTTTTTTGGTTTCCTCTCTGTTACCATGGTAACAGGTTAAACATGCTGGTGGATCAATTTGTTTCTGTAGCATGAGTAAAAAAAAACGGCTCATATAATTATCATTAAACCTTTTACAAACTTCTATTTAAATGTAAGTGTATTTTGATATTAAGAGTGTATAATTGTTTATATTTTTTGTCACCAGGGGGAAAAGGTGAGCGTTTATCTTTTTCTTTCATTTAACCTCCTATTTAAAGGAAACAATCGAGTCCTCAAGTGATATTTTTGTGCTTTTTTAAAGGCTTATATCAGAACAAGTTGAATTGTGTCTCGTTCTGAGAAGAATTTTGTTTTTAATGAAAGTTTTTGGGGCTTAACTACAACAATAAAATATCATCAGTATTTTATTTTTTTCTTATCCCTCCATCGACTTTCCTGTTGACTAGTCTAAAAAAAAATTTAAAAAAAAAAAATCTTTTTCTTAAAACAACATTTTGTTTTTTATTAAATTTATCAAGGTTTGAAAATTCAATCAATCAATCAATAAAAATAAGTGGTGAAACATTGGTGAAAAGAAAACTGTTGAATCGTTTTATCGAATTATTTTTGGACTTTTCTTTTTATTGAAAAGTCAAACGATGAAAAAATAAATAAAAAATAATAATAAAGTGCTGAAAACAAAACCTGAACAAATAGAGTCAGTCCAAAAAATGTGAGAAAAAAAAAAGAAGTCTGGTCAGGTGTTTTGTTGTTGTTTTGTTCCAAAAAACATATCTGGGTTTGTTGTTTACGTTTGGAATTGCCTGTTAAATCATCCAACACAATAGAATTAGAAGCACAGAATTGTTATTGGACTTGTTCTACCTGTTCCGGGCTCGGCGCCGGATGTGTGAAATGTCATTTCTTGGAATACATTTCCCTGTTTGTCATTCCAAGTCGCTCTGGATGGGAGTCAAACAGCAGAAATGTCAGCGTAATGTAATGCTAATGACTTTTATGTCGAGCTTTGTGGAATCCTCTACCTCTCCAACGCCGAGCCAAATATTTATGCAACCATGCCCGCCGCACTCCCACACAGAAAAACGCACAATAACCCACTTCAATCCTTCAAAAGAGCCATCTGATACAATAAAGGAGAAGACGGCGGAGAAAATGTAATCGGCAGCCGCAGATTGGCTCCAAAGAATTCCTGATGTTTTTTTGTCCTCCGCTGCGCTACATTTTGTCAGCTGGACAAAGTTGTCAATCAAGCCGGCAAACCTATTTTACCTCGTCAATAGGACGGAGGGGAGAGTGTTCATTCTTTCAACAGAGGGTTAGAGATTAAAGTAGGCCGAGCGGAGAAGAGGTAATTTTCCGGGGTGATGTATTGACACTAAGACTCGATCATCTCCAACATTCCATCTCAGGTCTGCTCTTTGAGACGGGCGGACCGCCGGCTGCCACTCAAAACTATTGTCTTACTAACGACGTTTGTGTTTTTACTTCACGTGATGAACTTATTTCTTTGCTTCAATAATAAAGGTGGGGAGCGAATCGCCCGGAGTGAATAATACATATTTTCCATCTACATTTAAATTAGATGCTTTTTATATCTCCGGGCCTCGGACTGTAATTAACTTGGCTTCTTCCTGCAAAAATCCTGATTTCCTATAATACAGATTGAGAAACTTGGCCGATGCTTTTGTCCCCGACGGCAGGAGTAAATCCCCGAGAAGCTCCCACCCCCCCCTGTGTCGTACAAGAAATCTCCCCTGATTGAACTCCTCATATTAAATGTGAAGTAAAAAAAATACTATGTATATAAAATGAGTCTCCTCGAGTCGATTCATGTGTACCACATTAGGACGGGCGAGATATTATGGTCCATAAACTTTTGAGGATAAAGCTCCCCCTAATGTCGCAAAAACAAACAACCAACCTCTCTAAAAATCATTTCACTTCTTCCTCGCACTAAGGTCTTTGGCGACATTGAATTTGAAAACGATCCATGACACAGTTTTAGAGTTATGGCGTTAACACGATGGCGGCGGCGATGATGATTCCATAATATCCCCGTCTGTCTTTGGTGATGTAATGAGAGTGAACATTACACTGGACCGATATTCAAAAATGTAACACTTGCAGTATGTTTGTTCATGATGGTCTCATGTGTCTGAATATTTGTGGTATATGTTAAATGCGTGATTGTCTCTTCATCATTTTTTTCTTAAACAGAACTACCCAAGGATGAAAAATGAATTTCAGCGAAAACTGACCGTAAAGTCGTATAGGATCGGATCGGATCGTATGAAAACCAAATTGCATGAGACCCTGTTATCCTGTTCATACCTGCATACGGGATTAAGGGTGCCTTCTAAGTGGTCATGGCACGAATCCGTCCAGAACACTGATCACACGCTATCAAAAAACCCAAACGGCGTGCTCTACCTCTAATCTATGATGCCACCAATAGGTGAACAAAAGTATCCGTTCTGTTCCACATCACTGTACCACAGTTTAATGATCATGTCAGCGTTTCTGTTCAAAGGCCTTGATACCGATCAGATAAGCCTCTCGTTTCCTCCCCTTATTTAAATTCCCTTGAACTCGAAAATGGACCCCCCTTAACCACACTGTCTATTGAGGAAGTGAAACGGGATCCAAGAAACGCTCTTGGAGAGGAATTCTGATTAATAACATAAAAGAATGTGCAGCGCCACTGAAAATTACTCGGCTAAGGGAATTTTGGAGTGGGAAAGCCGGCAGTCATCCTGTATTAAAAAAAAAAAACGTGGCGTTTGCTCTCTCTCTTTCTCTATCGCTGGAGTTGTACTGTGGGTGATGGTTGGAAATGATAGCGCGAAAGTGCGAACCCACCAAATGTGGAGCTGGAAAGGGAAACAGATTGCAATAAAGTTCAAGGAAGCTGCGGAGCCCCTCCATCAAACGGGAGGCCAAGTCAGCTAAATGACGGCGGGATTAGCTCTGGAAGCATCGGCATCCCTCATGAAACATGTTTTCCTTCATCGCGACGCTTGTTTGATCTGCAGCAAATTAAACGGTCACTCTGTTATCTCTTTGTCGGCTGTGACCTTGAATGTTTTCCCATTAAAGTACCAACACTCCGACAAGTATCCATCTCAGCCTCGGGGAGCTGATGCACAAAGATAATCAATCAATTGTTGCCTTTGTCCATGATCCAAAGGTATGATAACCGGCGCCGGAGCCTGTTTGCCTGAGAAACTCTCAAAGCTCCGGGGAGTGGCTGTGGGCTCCGGCAGAAGGGTAAACTGATGCAGAAGGAGGTCACTGTGTATTTTTCCCAGCGGTGGGTTTTTTCTTCTTTGAACTCTTTGTACACAAGGAACTTCTTTAAAGAGTTTTTTTTTCTGTCTGTTATTGAGTTTCTTAGAAAATTCTTCATCAAATATGTTCAAGGAGACTTTTATTCTTGTTTTACTCAACAACAAGATGGAAATACTATGAACGAATGGAACTAAAAATACATGTTTAGTGGCGTAACGGACCGACTCGAGGAGATCTGTCTTGTATATATCTTATTTCCCTCCAGTAGTTCACATTTCAGTCACTAGGGGGAACTTTTTTTTGTTCTACAAAAAAAAAACACTGTTTTTCAGAGATAAATTAAATTCTGTTTCATGGATCATTTTCATATTTTATACCCACACAGACCCTTTTGTGAGGACAAAACTGATTAAGTTTGGGAAAGTTCAGTTGTATATGTCTGACACTAGGGGGAGCTTTATCTCCAAAAGTTTCTTGGGCCATAATTTCTCAAAATCTGGACAGATTAAGTCCAACTTTGTGGAATATGAATCGACTTGTCTTGTGTACTTCATATTTTACTCCTACTAGTTCTTAGTTTTACTCAACAGGGGGGGGAATCTTATTTTAACACAGAAAACCAACTGCTTTTTAGACATAACTTCCAAACCATTGGTCCGATTTAGTCTGAGTTTATATTATATTTAACTCTGAGTCCGAGTTTTCATGTTCTCCCGTGTTTGGGTTCCCTCTGGCTCCTCCATCTTCCTCCTGCAGTCCACAAACATGCAATATGGTTTATTAAGAATTCTAACTGCACATAGGTGTGAAAGTGAGCGTAAGAGGTGGTCTCTGTGTTGGACCCTGTGATGAACTGGTGAATTCATGCAGGTGGAATCTTCCCCTGTGTCCATTGTTGGCTGGGATAGGCTTCAGCCGCTTCCAGTGACCTCGAACAGGATAAGCGGTTCGAGAAAAATGAACCAATTAACTCCTCAGTGGGCCACTGGAGCAGCTCTTTGTGGCAGAACCAGACTGGACTAAAGTACTACCAAATCCAATTACGTTCGTATTGGTGCGGAAACGAGGCCATATACCATTCTGGGAAAACGAAGGGTCTAAAAATATGATTAAAATGCCAGAGTCACGAGGTATCGACATGATTGGACCCTTCGTTGAAGGGAGGTGGATCACGCCAGTCCGCCAGTCCAAGCAAATGTCATTCTGATATTGAGATACCAGCTTTTTAGAGAACTCTGCATTCTGCTTGATGGCTAAAACCCAACCAATTGGTGACCCACTGTTGGAATAAACCGGCCGGTGGGTGGGTTTGTTTCCAAAACCATGAACCGGAAACTGAAGGTTCTCCTTCACCAGGGAATTTTTTTTCCCAGGCAGTTTAACATCTTGTCCGTTCAAAAAAAATCTTCAAAGTATCAAACTTAAATTTTGTATTTAAATTTAAAGATACATTTAATCTTAAAATGCTCAAATATTAGTCTCTAATCTTATTTCAAAATTGTATTGGTCATAAATCTACAATACTGTCTCTACTACGTTGATAGAAACTTCTTTATAAATCTCCACCGGGGGAAATTGATGAGGTGGTTAAGGAGATAGGATTAAAAAAACAAGAAAAAACATTACAGTAATTGCACTTATTAAAATAAACGCAAAGTAGAGAAAAGTAATACGTTGGGATAAAAAAGGGAAAAACGCTAAATTTTAACTATAACTTGCCGATTCTGAGACACAAACCTGTTATTAGTAAAATATAGTTAAATCTTAGATTTACCAGTTTCTTGATCTAAATCTGACATTAAGGAATCTTACCATGCAAATCTTCACTTCTTCTATTATTAAGCTTTTTACTTATTACAAGCTTGTAATCATCTTTTTTTCTTTTTTTTTTACTTATTTCTGAAAAAGGGGAATTTCTTTCCAGTGAGATTAAGGAAATTCGATCCGTCAACGAGCCGGAGAGTCAAAAAAAATCTGACTTTGTCCAGAAAAACAAATACGCATCAGGAATATTAACTCTGCATCATTTTAGATTCCACATCCTGCCCGCGCCGCAAACTCCTGACATGATTTATTTTGACGGGGCCATTTTAATCGCGCCTGTAACTCTACTGTAAATACTGAAAATCCAAACCCAATGAATCGTGCCACCGTGTGTAACTGTTAACAGTAAAAAAAAAAAAATTACAAGTGACACGCTCTCGCTAACGCTGGCAATAACTGTGATTTAGCGGGAAATGACAGGTGCGGCGTGATCATAAGTCGTAGTTTTTCTCCCTGACTGATCTCGCCACGGCGACATAATGAGTTTGACATTATGTTGTAAACGTCGTACCGCTACTCCGCCACAAATTAATATTTAAAAACCACAAACCCACTGTTTTCTCTCTCTTTAATGGCCCGAGAGTCTCGGCACTCCTAACGCTCTGCCCAATTAATCACAGGAAACACGGCTAAAATCTCCCCCCCCCCCCGCCCTCTCACGTCTCGTTTAGTGCCTTTTTTAATTTCCCCCTCTGCAGTGAAACATCATCTCCTCTCATTTCCACACGTGTCGCGTTAGTTTGAGGATCCCGTCTGCACCAGGCCACGTCATTAAACCAGGAATATTACCGGCTCGTCCGTTTTCCTTGTCGCTAACGCTCCGGCGACGCCCGCTAAACGTTCCGATGTACAGCCCGAACTGTGAATGCTTGATGCTGGCACTCCACAAATAAGGGGATATTAGCCTTTTTCGCTCATTATGCCCATTAAAGAGAAAGAAAAATGACATCACGAGATTGGCCCGTGAGCTTGAATACCCATTTATGAGCATATGGCGTCTAGTGGGAAAATTGTCGGAAACATTAGCATTTCCGGGGGAAGTCAATCAAGTTCAGTCAATCAATTACGAGCGGCGGTGGTGATTACGGCGGAGTGTGCTTTTCATGCCGAGCATACCTAAGTGAGTCGCTCCTTATCTCCGGCGCAAGTGACGCTCCAATTTGGCTGCGTATGAAGTACCGCCGCTTTTCATTTGGATTTTTATTATTTTATTTAAATATTTTTTTTATTCCACCCCCCCCCCCCACATCATCCCACACTAGTTGTTACTTTGCACCAATGCTTACCGATGATTAAACACATTTGCAGCCTTATTATTTAATCATGTTGTGGATGGATGCGATGCTTATTAATTAGAGATTATGAGCGATGTCTATGTGTGTTTACATCCTGCAGAGCAAGAATAATCCTTATCACCCACAGCCAAACCGCGGCTCGTCAGACAGAACTAGTAGCGTCAGATTGTTTTAAGGAAAATAAAAAAACACGGGCTGCTTATAATCTGCGTCTGTCATGTCTGATTTAAATTTATTTCTTTATTTCCACCCTGATTCAGACGTTAGAATTTGTGAAAGTCATGTTTTTGGAGACTGGGTTGTTCGTCTGCCAATCAGCCGGTCCAACACTTTTTGGCCGGTAATGAAAAATCTCAACCAAAAAAAACAGAACAAGGAATGGACTTCCTTCAATTTCTTCTACGCAAAGGACGGCACCTAAAACCAGCCGCCAGTTAAAATCCTGAAAGTTTCCACACGACACAACGATCGCGATGAGCCGGCATACAGACAGGAAGTACCGTCGGACGAACCTGGAACTGAACAAACCGTGGAAATTGGGCTTCAAGGAGAAGGTCCCCAACACTCTGGCGGCTTTGGAAACCTTCAGGTTTCTGTGATCTATAGTCTCCCGGGACCAAATGTTGAAGTCTAACGTTCATCATCATCAAGAAGGTCCGACAGAGGATGTACTTCCTGAATCCGCTCGGGAAGTTCAACCTGCTTCAGGAGATTATCATTCAGTTCTACACGGAGCCAGTCCGGTCAGTCCACTGCACTTCCATTACTGTTCGGATTGGATCTGCTACAAACACGGACAAGAAGAGACTCCAGAAGACCAGAACCACAGAGAACACCACCGGGGCCAACATGGACCATCATATTTCCTGTCAGGGAACGGGCCACAAGTATTACGACACACAAACCCCTGGACATGGACTGTTCCGTCTTCTGACAGTTGACTGAAGCGGGCCGTTTCTTTAATTCATTCACTCATTCATTCATGAATTCCTTCATACATTCATTCACTCATTTATGCATTCCCTCACTCATTCATTCAATCATACATTCACTCATTCATTCACTCATTCATTCATTAATTCCTTCATGCATTCATTCACTCATTTATGCATTCCCTCACTCATTCATTCACTCATTCATTCATCCACTTAGTCATGCATTCACTCATTCATACATTCATTTATGTATATGTTCATACATTAATTCATTCAATCATACATTCACTCATTCATTCATTCGTTCGTTAATGCATTCACTCATTCATTCGTTCATGCATTCATTCACTCATTCATTCATTCATGCATACGTTCATAAATGCATACATTCATTCATGCATTCACTCATTCATGCATTCATTCGTTCATGCATTCATTCACTCATTCATTCTTGAATTTGTTGGAGCATTCTATCGTGTGTAAGTTGTTTTTCATAGTTTATTTAGATTTCTGCAGAAATGTAGTTTATCTTCATTTCTTGTTTTTGTCATTTTGGTCTTGATCACGGATCATTTTAGAATTAGAATTTTTTTTTCACACTTTTTTTTTGCATTTTTTCATATGAAATCATATTTGCAGCATTTCCTGTCCTGTCGGCATTTCGTTCTTATTTCTGAGCTTTATTCTCGGACTTCTTCTCGTTGTTGTTTTTTTCTTTCTTTCCCCACACTTTATAAGTTAAACGTGAAATGTGAGCCGTCTCATTACTTTGGGAGATTAAACTGATTCAACCCTCATTAAGGGACAATAAAATGTGGAGAAGATGATTCCTTCGCTTCATTCCTTTTCCCATCATTCTTATTTCAATAGAACGATGTAAATAAAGTCATTATGAAGCTAAATACGATATTTGCCTTTGAATGGCAGCAATAAGCCTCCGATCCTGAATGAATATTTCATTAATATTACATTTATGTGACATAATATTCAACAACTGTCATCAGAGGATTAAGAGTCCTGAGAGATTTATTCCTAAACGGGTCCTTATTTACTTCCTGTCTAAATAATAGACATGTTTGGAGTTTTGAATACCTTCATCAGTGTGTGGTCCTTCGGTCTTTGCATGTTTTATTTCACACGAAACGATGGATTAAAAAACGGTTGAATAAATCCCAGAGAAGAATAAAGTAGGAAAGGGTGAAACATTTTGTGTAAAACCACAAAATCAAAGTTTTCATTTCCATTTGGTTCGATTGTAAATTTTGCAACATACACACACACACACAAATACACACTAAAACAACCTCACATACACACACACAAACTGTCACACGTACACAATCACACACAAACTCACATACATACACGAATACACACACACACATAACCTCTCACATAATCTCACACACACACACACACAAAATGTCACATGTACACAAACACTCACACACACACACAAACTAACACAACCTCACAGAGGTTGCGTCGCTTTTTGTAAAGAAAGGTAAGACGAGCAGTAGAAAAAAAAGGTGCTACTGTATTTTTACATAATGTGAGCTTTGAAGAAAACTTTATTTACTAGTAATGTCTAACAAAAAATAAAAGGAAATGATTATTTTTAATGTCCATAACCTTCCAGAATCTGGGGATAATATATAACAATTTACAACATTTTAAATAGTTTACTAAGTTACAAAGACCAGAATTGAAATGCTATTTGATTTTAAATCGTTCAAAATTTGGACCACACATTAATAAAGTTTTCCAAGGAGGTTTTAGTTAAGAAATAAACATTAATTAGCTTTGGGTGAATTTTTTTGAAGAGGGAATTCAGATGTTGTGCTACTATTAATATATCTGGGGGTTTTTTGAGCTGGTTTTGGTTTTTATATTTTTGACAGGCCTTCATGCCAGCAATTAAAGTTATAATTTTACATTTTAATATATACTCTTATTATGTTATTGGTTCTTTCCCATCTCTATATTACAGTCGTTCTGTTTCCAGCGTTGCTTAATAAATCACAGATTTTCCACCTGTTCTATTTCAGGATAAACAAATCTGCCCCAAGGCCTTCTAAAAATCAGATGTGAGGTCGCCATGTCTGGTGTTCAAACGTGCTGGAGGCTCCCAGTTTGTCTATGAGATCATCTTTCCCAGCATGCATTGGGTTTGATAAGGAGAACACACTCCCTCTCCCTCTCTGTTGCACACCCTGTCCCTCTCTCCCACAATCCCTCTCTCTCGCATTCCCAAACCCTCCAACTCTCTTGCACACTATTTCCCTCTCTTTTGCACTCCCTCACCCTCTCCCTCTCTCTCAAACTCCCTCTCTGTCGCATTCCCTCTCTCTCTCACTCCCACACCATTTCCCTCTCTCTCACACTCCCTCTCGCACACACTCTCTCTCTCTCGCATTCCCACCCCCTCTCCCTCTCTCTTGCAAACCATCTCCCTCTCTCTCGCACTCCCTCTCTCGCACTCCCACACCCTCTCCCTCCCACTCCCTCTTTCTCACACTCCCTCTCTCTCGCACTCCCCCTCCCTAGCATTCCCACAGCGTCTCCCTCACTCTTGCGCACCCTCTCCCTCTCTCTCACACTCCCTCACCTCTCCCTCTCTCTCACACTCCCTCACCTCTCCCTCTCTGTTGCATTCCCTCGCCTCCCCTCCGTATGGTCTCCGTAGAACAACGACTAACGGGTTCAGTTTAGACTAGGAAAGCACCTTGAGATAAAATCTCTGTTGAATTGGTCTTTATAAATAAGATTTATTTGATTTGTTCTGGATCCCTTCTATCAGAGCCGCCGTGAACTTTTGCACCAAATCTGTGTTACAGTGGCTCTTCTGTGGCTCAGACAACAAAGACTGGCCTTTGCTCCACAGGAGCATCAATAAGCCCTTCGAGCCCATGACCTTGTCACTGGATTCCAACAAGAACCGTATTTCTGGAGATGCTCTGACCCGGTCGTCTATCCATTACAATCACAGTGTGTCCTTGTCAAAGTCACTCGGATCCAACCACTGACTCATTTTTACTGCTTCCAACATCAACTTCAGGAAAAATGTTCACTCGCTGCCCGATACAGCCCACCCAGTATAAGCTACCAAAATAGTTCTACGAAAATCCCCGAAAAAAAACCCCGATCCCCTGCATGGCACAAGCAATTCCTCCTCCTCAAATTAAATGTGAAGTTAAAAAAAAGTTCATCCTAGTGAGTAAAAAACTATTTGAGTGAAATTTGATCTTAAAATAGAAAGATCAGATAACAGTTTTTAATCATAAAAAATGCCAGTATACACCTGACAGATCTCCTTGAATCGATCCAAATGCGTCTAATTTGGAATAAATCACACCACCAGTTCGGAAGTTAGGTCCGAAAAACAGATGTTTTTCTTTTCTAAAAAAAAGCTCCCCCCGGTAAGTGAAATACGATATATATAGAAATACGAAAACAGATCCTCTTTTATCGAGTCTAATCGGACCAACGGTTAAGAAATTATTCCCCGAAAACTTTTTGAGATAATGCTCCCCCTATTGTCAAAACGATACAACTGATCTTTCCCAAAATCAATCCAGTTCTTCCTCGCACTAAGGTCTAGGCGGGCATAAAACTTGAAAATAATCCATGAAACAGTTTTGGAGTTATCGCGTCAAAACGAAAGTTCCAGGGCAGCGGTGGGAGATGATTATATTAACATCTCCGACTTCACTTGTCAATCGTTATAATGTCATGGGTGATAAAACAATACCCAAAGTGCGGAATATGTCAAAGTGTTTCACTCAAACAAAGGGCATCAGGGTGGTGTACCACCTTTTGAGTCACCTCTAAATAACATCCCGATCACAAGTGTTAATGCGACTCGTCACTCTAGAGACTTCTGACAGGTTGGAGCATCGGCTCCACGCCGAGGAATAAAAAACAGAAATACCCACACTGCAATCAACGCCTGTCAGAGCTGAATAACTGTCGCTGACACAAACCCACTCTCACAAACATTTTTGAATCACCTTGATGAGTGCCTCAGCCATCTGTCACACTGGCAGAAACTGGTGGTATCCAGGTGAGGCCAGAGACACGGCGAGCTCGCGTGACACGCCGCGTTGCCCGCTGACTCACGCTGGCGTGCTGTGCCGGCTGACAAAGGCTGGTGATGATTTTCGATTAACCAAAGTCGTCGAGGAGATCCGACTCCAACGCGTGAGTTTTCTTTCTTCATAATTAGCCTCAGTCCTGTTTTAAGTAGATTTTAAGTCCCTATTCATTTTATTTTTTGCGTCCTTTTATCGCGTTCAGGCTCCAAAAGTTGTCGCCAACACGTAGAGCGAAGGTGTCGACGCTAAGAAAAATAACATATATGCATATTCAACAATTCTAATAATATCAGATTAAGGTTTCATTTGTGGACTTTACTTTTTGAGTGCTGAAATGCCTAAAAGAGTCAAAAGTAAGTAAGTAAGTAAAGTAAGTAAGAATTTTTATTTAATTATTTATTTTCTTTTTCAGGATGTGTCATATTCATATAAAAAACAATCTGGACATGTTCCATTTATGATTTTTATGAACAAGAATGATATGACGTAGAACATATCTCTGTACAAAATGGAGGGGGGAAATAAAGGAAGAATGGGAAAAGACAAATAAGTAAGTAAATTATGAATAGTATTGGGGCAGATGGGAGTCAGTCAGCAGGCAGAGTTTGTAAGGACTCCAAGTAAGTCTAAGAAGAACCTTCTGGAAGTTTCACTCCAAGTACAGCATGTAGTGTTGGGCGGACCGGTTTCCCCGAGTATGACCGTGAACGCCGCCGATGCAACATCAATCAAAAAACCAATCCGGTCTTCCTTTTGCAAAATGTTTGATGTTACACTGCAAAGACAAAAACGCATTCAATATGTGGATTATGAACCAAAATCCACCAAAACCCAGACTGAGACGTCAAATTAGAACCGTGTAACCATTAATTTGGTTCCTGATCTGAACAGGAGCACGAGACCTTATGCCAGTAGAATATCTGGTAGAACTTTTTCTGTTCTCCAAAGATACCCCCAACAGGAGAATCTGTAATTTTTTATTACATCAAGCCAGAATAAGGCTACTACTATAAAGACACTATTGTACCAATAATAGAACAAAGTTTCTTGGGGAAAACAAAAAAAAAGGTTTTAGGCTCAACAAGAGTCCGGACCATCCTCGTAGCTTTAAACTGATCAACTGCTGAGTTGAAATTTAATTTTCCTTTGCAGGGGTTTCCTGCATGAGTAGTCAGATGTCACAAGATTATAACTCCTTGGTTCAGCTGCTCTGCTTTATTCTGTGTGGGTGGGAACGCAGCCATAACTCGATAACGACAGCTTTATTGGGCTTGCATGAGCCGGGCCCCTCCTGAAGGTAAGACGTCAAGGCCCGACAAATCAATTTAAAGCCGTGTATCTTCGGTTCGCTTTCGCTATATTGGCTGAGCACAAGAAACCAGAGGGACCGAAAATACCTTTAACAAATCCTTGGTTTTAAAGGACACTCCATCCTTTGTTTTAGGCTCCCGCCATAGGTGTCGGGGAGATAACGTGGAATATGCATGAACTCATAGTATCTATGAACTCCAGTTGCCCTGAGCTTCTTAAGCAAAGTGCCATTTATCATGTTGATGATGCCAAAGTGGAGCCAGGGACAATTTGTGAATGTCAGAGGTTATTAATGGGAGTAGATCAGTCACTGGGACAAACTGAGTTTCCACTCTGTAGATGGAAAGAAGACATTGACTCACAATGTGGAGCTCCTGACCCTCACTGAAGGGTACAGAGCTCTGAATCATGTCTGTAAATAATTCAAATTCCACTTTTGAGTCAAAACCACGTTATATCAGTGTAATTATAGAGCTAAACTATTAAAGCAGGTAGGTAAAAGTACTGGTATTGGTAATATGCCAATGATAAAAAAAATAGGTTTATGAATAGGAAATCTTAAAGCAGCAGGGAGGAGAGCTGTCTATTTCCTAAAAAGCATTATTATAGGGGTAAGAACGGGTGGTTAACGGATAACATTAGAACTGAATGTGTCATTAGAAGTGAGAAATTGGCGAATGGAAGTAGTACACAGAGATTTTAGGTCAGCTCAGGGAGTTTTTTCCTCGGATGAAAAAAGGGGAAGCTGTACTGACAGGCTAGAAAACATTAGGGAAAGATGCTCCAGAGCCAAAAAAGCAGGCCACTGTTGCACTTTATCCTTATTGATTGCACAAGCCAAAAAGCTACAGAACATTAGAGAAATGCTGAATCGACTTGCATTAAATGGCTGAAATGGTTTGTGGACATCAATAATGGAGGATGGAATGGAAGGAATTGTTGAAAATTAAGCAAATGTCTTTGTTTTTCATCATGCAGTTGGATTAAATTATCAGTGCGGCAGGAGTGAACTTAAACTGGGTTCACCCCAACCATGTCTTCTAGCTTAACTTGTGCAAATGCCATCGTGGCATCATTAAAATTTGCTCGAAGAACGGTACCAACTATTCTTATTACAGCAATTTCCCTCTGTTATCAGCCACGAACAAAGCGAATACGACTTCTGTGTTAGATTCACTGTTACCCCTTCAACAGAACCAGAAACCGATCCGCAGCTATCAGTTATTTTTGAATAACTTTGGTGTCTACGGACAGTTCAAACCTGAAATAACTGTCTAAATCTGTATAATTTACAGTAATATACCAGCAGCTGTGGTTGCCAGACTTTTGCCGTTACAAAATGTGGTGACATCTACACGATATTACGGTAAATTATCGGTACGTTATCATAAAAAAACGATATATTATCAACCTGTTTACGCTTTACGAAGACAGTAAATGAATTACAGTAAATACAGACTTTTTATTTTTTTTACTTTGACATCAACATCATTTCACAAATGTAATTTTCATTACTGTAAATGTAAATTGTACATTCTTTCATTTAGACAAGATAATTATTTTCCAGTAATTACTTGTTAGTGACATTATGGCATTTTGTTTTTCCACTTAAATCCCTAAAAAATATTTTTTTTTTAACAATTTCTTTCTTCAAGATACTTCATCTACTACATTCAAATAATATAATGAATTTAATCGTTTTTTTTAATGTTGCGACTTGACAGTTTTTTTAACCGTAATTGTTCTGTTCCTGTAATCTTTGATTAAACACAAAAATGTCAATATTTCTGTCCTCGCCTGATTCTTTTCAGTTTTAACCCCATAGAACGAAGTCAAAAAACGTTCATCAGTGAATTTGGTCAGAAACTTTTGGATAATTTCTGCATCAAATGTGACAGAAATACCACAAAGTTCACGTCATTTCATACAATTTTTATAGGATAGGACGAGGAGGAGTCTCCATTTAACACAGTTGGATAGCAAATGGACCCAAAATGGGCCAAAAATGGGACTTTGGCTACCCTGAACATGATAAGCGATAATGGATAATGAACGAATGAATGACACCAGTGTCCAGTAGGGGGAATTATGTGCACACACTCTACAACCTTTGGATTTGACATAAACTAATGTTTTTGTAAAAATCTGGCACTTCGCACTGTAAAAAACAAAAACATAAATCCTACTTTAGCGAGGAAGAAGCCCAAACATCAGCCCATCAAGATGAACAGGAGACACGCTTTCAAAAATAAAACAGGAAACGGTAAAACACAAAACAGAAGAAGGACCAAAACACAGAGAGAACTGAGTTATGACGTTCCGGACATTACAACCAAGTGGGTTGTAATGTCTCCTGAGGCTCAGGAGTTGGAGGGGACGTCCACCGATTAGAAGGACGGTTAGATCCCAGCACCTGCAGGATAAAAGCAGGAAACCGAACCCCAGTTTGCTCCCAGTGCCTGATGAGCAGGTGCTGCAGACAGGAAAAGACAGCATTTAAATACAGTCCATTTAGCATTTTCCTCCATTACCGCGTCAAAGTCCTACTGACATCTGGAGTCTAAACACCCATAACACCCATCATAGTAACAAGTCCTCGCACAAATCCCATACTATTGAAGGCATCGGCACCAACCGGAACAAATGATCCTTTACTTATGTTATCAAGGTGTGCAGAAAAAATCTGCTCTGCGTTCGGTGTTAATGCAGCATGAGGATAGTTATTTTTTGACTTTGTCATTGCTCACACAACCTCTGCACTACACTTAGCGAGGCACAATTTTCTGCCGCACAGCTGGAGCAGCGGGTATGATGCTGAAAATTAAAGGGTTTGAACTACCAATCGAATGGAAAGTGCCCAAAGTCAAACAGTTTCCCTGAACCTCTGTGACGAACTGAAGACGCGGTCCAACAAGCTTTCATATGCTCATTGACAACAGTACACGATGTGAATAATTAGTTTTATGTATATTTACGTCTGAATGTGTGTAATTATGCTTTTGCCTGCCATTGCCAGGAGAATCTTGAAATTTTAATATCATTCATACTTCACCAATGTTTAGTAAATGGAAGCAAAAGTTCAATTTTCAGATACAATTTGAACATTCGACCATGAAAACATGATAGCGAAACGAAACAATTATTATGATAACACTGAAGTGAGTTCTTCAATCGAATTAAAGGATTATCACAAAGCAGACACAGCAGAAAACCGTTTTCCTTAGAATATAAACAAAATGTTTGATACTGTTCAATATCCACAACCTGTTCATAAATGGTCCAAAAAAAGTTTGTATTTTATGATCTGTTATAGCTATTAAGTTCCCCATTTCTGTAGGCCTAAGTTTCACCGGCCTGACTCAGAGTTTGCTCGTGATGCCTGTGGTCCATAATCTCAATCCTGTTTTTGTTATTTGGTGCCCCCAGACAAATATTTTTCATAAAAAAAAAAAAAAAGAAGCTCCCCCTTCTGAGTAATATATAAACTATTAGAGTAAAATATGATCTATGAAAGATAGATCTACTCAAGTCCATTCATATGCATCACATTTGGACTAAATTGAACCAATAGTTAGGAAATTATGTAAAAAAAAAAGAAAAACGCTCCCACCGGTGATCTCCTTGAGTTGATCCTAATTGGAGCAACCATTGAGCCGGAACTGTTGGAGATAAAACCTCCCCTGGTGTCTAAAGCATACAACCGACCTTTCCCAAAATCAATCCAGTTCTTCCTCCCACTAATAAGCTAGTTTTAAAATGATCTAGCTAACATGAAGGATCCGAGGCGGCGGCAGACGGGATGACGATTCCATAATATCCCCCGAAAAAGTCTGAGATAATGCAGAAAGAAGAAAAAAAGTTACAGCCACTCAACATTGTTAAAGTTACTTAGATTTTTGATTAATTTCAGCTCCAAAACCACATCATCTAGAAAAAGCAGAGATTCTAAGCCCCCCCGAAAAAAACGTCAAGAACGACGTTAAGAAATTCAATTTATCAAAGAGTTTATACAGATGTCCCTTTAGACTGTCCTTAAGTGAAAGAAGGTGATTATAATGATAATGAACGCTAACCACCTCAATAAACTGCCTAATTGCCCGTTAGCCCTTTATGACCTTTGAAGGAGGTGTAATCTACTCCACTGAACATCAGAAGGAAGAAGAAGGACTGTGAGAATCCAAACAACCTTTGTTCGGTGTAGAAACTGACAGTTAACAAAGGAAAAAAAACCTTTAGCCAACTTCTGCGGCTCATACAGGATTATCCGACCAAATTCAATATTTGATGGAATTAATTTATTAGAAAGTCTTTTCACCTGCTCAAATCTAAGCGGATGAGGACTTTCTGTCCTCAAAGTGCCCAGCCTCTTTTGCTCCCACGTAGGGGTCGTCTCTAAATATGGCTTAGAGACATTTAGAAAAGGGCAGAGCAGGCAAAGATATCAGCTATTCATCCAGAATCCTCTGATTTAACATTATTTTTTATTAATACCACATTATGCAAATGGAACAAAGAAATAAAGGGGAAAGTTTCCAGCTCCTCTAACAACCATTTCCCCATCTTTTTATCCCTTTCTATAAGTCGTAATTATGCGTGAGAGGGAGGGAGGAGGGCACAGGAGGTAAATGTTGGAGGACTTCTCTTCTTACTTTTTAAAGTGCTCAACAGTTTCTGAAAAGATTTCATTCCTGCTGACTGATGAGGTCCAGTCTGAGATGATTTCACGGGTTTCCTGGCCTGAAATTTCAACAAGAGAAATGTCGCGGCAAATAATGGAAATGTTCTGTTTTTAGCTATTTTTGGAAGACAAAATAAATAACAAGAGCGGTCAAAATAGAAGGCTGTAACACAGGCTTAATCCCATAATACCAGAGGGAAGTGGTTTCTAATTCAGTACTTAACCATGACCCAACCTAACCCTTAATGCTTAACTTCCTATAGTTGCTTATTCCAGCATAAAATGAGCTGTGATATGGATTTTTGTCATTTTTCACACCATTTTCCGGCCATGACATTAAAATCCATCGGTATTATATTATGCAGGTCCTTCTTTTGCCGCCAAAAAAAGATATGCTATCCACTGTGAGCTCTGACATCTTTCAATCAGAATTGGCTTTTCAGCAAATTGTGCCACCACTGCAAATCAATAAACATACAGCAAGACCTGCAGTTCAGGAGATTTCCTGTGACCCAGTCGACAAGTCGCTCAGGTTCGTACCCGGGCCCGTTTTCCCATCTTCTAACGCATCAACTTCAGGAAAAAATTATTCTCCTGCTGCCTAATTTATTCCACCTACCAGCATATGCCAGAGTAAGAATATACACTTTCACTTTCAGTGGTTATAATATCATTGCAGTTCCTTTACCGTATGTTACCTGAGAAATAGTTTCTCTGATGAGCCAAAGACCAACCATAAGGAGAAAAAATAGTTCTGCAAAGGCAAAATGTCATCCCAGTGGAATTGGTTAAGAGAATTAAAAAAAAAAAAAAAATCACCGGAGATGACTCAGGAAAAAAAGTTTTTCATCTGGATCCACCCCACAATGCATCCTGTTCTTCCAGCCAGCTTTATGGTAATCTGTCACACAGTTTAAGTATGAACTATTTCCACTGAGTTTGAGCAGGTGAAAAAGACTTTCTCAAAAATGAATGCCACTAATATTGAATTCCGACTTCCGTCAGTTAATCCTGTATGAGTCATAGAAGATTGAGTAACTATCAGCTCCTACGTGGAACAAATGTCGCTTGACTCTCACAGTCTTTCTCCTGCGATCTGATGTTCAGAGGAATAGATTGTATCTAATCAAAAGTGATAAAGGTCCAATCTTGTGGTGTTCAATGAAATGGAAAAGGTTCTAGAACCACCCAACATGAAGTTCCTACACCGCTTTATCTCCAACTGAAAGAAAACTTCACATTAGTTAGAATTAAAAAATTCTAAGTCATTGTTTTCATTCACTGTCACATTAATAAGAAAGATCGTCATGTGACTCGTTGAGTCAATCGCATAGCACTTCGTGTTTATGAAATTCTCAATCCCCATTTTCGTTCGTGCTCTGATGAAGGCCGCTGCGCCAAGAACATGTCGAAGCGCGTTTCGGATACTCACCACTGCGATTGTATGTTTTGGTTGAGCAAATCAATAAATCAAATAAAATCAAAAAAGAAGTTGCGTCCGCCCCTAAGATCTCAATCTTCTGAGACCGACTTTTCGGGTCTCTAAGAAGCTCATTTCCCCTCGACGTTATGCCCCGTTGCTGGATATGCCGACTACGTGTCGCAGGTCGTCATCTCTCAGGTATTGGATCAGGTGCAAAAAAAAGCACTAATTGGGGGATTCAGGTCGGTCTATTTTGCAGCATTGATGATTTTCAACACTTAACTCCCGTTGTGAACCACCTTCCTCACCTTCCGTGACGCTGTAGCAGGTGTCCGTAACATCTGCACGTTCCCCGTCAGAGGAGTCCTGCGGAGATAATCCCCCCCTCCCCCGGCGTCGGCTCTACCTTCCCTATAATGTCCAATTTATTTTAAACCGTCACAAACGTATACGGCCGCGTTTTACGAGAGTGCTCTGCGGAACGAGGAATTCTCCCGGCTGTGATGCGAACGTCTGGTTGGATCACGCCGAGCCGCCGAGGCGCCTATTGGACCGGGAGGTGTCATCTAAAGGAAACACAACCTCGCAATCAACCACAACACACACCGCCAACAAATGCTTTTGAACGTTGTTCATCAACGCCAGTGTCTATGTAGAGCTACTTTTTTTTTTTTTTTTGCACGAGGTTGCTAAGCTGTACGCTCAATTGGGAGCAGGTGCAGCGTAAAGACCTAATCACATTTGCGGCTCATTACCCGGTGACTGTGTGCACATATTTGCCTCTCTGTGTCCTTATTAATCAAGCACAGACAACCCTAAGTGCTCCTCTCCACTTTTCCACATGACTTGCTACAAGCAACAGCAGAGCACAACAACCTGATGAGACCACCTGCTGCTGTCGGCGTTTCCAACACCTGCAACGCAAATGATCATAATTTCTCACTTGACCTCTAAGCGTTTGCCAGTTGAGAGAGCGTCAGTTTTCCAGACTGTTCCGTCGCTGCTTGTCTCGCTTGTGCTTCTTCTGCACGGTTTGTGTTTGCCAAGCGGAGATGATTCCGTTTATGTGTAATATGAGCGAGTAACAAGGGTTTATTTTATTATGGATGATTGAAATGAAAAAAATTTTAAAAAAGCGGCAGAGGGAGTTGATGTCCGCCTATGTCATCTTTGGAACAGTCCTGAAACAGTTTCCGGATTGAAAACACTAAATAAATCCTCGAGTAAAGGCTTGATTCCACTGGAAGCGTCGTTTGGCGTTACGGCTACATCGCGGTCGCCCCTCCCGATCCCTGCCATTCAAAAAAATGTCTGTGATTCCACCTGACGCACTCCAGACCATCCCACCGTCAAACCAGCCGCTCCAAATACGCGTCCTGGAATATTTAATGATGGAAGACGCATCAATTTCAGCAGAGCAGATCGAACCAGACAGGAAGTCAAACACAGAAACAACATTGTGTTAAGAAGTACTGCGCTCTCTCTCAACTATAGCAGGGTATCACCGGATCAAAGACCAGAAAAATTCCAGCTGTGCTGTAAACAATGGCTTGGACTGGCAACAAACCGTCATTTACCTTCCCTGCTACATGTCGAATAATAACATCCTCCGCTCGGGGGGAATCTGTGCTGTCTCCTCAACGTGGAAGCATTTTTCTCTTGATTTCCTTCTTGGTTGAATTTTATGCTAACTGCCTCAGCATCGCCCAGGCTTCATGTTTTGTGTTCTTGCAGTTGTTTGATTCACATCTGGTACTACCTATTTTACCATTATAGAGGTTGGAGAAACACAGTTCCCCGCTAGGCCTTAATAACATTCACACAGAATGTCGAGGCGCTGGCGGGTATAAAGGGGAGAATTCCTGTCTTGGAAAGGTTATAAATATACGTCTGACATTCCTGTTGATCAAAAAGTTTCCAGGTTTATTATTTTTATGACAACCTTTTTTTTTTTCCGCCAGGATTTAACTTCCTATCAGTATATATATTTTTTCAGGGGCAAGAGCGAGACGCCTATTGGCAAATAATAAGCTTTAATAAAAATTCCTACACCCCAACCACAGACGCTCCATCAATCATTAATTGTCGATGCTTGTTTCTATCCCAACAATTAGCTCTAACTCTAATATAAAACCTTCATCCAGGTTTCGGGAAACTGTGACGGATGTTAATATTTTATCATTTTTCTAACATTCTAGGGGAACATTAAATCCTCATTAGAGAAAAACAACCATTAATTAACATCCCTATTTATTTCCCATTAAAAACAACAATAATGGCTATATACTATAAATCAATTGGAAAGCAGATTGCTATTCTCAGCCCTTAACTGTAGTTAATGTTAATTAAGTAATATATGTGGTATTCAGGTGAGTTCACCTTTAGGGGAACTCGTCTGCCGTTCCTTCTCGTTCTCCGCCTTTTGTTCTCCTTGTATGTAAATCACGAAGTGCCATTTAGCAGGGAGGTCCCCCCTACTTACGACAACACTCTCAATAACAGGGAATATGGGCTTTAAAATGAATGAAAATTAAATTAAACATCAAAAGCTCTTTGACTTCCAGGAACCTTGTTTCAGATCTATTTTTAATGCCTTTCGACAAAGGCCGGGCGTCGCCCCGGCGCCGGGAAGCGTTGGCCTTTTGGGTAAGACGACTCATGTTGAACAAGGATGTTTTAAAAAATGCAGGGAAGGAGTTGATGGTGGATGAATGTGATTTTTACTGCAGCGTTTTGGTCGTTTATAGACGAGCCTTTAGCGAGAATATCTCGGATCTTCTGAATAGCAGCAGCAAGAGAGAGTTGATTTGAAAACTAGTGAATAACTTTATTGCAAAAGGTCAAAACAGTAGAAAAATGATTTATAATATACAAAGTTTTAATAAAATAAGAGAGTAACAGAAAAATGCCATTATGTGCGATTACCGTTTAAGTATTATTTTCTTTAAATTACGTATTTGTTTTAAGAGTAAAAATGGATTTATCTGCGAAAAATTGTGAATATTGCAAAATAGGAGCTATTAGACTGAAATATGATGAATGCGAGATGGATCCCGTCGATTCATACGCACTAAATTTGAACAAAATCGGTTACATTGTTATGTCTGTAAAACAGTTTTTCGCAAAGAACCTTTCCCCTAGTGAGTAAAAGTACGAACAATTATAGTAAAACATGAATAATACAAAAGATAAATCCCATCGAGTCGATTCAAACGCACAAAATATGAACTAAATCTAAACTGTTATCTCCCGAAAACCTTTGGAGACTTGGCTCCTCCTAGTGTCGGAAATAAACAGCTGACCTCTGCCAAAATCAATCCAGTTCTTCCTCACACTGAAGTCTATGGGTTAGAAAAACTTGTAAATGATCCATGAAGTATTTTTTGGAGGATCTGCGGCATCCACGATGACAATCCCACAATATCCCAGACTTTTATATCATAACGTAGCCTCTTTTTTTTTCACAGTGTATAGCCTGGAAATGATTCCGTTCCCAGAAATTGTCGGGTTAAGTTCTGCAGCTGAAGTAAATCAGGTGGTTGCGGCGGCGGCGGCGGCAGGAGGAATCAGAATGAAATTGCCTTGTGTGATTTATAACTGTGTACACACAGAGATGAGAAGGGAAATAGTCTAAGCGCGGCTGACAATGTGGACCTCGGAGGTTTGGAACTGATAAAAATAGGCTGTAATACATTACCAGTATTTTGGAAGAACATCTTTCCTCGATGCACTGTCTTGTTTGCAGGAGAGGCTCCGTACGGGGAGTCCTGCTGGGGCTCGGTATTCCATTGTTCCTTTGGTGTTATATCGTACGCCGTGGTGTATGTCACCCCCCCCTCATCCCCTCATCGCCAAAGGAGCTCGGTTCCCTTTTCAGTGTGGCCCCAGAGACGAACACGGCGCTGTCTTAAGTCCTATATGTGGGACACAGAGTCTCACACTCCCAATAGAAGAGGAGGAGGGTGGGAGGAGGGGGATCACAGAATGATAATAGGTTTTAATCCAGAGACGAATGTTTCATTACATTGAAACAGCTCGGTGTCTAAACAGCAGCGACTGAGAGCACTCACGGATCATGATAGTCCAAATACGCAGGACGACTTTCAACAAGGAAGAAAAGAAAGGCAAGATATCCGTCAGTCAGACGTAACCCACTTTGGATTTAATCGAAGTTGTCGCCGCTCTTAAATCTTTCAATGTTTCTCCAAACGGCCCTCGAGAGTAATCGCAGGTTAATGGCCGTCCACGATGCTCAACATTTAGAGCAGTGCTTAACCTTCAGTGGGAAGTACACCTCTGGGAGAGCCGCGCAACGCGGACGGTTTCCAAGAACCTGTTGCTGGATACACTTTATATACACTCTATCAATACTTGGAGCAACACATTCAAAAGGGTTAATCCCAAGCCGGGACCATCCCTCCGTGATTTATTTTACTGTACGAGGATAGGGTAAGGTCCATTAGTTGTTGGATCCGGCCCAAACAGGTCTCCACTTCATATCAGGGCCGACAAATTAAAACATATACAACTATTCATGCACTAATTTGCACATGTCTGCATTTGAAATGATTTTGGATTGTGGAAGGAAGCCAGAAAAACCCGGACAAACATGGGAGAACGTGCTAACACTAGCAGCCAATCTCAGACGGATTACCCAACTTTCAACCATGCATTGAGCACCAGATGGTTTGGCTCTGGTCTGCTGTGGTTCATTTGTCTCCTGACAGCGAAACAGAGCAAAAGGAACGCCCCCACTTATGCCCAACTCCGTGATTTAAGCACCAACAAACTGCCAGTACACCAACAATCGGAGCCAAGAAATACGAGGCTAACTGAGCCACATAGCTGATGGTATTATGTAGCCAACGCCGTCGATAGCCACGTAAACTCAAGAGTATAGCACTCTGATTTGATAAAGGATATTTATTTTGCAAAACACCTTTAATCCCTGGTCTGTGTCGACTGAAATGATGAACCTAGAATCAGAGTAGTGGGCCTAGACTGTTGTCCCCAAAATGGTATATCCCCGAAAAGCCCCCACAAAATATGAAACTTAGAGGATAGATATCCTCGAGTTCTTTAATTTGCACCGAATTTGGACTTAATCAAACCAACGGGTTGAGAACTTATGGTTTGGACTGTTTGGAGAAAAAGCTCCCCCCTAGTGTCAGAGATATGAAACCAACCTTTCCCAAAATCAGTCCAGTTCTTCCTCACGCTACGGTCAATGTGAATATAAAATAAGAGAATGATCCATGATACAGTTTTTGAGTTATGGCGTTAACACAACTTTTCCGACATATAACAAAAAGGATCCTTGAGTTTTCATCTTTATTTAGATAATATTTCATTTTATATGTTATGCCTAGTCGCATTTAGATAAACCGTACCCCCCCCCCCCCACCCCTCGATTTAGTCTCCTCGATTGTTAAAAGTGTTTTTTTTATTTGCCTGACACGAGTGCAGGCTGAGTAAAAGCTGTGGAGATATTTTCAGGATCCAGGAGCTCCGACTGTGCGTCTGAATTAGTTCCCTAAAACCTTGGGGAGGCACTCGTCCATGCCGACGGACCCTGAATCTCTATCAGGGTTCATTCTTATTCAAATTGCACCACGGTAGCTCATAAACATAGCATTAGATTATGGAAATGAGGGGACTGCATCCATTCTGCTTTAATTCCTTTTGGGAGGCGTTTAATTTAAACAAATAAATAAAGAATGGTGCAGCATCAGGTGTTTATGAAGGGTATTGTGTAAATTTAGCCAGGCAAACTGAATAATAATCACTCCATTTCACCCGGCGCTCAATCACCCGTCACTTAAGACTTCATTAGGGCTTTAATAGTCTTCTGAATATGTAGGACACTCGACTGGAGACAGATGTCAGGGGAATTTTTTGCTTCTTGTCATTCAGGGTGTTGTGCACGAGCCCCGATAAACTCTGCAGGTAGCCCACGTTTGCTTTCAATGACAGAGGAGGGATCAACCCGTGACCTTCAAATCAAAGTCACAACAACATTAAAAAAACAAAAAATTAAAAGGATAATGAGAGAATTAGTGTTAATTTTTGGATTTCTCAGAAGAAAAACATGGAGGATGTTGGACGTCCTCATCGGTCCTATTGTGATAAATCTTGCGGGACGCGTTATTAAATCTCTCGCCTTGTTGCCATACTTCCACAAGCTGCTCTTCTTGTTCGTCTTCAATAATCCACCTGGCTCAGAATGTTTGGGTTTCTGTTTGGCTGTAAAAGTACGCAACATCCGGTTATGACGCGTCCCGGTCCGATCGCTCTCATTGGCTATTGAGCGTATTCCGTCGGAGGCGACCCAATCAGGAGATTTGAAATCGGAGAGGTTCCATCTCGATGAGATAATAGTATTGCCGCCACATACTTGAGAATTACTTGGACAAATAGTCGTTTGAGGTATGCCTCGAATCGGGCAGTTATAATATCCCCGAAAGGTCTGGGAAATTATGCAATTTTTCTACGTCCGCTGCAGATTCTTCGTGTTAGGGCGATAACTGGAAAACCTAAAAATATCATAGATCATCATTCTTATTTCATACCCAAATAGACCATTGTACGAGGAAGAACTGGATTGATTTTGGGAAAGGGCGTTTGTATATTTCCGGCACTAGGGAGAGCTTTACCTCCAAAAGTTTCCTGCCATTATTTCTCAACCATCGGCTTCATTTATTCCAAATTTGATCGCATATGAATCGAGATGAGGAGATTATTCTTTTTGTGTCATACGTTACTCTAATAGTTCATATTTTACTAAAACGTATTAAACGCTGTTTTCGGGAGATCTATCCTGGGATCTATCATGTTTAAATTCTTATCTACTTTTTTTACAGAAAACAATGTTTTCCAGATGTAAATTCTCCCTAGTTGATTCATGTTAGACAAAAAAATGGACTAAATCGGACCAACTGTTGGGAAGCTCTATCAGAAGAAACGTATGTTTTTCATAGAAAAGCTCCCGCTACTGAATAAAATATGAATTTCTAGAATAAAATATTATACTGCATGTACAAGATGGATCTCTTTGGGGCGGTTTATTTACACTAAACTTCGATGAAATCTTCGTTATAAGTTATAATATCCAAAAAAGTGTTTTTTGTGAGTAAAATATGAATTATTAGAGTAAAACACAATGTAAAAAGCATTTCTTCATGTTAACCCGATAACGCAAGTTATTCAATGGATCATTTTCAAATTTTGTACCCACATAGACCTTAGGGGGAGGAAGAACTGGACTGATTTTGGGAAAGAACAGTTGTATATTTTCTGACACTAGGGGGAGCTTTATCTACAAAACCATTCCATTCATAATTAAGTCCAAATTTAGTGTGTATAATCTACTTGAGGAGATTTATGTTTAATGGATAATACTTCACTCTAATAGTTCATATTTTACCCAGTAGGGGGAGTTCTTTTAATTAAAAACTCTGTTTTCGGGCATAATTTAATTACAGTTCAATCAGGAGATTGCTTGTACAACGCAGGGGATTGGGGACATTTTGGGGATTGGGGATTGGGGGTAACATTTAATTTTAGCACTTCCGTAAGGGGGATTAGTTGTACAGCGCAGGGGATAGGGGACTTGTCTGGATTTTATACCCTTGCACCCAGGATGATAGCATGGGCGAAATGTTTGACTTCACCTGTCAGTGGTTATATTGTTATGGATAGTTTGTTGTGCAGTCTTCGGAGATGCTTAATCCCCATTAGCCATTAGAATCCCTCAGCCTCCCTAAAATCAAACACTAACTTGTTTTTACCATTTCGCCTGCTTTTAAATGAGTATTTATGTCCTGATTTTGATGTCTACCACAAATATTTGAACCATTTCCTCTCGATAACTCACAACACAATCCTCAGTCCCTAATTACTGCCACAGACGCCGGACAGCCGCATCTCCATACCACATCAGTTTTTCATTAAAGACACAGAGAACCAATAATATGCAAGTCATTCTATCCCAGCACAATAAATGAAACCTCAGAATCAGTGGGGTCCATCTACATCTTTTCTCAGCATCTCTGTATTTTCCTTCCGAGAGTTATTGTGAGCAAAGGAGCCGGTGTAATTAAAAGAAGAAAATATATATATATATATTTAAATGACACATTAGTATTGAAGCACATTTTCCCCAAAACATGTAATTATCTATGCTACCCTCAAAGCCATTAATTTGCTGTTTGAAGCTCATTTCGTCCTATCATATAATTATGCTAATTTCACGATGAAGATTTAGAGCCATTATAACATGCAGGGGCCATAAAATGAAGTCAGAAAATACACAGTGTATAGATCATGCCCTAATGGGAAATCTTTCCCTCCTTAATTTCCTTGCTGCACATTTAACGTCTCAACAGTGAAAAGAATTTTGTAAATAAATGTCGCCGTTTAATATTTGATATGAAATATTCATTTTTGTATTTATACTAAATGTGTAGACGGCACTAATAAAAGCTGTATGTAAAGTTTACTGGCATCCGAAGCAGTGAAGTTCCAGATTGTATCCCATAATACACCACAGCTCACCCCCACTATCCGAGACTCTGTGGTGGCCATAAACATCTGCGACAACATTGAGTTTTCTGTCGATGATGCGGCTCCTTTAGGTAGATATATGTAGTATTTCATACTGTGAAACTGAACTTGTTGTCCTCCAAAGAAAGGGCATATCCCCGAAAAGTCCCCAAATCCTCTGCGTTGTGCAAACGGTCTCCCTGATTGAACTCCTCAAATTAAATGTGAGGCAGTATTGAGGCAGTCCACCGTATTTTTTTCTACAGTAAAAGGTCTAATTGAGAAAATTGGAACTTTTGCATTCAAATATGATGTAAACCTGATTAATGGATTAACAGTCAGCTGTTTAGCTCAACTTATCTGTAAAACATATTTTTAGAAAGCTATTTAACCCTTTTGGGGACAAATAGACTTTTTTTTAGGTTGTATCAACTTAAATAAGTCTGTTATTATTTTGCCGATCGAGTCGGACTCCTGAGTATTGCCTCCTCCTCGGTGGCACCTTTTGACCTGTGGTGTACTCCAGGGCCCTATCTCCGGCCCCTTACTGTTTAGCATAATACATGCTGCCACTGGGTGACATTATTAACAGGTTCAGTCACATTTTTCAATAAAAAATAAAGACTCAAAATGTGCAGAATGTGCAAATTTCCCATTATTGCAATTGAGTCAAAATTTGTAAAACAACCAGCAACCATTTATTCTTCATTTACTTCTTCTTCGTTGTTTTTTAGAGGCCAAGCGTCCCTCCTTTTGTTTGTTTTTTACGTCCCCCTACATTTTACAGAGTGAAACTTTAATTATAAATAAATAGTCTCACAGCCTGAAACAGAGAATTACGTTTAGTTGTCAGTTGATATTGTCAATAATTACATCTTTTTTGGAAAATGAGATAAGAATAAGAATAAGAATAAAATACCTTAATTGTAGCCTCAAAGCTAAACACCAAAAGTCACGAGTGTTTGTGCAAACCTGCTTCTGGAGTGACATGAAGGAGTTGAAGAGAATATCATGACCTTTTTATTCTATTCTCAAAAGACCCAGATATACAGTCTGCTAACGTTTTTACCCCCCTCCGTAATATCAGCTCTCCATTATCTCTGTAGCGTCGCTCTTTTGCTAGATACGTGTATGTGTGTGTGTGTGTGTGTGTGTTTGTGTGTGACTGTGTGTGTTTCAGAGCTGCTAATGACTCAGCAGATGTTTGTGTAACATGACTAAACAGAACAGTCTGGTGGGAATCAGACCGAACATTAGCAGGCTAAGCTAACCTGATTCCATTTCCCAAATGGAAATGGAAAACACTGAGTGGCTTCCTACACTGTAAAAACAAATTCTGCGTTCGCTGAGGTTTCCAGAACTTCGCTATTAAAAAATATGACGGCAAAGGAAATATACAGTAAAAACTGTATTTTTTTAATTCATTTTATTTTGTTTTGAAATCAACATTTGTTATTAATTTTACAAATAAATAACATATTCGTAGGATCTTGTTTGAGTCAAATTAAAGGTGTTGCTGCTGAAAGGTTAAAAGATTCATGCTTTGAATTTAAATATTCATGATACTGTGACAAAACTACTCTAAACGGTTTATTTTTTAAATTTTATTTTAAATGCTGTCAAAACACGTAACGTCCCCAAATTTTAATCATCTATAGGATGCAGGGAAATCTACCTCTGGGTAAAATTTCATGCGATTCTGTCCATCGGTTTTTCTGTAACGTTGCTAACAGACAGACTGACAAACGCCCTTGGCGGAGGTCATACAAATGTCACCTGCAATTGTCTACCCCCAAGGGGTATTCTTGTATTAACTCCTGCAGGACCTGGTCTCATCTAATCTCGAGGCTGCCTTTTTAAGAAAAAATAGTTAAAGTAAAATATGCATAATACCTGAGGTATGACAACATTTGTCATTTTATTTCACACCAAATGAGGGGATTTGCATTTAAATGTAACTTTAAAAAAAAACTACATCCTGCTGCACGAATTTAAATCAAGTCATTTCTTTGCGGCGACGCGGTTGTCCTTGAGCTCTGTAACGCATGAGTGAGAATTCTGACTCGAATGACCTTCGCCGATGCTGCTCCGGGTTTATGGGATGCTGCATATTAGCATTTTATCCGGATTAGAATCGCTGCAGAGACATCACCACGACACTAAAAACACAGTATTCACCACAGAAGTCCTGAGAAAACTTTCAATCCTGCTAACGTTTGAATCCCTCCGCTCTCGGAAGCATCACCCTCAGCAAACGGATGGTTTAATTATTCTAATGAGGCTAATTTTTACAGATGAGAGCTGAATAAACACGTCCAGTTTTCCCAACCGGTTTGCTGCCATTTATACATACATTTGCTTTCCCTTGTTTTTTTTGGACTATTTCTTTGCAGGACCCCGGAAGAAAAAAAAGTCTGAAGATGCATGAATAAAACATGACCAATACCTTCGGTGCCTGTTGATGCTACTGTCCGTAATGTTTGATTGACATTAGGCTATGAATCAGTCCATCAAGTCGGGCTATTTAGCAGCGAACATCGGTTGAATATAAATGAGAAAGGAGGCCGGAGGGAAGCGGCGCCGTCTCCGACTATTTGGTGGAATTGTCCGAAATTAGATGCAAATGGTTTGAGGGGGAAAATGTTGCATTTTAATAAGCTTCACATTCACGCCATATGGATTTTAAAAAAAACAAACAAAAAAAAAACAAGTAACCTAAAAAAAACAGGAAGCAACATAGAATTGAATTAGCAGAAATAATAACGGGACTGAGAATGCTTCTTCTTCTAAAGCCTACAAATACAGCAAGACGCGACCATCTCTGAATGGACCATAATGCACTGCAATCAAATACGACCTCATTCAGCATCATTTTCCAATTGGCGCCTTTGACTTGGTACCGCCGGGATCAGATCAGCAGCATCCACAGCACTTTGTTTGCTTTGCATCCCGAGCCTGGCACTAGTGAGCCATCTGTGATCTTCTCAGCGAGCCGGGCCTGAGAGCGCCAAATGGGCCTCATCTGTCCGCCACTGGCCCGCTTTCAGCTGGATTTCACCTTCTCCTTCCGTCTTGGACTCTTATTAGTGTCAAGAAGGCCAGGTGTGAGGATGTCGCGCCAGGTGGGAGACATGATAGCGGGTTTGAAGGCTGTAGCTTCCGTTTTTCTCAGTGTTGTAAACCAATTACTCAGGTTTTCACTTTTGTTGGATTCAAAACTTTTCCTTTTAAGATAATTCAGTTTGATGAGGAGCAGGGTGTTCCCCGAAACCGCCTACGACCTAGAGAAGCTCGCCGTTTTGCTGTGATGGGGGGTTTACTCTTCTTAAAGGGGCATTCTGTGAAATTTAAGCGGTCAAAAAATGTTATTATATCCCCCCAAAAAGTTGGGTATATTATGAGATCTTACAATATTTTACTCACTAAAACTTGTTTTGTTTTCAAGCATAACCTCCTGATGGTTTGTCCAATTTAGTTGCGTATGAATTTACTCAAGTAGCTCCATCTTTTATACATAATATTTTACTTAAAAAGTTTATGTGTTACTATCGGGGGGGGGGGGGGGGGGGGGGGGCTTTCTTCTATGAAAAAAATATGTTTCAGACATAACTTCCTAATATTTGGTCCAATTTAGTCCAAATTTGTGTCATACTAATCAATCTGAGTAGAACTATCAGAATAATCAGATTTTGCTCTGTAGGGGGCGCTATCTTTACGAAATTCATTGTTTTCTGGACCTTACTCAAAAACCATTTCACGGATTATTTTCAAATTTTCCGTCCATAAAGACCTTAGTGCGAGGAAAAACTGGCTTGATTTTGGAAACGATCAAATCCGTATTTCCAACACTAGGGGGAGCTTTATCCCCAAAAGTTATGTGGCCATAACTTATCAATTGTCCTAGTTTGGTGCATAAGGATCGACTGGAGTAGGTCTATCTATAGCTAACAGCTCATGTTTTATTCACTAAACGGAGCTTTTCTCATGAAGAATCCAGTGGTTATAACTTCACATTTAATTTGAAGAGTTCAATCAGGGGGGATTTCGTGTACAATACAGGAGATTAGGGGCTTTTCGGGGATTTACCCTTTCTGTCGGGGATGCCGCATAGACCTAGCTGTCATTTAAAATTGAAAAGTACAACCAATCTGAGCTTCCTCCGATGGCTTTTATGTCTTGGAAATGCACATGTGGTATTGTTCCAGTATCAAAGCTTTGCCAATGACATGCATTGATCTTTTATTTTTTGATTTCTCTAATTCTACTTCATACAGCTTGTGCAGGACGAGTGCCTCATCGAAACAGAAAATTTAGACCCTCGAACGATCCTTAATCAACCTGGACAGCTTTGATCAGGCTGAGAGACATCAGTGGGTTCTTTAAAGTAACAGATGCAAGAAAGTCTGAAGTCGTTTCATGTCAAAGTGGAACAATGTTGAATCATGGCTA
Organism: Lophius americanus; assembly: GCA_037951165.1. NCBI lineage: Eukaryota > Metazoa > Chordata > Actinopteri > Lophiiformes > Lophiidae > Lophius > Lophius americanus. The sequence goes on from JBBDHG010000081.1 coordinate 2,079,287, forward strand.
CCGCGCCTTTTTTTTTTTTTTTTTGTTGTCTTCCCCTGTTGAAGAGCTGAAGCCCGGTAGCAGATTACACGTCTGGCAGTAAGCTTGTACTTCCCAACAAAGAGCAACAATGATGGCTGCTTTTTTTTTGTTTTTTCAGAATATGATTAATGCCCATCGCCGTCGTATCAATAATTGCTGTCATCCAGTTCTCCCAGGAAGAGCTCACGATGCCGGCGGCGGCGGCGGCAGCAGCTGATGTATTTGAAATACGTGGAAATAAATTTGAAAATGGCAACCAGACAAGCTGTCAGCTTCAATTCATTCCCGCTCGCTCTTCTGTATTACAGTACCTGAGATGTTCATTGAAAGAAAAACAATCCGGCTGCGTGTTTGTGACGAGTTGTGTGTACTTCCTGACAGCAGAGGACTTTTAGGGCATGTTGGTTGTTATGTGGTATGAGCACACTTCTTTTTTTTCCTTTTTTTTTTATTCCCCATTGGCTTTTTTTTCCTTCTATTTTATTTCTTGTCTTTCCTCCTGTCACATCCACAATGACATTGCTGACACCTTGTCCAGTGGTACAATTATTCACCCGGCAGAAAAACAGCAAAAAACAGGACAACAGGACTCTGGGTGAGAAAAAAAAAGAGAAAACTTTTAGTTCTGGGATCAATAAAATGTGGGGCATTTCATTTTTAACGTGATGAACGATTAATAAGAAAGCAGTTTGGTGTTCGAGAGATTTGCAGCAAAAAAAATATTATTATGGGCTGTCTTTATTTCTCCTCAAGACGAGAACAGATTGGACGTTGTAATGAAGTGACAAATGTCAGTTTTTTTCTTTTTTCGGCTCGTGTTCTGGCGGACTGTAGAGCCAAGTCAAACATGTGCACATGTCCCAAACTGCACCAGAACAACATGGTGGCTCTGGAAGCCAGAAAAATGGATACGGTGCTGAACAGAACCCTTTTTTTTTGTTTTTGCTTTAAAGTAATCATGAAACTGATACCACTTTTTTTTTAAGAATGAGAACATGATGATAATAATAATAATAATACATTTAATTTATAATGATATACTGTAAATAGTTATTTGACCATAAATCCATAACTTGATCCATAAAGCGGAGTTGAAATGTATGACGTTTTCACTGTATCATTTAGCATCAACATTACGGACTCTCATTGGTTGAACTTATATTTCCCTTTAATGTCCTGATCCACTTTTTGATTGACCTCATTTTGAGTAACTATTTATTATTCAACAGTATGACTGAACTGGTTCATAATGTGACCCAGGGTCGGCATGTATATGCTTAAAAGTAAGGGGCCAAGGATGGAGCCCTGAGGGACCCCATAGGTCAAAGGGGTTACTGATGAGGAAGTATAAATCCTGGCTTTAGAGCAATTCTTATTCCATATGTAGAATTTCTTTTTGGCATGTTGAAGCATGTTTGGACTTACTAAACAGAATTATGTCACTTGTTATGAGAAAAAAAAAGTCCAATAAGTGTCAAATTAAAACTTAAAAAGACTATTTTCAATGAAATACACCATTTCATCAAGAAATTACTTCATAAGTTGTATTTTTCTACTGTTTGAAAGTAAAACTTATTGGATATTATAACTTATAACAAAGATTTCATCCAAGTTCGGTGTATCCAAACCGCCCAAAATAGATTCCGCTTGTACATGCAGTATAATATTTTATTCTAGATATTCATATTTTATTCAGTAGAGGGAACTTTCATATGAAAAACATACGTTTCTTCTGATAGAGCTTCTCAACATTTGGTCCGATTAAGTCCATATTTTTCGCAGATGATCTACTAGAGGAGATGTTTCTTATATATATATCATACTTTCCTCTAAAACGTCATGTTTTACTCTTTATTACTTCACATTTAACTTCAGGAGTTCAATCGGGGGTATTGGTTGTACAACACAGGGGATTGGGAGACTTTCGGTGATAAACTAGTCCTTTGTTCTTCTCGTCCTCCAGATGTTCCTCACTAATAATAGTAATAATAATACATTTAATTTATAACGTACTTTACATTTGTCATCAAATCTTAAAGTACTGTATCCCACTCGCTAACACATTCTGCTACGTCTAATTTCCACCGGAAAATTGTGCCGACTCAGAGATTCCAGCCTCATGCATGAATCAGAATTCAACTCTCTAGGTTTCGTTTATGCACTATTAATGAGCGTTAGGCTTTTATATTATTCTGATGACACATTAATGCGATATGATAATGGGAAAGATATATATGAGTACAAAAAAAAAAAAAGGTGTGTGTTCTTGCACAGAAGTGTAACTTTCACCAGTTTATTCACGCAGCAAATGAAAGAAGTGAGAGTGTGTCAGAGCCAGAGTGTGTGAATTTAACAAGTTGTGTTTCCTGCACAGTTTTGGTTGGAGGCCAGCGCGCCAGAATCCTGCTGGATAAGACACCCAGCCGTAATTGGCGCTGGCTCCCTCTCAAAGGCTGCTGGGAGATACCTTGTCATAACATTCCTCTGTCGCCATTTCTTCCAGCTCTAAAGCTCTAACTAAATAGCCAACTCTCTGCTGAACAATTACACTTTTAAAGTATTTATGTGCCCATTCATCCTTTGTTTATAGAAAGCAACAAGTTCGCACCCCTTCGCTCGGCGTGACAAAAGAAAAAAAAAGAATCCTCCTGGGAAATGAAGGAAGAAAACTAATTTCAGCAGACGCGGCAGGTGGAGGCGCAGGAGAAGAAGCCAGCCGCAGCCAGATGATGATGATGATGATGATGATGATGAAATCTAACGCTTCAGGAGAGTCTGAAGGGTGGATTCTTCCTTTCAGTCCCACTTTGTCGGCAGAGAAGTCTGATAAAACAGAAGGCGAACCCAAATCAAACTCTCCAGAATCCAGGAATTAATTAATCTTCCGCCTGGAAGCAGCAGCAGCCCGTCTGCCTGCCAGGAATGTGAGTCACAGCGAAACGAAACATAACGCTACAATATTATCTGGATCCAGAAGATGGGGAAACTTTAAAGGATAGGTAAAAGTGTGATGGTTTCAGGCTTCAGGTATTTCCTGTTTTCATGACTCCTCACTTCCTGTCTTTGCTTTGTTCCCACCTGTCTTACCATCAAATCATTTCAACGTTCTATAAGTCCGCCTACATTTTTTTCCTATCCAACCGTGAGCATGTTCTCATTGAAGATGCCGTTTTTTCAGTGCACACTGAACACCCATAACATTAAAACCACATAACATTAAAAGTTCCTTCTTTCTGACGCAGGAACTTCTCAAAAGTCTCCCATTAGCCCCCGTTAAAAACAATACTTTCTTGAGATCGCTTAAGGTGTGACCTTGCCGGTTTTGGTATTCATTCTTTTAATATCGTAGATTTTGCACCTATATTTATATCCCCAAAAAGTCGGGGATATTATGGAAACGTCAGCGCCACCGCGCCCGCCGCAGATCCTGTGTACCAATGTGATAACGCAAAAACAAATCAATCGTCGGCAAATCTTATACCCACATTTATACCCAGTTAGTGCGAGGAACAACTGGATTGATTCTGGGAAAGGTTGGATGTATATATTTCCGACACTAGGGGGAGCTTTATCTCCAAATGTTTTCGGGCATAATTTTTTCGCAACCGTTGGTCCGATTTATTCAAAAATTCGGTGCCTATGAATGACCTCAAGGTAATCTATTACTCTAATAATTCATATTTTACTCACTAGGGAGAAAGGTTTTTGTGAAACACACAAACCCCCAACCCCCAACGCAGGGGGTTGGGGGCTTTTCAGGGATATACACTTGCTGTAAGGAACGACAGTGATGGTCTATTTTAAATAAACCCATAATGATTTACTCATTACAAACATTTTGCCGTGTTTTGTATCTGGGTCTCCATTTTTTTTGATGCTCTAGTTATTAACATCCAGGTCATGATATAGACATCCCATGATGACCATAAATAAGTAGATAAAGGACACCGGGACAAAGACATTCTTCCAGGACAGCCTCTGGACAATGAACAGAGAACACAGTTCACCCATGACCCAAACTACTGCACACCAGAAATACCTGACATTCTGGAAACCCTCTGACTCGGTCGTCTAACCATCTCTCAATGTGGCTTTTGTCCGAGTCTCATTTTTCCTGCTTCCACACCAACCATAGGTCAAAAATGTTCACTTACTGCCTAATTTATCCTTGAGATACTGAATCTGAAGCAACTGAACTTCTATTCAGAGTTTAAAACATTTCGCCTCTTGCCTAGGAGGCCCCCTCGGTTCTGTCTGATTGATATTTTACCACCAGTAGGTGTTTGATACTTAAAGAGTCATTAAGGTTACAAGAATGCAGGTGATGATCTAAAGAAAGCTAATGTCTCATAGGTCCCGCCCACTGAGAGCTGTCACTCTAACGAGACAATCGATATTAATCTGACTTCACTTTTCAGTGGTTGTAATGTTATGGCCGATCCAGGTCTGACCCATCAGAGCCATGGGGAAGATGAGAGAGTAGGGTGACGCAAAATCAAGTCAAGTAGAATCACAGAAATAATAATAATAATAATAATGTGAATAAATAAAATAAATATAAAGACTTAACCATCATTCAAAGGCTGGCGTCTCCTTTAGGTGAAACATTTGCAGCCTTACGACGGGTCTCTGTTCCATGATGAAACATGCGGGCGCAGAATGAAATGGCTTTCAGCGAACACGTGCAAACAAATGAAGAGGAGGAGACAGCTTCCTCCCGCACATCCCATGATTCACTCCCTGAGCTGCGGGGTCTTCGGTGAATGATCGTGACATTATCCAGAGGATGGACCGCTCAGGTGGCGGCGCTCTTCAGCGCCTTGATGGATCGCCTGGAACACGTCCCGCTCGGGAGCAGGTTTTTCTGAAGCGTGCGTGGAGATGGAGACGTATCCTGAGGAAACGCTTCGAACCCAGGGTGAACCCTGGAGTTAGCCGGATCGAACCACGCCTCGCATCGTCTGCTTCCTGTTTGGGTTCCTCGCCCGTCGTCCTCAGATCTCTCCGGTTTGCTTTTTCTTCATCCACGTTCTTCAGCTTTACTTGATTAACACTGAAACCTCCCAAAGCCCCCACTCACCTGTGTGCGTCAGGCTCCTCTTGAACCAAACTCACCAGGAGGTTAAAACAAGAATTTGAGACTCCTTCCTGCGGTCGTCTGTCGACAGGAACTCGCTCAGAGGGTTCCAGCATTGGGGCGGCGGCGGTGGCGGCGACGTTTGTTTGATGATGGCCTTGGAAACATAAATCACGCTGGGCTGTCAAAGCCACAAAGTAGAGTCCCATTCTTTAAAGAGCAGCCTCCATAAGAGAGCACTAAACCATTGTAATAGTTGACAAACTCCAGAAGACGAGCGGCGGGACAGAAGACGTCCTCCGGGGTTGATGTTCAGTCCGTTCTCCATTATTACATGCTGGTTGCTCCGCAACTCAAATCTGTCGGTCTCCGGTCAGAAAGGATCGACCCCTGACCCCTGAAAGCCTGATCATAACTATCAATATCATATTCATTTATTATTAACAAAGAAAAAGTACTTTCCGATAAGTAGGATAATTTTTTGAGGACATACTAAACGCAATTACATAACTTGATTCAAACCAAAAAATGTCAAATAAAGGTCAATTATTTTTTTAAAACCTGCTTTGTCAAAACAGCGAAGATCGTTCACCTGGTGATGAAGGTAGTAATGCCGAGCTAATCCGATAAAAACTGACTATTTTCAATGATATACAATCTTTTTTTTAAATGTTTAAAACATGCTTGACCAAACAATTTGTTATATTACAGTACATTTATATTCTAAAGTATAAAGAAATTAATACATTTCTTTATACAATTATAATTTTTTCTAGGTACCGTAAACGGCACTTTCAGAAATGAAATAAAAAAAAATACATTTAAAATAAAAAAAAAAAAAAAAATAAAAAATAATAGGTAATTAACATAATTTTTTTTTTCTTGCTGGCTGAGATATCAGAATTAATCAAAAATGGCCTTTGTCGTTTGATTTCTGTTCTGTTTTTTTTCAAATAAGTTTTGTCCAGAACATGCAATGACTACAATTTTTTTTTTTTTTTACACATTGACATATGAATTTATCTGATGTGGAAATACAAACAACTTTTAAATACCAAACATCTCCTACATTGTTTACACCGTCACACAAATCCTCACCGGAATCAGTCCGCGGGCCACGTCTTAATCTGCGGCAACATAATGTACGTCAAGAATTAGCATTTATATTCTTTCGCCACGCTTACGTCATTGTGTGTACGGAAGCAATGCGGAGGCTTTGTCACTTGCTCCAGCGGGCGGAGGGAATCTCCGGTCGGGGGGCGGCAACGTTAGTAAGAGTGTAACCGTTAAAATTCTGTCTCGCTTTCATCACAGTCGTCATCGCTAATAATTAGCATGTTAGCGTTAAATAAAGCATGAAGGGGAATAAAGTCCACTGGGTCCGTGAGGCAGGCTGGTTGGTTTTAAGGCACAAAACATCGTTTATCGATCGCCGCATCGCCGGGTCGGCCGAGGGCGTCGAGGTCGTGAACTCGAAAGTGGCGCCTCGTTCGTAATCGTTCCACATATATATATATATTCCGCAAGCTCGTCTGACACAAAGCGGCTGAAAGGCTACAGAAAGATTCCAGGCAGCTGTTTGATATTTTTCGGCAGAACACAAGGCAAAGTAATCAAATTGTGACCAGACAAAAAGTGGCCCAAGGCGGAAAGAAAGCAAAAAAAAGTAAGAAAAAAAAAAAAAGAGTAAGGAAGAATGAGCTCTTTTTAAAGCTGTGCCGCTTTGTTGTCGTTTTTTTTTTCTTTTTTTTTTCTCTCTGAGAGTCAATTTTTTGTACTGAAATGAAATTATGAGCTTGGAAAAAAAAAAGAGAAATTGCCGGGAGAAGGATGTTGCAAACAAGAGAAACACTCGCTCAGATTCTGTTTGCCATTATTCCTCTTTTTTTCTTGCCATTTTCTTCCATTGTCATAAAATACATTCAGGTTTAAGGCCTATTCTTCTATTCTAGCTGTTATTTTTTTTTATTTTAATTTCCTAATATTTCTTAAATACTTTTAGAATTTTTTAAGTATGTCTTAATTTATTTTTTTGCATTTTGTCACAATGTTCTTGATTATTTGTGGAAAGCGCTTTGAACTTAATAATACTTTTACTGAAGTGAAGGATTAAAAGTCCCCATCAAATCATTTAATCTGTCCTGAAAATCTAAATAAACATCAAAATTTGTAACTTTGATGTTGTGTTATTGTTATTTTCTCTGCGCTGTATCTTCCAATAAATACAATTATTGTATCAAAAATAAAACGTACTGGTCCTTTAACTTCATTTTACAGTCTATTTTTATTTTTATTGCTAATCTGCTCAGTGCATTCCGTTACTTTACAAGACTATGAAGAAAAACAAAACAACAAAAAGAAGGTCATGGTTGTCATGGCGACAAAAGAAGCCGATAAAGCCAGTGTTTTGAGAACATGCCTGGCGACACAGAGACGATCCACAGTACCAGATCACAGATCTCAGATCAGCCCTGATCTAATGCTGGTCCAAACTCCTGGCTAGCAGCACAAACTGTTTCCAGCCAGCAAAGCCAATCTGATCCTCAGAAAATCTGTCAGCATCTCGCACGCCGCCACGCCGCCACGCTGTCACGCTTCCCTTCTGACTCTTCTTCAATGAGTGCGTGCATTGTGCATGTTGGGACAAACAGTACCTGATCCTGACATGAAGTAACTTACTCTCCCGTTTCTGTGATGGTATGTTCCGATGTATGTCTTCCATAAGTTCTCATATCAACTCAAATAGCACTCCTCTCCCGTGTCTGTGACTTAGTCAGGGTTAAAGGTTCGATTCTACACAGCCTCTCATGATGGGCGGGGTGCACACATCACATGCAATATCCGATTTATTTCCTCATAATCTAAAATAAATATGTGACCTGACCTACAATGAAAGTTCACCTTCACCTTTATTACATCTGGTGTCCCGCCAACATTGACGTTTTGATGTTTTTCACTGGAGAGGAACAGGAAATCATTTGAAGATATAAATATTAGTATTTTTTTGCGGTCAATCACATATTTACATCAAGTTATACAGAGTAACTAGAATTGAAAACAAATAATTTGATCTTATCTTAAATAGGCAATCAATCAATAATGGAAGAAGTAAGAAGAGGACTTCCTGTTCCATGAATTAAATCTCTCTCATCTCTTTTAGGAGCAAACAGTCGTTTCCTGCAGCAGCTGCATAGAAAATCTGGGATAAATGTTGCACTGCTTAACAAGATCAACCAAAGCAAAGCAAAAAACAACACGACCCGCAGAGAACGAATTAGGGTAATGCTCGCCATCCCTATCTGCTCATCCTTGCCCTCCTGGATACAGAGGGGGGAAGATAATTGCCTCCAGACTCTCAACACGTCTGGCCTTCTTTCATTTTCGGGTGGATTCCTCACACGGCTGAAACCGGAGGGTAACGTCTGGTTTCTCCAGAGTGGGCAAGCTGTGCGTCCGTCGAGCCCCAGAAATAACTGATTGCAGCAATCAAGATTCAAGGCTAGACCACGCAGTAGGAGTCAGGTTCTGGAGAATTGGTTTAAATTTACAAACTCACAGGTACACACACACACACACACACACACAGTACACACATACGTACTTGGTGCCTATGAGCTTTTTTCATATTGAGTTGCGGGGGCGACAGTGTGGACTGGCTGTTGTGTCAAACACTTTTATGATGTGGACGCCTGTGTTCATAAACCCGCCGGCTCGCAGTTGATGCTGAGAACACGAGAAAACGTGCTGTTGGTCAATCTACCGGGCGAAATCAGGGTAAAACTCCCTTTATTGCCTTTTATTGACCAACACGCTCAATACCATCTCGGCCGCAAATATACTAGAGTTGCCTTTTGATTGCTATCTCAGATAGCCTCTGCTGACCGACCCAGCCCCAGAGATTGGTTTGCCTCGCCTGAATTTTGATCCGAAGAACAGAACACCCATTAGGGTCCGACGGGTTTATGGATTTTACAGCCCATGAAGGAATGGCAACATATTTGTATTCCTTGAAAAAGTCGGGAATCGCCATCGCCCGCATTTCCTTCGTGTTCACGTGTAAACTCCAAAACTGTTCCACGGATCATTTTCATTATTTATCACCCCTAAGACCTTAGTGTGAGGAAGAACTGGATTGATTTGGGGAAAGTTGGTAAATGAACCGTCTCAAGGAGCTCCATTTCATTTATATCATATTTTACTCTCATGGTTCATCTTTTACCCACTAAGGGTTTTTTTTTTTTTAACGAAACACACTGTTTGTTCACGGGGATTGCTTGTACAACTCAGGGGGTTGGGGGATATTCCTTTGCTGTTGGGGACAACAGCGTAGATTTAGTTTATTTATGTGTCACAGTGTTGGTGATGGTTCATACACTGTCCGTCATAAGACATCGAAACGCAAATATCCTCATCCGATGGGAGACCCTGAGAGGAAAACTAACGTCCATTGTCTCCATTTAGGGGGCGTTGATATGAAAAACTGTGTTCCGGTGAATGATCTACAGTAAACACTGTGTGACCCTTACAGTAGATCCGTTTCATTGACGTAAGGCATAATTGATTCTGAGACTTTCTTCTTTGGGTGTCCTGACGTACCCCGTTACAGCGATGATGACAGGAACCGCTGACGGCTTCCACCGTCGTTTCTGTCGGCCGGGGTAGTTCCGCAAACAGATCACCCCAAACCCGCTGAGAATGAAATCAAACCCGATGTGGCGCTCTCCTCTATCTGCTGCCATTTCTCATTAAAGAGATATGAATCAATCCTGACACCGTGTAATTGGCAAATGGTAATTTCTAAGAGGAAATTCTGGAAGTGTGCGGCGAAATCACACTTTGGGTTTGGAGAGATCGGAAAGGATTATGACATGAAGCCGAGACCGGGAGCTTAACTGCCTCTTCCTACTGTCTTTTCTTTTCTTTTTTCTTTTTTTTTACTGTAGCCGATAGCCGAGGATTCCACTCGCCGAGGAATCAGAGACATCGGTTATCTAGGTACGCTCAAATAATGACACCGCTGGGATTTAATATCAGAACCTATACATCATTTCTGTGTCTTTTGAGCCAATTTTTAAAAAAGGAAAACATTGCCATTGATTTATCTTTAGAGGGAAGAAACGTATGTCCTCTATGTCCCGCAGAAAAAAAATCATTGGGGTAAAGCGGAGGCTACTTATTTATTTATTTGGTGAATAAAACTTTCATGTAATCACCAAGGTGATCACATGATTCCTAAGGCTGATTAGAGTCACTCATTAATCAACGGCGTCTCCTGCAAATTAACATTAACATTGCAACACTAGAGATAAAAAAGAGAGATAAAAAAGACTGGGACTCTCGCAATTAGGAACTTATTGCTGCGCAAAGACCCCCAGAGGGAAGATAGTCGTACTCGTGAGGGGCTTAATTGGATTCAGGTTGGTATTCCGTTCGTTAGCCTAGCGCCGTACCAGAAACATGCCAATCTGCTGCCTCTCCTTAAGCGGACACTCTGGAGTTAATCAGCTTTTGGACTCGTCGTGGAGTAGTAGGCATTTCCATTGCCCGCATGTATTTAACATATTTCACCTCCCCTCCACCGCCCGTTCGGGTTCCTCCACCCCGGGCCGATGAGTGTGGCCGGTTTAATAAAATAAATGGAGTACCGAGCCACCTGATTGGTTCTAAGTGGAGGCTCGCATCTGCATCGCAAATCTCTTAGCAACAGCAGGTGGTATCGCTCCAGGGGGGAGCCCCCCTCGGAGAATCGGGTATGTCTACCTCCATGGAAAGCATCAAGATGAAGCTGTGTTGGAAGGATGCGTTTATCCTAGAAGTCTTAAGCTGTGTCTAGGGAGATGATGGCGGTGATGATTACTACTCGACTCGATGATTTGAGTCGTTAGCTAGTGAGCTAGTTTACTAACTAGTCCTCAGGCCGGTATGTTCATGTGACCACGCATTATCCAAAGACACACAAAACAAATTATTCAGTGCCGCATGATTTATCCATGTCTATTGAGTTAAAGTCACCTATCTATTGAGTTTGTTCCTTATTGATTGGATTAATTAAACAGCAAGGAAATAGTAGAAAGAATTAGAAAATATATATGCAGTTATTCCCCGATCCCAATAGTTAGTCAATCTGCTTTAGAACTTCTCGGTGCTACAGGATCCAGCCGACAAACGCAGAATTTAACGGCGCCTCGGCGGGGACCTGGGTGAAAAAACTAAAAATTCAACAGCGAGACTGGATGAATGATGAGGGTTGAATCAGGAAGTGAGAAACCTGTAGCAACTTAAATATGCAACGTTGGCCAGATCTCCCAGTCAATAACCAAATAATGATGAATGCCACTGAGATCCATAATACTAGTGGGTTGAATCCAAAGCGATTGGACTTCTGTTCTGGCTCGAAGACCTTTCACCTGTCATCCGAGATGATTTATTCAGTTCTAAAGGAAACAGCAAATGCTTCAAAACTGAAAAAGGAAAAGGACTGTTTTTTAACACTTTTAACAGTATCTAGAACCAGAACCAGTTTAAGTCCATTCTGTTGCCTGCTTTGCACCCGACCCCAACACCAATGTTTACAGGTGGCGAGGAAAAGACCCTGCCTCCATACGCGGACCGGATCTGGCTCAGGACGTTTTTGGTGCCTTTTCATTGAGGTCTTTCAGTCTGACCTCTCTCCTGAGACCACTTTGCACCGGAAGAACCTACTTAGGGCTAAAATCCCCTCCAACACCGCTCTCAACTCCCCAACACGTCAAGGTACCAATTCTTTGAAGATGGCATCCAACTGGTAAGAGACCCAGGTCTCGCTGGAGGGACTATGTTTCTCATATGAACACCTCAGGATTGGCCAGAATGAGATGGAGAGCGTTCCTGGAGAAAGTTATATTCCCTCCGCATAAGCCGGAGGAAAATGGACGGATGCTTTTGCAGTTGCGGGCAAATCACAACAGTTTTTGCTCCCTGGACAGAATCACCCGAATGGGTTTATGTGGTTCCGGCAATCCATTAAAAAACAGTTAGAGTCATCTGGCAGAGCCAGACAGATAAATAATTATGTCACAGTCGGTTATGGGATTGCATCCAATGCAGAGTTTCCACATTGTGCTCCGGTCAATCCCTTTTGATTGAGCTTTTGTCAGACTAAAGTTCCTAATGTGATACCGAAGAGAGAGAAAAATCATAATAAGCGAAGCCAATCTAACCCTTGTACAATGGTTCATTGACAAGATTAGAAGTAAATAAAGTAATTACCCATCATGCACTCTGACAAAGCTCTTGCATATAAATAGGCATCATTATAGGGCTACCGTGGATGAGTTTGCCAAGCATTTCTACCTTTGGTGGTAAGCATTTTGATCTAAATTGATTGCTATGGGATTATCCAGGATTTATTAAATATTAAGGCATTGACTTCCTCTAATGTCGATAATTAGGGTTTATTCAAAGTCAAACTGAAATTGGCATAAAATGCGCATGGAAAGTGATTCATTACCGAGCTACCAGTCAATTCCTCAATTATGATTTTCATTACATATCATAATTAAGAATGCTCCAGCGGAATTGATGTAGTTTAAAACTCTCATTACCCACTTATTTGGATTAACAAATAGACTTTTTGAAATACCCTGAACAGAGAATAATACGGAGCATAATAGAAGTCACAGCAGCTCCAGCTTGTGAGTTAATAGAATTTACACATGTAGTGCTGATGGGAGTTGTGATTTATCACACGCTGAGAGCAGAGGGGATAATTGTGGGTGCAAATGAGGGGAGCATATTTATTATTAAAATCATATTTTATGCAGATTTTGCATTTGGAGAAATCTCAACACATTGGTTAATAATTATTTGACACAAAAATTCGATGTCCCGCTCACAACTCACACGTTCTGATAAAGACGTCTACTGAGATTGACTTTGTATACTGATCAGCCATAACATTATAACCACTGACTAATAAGTTGGTGTGCCTTTTGCCGCCAAAAACAGCGATGACTCTTCAAGGCATGGACTCCACCAGAACATCTGAAAGGTTGCTTTTGGTATCTGGCACCAAGATCTTAGCAGCAGAACTTTCAATTCCTTTAAGTTGGGGTGAAACCCTGCATGGATCAGATTTATTCGTACAACAAAGGACAGTAGTCTTACAGATTTTCTGTAGGCAGCACAGAAGACAGCAAACAAGTGGAGGAAAAAAAGCGGATGTTATCTGCGTAGTAGTATTAATCCTAGAGTCTGGAATGGATCAGCATTTAGGAACCAAAAAACTCCTTCAAATTAAAGCTGAACAATTAACTGAAATTTAGAGAAATCACATTATAGCCAAGTTCCATATGCAAATTACAGAAGTTAATGTTCAGTTTAATTTACAATCATAGCAAAACTTAAACCAAACAGGCGCAAGATTAATACCGGTCCTAATGTTATGGCTTTTTTTTCATAATTTATGATGCTTACTACTAATATGTTTCTTTGGAGGTGTGTCTTTTATATTATTTCAACAGAAAACATCATTTATATTTACAAACTGGTGATAAAATCCATCAGCCACAGCATTAAGAATGGCAACTGGTTTTAATCTTGTGGCTGATCATTGCATATTATACTTTTTGTTATCAGTAATGGAAATCAATCTTGTTATGTTTGTTTGGAGGTGTCTCATAAATCACAATTCAAACGAAAACATTAGTGTTATTTAGAATCTGGTGATGAAATCCATGAGCCAACATTAGAACCGCTGACTGGTTTTAATCTTTTGGCTGATCATTGCATATTATACTTTTTGTTATCAGTAATGGAAATGTAATATTGTGATGTTTGTTTGGAGGTGTGTCTTGAATCACAGTTCAACAGAAAAACATGAGTGTTATTTAGATTTACTTGTAATGATAGCAGCCACAACATTAGAACCGGTGACAGATTTAATCTCCTGGATGATCTTGGATAAGGGTAAAGAAATACACCACAGCAAAACTTGTGTGATTTAAAATCCCTGTTACAATTGAGTCGATTTTTATACTGGAAATACAGAACATGCGTCGTCAAAGGAATGAAAAATATTTATTCATTCTAGCGAAAGTAAGATGGTGAAGATTCTTAAGATTCTTTGCCACTTTTGAAGGTTTTTTTTAACAACTTTTCTGTCTGATCAAGCTAACATGCATGTAGCCTTACAGCTAGCTGACTCTGATTGTGCAGGACGACCGTTCTAGCACAAGAGCTTTGGAATGTCAGGAGGAGGAAGCTCTGAGGCCCGGAGCGGGAAAGGTTGGCAGGCAGTAGCAGAGCCTCTGCAGACACCATGACAGCAGTGAGAGGAACAAAGAGGACGTCGAGGGAGGGAAGGTGGTCACTGTGCACCGGCTGGAGAATTCGCCAACATGGAGTTTGTTATTAGTTCATGAAAAACAAATATGCTGCAAGACCAGCTGTCAGATTACAGATGTTGACTTGGTTTAATATAAATATACTTAATCATAAATTGAGATAACTTTGAGATTGACATTGAGATAAGCCAGAGAAAAAAGATGAAATTATCGTAGATTCTGGGGTTTTTTCTGCATTATTGATCGCAAAGAAGGTGAAATTACTGAAAAAATACGAAATCCCCAAAGAGTCAAGGATATTATGGAATAATCATCACCGCTGTCCCATTTGCTAAAACTATCTCATGGATCGTTTTAAACTTTTATACCCCCATAGACCTTAGCGCGAGGAAGAACTGGATTGTTTTTTGGAAAAAGGTCAGTTTCATAAGTCCGGCACTAGGGGGACCTTTATGTTCAAACATTTTTTTCGGCCGTAATTTCTCAACCGTTGCTCCAATTTAGTCCAAATTGTATGTGAATGAATCGAGGAGATCCTATTTTTTACTCAAATAGCTCATATTTCACTCAGTAAAGTTTTTTTTTTCTTAACACACTGTTTTTTGGACTTAACTTCTTAGCCATTGGCCGGATTTAGGACAAGCTCAGTCCATATGAATTGACCTGAGAGATCTATCATGTTTATATCATATTTTATACAAAAAATTCATATTTTACTCACGAGGAGGAGCTTCGTTTTGCGAAACACAGTTTTTGCGGACATCAATTCCTAACAATTTAGTCGAAATTCAGTGCATATGGACGAACTCTAGGAGCTCAATCTTGACTATATCATATTCTGATCTGATAGTTCATAGTTCCACAGGTTTTTTTTTGGTCAAAAGTACAGTGGACATCTCTCAGACGATTGGAAAAAACATTGATATGTTAAATAAACATGGAGCAAAGATGAATTATTGCCAGATAAAATGTAATTGAAGAATAAATTATACCAGAGGGTTTGTATTTTTAATATTATATTGGGTAAAATGAATTACCTTGAATACCAAAACAATTTAAAAGAACTTTGAATCAAAAAAAATCCATTGAATGTAATAAAACTTTCTTCAAACTGTGTTCAACAACAAAAAGTGAAGTATTAAGCATTCCTTATGAAACAAGCGTTGACACGGCGATGGCATGTTGACGCTCGGATGAAAATACTCTGCGCCTATGCTGAGTCCATCACCGCCCTAGCACTCAAGATAAAACCATTTTGGAGAGAAAAGTGAACACGCAATGTTGATGGCTTGAACCTGTGGCTTTTAGGCTGGAGCGCCATGGCAACAGCAGCGAAAATGCATTTGAGCACTTCCTCATGGAGAGCAGCTTTAACAGGAAGGAGACGCGGTCTCTGAAGAAGCTGGCGGCACATCACTCACATTATAAAGCTGGCAGAGACTCCGGCTCCTCGCTCCTGGTTGTGATTGGTGATTAGTGCATGTTTTGTCCCCGCCACAGATCTGGTTAATGGGAATGTAGACTCCCCCCGCTGGTGCTTGGGAGTTAATCACACAACAATGGGCTGCCAAGAAGGGAAAGGAAAGGTAAGGATGAAAAGGGACGGGGATTGATGGAGACTCCTCAAGACAAGGCCTCAAGTTTAATTGCCTTTGGGATAATCTTATTGTCTGGTGGTCTGAACGGGCATCCCCCACCCCACCCCATCCTTCATGCCGTTCAGAGGTGGGCTTTAGAAGTTAAGTCACTTAGTAAGGCTGTTTATTCCGAGCAAAGTGGTGAAAGCGGCGCGGGGCAAGTTGTCTGGAGGATGGAATTTGGATTTTGTGGAGAGAGGATGAACAAGAGTCTTAAACGAAATTACCGCCATTCACGTCAACCTCATCGGAAGTGTACTTCTATTAATGATTAGAATGATCCGTAAGATTACTTTCACCTGTTTGAACACGATAAGCAGCTAGAATAAGAATCTGAGTCGTAGAGAGAGGCTTGAGCAGATACCACCTGACATTGGATGAGAGGAGAAGATCCTGGACCATTCAGCAGTTCATCACAGACAAACAGTATATGGACATATAGAATCAAACATTCATCCTGACTTTAACACCTTCGGCCATTTTCGGAGTACCCAATTCATCTTTATTGCGAAGGAAACTGCCGTGACCGAAAGAGATGGATGAGGGACAGTGGTAGATACTGGGGAGCTACGCTACACACGCCTAAAATGACCAAATGAATCCAGAAATCTTTAGAGTCAACCATTTATTTACAGTGTATATTTTTGGACTTTGACCTCAGGGGACAATGCCGTTTCTTTTTTTGTTCACATTTCACGCTTTGGACTTAATGTTCTCCGATGATTCATGCCATCGTCCGCTACTGTGTATATCAGTGGCGAATGATCTGGAGAGCAGAAATTTTCATGATGGACTTTATTGACTGGTGTCAACAGGATGATATGTTTTACCACACCAGTGTGCATCCAGGATTTGGACATTGAACAGGTGGACTCAAATACCTGGGTGTTCACCTCAAAAATAGGTTGGCCTGGTTAGGGGCAACACATATGACCTGTACAAGAAGGGCCAAGGTTGCTTTCACAGATCTTTCGGACTCTGTTATAGACCTTCCATAAAACTTTAGTAGCATCTGCAATCTTTTACGCTGTGGTCTGCTGGGGCGGAGGAATCAAATCAAATCAAATTTTATTTATATAGCGACATCTCACAACAAATCTAATCTTACCAAATACATACCCACTGAACTACCAATGCTTTTACTTACCTACATAACTTTCCAACCAAACCTATTGCCTAATGGATTGAAGGGTGCATGAAAAAATAGACCCAGTTGTACGGGCATCACTAAAAACCTGATGTCGGCATGACCAGATGAATATCAAATAATTAAAAGCATCCTCAATACACAGTACATCACCCCCATTACTGCTTTATCCATATTATCCACACTTTTTTTCGCATTACTGGGTTGCGGCATCAACAACTTTTCCAGCTTAATTTTGAAATATATCACCTCTTTGCTTTTCTTATCATGATATATTGTGTTGGGGGTGTTTTTTTGTTTTTTTTCTGGGACGAAATGAACTCACTCGTGTTTTCTTGTAACATGTGATGTGCACTCATGTAGCAGCCCAGAACATGCCAGGTGGTTGAACATAATAACGACCTCGATTTGTTCTCCGGTCCAGCTTGGAACGACCAGCGGAGAAACTCTGGCGCCTGTTTCTCTTTCCCGACATCTGACCCTCATTGGCTGCCAGGTCCAATGAGCGATAAGTCTAAATTCTGTCGCTGAAAAGTAACTTCTCTCCGACGTAAAAGCTTCAGACCTATTCACATGTCGAGGTGGATCTTTGGTTTCATGACATCAGTTGGACAGGTGTTTTCTCCGCCCAGATGTTTATGACCAACCGTTTGGACGTGACTCGTTGTTTATGCATCAAACAGGTCATTCCATTCGTCGGGGATGACCCGATTCCATGCAGTCACTGTTGGCAAGTAAACATCTGGGGTTTTAAAGCCGTGTCAGTCAACAGTTTGAGTGTTTGAACCTGCTTGTTTAGTTTATCTACCACAGATTTTGGAAAATAAAAGTATCACATCAAGTCGACAACAACCAGAAACTTTTTCAAGCTTTTTTCCAGCTACCTTTGAATTATGACTACCTGTCTGTTTTCTCTATAGGTTATTCTAGGCTGAAGGGGAATGTTAATATTTTCATCATTACAGACAGAGCCGGTAGCATGCATCAGCAAACCAAGCAGGTGACTAGAGGGGGGAAGTCTCACATTTTCCAAACACCTTTGCCTCCAGAAAGGCCAGAAAACACTTCAGTGTAAACAAACAAACATGAGGTGCTGGTCTACAATTCTTGATGGACATAGGGACAGATGGGAAATCTAAGCAGCTCAAAAGGGCCATCATAGTGGGAGGTGTGCTTTTGATGTCTGATGAAAAGGATGTATTTCATGTGTTAAAGCAGTGGGGCTTCATTGTACCCCTGAAAAGTCTGGGATATAATGGAATCATCATCGCTGCCGATGCCCCCGCCACTTCCGCCACAGTCCATTAGTGTTAGCGACATAACGCTGAAACTATTTCATGGATCCTTTTCAAATGTTATAATGACGCAGATCTTAGTGTGAGAAAGATCTGGATAAGTTTTTGGAAAGGTCAGTTGTACATTTTTACGAGAAGGGGGAGCTAAATGTCAAAAAGTTTTCGTACTAAAATTCGTATGAAGTTGGTGCATACGAATCAACTTAAAGGGATATATCTTGTATATACTCTAATAGCTCATATCTTACTCATATAACTTCTTAACCATCGGTCCAATTTGGTCCAAATTCGGTGCATATGCATTGACTCAAGAAGATCTATATCTTATATATATATATATATATATATATATATATATATATATATGGAAGTTTTTTTGTCAGAAAACATATTGTGGAAAGTTCAATCAGGGCGCTGATTTGTTCAACCCATACCCTTTCTGTCAGTGACAAAAGCTTAGGCTTAGTTTGACCGCATGAAGTAGTCTGCAAGCTTCATTCCATATATTATAATAGATAAAACGATGTTTGCAATTAAGACAGCATATAATCTCAGCTGGGTTTAATCACATCCAGAGTGTGGCGATCAGAATCTTTATTACAGGAAGAGTTACTGCCCGCCATGATGAATCCAGAAACCTCAGTCATTACAGACAATGACCCATCAGTAAGCCAGAGAATGATGGCCTCATAAACAAAAGAAGGCAATTACTCCGTCAATTTAACTTAATTTGAACTAAGTGAAACATCTGAGCTGAGCAGCGGGACCAGGAGTAGTTCGGGTCACACCAAAGTGTTAAGACGGATTTTGTACTTCCAAATACGACACCTCAGAGAGTCTGCAGATGGAGGGCCCCCCCTTTTTATTCAGAGGTTGCGTACTTTGTAAAAAAGCCCGGCTAAGAGCCGCGTCAACAAGCTTTAAATGGGAGCTGAATAAAACCTTTCATGGACTCAAAAAGCTGGTTATGCGGTCGGGTTCAGGCTAGGATGGGTGAAGTCTGCGGGCTTTTCTGCCTCCTCCAACTAAAAAAAAAAAAAATGCCACTGTGCTGTGCTTTAGTTATTTTATGAGGAATTCAAGCGCTCTGCATGAGGGAGCCGCCACATGCAGACTTTCTGGGAAAGACGTTATATTCGGTGAAGTAAAATGTGTTCACGTCAGATCCAGGCAGGACCGAGTTGTACATCTCAACAGAATATCTCCAGAAAGTAACGATCTGTCAAACGCTGCTGCAGTGGTCGACCAATTACAGCAGTGAGAAGTGAGCAGCTGTCTCGGCTCGGCAGACTCCTGTGCCACCATGTCTCATCCTACATTACATGCGTACTGCAATGTAGGAATGTGATTCTGTACAGAGAGACACGGATAAAATACTGCGTGAATATTGAAGACCAGCAGGACAGAAGCAGGGTTCCTTATCCGGTGATCAGAGAGCTTCATTAGAGCCGCCATTAAAATAATCCCTCCGAGGCGGGGGGACGGCGCAAAGACAGTATGCATCCCCTCCAAAGATCAGACGCCAGAATTTTGCAACAGACACAGATGAACCGAGTCCATTTCCAGAAAAGTGGTGTTCAAACTGCGGCTTTTTGAGTGCGAGGGAGAAGAATAGATGGAGAGGGGGGAGAATTGGAGTGGGTTATTAGATTCTGCAGTAAACTGCATCATAGAAAAGGGAGCTTCTTAAATCATCAGAGGTTCTCCACGGCGTGTTTGAGGTTACGGAGACGGAAGGCAATGCGTCATAGTCTGAAACCCCCTGCACACCTGAGGGGAAAGAAAAAAATTGGAAAAGGCTGAAGGTACAACTGATAGAATGTACAAAAGGCTTTGTAGCACTCCTTTTTTTGCTTTGTGTAATAAATCAGCTACGACTACTTCGGCAATTTATTCTATACAGAATCAGAATCATAACAGGTCGTTGCCAATTACACAACAGGACGTTTGTAATGTAAAAAGTTCCAGTCACCTTGTATTTTACTATTATTACGATCCCTTATACCAATAATACTAAGCCCCAGAATATCCAGAAGAACTTTGAACAAACCGGTCATAGTTAGTTGCATATAAACAGAATTAAACAGAATTTTTCATCCCCCGACAAAAAGAGACTCATTCTCACAGCCAGCTTTATAGCGACGAGCTCCAGATGTTGCTAAAACACGAAACCACAAAGATTTATTACCGAGACACTATGAATCAAATTCAGTATCGGAATTTGACGGAAAGCACGTTTGAACAAACCAGTAATAACAATAAAATTTAAAAAAAAGAACTATAATAAACATATTTTTCGTAGAATAAATGCGTCTCAGAGTGCCTTACAACAAGACAATTACACGCAGCATGCACTTCAAAAAAAAAAAGAAGGATAGGAATAGAACATAAAAGCAGGAATAGCAAATTAATGAAAATTTGGTAACAGTATTAAAAAATAGACGTGTAAAAATTGGCATAATAATGAGATAATTTTAATGCGTGCCTGATGTTTTGTTTGTATCTAAATGCTGTCAGATCTGTGAGGCTGGGAGAATCTGGGAAATATCGGACGACTGTCCGACGGGGAAGTCGACAAAGAAGTCGCTGAAGAAATTTTTCTTTTTTTTTCTCGATTTGGTGATTTTCACACACTTTTCCGAAATCTGGATCAGATGAGATGCTTGTGAGGAGGTTTTGTGGGAATTCGTGACAAACCGGCATTTCAACGTGGATCGGGTCGGTACAAATTTTCCTACATTTTTGATGGTTATAGGATGGGTGTGAGGAAGAAATAAGGGCCTGAGCACGTTTCAATAAAACGTTTTATCGATACGTTTTTCTCCCATCGAGTCTCTCATTGATTCCTTTTATAAAATCTTAAATTGACCAGAATATAAATAACGATCGTTGGATTGCGAATTTAAAGGGCGTCAAAGGGGATCATCATTTGCAATCAATCTCAAAGTTTTGTTGTATTTTTCTGCACATGTGCATGCAACGCTGCAAGACTGGTAAAAGAGTGAAAATCTAAAGAATTAAGAATAGCCTACATAAAACATATTAAATCGGGTATAATCCAAAGTACAGCAGCAGTGTTGAGCGAGCGAGCGAGCGAGCGAGTGAGTGAGCGAGCTCCAGGCTTGTATCTGCAGTGTAATGGCAGCTTAAATGTGGAAGAGAAGATATAAGTTCTAAGATATCTTTAAATTTATTCAGCGAGCTGTTTGATATCTATAGGTAGAGGCGTCCATCGCTTTGGGCCATTATTGACAAAAGCTGCTTTCCAGATTTCTCTCGACCGGTTCTGGGAAGCTCAAATAGCAGATGATTGCAGCAGCAGATGATTGCAGTGTTCTTTAAGGCAAACAGTGAAGACGAGAGCTTCGCGCATTGACGGCTTCATATATGAGGAGGAGGAACTTGAAATCGATTCTAGATACAGCAGGAAGCCGAAACTGGACCGATGTGTTCTCTGCTTTTGGTTCTGGTTAATAGACGAACCACTGAGGTTTGAATATGTTGGAGTCTCTCAAGTGTTCTTATAAAGTCCAAGTAAGCAACGTACTTTTTTGATCAACTTGGCTTAAACAAACATATTTAAATATTTAAGCAGAGTAGGATTGGATGTATTTTTCTTTTGTTTTTGCTGAGCACAGCTCTTCTCTATTTCTTCTTCATTACGGCTCTTTCTTTCTTTTTTCTTAGTTCAACAGCTTAAAAAACATTCAAGGTTCTTGACGCTGTTTGCAGTGAGATGTGACGCCAAAAAAAAGAAGCTCTTCGGATTTTTTTTGTTTAGCATCGAGGCAGAAGTGAGAAGACGGAACCGTTTATGCGATCCACAGTCAATGCGGAGATTAGCGAGTTTTGGTGACGAAGGCTTGATTACCTTCACCGAGGAGGTTTTATATTTCCACATGTATTTGATTGTCGCTTAGCAGGATTACCCAAAACGTATCAGGTTTGCATGAAATGTATTGAGAAGCCTGGGCCGGATAAAGGGGCGGTGTCAGGACTTTGGTTGTATTTCGTTTTTTTTATAATCGCAAGATTGAAGCTTTTTCCTCACCATTTCTTCCCATAACTTATAAACTACTGGATGTATTTTGATGTGGCTTGTAGAATAATTTGGCATGTAGGAGTGAAGATCCCATTAGATTTCGGACTAGATACAAATAAAAAGAATAAAGAGCTAGGAGATAGCCCGCCATTAGTTGTGTTTTTTACTCCTTCCTTGTGTGGCTATTAGGCCGAAAAGGTAAAAGTCAGTTGAAGTATTGTGGCCGTGTTGACTCTCTTTACACTCTGACAGTAATGACGGCGTTTCCAATACAGATTTCACTCTGGAGCTTCAGAAGTTTTCATTTTGAAACCATTGACACCACATTGGTGTCCGGTGTAGAAAAAGGCCAAACACATACAAAAGGTTACAGTTTTATGCAAGATAAGTGTTACGGTTCGAGCAAGGATACGTTTCTGAAGGAAATGGTTAATTTTTTAGGATTTGAAAAGGTCTTTAAAATGATTTAGACATGTTTTAAAATATAATTGAATTATTGAGTTTGTATGTTTTAAGGAATTCTGGTTATAATAATAATAATAATACATTTAATTTAGAATGCACTTTACATTTGGATCAAATGTCAAAGTACTACCAAGTAAAAGCAGATAAAAGCATCAATAAAAAATAAAAATAATAACTATATAAAAACCTGACCAAAAAGCAGCAATGTTAACTAAAGTTATAGGTTCTGCTAAAAAGGAAAGTTTTAAGTCCTTTTTTAAATGTGTCAGTCGTCTGTGGAGCCCTCAGATGGCCAGGGAGGGCATTCCACAGTCTATGGGTATGTTTTCAATGTAATCATCAATCAATCTTGGGATCAGTGCATTCAGTGTTGGGTTGAAACAAAGTGCTGTTTCTGAAAGAAGATTCTCAAATTAAGAATTTAATGTAATATCAGTTCAGCTCAGTAAAAAAAAAAAAAAAAAAAAATCATAATTTCTTTTTTCCAGTGTGGATGTGAAATTGCATTCATTATAGTAATACAATTTAATGAATGTAACCTTTTTGAAAACCTTGTATAACTCTCATTTTCAATCTAATTCTAATCTTTCTCTCTAAATATTTTTATAATAACCCTTCGGTAAAACAGGACCGGCGCTGTACTTTTCTTTCATTTTAATCAATCACGTCTACTTTCCCCGCTCTCCGGAATGAGGCGCAGGAAGTTAACCGAACCAAGCTGGTGTTGCCGTGACTCAATATTTTCTATTAAATCAAAGCAAATGAAATGAATATTCAGCAAATATTTAACAGATACGTTCAGTATCAATATTTTATCATTCCCTAACACCGTTTCCTCATTATGTTGATAAAAAGACATTATCCAGGCCGGAATTAAGTTCCCCTTCAAAACAAACAGCTTTCGCTGGAGCACAATATTCGTGAAGGAGCTGGTCTCCGTCAGAAAGACTTTCAAAGGGAGACGATGGTGGTGTGATTATTACTGAGGCGTCTGTGGAAGTTGGGTGTCGGTAATTTAACAGAGGCTTTTCATGCGTGCTGCAGCTCACAGTGTGACCTCAATAAACCTAATCCATGCCGCGTGGAAGGGATTATGGACGTGTTGGACATTTGGACATGTCCGGAACAAAAAACTGGAGCAAAATAATAAAAGAAAATATAATTTAAAAAAATATATATATATTTCTGGTATTAATGATTACAGATGTGAAAATTTTGGTCAATATGGAATATATATACATAAACATATATATATATATCTTCATATACACACGCACATACATACATATATATATACATACATTCATAGATACATATATATATAAACATACATTCATAGATACATATATATATATATATATATATATATATATATATATATATATATATATATATATATATATATACTTACATATATATACATTCATACATATATATTTATATACATACATATATATACACACATGCGAAAATGAAAACGGGCTCTATACCTCTCCAGGATTTAAGGACACCAATTAGCTGTAACCATCGCAACATGTTTTATACGTTAATATTGTTTAAAGCTAATGTTTATTTGTGCGGATGAGATAATATCAGGGAGTCATTTTCATAGATGGAGCAATCTGCCCTGCCGGCGGCTGTAATTGGGTTGATCAAGTTACTTGGTCACGTATGTCCATAATTACCAGCTAGTCAACATGCTGTGGTTACCTTCATTCACTGATGAATCTCAATTAGGCTCGTAATTGCACTCCACTTCCTCTCCCAGTCAGAAACTATAGAAACCGTGCAACGCTTGCAATGAGCACTGGGAGAGATTTCTAAGCTTTTTCTAAGCTGAAAAAACAATCAAAAGCCAAAACGGTTATTATATTAAAAGTGCAGCTTCTCTGTTGCCGACGGTGATGAAACATGCTCGGCTCTGTTGGTGTTTCAGCGAGTCGTATGAGTTTGACACGATCGATCCGTGCGTTGCAGCGGAATAAGAAATTGAAATTGATTTCTGAAGGATATTATTAAGATCCAGGCTATGACTTTTGCTTCCATGGTTTTCAAATGCAATTATAGAAATGTTACACGGAAGAAATACGAGCGGGGGCAAAACATCAGAAAATAAAATTCAGACATTTTCATCCATTACACAGGAAACATCTGCACAGGTGTATGATTTTAACCTTTTTCAAGCACTAGAGCTCCAAATGCAGCATATAATCCTCATATAATAATAATAATAATAATAGTTATCCGGTTCGGTCTGTGCCCACTTGTCCGTTTGTGGTTTTTTGGTGTTTTTTCTAAAGATCTCTCCAGCCTGATGGTTGCCATTTTTGTCTGAATCAACTTCTCACTCAAGAAGTAATACCCAAAAGTAACCTATTGTTACTTTTGGGTATTACAGCATTGACCTAGCTAGTGCCTACCAAAAGTTGTTTGGGGAAGGACATGGGTGATCAGACAGGATGGTGACAAAAGCGGAAAGCTCATTGATGTGTGTGGAGAGCGAAGGCTAGCCCGTTTTGTGATGATGCCAAAGATGAGATTCAGTCCTGCAACACAAATGTAAGATAGAAAAGGTTAAAGTTCGTTCTGATAGAAAAGTGTCAGAACGAACGGTGCATCACAGCACCCTTTCAGAAGTCTGGCCTAGAAGGATCAAAGCTGTTTTGTCAGAAAAAGGTTCGCCTACGCAACACGTGGTGATTAGGCAGATGGTTAGAATGTTATGGCTGATTCATAAACAGTTGTAAATGTTCCAACCCCAATTTCACCACATCAGACTAATAAATATTTTACAAAAGGTATTTCAGAAGGTATAATTTTAGTCAACTTTAGACTGGAGCGGCGGACTATGCTGGAATACATGATTTTCTTTATCTCAAATGATGTGAATGGATTCCAGAAATAAGAAAACTTTGCGTCGTGTCAGGGTCAATTAATTTGCTACTCAACTTTTAATGACTATAATTCGACTGTTTGGGAGTTAATGAATCTAATATATGTTATGTGACTGGTTGTCTGATTGTATTAAAGATATCTTAAGATGTTATGAACAGATTTTTGTTTCAATTTTAAGGCGGGACCCGCCACGGAGTTAGGAAGAGTTAATTAGGTATTTAGGACGGTCCGGATCCGGGATATTGTTTTTTTTTCTTCGCTCGAACCAATTATGGACCATTTTCTGCGGGTAAATGCTTATTTTTTTAAATTGATGATATGTATCTGATGGAGGTCTTGTGCTATGAACTCTTCCCGAGAACTTGTTCCAACTTCCCTTGTCTGAATATTTTTGTGGCAGTACCAGGAGGGGGAGGCATGTCTTCTCCAATCTTCATCTTCAATTGCCAGGTCATCATTGAGAAATCTCAAACCGCTCAAAATACTCCGATGTATTTGCCGACCAGCCTCACCAATCCCATCATCCTCCCTGCCAGGATACTCTTACAGGTCTTGACTATAACCTTCTGGCCTTAACTCTTTCCGAGTCTGAGTTCTGCTCCTGGGTGCGGACCATAATGCGTTCACCTTTAACACATAGTGGTTGGCACGGTTTCTGTACAAGTTTTTATGGATCAAATCTACCAGCATATTTGAACCCTTTCTGTGTTGACTTTCTCCCTTCCTACAGGCGCTAAAGGGCTCTGAAAACAAAAACCTCTCGCCTTGTCTAGAGTTTCGGTCCACAGGCCACCACTCTGTCGTATGAAGTCAATAATGCAGGAAACTAAAAAAAAACTAGAGCACTTACTCCCTCTACTGCAAACTATACAACAGCTAAATGCACTTTCACTCTTTTCACTTTCATGGACATTACGGCCATCTACTGTATACTCTGCATTATATAAATTCCATACTCTTCATTCCTTTGCATTATTTTTGCAGCATTTGCACTAAAAATATCAACATCCATATCCTGTTGAGCATAATCTGTGTTGTGCTTCCAATGTTGTCTCCCTTGTGAACACATAGTATTTTTGGGTATATTCAGTATTTTAAGAGTCACACAAATTCATTTACAAGGTTTATATTTCCAGGTTCCTGGTTCACAATCCAACCTTGGAGCTCGGAGCCTTTTCTGTGTGGAGTTTGCATGTCCTCCCTGAGTTTGCAAGGTTCCATACGGGGGCTTCAGCTTTTGAAACATTCTGAACTACTGGTTACAAGAAACTGAATGAATGATCATTTATTCTAACCTTTTCATGTTGTTTGGTCAGCGTACTCTTTCCGCAGAGTAACGCTGGTCTCTATGCAGTTCATAGATTATCTCATTTATTGAAAAATCAGTGGTAACTAACCACTAATATTAGGAGGTGGAATTTATACTTAAAATCATTGGAATTGGAATTAAAAGCAACATATTAGTGTTTGATTGCCTTGATGGTTGCAGCAAATCAAAAACACTATTTTTGTTAATGTCTGTCGCCCAAACAAAAATTTACAAATTGTCCAAAGCCAAGTAGAGTCAAGGGTAACTTTCACAAACAGGTAATACTTTCACTTTTACTACATTATGCAGACAATATTTTTCCTCACCTACCATTCCAGGTTTCATTGAATTATCAATTACATACCACATTTGAAGATAAGTCCTCTGCTGAGCTTCCCTAGCTGTATGGTGATTTTATTTTTTCCCGGGAATGCTATATTTCTTCTTATAAAAGATTTGTGATAGAAACCGTTACCCGGTAGCGAACCTCAAGAAATATGTTCTCTCTTTTTTTTATGTCGCACGGTTCTCTAGTACCTGAGCAAGCCTTTTGTCTTGAGCAGCAGACATTAGGATTTCTGATTGTTCCCATATCCCCGTCTCCAGCCGACACTCATCTGCATAAAGAGCCCGCCATATTGAACATGATCTAAAGGGTAAAAAATAGGCAGAGAAAACAGAGGGAAGGGGTCATTAAGCACCAGGTTGGGAGACAGCTAGAGACAGCTAGGGAGACATAGAGTCCCAACTTCATCAAGATTAATCACTGACATCTGGTGCCTTGGAGGACCTAGTTAGTAACCCTCTGTTTTCCCCCTGGTTGGGTGTGAATCATCGATGGCAGACAGAGACGCAGGAAGCTCAGCCCCAGATGCCTGTTGTATTTTCTGTCACACTGGGTGACAAAAGTCTGTAATGAACGACTGTGAAGGTTTAGAGAGTATAAAAGCACTTGTACTCAGATGTGAATGCTGCCATGCACTTTAATTGAGTAATGATTCAAATGCGTTATTTATGTGCCAGTAGATTTTCTCAACTATCTATCTTGAGTATTCGACGGACGGAAGGACGGACAGACAGACAGACAGACCGACAAACAGACAGACAGACAGATAGATAGTAAGTGCGTGGGTGTGACAGGTAGATAGGTAAGTATAAGGAAGGTTAGTAGGTGGTAGGAGGATTGGAAATGCAGTGTGTAGGTAATAGGTAGGTAAGTAAGGTAAGGAATGTCATTCAGTGGTGCAGGTAGTTACTGTGTGGTTGGGTAGAGCTGGTGTGTAGGAGGTGCATATGATAAGTAGATAAGTAAGTAGCCAATAAGATGAATTGGTAGGATAGTTAGGTTTGTAGAAGTAGGAAGATTGGTAGTTCAGTGGGTAAGTAGGAGGTTGCAGATGGGTAGGGATTGAGGGAGGAAGGTGAGTAGGCAGGTAGTGGTATGTTGGTAATTGGTATATAGATAGTTAGGTAGCTAGACAGTAGGCAGTCAGTGGGCAGATAGGAGAGTTAGGTGGGTAAATGTAAAGTAGTTGGAGATATATAGGTAGAGGTAGATCATTTAAATATATGTACTTTCTACAATTTTTGTACTTTTGTACATTGTACAATTTTTTTTAAATCTTACATGGTTCAATAATCAATACTGCTACTTCTACCACAGTCAAATTATATACAAGTAACTGTACTTTTCCTTGATTAATGAATGTATGTAATTCAGATAGATAGATAGATAGATAGATAGATAGATAGATAGATAGATAGATAGATAGATAGATAGATAGATGGATAGATATGAAGTAGAAAAACTAGCCTTTATTAAATGTTTGATGATGTTCTTTCATCTAATAACCTGATTAGAGAAACCATGATTGAGACAGTGTTTAGCCGAAAGCGTTGTTCCATCTCATTGAAATTTACATACATGGCAAAATACTCCAAGGACGTTCATAAATCCTGCTTCCACACCGTACATGTGCGTATTCATGCATCGGTTTAATTAGATATACGGTGTGGTTTTCATTTATCCAGCGGAGGCCTCTATAATCGATTATGATCACTGCTGTAAAACCCCCTAATGTGGTGAGAGTCCAATTCCTGTGAGCTCGCTAAGGTAGCAGAAGGGGAGGCAGGAATATGGCTGCAAATTAAAAATAAATACAAGGTAGGAATCCTTGACACCCTTTGGTTGATTTCCTGCTTGAAGATTGCAGGTAAGGAGATGAATTGATGGTCAGGCGAGGATAGACAGAGAAGGTCGAGCGAGAGTGGCGAGCGCGGAGGGAGGGTTGTGAGGGGGCGGGTTGTCGGAGTCCTCTCTATTAACTACGGGCCTGGAGGAGGCTCTTCTCACCAGAACCTCAATTTTGGCAACACAACATTATTATGTTCGGTGTAGGCCCTGGGCTCCGGCTTATGAAGGAAGAGTCTGACCCACATCCACTCCAGCTCCTTCAGACGCCATTGCTTTTGTTATTTGTGCAACAGTCTGGGTCGGGCCCACGTTGTCCTGTGCAGGAGTGGAGGACCAATCAGTGAAATGACAATCTGGATTATTACGTCCTTGAGAAGTTGGTGATATTGTGGAATCATCATCGTCGTCCGACGCTGTCCGCCGCCGCAGATCGTTTGCGGTCATGAGAAAAAACTCAAAAACCTGGATATGGATCATTTTCAAAGTTTATACCCACGTATCACTAAGTGCCAGGAAGAATTTTAGGAAAGGTCAATATAATCCTGACATTAGCAGAGCTTTAACACCAAAGGTTTCCAGGCCATAATTTCTCAAACAATTTAGTCCAAATTTGGTGCAACTAAATCGACTTGTTTTTGACTCTTAATAGCTCATATTTTAGTCACAAGGGTGAAATGCTTTCAAGCCAAAGACTTTTTTTGGGGAAACTTTGTAACAATTGGCCTGATTTAGTCCAAGTTTGGTGCATATGAATCGACGTGCGGAGAACTATCTTGTAAGTATCGGATTATACTCTAGTAGCTCACATTTTACTCACTAGATGGAGCTTTTTTTTAATATAAAATATAGTTTTCCGCATGTAACTCAAAACTACAACATGGATCTTTTTCAAATTTTGTACCCATATATACCTGAGTGTGAGGATGGAATGGACTAACTTGGGGAAAGGTCGGTTGTATATTTCTGACACTATGGGAAGCTGTATGTCCATTAGATTTTGGCCATTATATCGCAACTATTTGTCCTACTACTACTACTACTACTACTACTACTACTACTACTACTACTACTACCACTACTATTACTGCTTTGGGAGACCTTTCCTGTATACATTCCATTGTACTCTCATAGATCGTTGAATTAGTTGAATTGCCAATTACAATAAAGACTGTTTTCGGACAAAACTTCTGAACCATTGGCCTGTTTTAGTCCAAGTTTGGTGCATATGAATGGACTAAAGGAGATTTATCTTGAATATTTCATATTCTACACTGAGAGTTGATATTTTACTGACTTCAGAGAGCTTTTTTTTGCAAAAAAAAAAACAAACAAAAAAAGTTCAGGCATACTTCCCACATAATTTGAGGAGTTCAATCAAGGGGATTGCTTGTGCAACGCACAAGCTTTTCAGGAATATAGCCCTGCTGTCGGGGACGATGCCGTAGGTCTAGTTAAGAGTGATGTAAATGCGTGTCTTGCATGAAACAGAACAGTCTGACACTACTCACCGTGAGAAGATGGCGCGACCTTTACAATCATTATTTCTAAGATGAGCGATGTTATCTTCACACCAGATCAAGGTCGTGCGTGGATATCACTCAGGAAATTTCGGTCAAGGGGTCCGCTCAGAGTTTTCTTTCTTTTATGAAATCTCCCAACCTACTCTTATATAAGCTGTGCTAAAAAAAAGAAAAAATGTATGTGGCAGTAAAGGAGCAAGAACGCTGCTTATTCAAGACGGAGTGAAGGGTCCTCCATCTAAGTGAATAAAAACCTTGTGAAATAAAAGGTGGGACTCGTTGAAGTGACATGAATGCTTCACCTGTTGCACCGAATAGAACTCCAACCAATGAAAGCGGAAGGATTCCTCTGAAATTTTTCATTTTTCAAAATTTTTCAATATTCGAGGTTTGTGACTAATAATAGTGAAATTTGTCCGTCAGAATAAATTAAGCTTTTGGGATTTTGGGGCTTTATCTCCAAAATCTTTTCGATTATAATTTCTCAACCGTTCGTCCGATTTAGTTTTTGTGGTTTTGACATATGAATTGACATGAGGATATATATCTGATGTATATTGTATTTTACTATTATAGTATATATATTTATTCACTAGAGGAAGCTTTTGTTTTTGTTTTTTGGACACATCTTCCCAACAGTTGATCCAATTTATTCCAGATTTGGTGCATATGAATCGACTCGTGGAGATCTATCTTGCATATATCGTATTTTAGTCTAATTATACATAATGTAGACACTAGGAGGAATTTATTTATTTATTCTTTTTTTTTTTACGAAAAACTGTGCATTGAATTTGAGGAGTTCAATCAGGTTGGAATTGCTTGCGCAATGCAAGGGATCAGCGCTTTTCGGGGGATATCCTTTGCTGTCGGCGAAGACGGCGTATGTTTAGTTGAACTAAGTAGACTCTCAATCGATCATTTTATGTTGCAGCCTTTATATTTTGGACTTGATAGCTTTCTCAGTCTGAATTGGAGTAGCGTGCTGTAACAGGTAGGTAACAAACAATGTTTAACGCTGCCACATCTTTAAAAGCCTCATAAGATGTTTTGGCTTTCACCAGTTCCGTCATTTGTGTTGGTGAACTTGTTGCCATTTGGACCAAATTTTATGTTTTAACTACATTTGCTTTCTAAAAAAACAAAAAAACTTAGTGTGTACAGGGCTTTATTTTTGAA
This sequence comes from Lophius americanus, assembly GCA_037951165.1. NCBI lineage: Eukaryota > Metazoa > Chordata > Actinopteri > Lophiiformes > Lophiidae > Lophius > Lophius americanus. The sequence goes on from JBBDHG010000081.1 coordinate 2,111,391, forward strand.
ATTCTTTCTGACCAGGCGTTATAAACCGTTGCATTGGCATGCAAATACCATAAGTAGTGCCAGTCTACATATTCAACTGCAGACTATATAGTCCGCCTACCTGGACCAGGAACTATAGGTTGTTGTATACTGAATATATCTTATCCAATTATTTTCTGCTGGAGGATTTTGTTGTTTGACCTTGGGTTTCCCTTTGAATTTTAGGTGATGAGGATGAGTGGAATCAGTGAGGATCTTATCAGCCCCTTTTGAAATGTAAGGACATTAAACAGCTGCGCTTTAGACACCTGATCAACCCCAATGATCTAACTCGCTGTCTGATCCTGTGCCGCGACCGGGCATGGTGTTAAAAGCCTGCATAATTCTGACGGTGCGGAACATCTTGAGGATTAGAAAGGCTGCTTTGAAGGAGCTTCTGTTGTAGTTTCTTAATTTTTATTCTCTATACTTTGATTGAATATTAAGTGATCATCAATATCAACTTTCATATGAATTATGTATTTAGACCCGATCGGCAAATTCTCTCTTAATATCAGTGAGTGGGAAATAAGTCTTGTTCCATCTAATCTTCTCACCGTCTCTTTTGTTCTCATTCGTACATTTGTCAAAAAAAAAAAAAAAAGAAGATCCATCACTGAATAAAACCTTTCAAAATCCTCTGGCAATGACAAAACACACAATTCCAGCAGTTATCAACAGAGAGGAAGAAGAAGAAACTTTCTTCAGCGAATCTAATAGGTCACTTTGAGCTATGCGCAACCTTGCAAATGAGAGTCTACAGTTTTTTTCCTTTTTCCATTCTAATCGAATTTAGACTATCCTCTTCCGCACAAACTCATTTAAATGACCCACTTTACGGTCTGGGCGTCAATTGATGTCAACCGTGATCATCAGTATTAGCCCCGCATTTTGTTGCTGTCTCTTTAAATATGTTTCTCTCCATTCATGTGGTTTTTCTTGTTGCCGGTACGTATGCCCTTTGACCCCTAGTCCTCACAAATCCATCAACTTCGTCACTCGTCTGTCTCAGCAGAGTCGTCAGCCACCACCACCGGTATCCAGACACCAACTGAGGAATGTACCTTACTGCCACCCAGATACCCAGATCCTCTTCAGTCACAATCTCCCTGAAGAGTCTGAGAGGCCCCAATCCCCTGCGTTGTTCAAAGAATCCCCCTGATTGAACTCCTCAAGTTAAAGTGAAGTTTCTTCCGCGTGATAAGTGTGAATGAGATACATTTTGACGTGAACAAATCATTAAGACAACTGGACACAATGGGGTCAATAAATTCCCGGGCTCGGTTTATTTTTCTTCTAGACATGTTTCTACGCTGGTATCTATCGGCAGCTAGAACGGCCTATGCGCTTACATTTACTGCTTAAGAGTTAATTCCATTAAGCCCATTGTGCCTCGCACGGGTTTACACTGGTAAAATATGATGTGACACAATCTGAAGTAGATCCTAGCGTCCTATTAATAAAATGAGAGTTGAAAAAAAAAAAAGAAATCCACTTCTACAGCATGTTAATATAGTTCAGACAGGTTATGTTCTGTGTCTTCTCAACAAATGTAGTATCTGGTTTGAGTCATCTATCCTGCGTTTTCCAAGGGCGTAATCTCATTATTGATTGGAGAAAAGTGAAGAGATATGGATATTACTCGGCTGAAGGCCACAGAGGTGCTGAAGGTGATTCATGGGCGGGCCTTCCACATAATTTAGACCCCGGACAAATAGTTCCTTTCCAACAGTGTTGGCATTTCAAGAAATCAAATCATTGAAGTGAATTTAAAGAAGGGCCGGAGGCGGATCTGTACCTTGCACATACCTGGCCGACTGCTGTGAGGTCCGGCAGTTATCTTTCAATTACCAACACAATATATTCCTCCTCCACACACAAACACCCACCTCCACCACCACCACCACCTGTCAGCGGTGGCCGCTAACAGGTCTCACTGATTCTGTCGGCATAACTGTTAAACGCATTCTTTTCTATATTTATGCCTCCTATTTCGAGCAATCACTGCAGTACAGTTCATTCCTAACAGTTGCTATTGTTGCACAAAATCACCGGGAGATTATCGTTTTGCAGACGGGGGTGGGGCGGGAGGGGATGAAAGAATAGTTCTAAGTCCATTTTTTTTTTTTTTTTTTTACTGCAGCGAATAGCCATTATCATTTTCCTGACCATGCCCTTTTTGCTAATTCTCCTCCATATAGCCGCGACCTTTCTTATGGTTGTCAGTTGTAGAGAACCAATTAACATATTGTGTCCGAGGGAGTCATTTTTCCCGATGCTCCTCCGTTTCCCTCCTTCTGTTTTTGTCACACCGGTAGCTAGTGGGCAAAGTAACACAAATTAGTGGTGTGGGCTGGAAGGCTCAATTACCTTTTAAGGACTTTAGAGGTATAGTCTGTGTCCGTGTCAGCCTGTCTCAGAGCTTCCTCCAACCTGCCTCGATAAGGGCATGAAACCAGAATGAGGGGCGGGGGGAGTAGAGCAGGGGCGCTGTAGAATTTTTGAATGATCTAATTCCTGTGTCTGCAGAGCTTCACTGTTGGCATCCCTGTTTCCCCTTGAGACAATGGCCACTCTCTTCTTCTCATCAGCCCACCTCAGCAGCTCCTCAACCTCCCTCCGTCCTCCCACATCTCTCCCTATCTGCTATTGTGTTCCACAGCGAGTGAGCAAGGGGAGGGGGAGGTTTCAGGGGGTGGTGGGGGGGGGGGGGGGGGGGGGGGGGGGGCAGCCAGCAGAAAGTCTATTTGAATATGATGGCAGGGGTGTATTCTCCCAGGAGCATCACCACTCTGTGAGCTGTGCCAGGCCCGGCCTTGTTATCCATCTGTGACCATGTAATGGAGATGGATACTGTACCGCTGGCAGGCTGAAATGCTCGAGATGCATGGGCCAGTAGATATCTAGCATCTCTAAAGTGTGAAAACGCTGCGAGCATTGAAAATGTAAAGCAAGAGGCAAATACAGTCGCGCTGTGATGTCTGAGATGTGAGGATAGCAGATACCACAGAGTACTCATGTGGGTTTTCACTGCAACATATACTCAGAAATTACTCGTGACCTAATTAGAAAATTCCGCCTCATGACCACTTGAGTCCAAGTGTTGCTTTAGTTTCTTTTGGACAGTAATTATATTGGTACACAAAGGTTTTGCCCTTGGTTGTTTTGGGGGGGTTTTTCCACGCCAGATTGGTGAACCATGCGGGGACTTGTCCGATGGTCTGACTTTGCCTGTTCAATCATGTCCCCTTGGATTCACATTTGCATACCACTAATTAATTTTGAAGACATGAATGTGATTTTTATCAACATGCTGGAGAGGCCTTGTTAATTAAAACATCTGGCCAATCACAGAACGCCACTGCTGACCTTCTAGGCTAGCAGAATCGAGAGACCCATCAATGTCAAACGGGTTTAGCTAATTATACGTTGGATAAAGATTCAACACTGACAGCCGAAACACTATAACCAGGTTACAATGGCACCTGTCAGTGGGCGGGATAAAGCTACTTATAAGTTGGTGGCCATTACACGATAACCACGTTACAATGGCAACTGTCATTGGGTGGGATGTATTAAGTAGCTAGTCAGAATGTTGTTCTGACGTTGATGTTACGGAAATAGGAAAAACAGGCAAGCAAATGGATCTGAGTGACTTTTACAGAAATTGTGATGGCTATAGAACTGGGTCACAAGAACTCCATAATTGCATATCTTATTGGGTGATCCTTGCCTTCAGTGGTTAATACCTACCAGTGTCCTAAGGATGGCAAACTGATGAACTGACAACAGGGTCATAGCTCCTTACCTTCCGAGTAGAAGACCAGATCAATCAGTGTCACTGTGAAGGCTAAAAATTGTTTGTTTCTTTTCTAATTTAACCCATTTTTTATACGTAAGGCGTCAAACCAGACTACTACTCCTCACTACACCCTGGGACGCTATTATTGAAACCACTTGGCTGCTGTTTCTGTTCTGTGTAAACAAAAAGAAAGTATCCCAGAAGAGGATATTACTTGTGACGCTGCTGTTCCATCTCTGGGCAAAAATGGTCACTTTCATTTCATACGTTTGCCCTCCTTTGACTCATTAGGGACAGTTCATGAACAAAAAGATCAAAATTCAAGCAGCAGATCCAGAGATATGACCTCGATTTATTTTGCATCATTGTTAAAACCCAGAACTTGCGTCACCTGCAGTGCAGCTTGACTTCCATCTAAGTTGTGTCTAGGTAGCCTTGAGCCACCAGACTCAAGCAGAGATAAAGAGCCGGCTATAAGCTCATTTCTGTCTCCACATGGAGACAGAAAAGGCTTTGTCAAACTTTGCCTTGTGACATGGAAACAGACTTTGAAGTGTAAAAACTGTAGAGTTCCTCTTCATCATTTAGCTGGAACCTCAACTTTAACCAGCTTCTGCTGTCCAAACCCTAACCACATGCTGGACTCGTGGGTTGCTAGCCCCAGTCTACCGTCATGTGGACCGAATGGCCACTGTTCACCCCTGAATACAGCATTTCATTCATCTGCAGAAAAACACGGTCACTAATCTGAGGGAAGAAGTAACATCATGAGATCAAATCCGTGCAATAACAACAGCTGTGTTAAACAAGGTACAAATAAATAAATAAGCACAGAAAATATATGTATGATTGCACTAAAGCCCTCATTCGAATGCATAATGCTTAGCTTCTAGGCAAAACAGTACATCTCTTATATGCAAATGGTACTTTAAGGAAATGGAACAGATAATAATCACATTTTCATTGAAAAGCTGTGGAAATATGGTTCTGAAAATGCTGCACGGAAAAGCCTCCGATTGGAGACAGTTTGTTTTAATATTTGCTATTCCAATGAAACAAACCCACTCTGGAGTCCCTCAGCGTTTCACTCTGGGACCAGCATTGTTCCCTATTTAATTTAGTTCTCACATATTCCCTTTTTTTTTTTCTCTCACTCATATTTTGAAAATCATTGCCAATCTTTCTGCCAATGCTACATGCTGACTTTAGATTTAAGTGATATATTTTAATTGCCTGAAATACACAATTTACACTAGTGTCATTTTTAGTGATTCGAAAACATACTCTGACATTTTAACTAAAAATTCTTCTTTTGAGATGTCTACTGTTACTGGCAAGATCTCCTGGACTTTTTGTGGGAACTTGAGTTGGAGAGAAAGAAACTGGGTTAGTGGAAGATCGATCGGTACGACATGGATGGTTAATCGTCTAGTATCTTCAGGCTGTCTGCTCACTTTCCTCAAATTTAACCCCAAATTTCATGTATGGTTTGAGCCCTTGTCCAACAATCAGCCAATGATTGACAAATACAGACTTGGTGAAATGCGGCAACGACATCCATCAAGTTCTTCAATTTCTGAACATACGACTGCTGGCAGAGCAGATTGACCCGCCTCCTCATCAACATCACGTGACTTAATATGAACTTAATGGTTCCAGTCAAACTTGTAGTGCTGCCAGTTTTCCAGCCAAGACATGGCAAGAGTTTTATGGCGCTGTGATCATGGGAGGCGAGAATACTGTGGAGTCTGAACCCGGTTAGAACTTTCTCATCAGTCCCATTTTATGACTCTTGGTTGGACGGACACACACCTCACCTTCCCAGATGTCTGCATTCGGATTTTACTGGCCCAACCACCTAATTTCCCCCCCCTCCTGTCACGTTTTAAAGCTGTCACGTCAAGTTAAACGATACCTCAGCTTGTTTCCAGGTTAGGATTCCTTCAGCGCTCGTGATTCAGGAGGTTAACCAAAAGCCAAAAATACCCACAGAGGTCTCCTCCTCTATGAAACAAATGGAGCTTGTAATTAAAATAGAAAAAAAATAACAACTCTCCAGCAGACACAGGACATCTGAGGGAGGGGGGTGGGGGTCGTGAACCAAACTGCTCATAACAGTTTGGTTCTCAAAAGAACCCGAAGACCCACATCCTTCATTGGCTCAAGAGATGCAACGTTAGTTCAGAGGAAGAAGATCTAAAAAGTCAGAGTGACGTGACCTGAAACGTTAGCGAGGAGGAGCCGACTGGGAATGTTTTCAAGTCCGACCATCTATCCTGCAGCTGGGGCATATGGGAAAAATACTGATGCATATGTTTTTATAATGAGACGGATTTCTTTTCCTTTTTCTCTCTCTCTCTCTCTCTCTCTTTCTTTTTTTGATGAACTCACATCTAAAAATATGATGCAAATTTCATGAAGGGGCCGCATTAAAGAAAATGTAGAAGGACAGCGCCGCCTCAGAATCAGGAGCACATTCTGTACAGTTCCCGTTTTCCCGCCGCATATCAGCCCAGCTTTGCGGCCTGCTTTGCGCCCCCCCCCCCCTTATAAAATATACATATTTTTGTTTTGCTCAGGTTGACCACGATGTCCCAGTCAGCAGTTAAATGCACACATTACGGAGGATGACGGGCCGCATTTTATTTATTGATATTGTTTGATATATTTAGAAGCCGGCGCTCATGCATTATAGATGCGGTCTAAGGTCTGCATAAATCTTTGCACAACAGGGAGAGACGTGACGAGAGGAATAGAGGTTCTGGGATGGTATGATCGGTGGGGTACTATTAATAGGAGTGATGTGTTTGTTGTAATGTAATGTTTAAAGTTTGTTTATAGGAATAAATGTCATGCCCCGTCAGCCATATCAGCGTAACCACCAGCCTAACGTTGTTTGGCTCCTCTTTGTTGCTGCAGCTCTGATCCAGTAAAGCGTGGACTCCACCGGACCTCTGAAGGTGTGCTGTGGAATCTGACACTAAGATGTCAGCAGATGTTCTGAGTTCTGTTGTGAGGCGAGGCTTCAAAGATTTGGATTTTCAATATTTTACGAGTTTATTCTCATAGAATGATGTGGTTAGAACATTTCCACCTGATTTGAATCCACCATAACATTATGAACACCTGCTTGATACCGCGTGGGATCCCATTTTGCCACCAAAACAGCTCTGACCTGTTTGAGGAATCAGTGACCTCTACAAATGACCTCTGATGTTGCGCTGTGTTTTCTAGCAAGAAGAAGTTAGCAGTGGATCCTCAGAGTCCAGCATCTTGTTATGAAGGACCTCTATGGTTAAGACTTTGTCCAGAACATCCCACAGATGCTCGACTGGACCATTTATTTTTGTAGGGAGGCAGGAAGTATTGACTTTCCGAGTCCACTGACAATAGGGGAATACTGTTTCCAAGAAGGATTGCAAATGTCATGCAATAATGCTTAGGTATACGTCAACAGGGCCTCTTGCTTCCATTGTTTCCATCGTTTGGGTGCTGCTTCATCAATTCTACTTCACAGACAACTTTGGAAAACTATCCACTACAGACTGGGAACACCCAAAAAAGTCAACAACATCTAACCAGTCATCCGTCTTTTGTCATAGTTGCTCAGATCTTTACTCTTGTTCGTTTTTTCCTGCCTCTTAGACATAAACTTCAGTGCAAAATGTTCACCTGCTGCTTTAAAACATGCCACTCACTGACAGGGACAATTGTGGCCAGATAATCTGTGATATTCACCTACTAGTGGTTTTAGTGTTGTGGATGATTGGTGTAAATAAAAGGCTTACAAACTCAGATTTCTCCATTTCACACACACAACTATGATTATGTTCTCTCGCTTTTCTTCTTCTCCTGCTGTCCTGGGATCTCAACAGTAAACTTCATTACCTATTCTTGTCTTGTGAGACTCCGGCAGCTCTTCCTGCTACAGAACCGAACCATGGCGGGCTTTGTCCTAAATGAAAACCGTGCGGGAGTTTCACAGGAACGAAAAAAACACGATTCCTTTTTTACCCATCGCTGCTCAGGTTGACCACAGCGTTTGTCTCGCACCGCCTGGTTCATCTACACTCTGTGGGGTCGCACACCTCTATCTTTATTTATACATACTGTATTTCATTAAATAAAAAAACCCTCTTCTGCTGCAGAAACAACCATTAAAGGAATACTCAATATATCACATAGCAATTATTGCCATTAGTTGGCTTAAATCAGAAATGAAAATAGAGGAATTAATAGGATTGTTAATAGGGAGCTTTGATCTTCCACCAGGGGTCACTGTTGTGAAGGGAGATTGATCTCAGCTAACCCCCCCTCCTAAGAAGATCAATGAGTCCAAGTCTCAGTGGTAGACCCCCCTCCACCTCCTCCACTCTCTCTGAAGCCCACTGAGTGTGTGTGTGTGTGTGTGCGTGTGTGTGTGTGTGTGTGTGTATATGTCTTAACACATATGTTTGTGGGTACGAAAGAGACAGTGAAAAGGAGAGAGCGAGGGCGACTGCATGTGTCGGCTGTGCAGTCATTACTCTCTGTGCGTTGAGAGTGTGTAGTGCTAAGCAGTCGCAGGAGAAGCAAAGCACTGAAGGTGAAAGTGGACTTTGTGCCGGGGCCAGGCTGGACCTGGGTACCGGCGCAGAATGAGAAACGTTGTCTGCACAGTTTACATGTCGTACCCTGCCAGCAAGGTGAGTCGGTGCCTCCATACAAATCAGAGAGAGTCTGCCGCGTGGACTTCTTCTGTCCGTCTGTCTGTGTCTCTCTGCATCACGGAATGTCCGGCACTAAAAGAT